>CM055120.1:40907597-41507597 GCA_029206835.1 Rana muscosa | reverse complement strand
TATAGAGTAATTTTTATTCTTTTTATCTACAGCAGAAATCATGTCTTTAGCTAACATGGATCAAAGTAGAAAAAATTATGTTTTTCTCACTTTTGTTAACTTTTTTTGGTCTTTGGATTTTATAACAAAAATCAGTTTTGCAAAACAATACCACCGAGATAAAATGTTGTTTGTCCTAAAAAAAAAAATCTGGCCATAGTTTGTAGGCGCTTTTGCGCAAACCAATCAATATACGCTTATTGGGATTCCTTTTACCAAAAATATGTAGCAGAATACATATTGGCCAAAATTTATGAATTTGTATCGGATATGTTTTATAGAGAAAGTAAAAAATATTGTTTTGTTTTTTTTCAAAGTTGTCTTTTTTTGTTTATAGCTCGAAAAATAAAAAACTCAGTGGTGATCAAATACCACTATTTGTGTGGGAAAAAAATCATATAAATTTCATTTATGTACAGTGTTGCATGACCGCGCAATTGTCAGTCAAAATAGCGCAGTGCCGAATAGCAAAAAATTGTCTGGTCAAGAAGAGGATAAAATCTTTGGAGGTCAGGTGGTTAATATCATAGGATTGATGACGTGTGCTTTCTCCCTTTTCTAAGCCCATCTACGCTGTATTACCAAAAGTATTGGGGCGCCTTTCATTACATGCACATGAACTTTAATGGCATCCCAGTTTTAGTCCCGTGGGGTTCAATATTGTGTTGGCCCACCCATTGCAGCTATAACAGCTTCAACTCTTCTGGGAAGGCTGTCCACAAGGTTTAGGAGTGTGTCTATGGGAATGTTTGACCATTCTTCCAGAAGCGCATTTGTGAGGTCAGGCACTGATGTTGGATGAGAAGGCCTGGATCACAGTCTCTGCTCTAATTCACCCCAAAGGTTTCTATCGGATTGAGGTCCGGACAGTCAAGTTCCTCCACCCCTAACTCACTCATCCATGTCTTTATGGACTTTGCTTTGTGCACTGGTCCAAATGATTTGGTGGAGGGGGGATTATGGTGTGGGGTTGTTTTTCAGGGGTTGGGTTTGGCCCCTCAGTTCCAGTGAAGGGAACTCTTAAGGCATCAGCATACCAAGACATTTTGGACAATTTCATGCTCTCCACTTTGTGGGAACAGTTTGGGGATGGCCCCTTCCTGTTCCAACATGACTGCGCACCAGTGCACTAAGCAAGGTCAATAAAGATATGGATGAGCGAGTTTGGGATGGAAGAACTTGACTGGCCTGCACAGAGTCCTGACCTCAACCCAATAGAAAACCTTTGGGATGAATTAGAGCAGAGACTGTGATCCAGGCTTTCTCGTTCAACATCAGTGCCTGACCTCACAAATGCACTTCTGGAAGAATGGTCAAACATTCCCATAGACACACTCCTAAACCTTGTGGACAGCCTTCCCAGAAGAGTTGAAGCTGTTATTGCTGCAAACGGTGGGCCAACTCAATATTGAACCCTATGGACTGATGCCCCGTACACACGATCGTTTTTAATGTCATTTTTTAAACCAACGTTTTTCTCCTCGTTTTTTTTCATGTTTCCTCTCAAGCCTGCCTTGCGTACACACCATCATTAAAAAAAACGATCAAGCAAAGCGCAGTGACGTTCAACACGTACGACGGCACTATAAAGGGGAAGTTCCGTTCGAATGGCGCCACCCTTCATGTTAGTAAAGTTTGTTGAGCGACGATTCGCGCTTTTCAGTCCGTTACTGTGTAATGAATGTGCTATCTCCATTACGAACGCTAGTTTTACCAGAACGAGCGCTCCCGTCTCATACTTGATTCTGAGCATGCGCGTTTTTTTCACGTCGTTAAAGCATACACACTATCGTTTTTCACGTCGTTAAAAAAAACGACATGAAAAACGACGTGAAAAAAGAGAGCATGTCCGGAATTTTTAATGGCCGTTTTTCACGTCGTTAAAAATGCTCTGGAGCATACACACGATCATTTTTCAGGGCCATTTTTTAAAATGGCAGTTTTAACGGCATGAAAAACGATCGTGTGTACGGGGCATAAGGCTGGGATGCCATTAAATTTCATGTGTGTGTAAAGGCAGGTGTCTCAATACTTTTGACAATATAGTGTATATACTCTCTCTCTCTATATATATATGTGCGTATATATATATATATATATATATATATATATATATATATATATATATACAGTAGGGCAAAAAAGTATTTAGTCAGCCACCAATTGTGTAAGTTCTCCCACTTAAAAAGATGAGAGAGGCCTGTAATTGTCATCATAGGTATACCTCAACTATGAGAGACAAAATGTGGAAACAAATCCAGACAATCACCTTGTCTGAGTTGGAAGGAATTTATTTGCAAATTATGGTGGAGAATAAGTATTTGGTCAATATCAAAAGTTCATCTCAATACTTTGTTATATATCCTTTGTTGGCAATGACAGCGGTCAAACGTTTTCTGTAAGTCTTCACAAGGTTGTCACACACTGTTGCTGGTATGTTGTCCCATTCCTCCATGCAGATCGCCTCTAGAGCAGTGATGTTTTGGGGCTGTCGCTGGGCAACACAGACTTTTAACTCCCTCCAAAGGTTTTCTATGGGGTTGAGATCTGGAGACTGGTTTGGCCACTCCAGGACCTTGAAATGCTTCTTATGAAGCCACTCCTTCTTTGCCCGGGCGGTGTGGTTGGGATCATTGTCATGCTGAAAGACCCAGCCACGTTTCATCTTCAATGCCCTTGCTGATGGGAGGAGGTTTGCACTCACGATACATGGCCCCATTCATTCTTTCATGTACATGGATCAGTCGTCCTGTTCCCTTTGCAGAGAAACAGCCCCAATGCATGATGTTGCCACCCCCATGCTTCACAGCAGGTTTGGTGTTCTTTGGTTGCAACTCAGCATTCTCTGTCCTCCAAACACGACGAGTTGTGTTTCTACCAAACAGTTCTACTTTGGTTTCATCTGCCAATATGACATTCTCCCAATCCTCTTCTGGATCATCCAAATGCTCTCTAGCAAGCCTCAGACGGGCCCGGACATGTACTGGCTTAAGCAGGGGGACACGTCTGGCACTGCAGGATCTGAGTCCCTGACGGCGTAGTGTGTTACTGATGGTAGCCTTTGTTACGTTGGTCCCAGCTCTCTGCAGGTCATTCACTAGGTCCCCCTGTGTGGTTCTGGGATTTTTGCTCACCGTTCTTGTGATCATTTTGACCCCACGGGGTGAGATCTTGCGTGGAGCCCCAGATCGAGGGAGATTATCAGTGGTCTTGTATGTCTTCCATTTTCTAATTATTGCTCCCACAGTTGATTTCTTCACACCAAGCTGCTTGCCTATTGCAGATTCAGTCTTCCCAGCCTGGTGCAGGTCTACAATTTTGTTTCTGGTGTCCTTCGACAGCTTTTTGGTCTTCACCATGGTGGAGTTTGGAGTGTGACTGTTTGAGGTTGTGGACAGGTGTCTTTTATACTGATAACAAGTTCAAACAGGTGCCATTAATACAGGTAATGAGTGGAGGACAGAGGAGCCTCTTAAAGAAGAAGATACAGGTCTGTGAGAGCCAGAAATCTTGTTTGTTTGTAGGTGACCAAATACTTATTTTCCACCATAATTTGCAAAAACATTTTTTCCAAATCAGACAATGTGATTGTCTGGATTTGTTTCCAAATTTTGTCTCTCATAGTTGAGGTATACCTATGATGACAATTACAGGCCTCTCTCATATTTTTAAGTGGGAGAACTTGCACAATTGGTGGCTGACTAAATACTTTTTTGCCCCACTGTATATGCTTTTTAAAATCTTGTCTCTTTGTTTTAAGTTAGATATGTAGTTTGGTTTTCATTACAGGCTTACCTGGACAGTCAGATAAGCAAATGATGAGTTCTGATTGGTTAAAGCTGGTTACATAATGGATTCACTTTGCCGCTTTCCCACAATTTGAATGCACTTCTACAGTCGGGGCTAGGAGGACCTTGTTCTTCAGAGCTTACAATCTAAAAAGGGAGGGGCATGTGAAACAAAATATAATAACTATGTAGGAATAAGTTGATGGAGAAAGTAAAAGTCCAGTTTTGAGGTAAAGGTGGGATAAGCTTCAATGAAGACATGGGTTTTCAGGGGTTGCCTAAATCTGGATAGAGTAGGACACTGGATAGAAGGATGGGCCAACGGCAGTGGCGGCTGGTGGCCTTTATTTTGGGGGGGGGCAGAAAACAATGCACCCACAGTCCCCCCCCCCGTGAGTCGGTCAGGTCAATCGCACCCCCCCTTGTCGGTCGGCCCCCCACTTACCCTATCAAGTGGGCAGTGCTTCCCTCTGGGCAGCGGCTTCTCGTTTTCTCACGGTGGCCAGGAGACGGACGGGGAGGTGGAGATCCCCCCAGCAGGAGACGGACGGGAAGGTGAATCGAAGGCAGATAGTAGGGCTGCTGTTCCTTGCTCCAGGGCCGTTACTTCTCCTCCCGAACAGAAAGTGGGTCCTGAGACCCGACTGGCCAGGAGTCCTAAGATTCCCTGGCCAATTGGGTCTCGGGACCTGCTTCCTGATTGGCCGTGAGGAGAATCAAGAAGACAATAGCAAATATTAATTCGCTATTGTCACACAACTGTGTGGGCTCAGGGCGCAGTTCTCTGTGCCCCAAGCCCACCTTTTTTTTTAAGCCTATTAGAGCCTCTGGCTCCAATCACGTGCTTCAAAAAAACATTGGAATCCATGCGTCCGGCTCCCTGCATGTAGATTTGGGGGCTGGATGCATGTATAGGGGGGCGGCTCGCCCCTTATGGACAGGCTGCCACTGGCCAACACAATATTGAACCCTACGGACTAAGACTGGGATGCCATTAAAGTTAATGTGTGTGTAAAGGCAGGTGTCCCAATACTTTGGTAATATAGCGTACACCCCAATTCCACCTACCAGTGTAATAGATTATCTCTGGTCCAATACCAGAGTGCTATTCTGCGGCTGGTCCAAATTTATGTTAATATGAGGGCATATATGTCTTAAGGATTGCACACTGAAATCAGACTCATCAGTATAGCTTCCTTCTCATCTCTGGCTCAAAAAAGGGAAGATTCCTTTATTTTTGTTGAAGCTTATATAGACAAAGTGACATAAGCAATCGTAATCACAAACGTGTACATGATTGGATGATTCCTTATATGGTGCTTCTCTTGTGACGTCTATTACTTCCTCGTGTCTTCACATTCCAGGGCTCAGCAGGACATGGGGGCCATTTTCCTTTGCACGGTGGGTTGGGCTGGAAGGAGGGAGTTGAAGAGTGGACAGGACATCTGTTCCTCGTCTTCACTCTGAGATCAATATCTCTGTCACAGCTTTTCAATCAAGGAAAATAATACTACTGTCCGGTTATAAGATTTACCCAAACACACACATGATAATACTCTAACTTATATCCTTAGTTAGCATACATTAACTTTCTGGATCCCAATATGAACATCAATCAGCTTCTTATTGTATAAATATATCTTAGTGTGTGTGTATATCAGACTTTCTTTCAAAGGAGCTCCTTGCAAACACATTAAAATTCCTAAGGAGGGGGTTGTGAACCATGTATGCAGCTGAATACAAGAATCATTTAACCTGCACTAAATCTTAGAAGCAAATTTCTAAACCAATATTTGAGTGGATAATAGAGAGAAGAAACATAGATACAATATAGTCATTTTATCAACTTCATCACAGTCCCCCCTTAAAATGACTATTTTAGCAGTACTGTCCCTATGCTATATAAGCTTACCTGGCCCCCCTGACATCAGGACCTTTTTTGCATTTCGCATAGAGGTCGGGCATGGCTTGCCCAGTGTCTTCACTTGACGAAACGGTCAGGAGAACAGTCAAGTACTATTCTTTCCCTTATCATTTGAGAATGTTGTATGTATTTTTAACAGGTAAGGACTGCAATGGAGCATTCGGCCCCTCTTCTTCCTCCTTTATTGGATCTCTAATATCACCTAAATTCTAAAAAGTAGGGGTTACCTCTTCAGCTGCCTTTCCTAAAAGCTTTTTCATACTGGGCAGAATACAGCAAACCACTATCGCAGCTAATGTAAGCAGCATCAAAATTGCTATGCCTATTTGAGTACAAATGCATTGCCACCCACTCATCCACCCAAAATACTGATCCCAGGGATCTGTCAGTCCTGAATTTATTTTTAACTCTTTTGAGAGATCCTCTAATTTCTTAATGGCCAAGGTTACCTTACCATTTGGGCCTGTATTGTCCGGAATGTACGTACAACATGTACTTGTCTCAGGCAACATTTTACACACACCCCCCTTCTCAGCTAAAATCATGTCTAAGGCCATACGATTCTGGAAAGTCATTTGTGAAGTGGCCTCTAGTTGTTCAGCTAAACCCTGGAGTGCATCCCTGGTATAGTTACCGAACCTCTGTTGGTTATAGTAAATATAATTAATCCAATCTACATTCTTATATACAGTGATCATAGGAATCAGGAACTCAAAACCCGCAGCTACTTGGTCTCTTGCTTTGAATTCATCTGGGACCCCCCTTGGGACTCCTATGGCATCTATATATACATGGGGTCAAAACTACCAGCTGGGGCACTTCTACGCCTCCTGCTGGATTCAGATGAGTGCTCCCCTTTTACTATTTGGTCACCTCCTGGAAAGATGTGCAGGGGCATTATGACTTTGGCAAGTGCACATTCCCTTGTCCATCGGTCCATTAACCTAGCCCTAATCTTCATGTCCCCACAGATCCAATACACGTCTCCCAAAGACTGAGTTTGACTCTGCACCAGATCCATGGATACACTACTATAGGAGGCATAGTATCCCATAGAGAAGTTCCCTAAGATCTTCCCTGTTCCCTGGTAGTTCCCATAACATGTGTAATTACCGGGATATATAGTAATACCCTCCCCGGGCTTGGATGTCTTAGTTACTATGGGATATTCTCTTTTCCATGTTTCGCACTGGCAGGAATCAGTGGAAGTATTGGTGAACAGGCTCAGAAAGCACTCCTCTTGAGTGGGGGGTATGTTTAATGGCACTGTTCCCAAATGGGGTCTAGCTCCACCACACACATAACAGTTGGACCTGTTATGTTTCCCTGCACTATACCTCATCCATTCAAGCCACAGTCTGGCATCCGAGAAACCAGTCTCTGCTGCCATCGTGTTTTCAAATGTGGGATCAGCTATGGCCACCATATCTTCTAGGGTGCGCATATGTACATGTGGTTTAAGGAGATCACTTTCTATTTGAAGGGCCTCCCATTCAGATGAATTATACATGTCTTTAAGTTGAAACTGTCCACTTGGTCCCCTATCCCCCCATCATACCGTACCCCCATAACATATGTGCCTGCATCCGTAGGACTGGGATTCCTTATGGTTAGGGTGAGTTTCTGCTATATCCCTTCTTCCCATAATCACTTGACCATGTGCCTGTTCTTAAACAGGTCAGTCTGCTGAGTAATGACTCTCCATATCTGTCTTCTCTGTTCAGGGCACTCTGTGGCTTATATCCCCAGTCATCCCCTGTATTCCAACCCACAGATTCCCAGTGGTCACAGACTGTTCTGTCACATATATATATATTTCTGTAGGTAATCTGCGTCTGGAACAAGTTACACTGCCAGTTAAATGGAGGGGGAACGATTTATAGTACAGAAATCAAATATGAAGGTAGCTAAATGTGTGTCTGATGAATTATACCAAAATTATGTTACACCATCTATTTGTTTGATAGCCACCTCCTGTGTGTGTACGGTTGCTATAAGAAAAAAGATATATAGTTTAATTCTGATGCAGGTGGTGCACGGTCCTCAGGAACTGGAGCCTTGTTGCATATCTTGGCTCCAGGGAATGCTTTCAGAGGAACTTCTTAACCATCACCCAATCACCAGGAAGTATACTGTAAGTACCGGTATCTAGATCATGATCTGTAATAGAAGAAAATACTTGCACATGGATGTTAGTTAATTCTTTTGCAAGAGCGGTCACATAATCTATCAAAGTATCAGACTGTAATTGCAACTGTTGTGGATAATAACAACCTAACAGAGTGATAAGGTGTGTTGGACGCTAATGTGGTACCTAGGGCCAACCATATTTCTTTTGTGACTGTAGCAGTGAACGCAGGACCTTGATCACTCTCTATTAGTGATGAGCCGAACACCCCCGGGTTCGGTTCGCACCAGAACCCGCGAACGGACCGAAAGTTCGTACGAACATTAGAACCCTATTAAATACAATGGATGCGAACGTTCGAATTCTAAAGTGCTAATTATAACAACTATTATGCATGTTATTGTCCTAAAAAGGGTTTGGGAACCCGGGTTCTGCACCAGGGGACATGTATCAATGCAAAAAGAAGTTTTAAAAACGGTCGTTTTTCGGGAGCAGTCATTTTAATGATGCATAAAGTGAAAAAAAAAAGTCAAATATTCCTTTAAATATCGTACCTGGGGGGTGTCTAAAGTATGCCTGTGAAGTGCCAAGTGTTTCCCGTGTTTAGAACTGTCCCTGCACAAAATGACACTTCTAAAGGAAAAAAAAGCCATTTAAAACTGCTTGCGGCTTTAATGTAATGTCTGGTCCCGGTAATATGGATGAAAATCTTTAAGAAAAATGGCATAGCTACCCCATCACCCCCCCCCCCCCCCCCACCCCAGGCCATTACCAGCCCCTTTGAGTCTTGTATGGATATTAAGGGGAACCCCGCACATAAAATAAAAAAGGCCCTATATACTCTGAACAGCCGTATACAGGCGGTGCATACAAGACAGGGACTGTAGGTTTGTTCTTATGTAGAATCTGTTTGTAATTTTGAACAGGTACATTGTTTAAGTGTAGCTCCAGCCCAAAAATCTATTTTTAAACTTTTTGGAAAACATAGGTAAGGGTTATCACCCCTGTAACATTTGTTTTGCTGTCTGTGCCCCTGTTCAGAACATTTCACCTCACTTTCCGTCCCAATGACAACTGTTTTTGAAATGTGGTGTTTTTCTTGAAACAAGGATTGCTGATAAAGCATCAGTACAGAGGAGACACCTTTCTCCCATATTAATTCTTACAGGAGAGAATTTTCCTTCCAAGGGGTAGATTTCCTCTCACTTCCTGTTGTCTTCTTGCGTTTGCAAGTAGGAGTCGTTTGTAAGTTGGATGTTTGAAAGTAGGGACCTGCCGTATATACTCTGCAGAAATAGGCCCCTTAGTTGTTGGTGTTGGCACAACACTGTAAGCACTCACAGTTACTCTTGGTTGGTGCTGGAACGCCCTGCTGTCAACTATTATATCAGGAATTTTAATTACATATAATTGTTGAACAGTGGTAGTAAAAATTGGGCCTTTGATGGTGGTGCTGGTGCCACAACACTGTAAGCCCTGACAGTTACTCTTGGTGGGTGCAGCAATGGGCCCTGCTGTGAATTATTAGATCAAGAATTGTAATTGCATGCCCCTGTTGAACAGGGGTTGAAAAATTGGGCCTTAGGCACTGGTGGCACAACACTACAACCCCTCACAGATACTGTACTTGGAGCACAGCAATGAGCCCTGTTGCAAAGTATTGCTTCAAAAATTGTAATGACACGCCCCTGTTAAACAGGGGCTGAAAAATTGGGCCTTAGGCACTGGTGCCACAACACTCCAACCCCTCACAGATACTGTACTTGGAGCACAGCAATGAGCCCTATGGCAAATTATTGCTAAAAAAATTGTAATTACACGCCCCTGTAAAACAGGGGCTGAAAAATTGGGCCTTAGCCACTGGTGGCGGCACCCATAAACAAAAATGATCTTCCAAGCTATCATCATCAATCGTATCATTGAGGACTCGGAGGAGGAGGATAGCCAGTCAACATAACAGCACAGGCACTCAGCATCAGCATCAGTCTTGAAGGGATGTGACATGTTAAAATCAATTGGTCTGTTATATCAGCATCAGGTGTGTGGTAGCTGGTGGTGATCCAAGACTGGTTCATCTTGATGAAAGTCAGTCGATCAACCGAGTCGGTGGACAGGCGCACCCTGTGATCCGTGACAAATCCTCCAGCAGCACTGAATGTGCGTTCCGAAAGAACGCTGGATGCAGGACAGGCCAGTAGCTCAATTGCATACTGTGCAAGCTCTGGCCAGTGATCCATCCTCAAGACCCAGTAAGCCAGAGGATTTTCGGTGGGGAAGGTGTCCAAGTCTGACCTTGCCCCTAGATATTCCTGCACCATGTTTATCAGACGCTGGCGATGGTTGCTGGAACCGATCATACTTTGGGGCTGCGGACTAAAGAATTGTCTGAACGCATCGGTCAGACGGCCACCTTCCCCACCGCTCCTTCTTTGACTGGCCGAAGCCTCAGCAACTCGTTGTCCAGGACCAGGAGTTTGTAACCTCCCAGTCTCTGGGAACGCGTTGCACAGACCTTTCTGCAAGGCCTCCCGGAGTTGTCTCATCCTCTGCTCCCTCTGCGACGGTAACATAAGGTCCGCAACCTTACCCTTGTACCGTGGATCAAGGAGAGTGGCCAGCCAGTAATGGTCCCTCTACTTGATCCGAAGAATACGGGGATCCTTCCGCAGACTTTGCAGGATCAGGGAGGCCATGCAGCGTAGGTTTGCTGAGGCATTCGCTCCGGAGTCCTCTGGGTCACTAAGGACGACATGATCCGCAGCCACCTCCTCCCAGCCACGTACAAGTCCACTGGTTTCTTGGGACTGTAAATCATCCCTAAAAGACTGCTGCTGATGATGCTGAGTGCCAGCCTCCACCTCCATGCTGACACAATCCTCCTCCTCCTCCTCCTCCTCCTCCTCTTCCTGTGCGATGGGTGGGACAGAAGGAACACTGTCTGGGTAAAGGGGGCCTTGAGAGGCAAGGAAGTCCTCCTCTTCCTGCCTCTGTTCTGCCTCAAGTGCCCTGTCCATTATTCCACGCAGCGTGTGCTCCAACAGGTGGACAAGAGGTACAGTGTCACTGATGCATGCACTGTCACTGCTCACCATCCTCGTGGCCTCCTCAAATGGTGCCAGGACAGTGCATGCATCCCTGATCATGCCCCACTGGCGTGGAGAAAAAAAAACAAGCTCCCCTGACCCTGTCCTGGTGCCGTAGTCGCACAGGTACTCATTGATGGCCCTCTGCTGCGTGTGCAGCCGCTGCAGCATGGCCAACATTGAGTTCCACCTGGTGGGTATGTCACATATAAGGCAGTTCTTGGGCAGGTTCAACTCCTTTTGCAGCTCAGCCAGGCGAGCACTGGCATTATAAGATCTGCGGAAATGCACACAGACTTTCCTGGCCTGCCTCAGGACATCCTGTAAGCCCGGGTACCTGCCCAAGAACCGCTGCACCACCAGGTTAAGGACGTGAGCCACACAGGGCACATGGGTCAGTTGTCCCTGTCGGAGGGCGGAGAGGAGGTTGGTGCCATTGTCGCAAACCACCATTCCTGGCTTAAGCTGGCGTGGCGTCAACCACCTCTCGGCCTGGCCCTGCAGAGCAGACAGGACCTCTGCCCCAGTGTGGCTTCTGTCCCCCAAACACACCAGCGCAAGCACGGCATGGCATCTTTTTGCCTGCGTACTTGCGTAGCCCCTTGAACGGCTACGGAGCACCGCTGGTTCAGAGGACAAACCACAGGAAGAGGCCATGGAGGAAGAAGAAGAGGAGGGGGTGAAGGAGAGAGGTGTGTCACAACCAGTAGTAGCATTTTGGAGGCGTGGCGGTGGAACAACCTCCAACACTACTGCACCTTGTCCTGCATCCTTCCCAGCTGCCAAAAGAGTGACCCAATGGGCCGTGAAAGAAAGGTAACGTCCCTGTCCATGCCTGCTGGACCATGAGTCAGCGGTAATATGCACCTTACCGCTGACCGCCCTGTCCAGCGAGGCCAAGACATTGCCTTCCACATGCCGGTAGAGAGCCGGAATAGCCTTCCGTGAGAAAAAGTGGCGTTTGGGAACCTGCCACTGAGGAACCGCACATTGCACAAACTCACGGAAGGGGGCCGAGTCTACCAACTGAAAAGGCAGCAGTTGAAGCGCTAGCAATTTAGCCAAGCTAGCATTCAACCGCTGGGCATGTGGATGGCTGGGAGTGAACTTCTTTCGACGGTCCAGCAGCTGGGGCAGGGAAATTTGCCTGCTAGAATCGGACGTCGGTGTACTGCTAGCAGAGTGGCCGCAAGTACTTGGCTGTGACACACCTAATTCTACACCTTCATTCCTCTCAGTGCATGTTTCAGAGAGGACTGAAGTTATAGTGGGGTTGGAGATCCCAGCTGATGCGGTGCAAGGAGAGGTCCGCTTTGTTCTTTGGTGTGGGTCTTTGAGGTAGGCTTGCCAACGAGCTGCATGGCAGGTCAACATATGTCTGGTCAGGCATGTGGTACCCAAGCGGCTGATGTTTTGGCCACGCGATATACGCTTGAGACATATGTTGCAAACAGCAGCTGTGCGATCTGATGCACTAGCCTCAAAAAAGGCCCACACCAAAGAACTTTTTGAATGACGGGCAGAGGCAGCGCCCTGCACAGGCGGAGCTCTGCGGTGTGATTCCGTCGGTGTACTGCCTTTACGCTGGCCACCAAAGGGCATCCTGCCTCGTTGGAGATGTGCCTCCTCCTCATCCTCCTCCTCCTCCTCTCTCCTATTAGGCACCCACGTGGAGTCAGTGACCTCATCATCCCCTCCCTCCTCATCACTGGAGCCAATCTGGCAGTATGCTGCAGCTGCTGGAACATGACTGCCAGATTGGTGTCCTTCTTGAGCATCCCCTCTGTCTGCTCTCACGCTACTGCCTTCCTGTAGCTGGGTTTCATCATCAGACCCTTCGAAACGCTGGGCATCCTCCTGGAGCATGTACCCAACACTGTGCTCAAACAGTTCGGGGGACTCCTCAGGAGGAGGACATGGTGGGTCTAGGGAAGGAGTGACTGATGATGAGTCTGACATTGATACCAGGGAAGAGGACGCTTTGGCAGCTGCTTTGCCAGTACCCTGAGCCTGGGTGAGAGAGGATGAGGAGGAGGAGGAGGGCTTGGTCATCCACTCTACCAAGTCTTCGGCATGATGTGGCTCAACATGTCCAGCTGCCGAAAAGAAGGACAAGCGTGTCCCATGGCCATGTGCTGATGACAATGCACCGCGTCCATGACCAGCACTGTTGCCCCCAGACACAGAGCCTGCTTGCCCTCTTTTATTGCCTCCTGACTGTCTGCCTCTCCTTGTTTGCCTTCCAGACATTCTAATAGATGGCCTGCAGGGAGATGGGAAAAAAGCAATAAGGGCTACCTTCAGGTGTCCTTCTCTGTCCCTTTACTTAAGGATTTCTAAATATGGTTGAGGATGATTGCTTTTGCACAGAATAGCACAACGACAATTTCCCTGACTGTCCAAAAAACAAGGATTTCAAAGATGGTTGATGAGGAATGCTTTAGCACACTATAGCACAAGGAGAATTTCCCTCACTGTCCTTCCCTGTCCCTAGAAACAAGGATTATCACAGTGAAAGAAACTGACACTCTTCCTACCTATAGTTTTCTGTCCCTAGAAAAAATGTTTTTTTAAAGCTGATTGATGATCAATGCTTTAGCACACTATAGCACAAGTAGAATTTCCCTCACTGTCCTTCCCTGTCCCTAGAAACAAGGATTATCACAGTGAAAGAAACTGACACTCTTCCTACCTATAGTTTTCTGTCCCTAGAAAAAATGTTTTTTTAAAGCTGATTGATGATCAATGCTTTAGCACACTATAGCACAAGTAGAATTTCCCTCACTGTCCTTCCCTGTCCCTAGAAACAAGGATTATCACAGTGAAAGAAACTGACACTCTTCCTACCTATAGTTTTCTGTCCCTAGAAAAAATGTTTTTTTAAAGCTGATTGATGATCAATGCTTTAGCACACTATAGCACAAGGAGAATTTCCCTCACTGTCCTTCCCTGTCCCTAGAAACAAGGATTATCACAGTGAAAGAAACTGACACTCTTCCTACCTATAGTTTTCTGTCCCTAGAAAAAATGTTTTTTTAAAGCTGATTGATGATCAATGCTTTAGCACACTATAGCACAAGTAGAATTTCCCTCACTGTCCTTCCCTGTCCCTAGAAACAAGGATTATCACAGTGAAAGAAACTGACACTCTTCCTACCTATAGTTTTCTGTCCCTAGAAAAAATGTTTTTTTAAAGCTGATTGATGATCAATGCTTTAGCACACTATAGCACAAGTAGAATTTCCCTCACTGTCCTTCCCTGTCCCTAGAAACAAGGATTATCACAGTGAAAGAAACTGACACTCTTCCTACCTATAGTTTTCTGTCCCTAGAAAAAATGTTTTTTTAAAGCTGATTGATGATCAATGCTTTAGCACACTATAGCACAAGTAGAATTTCCCTCACTGTCCTTCCCTGTCCCTAGAAACAAGGATTATCACAGTGAAAGAAACTGACACTCTTCCTACCTATAGTTTTCTGTCCCTAGAAAAAATGTTTTTTTAAAGCTGATTGATGATCAATGCTTTAGCACACTATAGCACAAGTAGAATTTCCCTCACTGTCCTTCCCTGTCCCTAGAAACAAGGATTATCACAGTGAAAGAAACTGACACTCTTCCTACCTATAGTTTTCTGTCCCTAGAAAAAATGTTTTTTTAAAGCTGATTGATGATCAATGCTTTAGCACACTATAGCACAAGTAGAATTTCCCTCACTGTCCTTCCCTGTCCCTAGAAACAAGGATTATCACAGTAAAACACACTGACACTCTTCCTACCTATAGTTTTCTGTCCCTAGAAAAAATGTTTTTTTAAAGCTGATTGATGATCAATGCTTTAGCACACTATAGCACAAGGAGAATTTCCCTCACTGTCCTTCCCTGTCCCTAGAAACAAGGATTATCACAGTGAAAGAAACTGACACTCTTCCTACCTATAGTTTTCTGTCCCTAGAAAAAATGTTTTTTTAAAGCTGATTGATGATCAATGCTTTAGCACACTATAGCACAAGGAGAATTTCCCTCACTGTCCTTCCCTGTCCCTAGAAACAAGGATTCGCACAGTAAAACACACTGACACTCTCCCTACCTATCCTTCTCTTTCCCTAAACTAAAGGAATCCAGGTTAAGCAAGAAAAAATAAATGTCACTGTCCCTGCCTATGCTTCTCTTTCCCTGCTCCGGAACACACTACACTAGGCCGCCGTGCTGGCGGCCTTTTATAGTGTGGGGCGTGTACTAAACACCCTCAGCAATAATTGGCCACAGGCATCCTGCCTGTGGCCAATCATTGCTCTCCTCGCTGCCGGCGCTGTGATTGGCCAAGCATGCGGGGTCACAGTGCATGCTTGGCCAATCACAGCGCCTGGATGACACTGCGATGGCGTAGTGCATTGTGGGCCGTTCGCGTCACTCGAATTAGGCGCGAACGGGCCAAATCGTTCGATCTTCGTCGAACGATCGAACAGCCGATGTTCGAGCTCATCCCTACTCTCTATCACCTCAGGTACCCCATATCTGCAAACCACCTCTAAAAGCAATTTCTTAGCCGTGGTTTTCGCCGTCTGATCTGCGACTGGATAAGCCTCGGGCCATCCTGAGAACATGTCTACCACCACCAGGGCATACTCAAATCTACCACTCTTTGACATTTGTATGTGATCAATCTGTATCCTCTGGAAGGGGTAGAGCGGTCTAGCTAAGTGTTTCGGGGGTGGGTTCTCTAGCCTTCCGGGCTTGCATGCTAGGCAAGTGTGGCAGGACTTGCAGTATTGATTAGTTAAAGTAGTTATTCCTGGAGCTACATAATGTTTGTTTATAAGTGGGTTCATCAAAGTCTTTGAGAGATGGGTTGCTCCATGGGCCCATTGTACCACAGCTGGGTACAAAGCTCTGGGGAGACATGGGCCAGTTCCTACAGTCCAAAGATCATCCACCCGTACTGCTCCCATCTTGTTCCATGTTGTTTTCTCTTGGTCTGCAGCATCTGTTTGAGTTTTTTGTAGTAGGGCTTTGTTTACCGCTTCTGGCTGTGGATGATATATTCCCACAAATTCTGTTGTTTCAGCCCCTAAGGGGGTCATGGCTGCTTGTTTTGCTGTTTCATTAGCCAGGTGGTTTCCTCAGGCTTCTGGTGTAGTTATCTTCCCATGGGCTTTAACTTTGAGTATTGCTACTTGTTCTGGGAGTTGGAGTGCTGTCAGAAGCGCATCTATGGCCTTGCCATGCTTTACTGGGGTACCGGCTGTAGTTAAGAAGCCTCTTGTCTTCCATAGTAGTCCAAAGTCATGGGCCACACCCAGTGCATACCGAGAATCCGTGTAGATATTTACTTTTCGTCCTTCTGCAAGCTGTCAGGCTACTGTAAGGGCATGGAGCTTAGCCTCTTGAGCAGACTTAAATGCTAGGAGCGAGGTGGCTTGCATAACTGTAGTCTCTGTGGTAACTGCATATCCTGTGTGGAAATTGCCAGATGAATCTGAGAATCTGGAGCCATCAACATACAAGGTGAGTTGAGGCAATGGGATCGGGGCATCCAGGACAGAGGGTAGATGGGTGGTTTCTGCCTTCATGAGTTCAAAACAATCATGTTCATCTTCATCTAAGGTAGGAACGAGTAGGTCTGCGTTCTCTTCTTCCTGTTTGTCCAGAAACATGTCATGATACCCCCCTTGGACAAGAGGAAGGAGAGTAGCAGGGTTGAGTTGTTGGCATTGAAGTAGATTCACATTGTCAGGCATGAGTAAATTGCATTGCAACCGGAGGTGGCGGGCATAGGATAAATGCTTGGGTAGCACCTGATTCAGAATGGCAGAGACATCGTGAGGTGCAAGCAGCAGAAGGGGAGGGTTTAGAACAATGTCAGAAGTTTAGTCCAGCAGGGCCTGGGCAGCAAAAACTGCTCAGAGGCATGATGGGCCTCCTCTGGCAACCGGGTCCAGGCAGGTTTGAGTTTGTGTCAACACCCCTGAAGCGTGGCCCTGGGTCTCAGATATGAACAGGCTAAAGGGCTTTGCATAATGAGGGAGACTGAGTACAAGAGCAGCGTTGATCGCCTTTTTTAAAAGGTAAAAGTCAGTGAACGCTTCTTCGGACAGCGCAAAGGGGGCACATGGCAGGTTGTCATACAGGGGTTGCATGAGAAGGGAAGTCACAGGTATCCAGGCTCTGCAGGAAGAGATCAGTCCCAAAAATACATGTAGGGCCTTAGCATTACCGGGGGGCGGAATGGCCTGTATGGCTTCACACGCTAAACCTGACAGCGAAAAATTTTGCAGACGGGGGAACCCCAGACAGAAGAGTGTGTGGAAGGATGGCCTCATTCACTGCTCTAGGGTCCTGAATTACTCTGGTCAGGCCACTATCAGCCCTATCCGTATCTGTTCTCTCAACCAGGAAAACACTTGATTGCATTTGATAATGCGCTTCGTAATGTAACCCGGTATTGAAAGCATCACAGGGCAAAGACCGGTGGGCAGTAAAATCTGCCATCTGCATTCAATACTGGGCACAGGGGGTATAGGGATAGGGATGGCTGGGATGAGGGCGGAGGAAGGCCTGCGTGCAAGGGGAGGGACTACTGTAGGAGGTCCTCCAACTTACAACTGCATTAGGGGCAGAGCCCTGGGACCTCCCACATGCCTCACATGCCCAGTAATGGCTACCAGGACAGGGTGGACACAGGCTTTGTTCTCGTTCAGATAATATGTACATACATTTCTATGCAAGCCCTATGCAAAGTTCAATACTTAAATGATACTAGAACAGTTAAAACTTGGGAACCCTTGTGAAACGTCTTTCCGCTACTGCACGTAACGTAAGTACTCTTTAATAATATGACACTATGTTATCTTTCTCAAGACAAACAGATCTAATTACACTTCTTACATGTGTCCAGACCAAGTGTCATATTAGGCACACGTCAAGGCTTATTTTAAATTTAGAAGAAATCTTTTTTTCACAGGCCTCACCCTAAAACCATTATACAACTGTTGGCTTGTAGCTTCTTAAAGACAAACAAAAAATTGTGTATGTCTCTTAATATTTGGAATATAATTACTTCATACTGCAGTTAAAAATAACATAATTCCAAGATTGCTCTGCCGTATATTTAAATGGTTCTAGTAATGGACATGCAAAAACAATTAAATCACCAAAAGGTATTACTAAAATATTTATACGTTACCAGTAGTTGTGAGTTCTGTCTGGTTGAGAAGATTCAGTTATGAGTCCCACAGGACTCCTCCCAACATAACTCCCCATTATATTCTCAAAATCTAAAAAGTCTGTTTCTTTTTATTTATTTAGTTATTTATGTGTTTTTTATTTTTTATTTATTTAGTTATTTATGTGTTTGTTTGTTTTTTACATTATTTGTACTTGTGATGTTACATGGAGAATACAAATTCCCATCATAATGGTACTGTGAGCTCCCTGTATGCTGACAACTCACATCATACCCATCTCACACACACATTCCTTTCCGCATACACAGGGTTAATCTGCCATCTTTAACTCAGAAGCACACCAGCCCTCTTTCATTAACTTTTTCCATCCTTTCACATGTTGAGCCCCTTCACTCTGTAGTACTAGGTCACAGGCTAAACTGCCCTCTGTCGGTCTAGAGAGATTTCATCCCATTCTAACCCCTTCCCTTAATTCTGTGCTTTCTCTGCTGAGGGTCAGGAACCAGCAGACCCACCTCGTAACTCTATCCTGTGAAGACTTTTAAATAGCTACGGAGCAAAGGCTCAAACCTAAAAATAAACAGCAAACGTAAAAAACTCCTGACCTCATAATGAAAAAGTACACTCAGGGTTAAAAATCAGCCATAGGATAGAAGGGATGTGAAAGGGTTAAACGTCTTGGAAAAAAAAACAACAGCAGTATGTTTGAAAACGAATCCCCTTTCATTGTTTTTTTTTTTTCCAAGACGTTTAAGTACTCAAACAACAGCAGTATGTTTGAAAACTAATCCCCTTTCATTGTTTTTTTTTTTTTTGTTCTCTCACAGAAGAAGCTGCAAGCCCCCCCAGGAGAGAAGGAGGGAAATTTGACTCCCTCCACACAGCGTTCTCAATTCTGTGAGGCACAAAGGTGGGGGCTGGCTGCCTGCTTTTCAGCTTCTGTCCCAAAATTAACTGACTAGCAAGCTCGTGCAACAAGCAACAGGGTTCTTAAGGCCCAATATACCTGGGTATCATATACCTGGTTCAGCTTAACTAAAACCCCAACCACCTTAACGCAAAAACATGAATCCACATACACAGGGAAGACAGAACAAAAACAATAAACCACATGCGCAGGATTAGAATATGACACGCTATTTCAACCCTGCTGTCTGTATGGAGGTACAATGCGACCCCGAACCTACCTGGCTCGTTTTATATATATATCTAAATGTAAGTAGGCAGCCTCTCTTTAACTATACACCTGAATTACGGGTACTTAGAAAGAAATCCAGTGACTCCATACACACATATATATATCCCGGCACCCTCTCTTAATCATAAATGACAAGGAATCCCTGTGCCTATATTTATTTATTTAATGACACCCTCTCTATTAATCCGAGTCTTACTAAAGAAAACGGACAAGGAAATTCTGTGTCTAAACCTATATCCTTATGACACCCCTCTCTTGAACCAGGGCCAGCCCTGGCAAGGAAATATTGTGTCTCCCCTTCTCATACAGACAAAATAGGCACATTCAAGGCAACACAGAACAAAACACAACATAAATAACAGCCGGCAGAATAGGTCGACGGGTTCTTAGTAAATTGGTTCTGGACAAGAAGTTACCCGTCTTTGCTGATCTCGGAAGAGCCGACTGAATGTGAGCGAAAGGGAGGGTGACTGAACCGGAATAACACAGGTAAGGAATAGAACAGTATTCACTTATCGCATAACAAAGATGATCAGGCCCCGTCCCGGCAGACACACCTCGATTCGCTGACATCCATAGCTAGGTCGGCTCTGGCAGAAATCAAAATCCAGAATCCACGTTGGAGCCAAATTGTAATAGATTATCTCTGGTCCAATACCAGAGTACTATTCGCTATTCTGCGGCTGGTCCAAATGTATGTTAATATGAGGGCATATATGTCTTGCACAGTGAAATCAGACTCATCAGTATAGCTTCCTTCTCATCTCTGGCTCAAAAAAGGGAAGATTGCTTTATTCAGTTGAAGCTTATATAGACAAACTGACATAAGCAATCATCATCACAAACGTGTGATTGGCTGATTCCTTATATGGTGCTTCTCTTGTGACATCTATTTCTTCCTCGTGTCTTCACATTCCAGGGCTCAGCAGGACATGGGGGCCATTTTCCTTTGCACGGTGGGTTGGGCCGGAAGGAGGGAGTTGAAGAGTGGACAGGACATTTGTTCCTTGTCTTCACTCTGGGATCAATATCTCTGTCACAGCTTTTCAATCAAGGAAAATAATACTACTGTCCGGTTATAAGATTTACCCAAACACACACATGATAATACTCTAACTTATATCCTTAGTTAGCATACATTAACTTTCTGGTTCCCAATATGAACATCAATAAGCTTCTTATTGTGTAAATATATCTTAGTGTGTGTGTGTGTGTGTGTGTGTGTGTGTGTATATATCAGACTTTCTTTCAAAGGAGCTCCTTGCAAACACATTAAAATTCCTAAGGAGGGGGTTGTGAACCATGTATGCAGCTGAATACAAGAATCATTTAACCTGCACTAAATCTTAGAAGCAAATTTCTAAACCAATATTTGAGTGGATAATAGAGAGAAGAAACATAGATATAATATAGTCATTTTATCAACTTCATCACACCAGCTTGCAGAATCGGCACTCCCACTGCCAGCCTCTTTTCAACTTTCAGCTGGCATGTGTCAATGCAATGGAAAGACAGCTTGAAGGAAACACTCGCTGAATTGAGACATCTTCGAGACTCATGCAGAAATAGAGAAGAGGACAAATGGGTGTTTTATATGTTTGCCTGGAGTTCTATTGTAATCCTTCCCACCATTTGTCCGACAATTGGTAACGTATGGTTGTAGAATAAGAAAACAGATATTTAAGGTTCTTTTCATTGTGAACGGTTCCCTGGTCTGTGATCTGGGAAATGGCACAATATAACCTCTGACATATCGCTGAGAGCTGCTGAACAGTCACAATTGGAAATATAAAATTGTAAGGTCACGGAGGTCGGCGGCTGAACGAATTTGCTCGGAGGGATGGCGCTATACGTGTTAGTTGTCACCCACAAGCTGCAACATTAGAGCTACGATGTCCGTTTCATCTCCACTTCCTGTTGTTTTCCTCGTTTTATAGTGATGTTTAAAGCTGAACTCCAGGCAAACAACTACATACACAGACAAAATAGATTTAGCTGGACTATTTTACTTGCCAAAGGATCCGTATTACTTTCCATTCAGTCCTAGAATTTACACAGCTCTGCCACATAGCACAGCTCTGTCCGACACAAGTCCAACCTATGTGTGTGATTATATGTCAGTATTACATTGTATATCCCTGTATGTTGTGGTCGTTCGGGTGCTTATCTAATCGTTTTTCGAAACTATCGATGCCCCCCGCTGAGACCACCGACTGTGGAAGGGAATTCCACATTCTTGCCGCACTTACAGTAAAGAACCCTCTACGTAGTTTAAGGTTAAACCTCTTTTCTTCTAATTGAAATTTTAATGAGTGTCTTGTTAAACTCCCTTCTGCAAATTTTTTTTATCCCTATTGTGGGGTCACCAGTACGGTATTTGTTAATTGAAATCATATCCCCTCTCAAGCGTCTCTTCTCCAGAGAGAACAAGTTCAGTGCTCATAACCTTTCCTCATAACTAAGGTCCTCCAGACCCTTTATTTGCTTTGTTGCCCTTCTTTGTACTCGCTCCGTTTCCAGTACATCCTTCCTGAGGACTGGTGCCCAGAACTGGACAGCATACTCCAGGTGAGGCCGGACCAGAGTCTTGTAGAGCGGGAGAATTATTGTTTTATCTCTGGAGTGGGTCCCCTTGTTAATGCATGCCAATAGTCTGTTTGCTTTGTTAGCAGCAGATTGGCATTGCATGCCATTGCTGAGCCTATCATCTACTAAGACCCCCAGGTCCTTTTCCCTCCTAGATTCCCCCAGAGGTTCTCCCCCCCCCCCCCCCAGTGTATTCATATTTTTGCCACCCAAATGCATTTATTTTAATTTTTCTACATTAAACCTCATCCTCATTTGCCATGTAGTTGCCCACCCCATTCATTTGTTCAGATCTTCTTACAAGGTTTCCACATCCTGCGGAGAAGTTTTTGCCCTGCTTAGCTTAGTATTGTCCGCAAATACAGAGATTGAGCTGTTTATCCCATCCTCCAGGTCGTTTATGAACAAATTAAACAGGCTTGGTCCCAGCAAAGAACCCTGTGGGACCCCACTACCCACCCCTGACCATTCAGAGTATTCCCCATTTATCACCATCCTCTGAACTCGCCCTTGTAGCCAGTTTTCAATCGATGTACTCACCCTATGGTCTATGCCAACGGACCTTATTTTGTACAGTAAACGTTTATGGGGAACTTTGTCAAATTATTTTGCAAAATCCAGATACACCACGTTTACGGACCTTCCTTTATCTAGATGGCAACTCACCTCCTCATAGAAGGTTAATAGATTGGTTTGGCAAGAACGATTTTTCATGAATCCATGCTGATTACTGCTAATGATACCGTTTTCATTACTAAAATCTTGTGTATAGTCCCTTATCATCCCCTCCAAGAGCTTGCATACTATTGATGTTAGGCTAACTGGTCTGTAATTCCCAGGGATGTATTTTGGGCCCTTTTTAAATATTGGTGCTACATTGGCTTTTCCTCAATCAGCTGGTACCATTCCAGTCAGTAGACTGTTTGTAAAAAACAGGAACAATGGTCTGGCAATTACTTGACTGAGTTCCTTAAGGACCCTCGGATGCAACCCATCTGGTCCCGGTGACTTATTAGTGTTATGTTTCCCAAGACTAATTTTAATTCTGTCCTCTGTTAACCATGGAGGTGCTTCCTGTGACGTGTCATGAGGACAAACGCTGCAGTTTTGGTTACTGAAGCCCCCCGATTCCCTCATGAAGACAGAGGAGAAGAATAAATTCAATACCTTTGCCATCTCTCAATCCTTTGTAACCAGATGTCCTTCCTCATTCTTTATGGGTCCAATATGGTCTGTCCTCCTTTTTTTTTACTGTATACAGGTCTTGTTCCTCCTCCAGTCTGTTACTGAGTAGTGAAAGGAGAAGTAGCAGACTGATGAGCTCCTCTCTCTATCACTTTGCTCTCACTCCCCCTATCAGCATGCTTCTTTCACTGCGGCATCACTGATTGGCTCCTTGTGCTATTCCCCCCCCCCAGTCTAAGCTCTACTGTACAGTGACTGTAGGAGGCTAATACCGAAAGTCAAAATAAGATACTTTTACAGGGTATGTAATCCCTAACAATTGCTACATTTCGGACCATTAAATAAACAATTTAAAGTGATTTGTTATATCTATCATTTTAACCACTTGAAGACCAGGCTTCTGGCACTCTTTGTTTACAAGTTTAAATCATTTTTTTTTGCTAGAAAATTACTTAGAATCCCCAAATATTATATATTCTTTTTAGCAGAGACCCTAGAGAATAAAATGGCGATCGTTACAATTGTTTATGTCACACGGTATTTGCGCAGCTGTTTTTTAAACGCAATTTTTTTTAGAAAATAAATAAATTTTAATGAATAAAAAAAAAAATACAATATACATATACCCCAATTTTTTTATAATATGAAAGATGATGTTACCCCCAGTAAATTGATACCTAACATGTCATGCTTTCAAACTGCGCGCGCTTGTGGAATGGTGACAACTACGGTACTTAAAAATCTCCATAGGCGACGTTTTAAGTGAGTCCCTCGCTTGTATTTTCTCAGAGGAGCAGAGAGCGTTTCCAGGATGAATCGGACTTTCCAGAAGGACTGCGCCAAGAGGATTTTTTTTTCCTTTAATGGCTTTTGTTCAGAAAAAGTTCTAATTGGCGTAGAATGGTGAGCGCTGTCATGTCAGTCTAATATCAGGTGATGGATTACCCCGAGAATGGCATCCAGGCTTTCATTAGAAAGGTGTTTGTGCAGATTAGTGGTGTGAGGAGACAGAGCACTGATAATTGTAATAGCCAGGCGTCAGCTAATTAATTATTTTTTTTAATCAGGTTAATGGCAGCAACGGCGAGCGCGTTACACAGACTGGATCGGATCGGTACATTGCCTGGCATCTGTTGACAGTCACTTAAAGGGACCCTGTCACCAGACCATCCAGCTCAACAACAGTCATCCCATAAGATTATACTGTATGTCAGTGGCGGCTGGTGCAAAACTTTTTTGTTGGGGGGCAACAACCCCCCCCTCCAGGTCTGCACTCACCCCTCCACGGTCGCGGCGCCCCGGCTTCCTCGGCTTCTCCTCCCAGGCAACCCGATCCGTCTCTTGTCCTGATTGGCCGGGAGGAGAAGTCGGAAGACAATAGCGAATATTGATTCGCTAGTGTCACAAGTGGGTGGGTTCTGAGCCCATCTTTTTAAAGCCAATTTATAGCCTCGGGCACTAATCATGTTGAGAAAATCAGGCTTGAGAAAAAAAAAAAGTCCAGCGCCCCATATGAACCGGACGCTCCTGCCGTATGTGCATTTAACATATTTTATCCATGTTGAGGGGATCTGATGGTACCCCAAACAGCTGATGCGTTTCAAGGGTACCATCAGATCCCCTCACCATCAGGTCCGGTCTGCAGGTGCCAAGGACGCAATGCGATCATTTGACAAGCTTTGTTTCTTGATCGTTTGTGAGTATATATATTGATTTTATGTTTATAATAAAACAATTTACCAAAGGTAATGCACAAGGTCGGTGCGCCCTCCCTTTTTTCCTTTTTTTTTGTGTTTGGCTGAAGCCATTTATTATCAATCAACTGTGTTTACTCTTTTTAAATCATAATGGCAACAGAAATTACCCAAATTACCCTGATCAAAAGTTTACATACCCTGGTGATTTTGGCCTGATAACATGCACACAAGTTGAAACAAAGGGAACTGAATGGCTATTAAAGGTAACCATCCTCACCTGTGATCTGTTTGCTTGTAATTAGTGTGTGTGTATAAAAGGTCAATGAGTTTCTGGACTCCTGACAGACCCTTGCATCTTTCATCCAGTGCTGCACTGACAGTTTTGGATTCTGAGTCATGGGGAAAGCAAAAGAATTGTCAAAGGATCAGTCATGTCAGCAGTCTCTGACCATCTCCTGTACCATGTCCACAGCCTCTGACCACCTCCTGTATCATGTCCGCAGCCTCTAACCATCTCTTGTATCATGTCCGCAGTCTCTGACCATCTTTTGTCTTTTATCATGTCTGCAGTCTCTGAGGGGGAGGCTGGAGAGGAGTCAAGAGTGGGAGTGCCGACTGAATGGGGGTCACGGGAGAAGTCAGCCGTGTGTGGACTGTGGAGAGGAGACTATAGGATAAAACCAGAGCCGCCAAGCTGGAGCCGTCTGACTGAGCCCTGCACAGTCTGGTGGCTCGCGCATGCGCAGTAGGGAACCGGGCAGTGAAGCCGCAACGCTTTACTTCCTGATTCCCTCACCGATGATGCGGTGGGGGCAGCCGAGAGATGAGCGATTGCTCGTCTTCTGCTGCCGACGTCGCTGGACTCCAGGACAGGTAAGTGTCTATTTATTAAAAGTCAGCAGCTGCAGTATTTGTAGCTGCTGACTTTTATTTATTTTTTTTACGGCGGAGCTCCGCTTTAAATACCTTGTAAAATTCTGTAATCTGTTCTGTAAAAAGATTATATATAGTTTAGTGTGTCTCCTTGTGTAATTTTATTGTGGAAAATACCTTTTTTTACAGCACCGCTGGGCGCTCACGTGACAAGCCGGAGCTCTTTTTCCCCCGCTCTGAATACTGCAGAGAGAGAGGCTGAGATCCCCGCTGACATCAGCGCTGCAGGGGGAGGGGCTGCTGACATCAACCGGGAGGAGAAGAGCTCGAGCGGGTCACTAGAGCGCCCAGCGGTGCTGTAAATAAGGTATTTTCCACAATAAATTTACACAAGGAGACACACTACATTATATATATATATATATATATATATATATATATATATATATATATATATAATATCTTTTTACAAAACGGATTAAATGATTTTACAAGGACTTTAACTGGGGTTTATTTTCGGTGATGGGCTTATATTGCAGCCATCCCAGAAACTCGTGCTAGTTCTTATTTTCGGGGAAACAGGGTAGTACTCTTTGATATATTTGATATACTTGTTTACCAATAGACTGGGACTTTAAAATCCATTAGGGGGGGTCCTCCTTTGCTATCTTGAAAACCTTAGCCAACCAGCACCTTTATCACCTGTGTTCCCATTTATCTAATCAAAATATGTAAGAATAACCAAATTTTATCTCGGATACCGATAATTTCCCAAAATTTGTAGACCAGTGTAACATATCTATTTAATGAATAATTCCACTTTTGTTGTGAGCCAATCACACCAGCAGGAAAGTATATTTCTAAGGAGCATTCTATACAGAACACCTCCAGGTAGCCATATTGCATTTTCAGAAAATTACAGCGGCTGCAGATTGAAAAGGAAAGGTAATTTTTAATAACATCCAATTACAATATGACTTGTGTTGCCATTGTATACGCTATATAATTTTTTCTTTATTTGCTATTTTCTTCCCCGTGAAAGTGGAGTTACCCTTTAAGGTTAGGGTCATATTAAGTTTGGGGTCCTACTCTTGGGGTTTTATTCAGTGTTCTGTTTCTATTTAGTGTTAGGGTCTTATTTAGACCCCTTTCACACTGGGGCGGTTTGCAGGGGCTATTACGCTAAAAATAGCGCCTGCAAACCGACCCTAAACAGCGGCTGCTGTTTCTCCAGTGTGAAAGCCCGAGGGCTTTCACACTGGAGTGGTGCGCTGGCAGGACCGCTCCAAAAGTCTTTGGAGCGGTGAGAGGAGCGGTGTGTCTACCGCTCCTACACCGCTCCTTCCCATTGAAAGCAATGGGAAACCGCAGCTATACTGCCGGCAAAGCGCCTCTGCCTTTGCGGTATTAACCCTTTTTCGTCCGCTAGCGGGGGTTAAAACCGCCCCGCTAGCGGCCGAATACCGCCGCAATTCCGACGGTATAGTGCGCTAAAAATAGTCAGCGCACCTCCCGCCCCAGTGTGAAAGGGGCCTAAGTGTTAATGGTTAGGTTCCGGGCGCATGAATTACAGCGGCCAGGGTTTTTTTTTTAAGCACCTGAGTCTCTAATAGGCTTCAAATTAGGGGGAGCTCGGGTCGTAGAGAATCTGAACGGAGCCCACCCAGGTGTGTTACAACAGCGAGTGAATATTCTCTGTTGAAACACTGATCCTCAATCCAGCCAATCAGAAGCGGGTGTGAGACATGTTTTCCGATTGGCCAAAAAGAGAAGACTCCCGATTGGCCGCAGAGGAGGAGGGAGGAAACGGAAGTCGCCGCCGCCACCTTCGAGTGCTGACCCGTGGAGAGCAGGAGAACGGGAGGCCACTGCCGCCGAGCAGGGGAAGCCGCCGGTGATGGGGTAAGTGCTACCGTCTGACCGGGGAGGGGGGATGACATACTGTTTGCCACCCCTCCAAAAAGAAAATCCACGGGCCGCCACTGGTGCCTTGAATGAAAAACAAAGGGTTGCGAAACACTGCTCCAGGGTGACCACTCTGCTCCTCTATACATACAGTACAGTGAGTGAGCGTTGTCATCTAGGACAGGAAGTGTGTTGCTGGCAGGATCAGAAAGAAAAACCTGAAAAAATAAAACAAATGCAGCCACCAGATATAAGGACTGATAAGCTTTAAAGAATTGTGACTTTCTGTGTAACTCAGGGTGGATTTGATTTAAATCATATCGATTATATCACAATTTAAAACACTAGTAAAAAGGCTTGATTTAAATCATAATTTTTAAAAAGAAACTGTCCTCTCTGTCCCGCAGCGGCTCCTCCTCCAACCCGCTGTTGACTTGCCGACAGTCCCATTCACTTTAATGGGACGGCTGGTGATGCGGCAGTGACACAACAAGGTGAGGGACGTGACGGCAGCAGGTGAGTGGATGCCCGCTAACAGGCGCTGCCATGATGGATCTGAAATGACAGGTGCTCTTTAAATGTAAGGACTTATTCTTACTGGTAGGTATAATTTTTAATATTTGCAAACAAAATGAAGGTTTCCTATTTAGAATAATAAGCTGTCAGGTTAGTAAAACAGCGATATCAGAACGGATTCAATCATACAGTTTGTAGTGTACATAGATTTGCAAAGCAATGGGATAAAGGAATATTCCTGAACTTTGTTTTATCTCATGGTTACTGTGAAATTGTGGGAAGCTTGGATTCATTGAATGAGTTTACCAAAAAATGTAATATTGCAGAATATACAGCCTCATGCTACATAACTATGCTCCATTTCATGCTGAATAAGCTAAATGAATGTATCTTAAATAGAAAACAATCTTCTTCTTTTTTTTTTTTCTTTTTTATATATCCACCCTGCTTCTGTGTAATGGTTTTGCACAGAGCAACCCCAATCCTCATCTTCTTGAGTCCCCCACCAGCTCTCTGGGGTCCCCCCTCCCCTGCTGAGTGCCCCCAGAGCAAGCCATTTGCTATGGGGACACTTGTGCCGGCTCAATCCCAAGCCCCACTCTGCGTGTCCGGAATATACAGCCTTCATGCTACATAACTAAACTGTATTTCAAGCTGAATAAACAAAATTATCAATGTATCTTAAATTAAAAAAAACATCTTTAGATAGATTTTTACTCCAAAAGCATTTTACTAAAATAAATTTGAAAAAATCCCAAAAAATCGATTGAAATCAAAAAAATCCGTTTTTTTTTTTTAAAATCATCGATTTTTATCCACCCTGGTGTAACTATAAGACCCCTTTCACACTGAGGTGCTTTTTAGGCGCTTTCACGCAAAAAAAAAAAAAAAACGCATGAAAAGCTTATGAAAACGTATTTCCATTAAAATCAATGAATGCTTTCACACTGGGGCAGTGCGCTGACAGAGCAGTGAAAAACACCCCTCTCCGTTGAAATTAATTCAAAGCTCTTCAAAAGCGCCTGAAAAGCTCTTCAAAAGTGCTCAGTGTGTTTTACTGGCAGTTTAGAAGCGCCTCAGTGTGAAAGTGGTCTAAGACATCTCTTGCTCATCATGGTGACTTTTCTTAACCACTTCAATACCGGGCATTTTCACCTCCTTCCTGCCCAGGCCAATTTTCAGCTTTCAGCGCTGTCACACTTTGAATGACAGTTGTGCTGTCATGCGACGTTGTACCCAAATAAAATTTTGATCATTTTTTCCCCCCACAAATAGAGCTTTCTTTTGGTGGCATTTGATCACCTCTGCAGTTTTTATTTTTTGCGCTATGAACAAAAAAACCCGACAATTTTGAAAAAAAACACAAGATTTATTACTTTTTGCTATAATAAATATCCCAATAATTTTTTTTTTTTCCTCAGTTTAGGCCGATACGTATTCTTCTACATATTTGTGGCAAAAAAAATCACAATAAGCGTATATTGATTGGTTTGCGCAAAAGTTATAGTGTCTACAAAATAGGGGATAGTTTTATGGCATTTTTATTATAATTTTTTTTTTTTTTATTAGTAATGGCGGCGATCAGCCATTTTTATCGTGACTGCGACATTATGGCGGACACATCGGACACTTTTGATACCATTTTAGGACCACTGTCATTTATACAGCGATCAGTGCTATAAAAATGCACTGATTACTGTGTAAATGACACTGGCAGGGAAGGGGGTTAAGCACTAGGGGGCGATGAAGGGGTTAAGTGTGTCCTAGGGAGTGATTCTAACTGTAGGGGGGATGGGCTACGTGTGACATGACAGGGATCACTGCTCCCGATCACAGGGAGCAGTAGATCAGTATTTATAGTAGCAGAAAAACAACAAACACTCCTGCGCCCGAGATGACCGTCAAACATTCAATAGTCTATAACGATGACACCGGCCTTGCTGCCCTTCATGGATAGGGGTATCCTAGTAGCAAACGAAAGAAGAAAAAACAAGGGCGCACCAGCCTAGTGTAATATCGTTAAGATATTTTATTTCAATTAAAAGCAACAGAAAGGTACTCACAAAGATAGTACAATGGTTCGCAATGTAAAAATGGGGCCTTGGAGGGCTGCAGCATGTGGAACCCAAGCCACACTCCAACCAATCATGAAGGACGTGATGGGGCGCACTACCGGCTGACGCGTTTCGAAGCGCACAGCTTCTTCATCAGAGCCAAGCAGTCCATCAGTGTCCTGTCACTAGGCAGAACAGTGAAATGCCTTGCATCTCCCCGTTCTGCAGCTCCATGACACGATCACGGGACACCGCGGGTCTCACTGGCACGGTCACGGAGCTCGCGGCGGGCACGCGCGTGCGCCCGCACGGCAGCTAATTCATAGCGATGTATCTGTACGTTGCTTTGCGCAGCCACGCCATTCTACCGACGTTAGCCGGTCAGCAAGTGGTTAATATTAGTAATGTGTTTATGTTCTTAGAAATAAAGATAATCGCGGCTGTAATGTTCTTGGCACCCTCTATAGCCAGCTGACAACACAGAGAGGGATGTGCTACATCAAACGATTTAAAGGGACTTAGATAAATGGCCTAAACCATCATTAAAATGTAAACATATATTCTGAGAGCAGCAAAACAATAACCTTACAATTGGCACCGGAGAGCTCAGCGTTCCCCCCGGGGAAGTTGTCTTATCTGCTGCAGGTTAATGAAACTGCTAATAGTGAGAATACGAAGCAACCTTTTAATTAGGGAAAGTATGCATTTACAATGAAGCCTAGGCAATTAATTTAAATGTATGTAAAAATAATTCATAATGCCGACTAATGATTAACTGTTGTCTTCATAATGCTCACATTAATAAATTTGCCTTGGCAACGCGCCAAATCCATAGTCTAAGAATTACTACAAGAAGTCTTCAGAATCCTAACAGAAAACTTGTGAAACCTTCAGAATATTCTGTATGAAGAGATAAGAAATTGTGATGTGATCTTCATCAAATTAATACAACCCTGTATTCATTAATACAGCATTTAAAGGGGTTGCTCCACCGGAAAAATTTTTTTTAAAGCCAGCAGCTACAGCTACAGCAGCTGCTGGCTTTTAATATTTGGACACTTACCTGTCCTGGAGTCCAGCGACGTCCGCAGCAGAGGACGAGCGACCGCTCGTCGCTCTGCTGCTCCCTCCGCCATCCTCGCTGAGGGAACCAGGAAGTGAAGCCCTGCGGCTTCATGCCCGGTTCCCTACGGCGCATGCGCGAGTCGCGCTGCGCCGTTCTGATTGGTGCTCCTGTGTTCTGGGAGCCGAGTGTCTCCCAGAACACCAAGGGAAGTCTGCGGGAAGTGACGTAACTCCCGCAGATTCCCGGAGACAGGACTCCCGGATGTGGGTGAAAATACCTGTCTTAGACAGGTATCTTCACCCCCCTCCCCCCTGAAAGGTGTCAATTGTGACACCGGAGGGGGGGAGGGTTCCAAATAGCAAAAGTTGCTATTTAGGGTGGAGCTCCACTTTAATGTCTTTTTTTTTTAACTCAAACAGTGTAAGTTTCAGATTTTTTTTTTTGGTACAGTGGAACCTCGGATTGCGAGTAACGCGGTTAACGAGAGTTTCGCAATATGAGCACTGTATTTTTAAAAATCGTAACTCGGTTTGCGAGTGTTGTCTCGCAAAATGGGCACGATTCAGGCCAAAGCGGTGTGCAGTACCGCGTTTGGCCTGAGGTGGGGGGGCGCCGGAGCCGAGCAGAGCCGAATATTGCGCGATCTCAGCCGGAAAGGCCCGAGGACAGCATGGCTGACCTCAGCAAATCTCGGGAACTAAGTCTTTCCGAGGTTTGCCGAGGTCAGCCGAGGAGTCCTCGGGCCTTTTCGGACATTTCCGAGGCTCTCCGGCGCCCCCACCTCTGGCCGCATGCAGTATTGCATGCCATTGAAGTCAATGCGGTACTAATTATTTTTGTTTCCATTGACTTCAATGGGGAAACTCGCTTTGATATGCGAGTACTTTGGATTACGAGCATTCTCCTGGAACGGATTATGCTCGTAATCCAAGGTTCCACTCTATTAGCAAATTGCAATCCCTATACAGCCAGGCTCAGACTTGGGGAGGGACAAGCAGCACAAGGAGCCAGTTAGGTGTGCTGCAGTGCTTATGTGCTAACAATGAGCATGCTGATAGGAGGAGGGAGCAGAGAGATGAGCTGATCAGTGTGTTGCTTCTCCTTTTACTGTCCAGTCACAGGCTGGGGGGGGTGACAAGATCTGTTAAGCCCTGTACACACGATCGGATTTCCTATGGTTTTTAAACCAATGGATTTTTCCATCGGAAAAACGATGAAGCTGACTTCCATCAGTTTTGCCTACACACCATCAGTCAAAAAACCAACCGTTCCAAACGCGGTGACGTAAAACACTCCGAGGAGCCGAGAAAAATGAAGTTCAATGCTTCTGAGCATGCGTCGACTTGATTCTGAGCATGCGTGGGTTTTTTATCCGATGGAGTTCCCCACAGATGATAGTAATTTGCTATAGTTTTTTTAACCATCGGATAAATTTAAAACATGTTCTATTTTTAAACACCGATGGAAAAAAGACCGATGGGGCCCATACACGATCGGTTTGTCTGATGAAAAAAGTCCATCGGAGTGTTTTCATCGGTAAAACCCATCGTGTGTACAGGGCTTTAGTATTATTGAAACATAGAAGAACTATAACAAGTCTCATGCCCTGCCAGACAAGACATGGAAGGCATTTGCTGTACACATGTGAAATTTGTTTCGGTCTGAATATAGATTCTGACAATTTTTTGGTTATTCTGAGATTCAGATGTATTTGAATCTTCTAATTAAATAGTAATGAAGTTCGTTGAAATTATTTTAATTTTGTATACTAGTTTCCTAACGAATTCCATATTTTTGGAAGGATTTGAATTCGGATTGGTCCAAAAATGATCAACCAATTTGAATTCTGTGTGAAGAAGATTAGCTGGTTGTTAAGAGCTGGCCCGGGAAGACAGCCGCTGCATCCTTAACAACTGATAAATCATCAGCTGTCAATGGGGTTCCCCACTGATGGCTGAAATGTAAACAAAAGAATGCCGGCAACAGAAAATTCAGAAAAAAAATAGCATGTCCCCCCCCCCCCCCAATCCATACCAGGCCTATGCATTTGGCCCACGCATGGATTTTGAGGGGAACCCCACGCCATTTTTGTTTTTTTTAAATGGCGTGGGGTCCCCCCAAAACCCATACCAGACCTTTATCCAGGCAGGCCTAGGAAAGGGGGGGGGATGAGCGATAGCCCCCTACTCTTGAACCACACCAGGCCACATGCCCTCAACATGGGAGCTGCTCCAAAGCACCCTTTCCCCATGTTGCTACATACAAATTCTTCCACACAGTTCCACTTTAAGAAAGAAATGCTGTACATTCTGTAAAAATATGCAAGAAGAGGAATTAGGAATGACCTGTGTGAATACAGAAGGATCTATCAGTCGGTAGTTATCAAGCTTTATCTCATTTACACCTAAAAAAAAGTGATAGCCTGAACCCACCAGTGTATGAACTTCAGAATATTCTGAAAAGTTGAAGATGATGAATAATAACAGCAACCGTCTTCGTTTTTATAATTATAAGCAGACAGGTTCATTTAAGTCTACATGAGGATGTGATATGAACCCCTCTGAGTCCTGATTTTAATAGAACTGAACCTAATTCAGGCCAGCTTTTAATTACTTGCAAATCTATGTACAAATCTATCGGGCCTCAGCACGGGGGAATCCTGGTATTCTTAAACCAAGGCAAGTGATTATGTCTCAAAGTATTCAGTCAGCTAGCGAAAGTTATTTGTTAACTAGTAAAATGCCATGTTTGCAACTTTTTTTGCACCCTGGAGGCGTGAACAATGATCAGGTATTGATAAGAGAGGCAGCAGTATTAAAAGGCCTTCTAGCATCTGAGTTGTTAAGCCAGTTCCCGGACCTAAAGTGGGCACCACTTTTAAATAGCATTACAGGGATAGCAGACCAAAGCCCCATAAAGTTCCCTGGTTCTTCAGCACAGTCACTTCACCAGCTCTGTCGGGACCCAGATCTGAACCAGCGACCTCTGCCATGTCTGGCTGTGGCTCTTCTTGCTGTACTACCACAGATACTGGATAGCCCCCTACCTGATTCTTTGGACAACCTTGCTTTGTGTTTTGTTTTTAGTGAACCTTGAACCCTTTGCTCCTGCCATGAACTTACTTCCTGATTTAGCCCAGGTTCACACTGGGCTGCGGGAGTGAAGCCGTGTGAGTTCAGCTAAACTCGCACAATTCCACTCTCGCTGGCAGTCCCGATTTCAGCCGCGATTACAAAGACATCTAACACAGATGTCAATGTAAATCGCGGCCAAAATCGCAAAAAGTAGTACAGAAACTACTTTTTGAAATCGGTGCAGCGCCGCAGATGTGGCGTCGCTCCGATTAGGACAGTGCCATTGCCGGCAATTTGCAGCAAATATCGCCGATTTGACATGCGATTTGACATGTCAAATCGCATGTCAAATCGCACCAGTGTGAGCCAGGGCTTAAGCCAGGTCTCTACACATCCTGTTTGCCAGATTATTGTGCTCTCTCCAGCCATTATCTTGCTTCTTGCATACCTGCTGCTATCTTGATCTTTGCTATCTTTGTTATCGACCCTTGGCTTGTTCATCAGCTACACCTCCGTCTGATCCCATCCAGCTACCACTTGTTACCAACCTTTGGCTTGTTTAGTGATTATGCTTATGCTTGATCTCTACCTGCTATATCTGGTTGCTCACCTCCAGGTGGGGCGATGCTGAGGACCATGACCTGGTATTAACACACAGCAAATCTGTCATGGAATTCCTGTGAGACATCTGGCTAATAGAAATGCGCATGAGCACATTAATCTCTGCAGAATGGCAATCAGAAATGCACACGGGAATGTGCGCATGGGTGCACACACAGTGCTTGTTGGCACCAGATGGACTATTTAAGGATGCACCTGCCTGTGCTAAAATGCTGACTGGTCTTCAGCTGTTCCTGTGACCTGCGTATTTTCAATATGTTCCCTTGGTTGCTGACCCGACTTACTTCTGACCTGATTTAGGATCTTGCTTTTGTCTTGTCGCTAGTTCCTGAGTCAGCTTGTTCCTGACTTTGCTCTTGGCTTGGTACCTTACTGCCCGCCAGTTGATGGCAATGGTTAATCCTGTGACCACGCTTCAATCTTGGAACCTGGCTTCCTAGCCCATTTGAGTGTCTGCCTGGCTGTCTGCTGTTGCAGTTCTGCGCCCCGCTGAGTGATCTTGCTGCAAGTCTGCTGAGAGCTCTGACCAGCCACACGTCCCGGCCCTGCAACGCAAGTAGAGTTCTTCTTTAACCTCGGCTGGACTACTGTGCATGGTTACTGATCCTGTCCTGATGGTTCTCCTGTTTCCTTGGAACCACATCTCCTGCTGCAAGTCCCTTGATCTACATCTGCAGGCACTCGTGTTCCTCCTGTCCCTTGGTGCCCTCTGTTTCACTTCCAGTGGGGCCTGGGCTGGAGATACAAGAGAGGCCCATCTCGTCATTTCAGTCTCCTCTCAGGTACGTAACAAAAACCCTTCTCCACCATCAGGAGCTCAGGTGAATACCAGCTAGTACTTAGACCCTGCGCCTCCAGTGAACACACGTCATTTGCTAGGAAGATTTTCTGGTATTTTTCCTGCTGACTACTTGTGAACCTCTCTACTGCTACAGCCATTGGCCTCCAAGCATGATCCTAGACCATGACAGGTTCTCCTTTCAGGCATTTGGCCCTTCAGATAAGAGTACTCAGTTATTTTCACTACAGAGACTTTTTGTGAAATTGTGGTTAAAATTACTTTTCCCATGCGGCTACATATCATAACTGGGGCCAGTGAAACACAGGTACATATCACGGCCGATGCACTGGAGGAACCATTGCACTCACCTCCGCAAATTGACCACCACTACTATCCTGAACCAGCTGCTATTAGGCTGCATTCACACTTTTGAGCGTTTTTCCAGCGGTTTTGTTTTTTTTGCACGATTTTGGCGCATTTTTATGCACGTTTTTGCACATTTTTGTACAGCGTACTTGAGCTTTGCCATTTTTCTATTAGTCAATAGAGAAAACTATCATATGTTGCATCATTTGTTGCTAGATTTTTCAGCTTTTTTAGCTTTTCCATCAGCTTTTATTTATTTTTTTATTATTATTATTATTATTTTTTTTAGAGTAAAGGGTTACAGTTAAGGTTAGGCTTAGAATTAGAGGTTGGGCTTGGGGTTAGGATTAGGGGTTAATATTTTATTTTCAAATGTAATCTTGCGAGCAACTCAAATATACAAAAGCAGGCAGCAAGGAACACACTCCCAATAACAAATGTGCAAAAGTAAAATCTCAAATCTAAATGATTTGCTGCGCTAATAAAGCCGTGAAATATTAAACAACATAAATCATAAACCAAATTTTCACATCTCTCTTAACGTGTGTCAATATTAATCAGTGGGTAGGGTTGAGCGAACCCGAACTGTAAAGTTCGGGTTCGTACCAGACTTTTGGATTTTTGGGTCCCGGACCTGAACCCGAACAATTGACTGTATGTTCGGGTTCGGGTCCAGTGTTCGGCGATGTAATGGCGCATTTCTAAAAGCTACAGGGCAGCCAATAAACTTTTGTTTAACTGGTGTGCCCTTAGAAGCCATCACAGCCATGCCTACTAATGGCATGGCTGTAATTGGCCAGTGCAGCATGTGACCCAGCCTCTATATAAGCTAGAGGAACACAGCACAGCACGTCTCTCTGCTTTAGACAGGATAGGGAAAGGATCCTGGCTGCTGTTGCTGTGAGGGAGAGAATGAAATGATAGGAGTTAGTCCTGATTCTGCAATCTACTGAGAGAAAATATAGAGACAGTGTAGGGCAAAGTTCCTGTTGCTGCTTTCAGGGAGAGAGATTTATATAGGAGTCCAGATTCAGAGATCTAATAACTCAGCGATCTGCATAGATTTACCTGGTTGGGTTGCAGTGCACAGTCTTTTTACACTGCCATGAGCCCAGTGCCAGAGAAAATCTAACTTTTATCTGCAAGCTCAGTGCACCAGCACTGCATATGTTACGTTGAGATACACCCTGTACATACTTTGGGTGTATTCTGCTCTTCCAAAAACACCCATTTAGGGCAAAAAAAATAAAAAATTTGCAGTGTTTTTGTGAGATAAACAATTTATATATTTTTCTTCTATTGTGCTATTCTAAAAAAAACCTTTTTTTTTGAATAGCATTTTCTGCAGTTCTGTAGGTGTGAGATACACCGTTTACATACTGTGGGTGTATTCTGCTCTTCCAAAAACACCCATTTAGGGCCACAAAAAATATTTTGCAGTGTTTTCTGCATATCTGGAGGTGTGTGAGATAAACAATTTATATATTTTTCTTCTATTGTGTGTAGCGGCCTCACCCCATCCTCTTTAGCTAGGGGTATGTCACACGACAGGGTGAGGTGCGCTACGGCCCATATCCTCCCCATAGCTGTGGGTGAGGTGAAGGCCAGTATCAGTATCTTCCTCGAGCCAAATGTGCGTTGGGTGTGAAACTCAGTCCTGCTGTGCTGGAATCTCCCTTGCTCCCATTAACAGAGTCCATACACCGATCACAGTCCAACTCTCTGTTTTATTTCGTAGCTCCACAACAAACAATGTACTGGCAAGATACGGTGGGATGAGCAGGTCGAGGCACTGTCCTGATTTTAGTCTCTAAACCCCTGTACTTTGACCAAGGGTAGTAGCAATCCTTGATTAGAATACCTTCGCTGCGCTGCGGCCCCTATCAGGGGAAGATGACCCTCCAAGGGAGTTACCAGAGGCCCATCCGTCACCGGGTTGACGCTGCTCCGGAATCTTCGGACGGGTGACCTCCCCAGCCTCCTCGCCTCAGATGCAGGTCCCCTCGCAAGGGGCACCCTGGAATCACTTCACCCTCGCGGGACCCAGTCGAAGTCACTGGGCCCCAGGCCTACGACATAGTACCTCACCCCAGGCTGAAGGTGCCTGGGATGGACTCCAACTCCATTCCGGCCAGGCCTAGGGCGCCTGAGCCGGAACCTCGAACCGCCCGCACCCAGGCCTAAGGTGCCTGGGCGCGTGAAGAGAAGATCCTCGAAGACCTCGTGGTGAGGGCGTCTCCGCCTTTTATCTCCTCCTGTCGACACCACGGCAGGTTCCCCGCCCCAGCCGTACCATCTCCGGAAAGGGACAAAAAGGGTAGCACTGTGGTGGTGATTCTACCCTGAGCCCGTAGGTACCCCGCCACCCACAGGCCAAGGAGAATAATGCACCACCCAATCCTCCACGAATCACAAAGGGGTCTAAACCCTGTCATAATTACACACCTGGGTCACACTACCCCCAGGTGTATCCCAACTACATTTGAAGACCCCGCTACACACTCCCCCCTGTGATTTGACGCTGGTCCCCAGCGTCAGGTGCACACCCATGTCTCCCAAGGAGTGGTGACATGAAGTGGGCCCCAGAGGCTATCCCTAAAAATTTTGGATACTGTGTGTGCCAAGACCTGCTCAAAGGAAAGTGAACTATAAAACGATAAACTCTTGTATAAAACATCTGTCATGTACACATATACAATCCCTCCCGCGCCTGTCTAAGAACCACCCCATACTCAGCAGTCTTGACCAACGAATCTCCTGCAGAAGGGAAACAACAAAAAAAAACAACATCCTAACATCTTGTGCAATTTTTGGAATGAATGGGTCCATCAGCCGAGAGACCCATTCGCTCCAACGAGTGTGGTGTAAAAGTGTGCAGAAAAAAAAAAAAAAACAAACGTTGCACAACACCGCCACCTGGTGACGATGCCGCAGTAATGGCACTTGGTGAGATCTTCACTCTTCCTGCTTTCCCTACACTGACTCTACCCCCAAAAGTCTCTGCCTTTGGCACATGAAGAAAAGGGAGAAAAGAAAACAACAGCTCCCAAGTCTCCTGTGAGTAAAGAAAAAGCCCAAATCAAAACAAAACTAGGGCACTGTTCTGAGTATCTGGGAATGTTCCTTCCAGAGAGTTCGATAAGCAAACAAATAGGAGTTCTCTTCTCCTACAAATAGAATCTTGGATCTGGCAAAAACAGGGGCTTTAGGTGCTTGTCGAACACTTCAACTGAATATTCGACATCCTCTCCCTCCTTTCTGCAGATAAGCACTTTATCAGCATGAATATGGCGCCCCAGATTCCAATCAGCTCTGCAGTCTCTGAACTTCTTAGACACAGGTGGCGAACATGACAAGTATCGCCGGGCATGAGGCACTTTGAGCTTTTCCCAGACAAACTCGTCGTACCACCGTTGTCGCAAGACCTCGACTTCATACAGTAAGTCCCGAGGCAAGTAGGGGTACTCCCACCCATATTCACGGGCGACTCTCTGAGAGAAAAGTCGTTGCAATCGGGCTAGAGGAGGCATGACATCTCGCTCACCTTCTCCTGGCTGTACGATGGCCTCCGGGTGCCGAGATACCTTTACCATCTCGGGTAGCTTTGCCTTTGGTGCCCGCAATGAAGCGCGCTGCATCCCCACTATCAGAGCGGGTGATGTGGTGGAATGTGGAAAGTTGGTCGGAGGACTAGATTTCCTCGGAAACTCCGGGGCCTGCGCCCGGGGCATACTGTCTTCTATAGACATAGGGGAGTCCTGCGGTTTACACAGCACAGGTAGCGGGCGCTTGTCCCAGCCCTTCCGGTGAAACAGTTTGTCTATTTCTCCGTCATCCCCACAGTCTGACAGCGACTCTAGGTCTGAGGTGTCATACATCTCGGCGGGAAGGTAGTCTTTAGTAGACGGAGAACTACCCTCCCATGCGGGCTCCACCGACTGTGGACTCCCGACACCTCCAACTAACACCACAGTCCCAGCCCCTTGCTCACCTGGCCCTTCTGAAGAACTGGGATGTCCGGGGCTCTCTTCTCTACCGGCGCCATCTAGGCCAGGCAAGCGGCGGGGTGAAGCTCGACCACAGGAGGCCTGCACCCGGCCTATCTTCCTCTTCGGAGGTGGCAGCAGGGAGTCTGTGGTGACCGAAGCAGCGTCCTCTGATTTTTTCTCTCTCAATCTCTGGTTGGGCAGTCCCGTCGCCCTGGTCAGCGCGTACGGGGACCTCCGCAAAGGCCTGGATCTCTCCCTCCGGAGTGGCGGTTCCTGTGGTGCAGTTGAGGCGAAGGGCCCGGGGCCTTACTGTGGATGGTTAACCTCAAAAAGAAACTCTTTACACGCTTCACAACGCCCAAATGGCTTTAGTTGGACCACCAGTCCAGAGCATCCGGGACAGATCACACCGAGGGCCTCCGTGTCTCTGCATGAATACAAAGCCAACTGTCCTCGGGGCCTGAGTCTTATCCCCGTGTCTGTAAGGGGAGCAGCAAAAGCAGTCATCTTCGTGGGGTAAGGTACCGGAAACCACAGGGAGCTTGAGGCCATCCCGACCACCTGCTGTTCCATCACGCGCTGACCACGCGCCGGAGTCTCCACGTGCATCTCCACACATGGCCAGACTCCTCCCACGACTTGCACGTTTTCGCGGGCTTTCACCAGTCTCCGCCCACGAATTGCGCAGTCACGGGGTGCCTCTTGGCGCAGTGCAGCAAAAGTCCCCACATGTAGTACATCACACGGCTGGACTCCTCCCTCTTCCCGCTCTTTCTGCATGGGCCTTTCCCGGTTTTTCAGAGAAATTTCCACGACTTCGAGCACAGGGACGCACTTTGGCCAATCACATGGCCGACCTGCTCGGACCTCCTCCGGGCAGCAAAGTCCAGACACAGCCATTCCAAACCTCAGGGTCAACACACATTTCATCCCGGACTCACGAGTCCCCACGTGTAGCGGCCTCACCCCGTCCTCTTTAGCTAGGGGTATGTCACACGACAGGGTGAGGTGCGCTAAGGCCCATGTTCTCCCCATAGCTGTGGGTGAGGTGAAGGCCAGTATCAGTATCTTCCTCGGGCCAAATGTGCGTTGGGTGTGAAACTCAGTCCTGCTGTGCTGGAATCTCCCTTGCTCCCATTAACAGAGTCCATACACCAATCACAGTCCAACTCTCTGTTTTATTTCGTAGCTCCACGACCACAACAAACAATGTACTGGCAAGATACGGTGGGATGAGCAGGTCGAGGCACTGTCCTGATTTTAGTCTCTAAACCCCTGTACTTTGACCAAGGGTAGTAGCAATCCTTGATTAGAATACCTTCGCTGCGCTGCGGCCCCTATCAGGGGAAGATGACCCTCCAAGGGAGTTACCAGAGGCTCATCCGTCACCGGGTTGACGCTGCTCCGGAATCTTCGGACGGGTGACCTCCCCAGCCTCCTCGCCTCAGATGCGGGTCCCCTCGCAAGGGGCACCCTGGAATCACTTCACCCTCGCGGGACCCAGTCGAAGTCACTGGGCCCCAGGCCTACGACATAGTACCTCACCCAAGGCTGAAGGTGCCTGGGATGGACTCCAACTCCATTCCGGTCAGGCCTAGGGCGCCTGAGCCGGAACCTCGAACCGCCCGCACCCAGGCCTAAGGTGCCTGGGCGCGTGAAGAGAAGATCCTCGAAGACCTCGTGGTGAGGGCGTCTCCCCCTTTCATCTCCTCCCGTCGACACCACAGCGGGTTCCCCGCCCCAGCCGTACCATCTCCGGAAAGGGACAAAAAGGGTAGCACTGTGGTGGTGATTCTACCCTGAGCCCGTAGGTACCCCGCCACCCATAGGCCAAGGAGAATAATGCACCACCCAATCCTCCACGAATCACAAAGGGGTCTAAACCCTGTCATAATTACACACCTGGGTCACACTACCCCCAGGTGTATCCCAACTACATTTGAAGACCCCGCTACATGTGCTATTCTAAAAAAATAATTTTAGGACAAAAACATTTTTTTTTAATAGCATTTTCTGCAGTTCTGTAGGTGTGAGATACACCGTTTACATACGTTTACATATGCAGCAATCACACGTGAGTCGCTCTGCGGAACTGCACCACTTCACCACCAATAACTGAACCTCCATGCGAGACCTGTGTGCCTTGTTGCGCTGTTTCGAGTACTCCACCAACATGGCCAGTGCCGATTACGCCGTTCTCAGCGTTACTATCCCAGTTCTATGCCTCCTTGAAAAAGAGCTTTGGGCGATGATGGAAGAAGATGTGGCACAGGAGGAGGAGGAGGAACTGGGATCATTTCAAAGGCTTTCAGGGCAGTCTTTCACAAGTGGCTACGAGGGTGGGTTCCTGCACCAACAAACGCCAGGTACACAATTGTCCAGCAGCAAGGGCACAGTTCTGGAGGATGACGAGGTGGAGGATGAGGAGGAGATGGAGGAGGAGGAACCATGTTCACAGCAGGGTGGCACCCAGACCAGCTCATGGCCATCACTGGTGCATGGCTGGGGGGATACAGAGGACACAGACGATACACCTCCCACAGAGGACAGCTTTTCATTGCCTCTGGGCAGCCTGGCACACATGAGCGATTACATGCTGCAGTGTCTCCGCAACGACCGCCGAGTTGCCCACATTCTAGCTGGTGCTGATTACTGGGTGGCCACCATAGGCGTGCGCACAGGGTGTGCCAGGTGTGCCCAGGCACACCCTAATCACCCTGTGTAGCACAGATTTCCCCCTACTGCCCTGGCTCCCATCTTTCCCACCTGCAGCGCTGCCAGATTCCCTCCTCTCCTATTGGCTGTTGCTGCTGGGATTATTTAGGAGTGGGGAAGGGGCTAGTAAATATATAATTTACTGGCCCCTTCCCTTTTTGAATGAACATCGTGAGTGATCGGTAGTGTGTGTTTGGGCTTTGGGGTGCACACCCTAATGCAATAGGCTGCGCACACCTATGATGGCCACCCTGCTGGATCCCCGTTACAAGGACAACGTACCGTCCTTAATTCCCTCACTGGAGCGGGATCGTAAGATGCGCGAGTACAAGCGCACGCTGGTAGACGCGCTGCTGGTGGCATTCCCACCTGACAGCGGGGGTACGGTGGAAGCACAAGGCGAAGGCAGAGGAGGAGGAAGAGGTCGCCAACGCAGCCGGGGCACCGCCAGCACCTTAGAAGGCAGGGTTAGCATGGCTGAAATGTGGAAAAGCTTTGTCAGCACGCCACAACAACCAGCACCACCAGCTGAGATGGAACGTCTTAGCAGGAGGCAGCATTTCACCAACATGGTGGAGAAGTATGTGTGCACACGCCTACACGTACTGAATGACGGGTCTGCCCCCTTCAACTTCTGGGTCTCCAAATTGGGCACATGACCTGAGCTTGCCCTTTACGCCTTGGAGGTGCTGTCCTGCCCTGCAGCCAGTGTATTATCTGAACGTGTATTCAGCACGGCAGGGGGCGTTATCACAGACAAGCGCAGCTGTCCAGAGCCAATGTGGACAAGCTCACGTTCATTAAAATGAACCAGGCATCGATCCCACAGGACTTGTCCGTACCTTGTGCAGAATAGACATGTATACCGGTGTTCTGACAAAAACTGTCTGGCCATCGGATAATGTCCGGCCCGTACTGCGCAGGCGCAGCGCTTGCGCAGTACGGAGGACAAGGAGATTCACAAAATCTCCAAAGATGAACGGCGCCTGCAAAGTGAGTGCAGGTTCAAGCCCCACCATCCAAGTGGACATACGGTAGAACATAATAACAGGGCCCCTCACGGGCTCGCTTCGCTCGCCACGCTTCGGGCACGGCCTCGCTTGGCTCGGCTTGAACCTCGGATGGTGTGGCTTGAACCTGGATTCACCGCGCAGGCGCCGTTCGTCTTCGGAGATTTTCGAAATCAACCTTGTCCTACGTACTGAGCAAGCGCAGTACAGGGCGGACACTATCCGACGGGGGACAGAATTCGACACATCACCGGCCTTACCCAGCAATTGTTGTATTTTTGAACCAGTGTTGGCTACCTCGTCCTCCTCCACCACCGCTTCCACCTATACAGCCACATCCACCGCCACCTCAACCTCCTACTCCATATGGACCTTGTCCTCCTAGGTCAAGATTATAATTTTTATTTTTTTTTATTTCAAAGTATTTTATTTTCCCACTAGCTTATCCATTAAATTGAAAAATATTTTTGCCAGAAAGGGTGTATTCTGGGGCATTCCCACCATATGTGTGGCATTGTGCCGTTGAGTTTCTGAGGTTCTTAATGACTTCCTGTACCTCTTCTGCTGAGAAGGGGGCCTCCAGCATATTATTTTTTATTTTTTTATGTTATTTTAAGTTAAGTCCCTATCCACATTTGTTTGCAGAGCACTTGCCATGCTCTTAACAGTATTTGGCTGCCATTTGCAGCCCTCTAGCCCTTTCCATTACTTTTTTAGAGCCATTTTAGTCCTCCGAAGTTCAGCCGAACCCGTTGAACCTGAACATCCAGGTGTCCGCTCAACTCTTTCAGTGGGTAAAACAATGTAATTTCTCAAAGAAACTCCAAATGTAGTGGATCCAGTGCTTCAGTGCAGTCAAGTGAAATTCACTGTAAGCATAAGACTTGCTTAATCTTCGCAAGCCCTCAAAAGTGCTTAAATTAGTTCACCACTGTGCTCCCCCATTAGATATGCGCTCACCTCATGATGTGTGACCTCACAATTAAGTTCGGTCAAAAACAGCCTTTTGCTCACCTTGGACTAGTTAAACTTGCTTTCCTTCTTTGTGTCCTGTCAGTTTTTTCTCCACCATTGCTCGGTCTTTGTGGTGATCAGAAGTCCTCGTCCCCAAACCCCTGTTGATGGGAGGAATTCAAGTAGGGTTGCCACCCGTCCGGGATTCACCCGGACAGTCCGGGTTTTGAATCGTGTGTTCGGGTTTATGACCACCTGAAACCCGGACACAATACTCAGAATGGACTGTGGCTCCCCAAGTACCAAAACCACTGAGTTTGGGCCCCACCCCCATACACAGACAGGAGAGGAGAGAGGGCTTAATCTGCTCCTCCTCCTTCTCCCACCCCTACCCCTCTGTCTGCCCACCCGCATGCCAATCCCCGGCGTTCTGTGCCTCAGGAAAGGGATGTGTGGGCTGGAAGTTTGAAGCTCAGCAACTGGCAGATACATTGTGGATAAAAAGTGCCGATGCCTGAGCCTCCATCCTCGGGTGAGTGAGCTAAACATGTCTGTTTCTGAAGTCTCCCCCCTCCCTCCCTTCTCTCTCCTGCCTCCCAGCTAGTGAGTACACTAAGGCAAGGCGGGCTCAGATGTAAGGTGTGCTCTGTGGAGTCTGATGTAAGGGGGGCTTTGGGAACCTTAATTTAAAGGTAAATGCTGGGAACTCTGATGTAAGTGGGTTGTTTGGTGAGCAGAGAACCCCATACATCAGAGTTCCCCTTTAACCCTTTCAATACCGGGCTTTTTATACCACTTCCATACCGGGCCTATTCTGGCACTTCTCTCCTACATGTACAAATCATCATTCTTTTGCTAGAAAATTACTCAGAACACCCAAACATTATATATGTTTTTTTTAGCAGACACCCTAGGGAATAAAATGACGGTCGTTGAAACTTTTTATCTTGCACGGTATTTGCGCAATAATTTTTCAAATGCCTTTTTTTTGGAAAAAAAATTGTTTCATGAATTAAAAAATAACAAAACAGTAAAGTTAGCCCAATTTTTTTGTAAAATATGAAAGATTATGTTACGCCGAGTAAATAGATACCTAACATGTCACGCTTTAAAATTGCGAACACTCATGGAATGGTGCCAAACTTCGGTACTTAAAAATCTCCATAGGCGACGCTTTGAAATTTTTTACAGGTTACCAGGTTAGAGTTACAGAGGAGGTCTAGTTCTATAATTGTTGCACGCGCTCTAATGCACGTGGCGATACCTCACATATGTGGTTTGAACAGCGTTTAAATATGTAGGTGGGACTTACATGTGCGTTCGCTTCTGAGCGCGAGCTATTGGGGACAGGGGCGTTTTAAAAAAAAATTATATTATTTATTTATTTTTTTACTTAATTTTTTTTTATTTTTACACTTTTTATTTATTTATTTTTTTTGATCACTTTTATTCCTATTACTGGGAATGTAAACATCCCTCGTAATAGGAATGTGTGTGACAGGTCCTCTTTATGGAGAGATGCGGGGTCAATAAGACCCCACATCTCTCCTCCAGGCTGGAAAGTATGAGATCGGTAAAAATAAATCACCGATCTCATGCTGACAGCCGCAATCGCGGCTTTGTTTACCTTTGGGAACCCGGGCTTGACGTCATCACATCGCGCCCGGGCCTCCGACGGTCAAAGAGATGACTGGTGACCATCTGGTCACCAGTCATCTCTATGCTCGTCATGTGACCAACCACCGGCGCCGGTAGGGTGACCACGTGTCCCGGATTGCCCGGGACAGTCCCGCATTTTGCAGGTCTGTCCCGGGCACCTTCATTCCAGGACAACAGTGTCCCAGAATGAAACTGACACAGCCACCCCCCGGGCCAATCTGATGCCCCCAAAAAAGGCCGCCACATCACCGCTTTACTCACTGACAGTACTTGTCCTGGCCGGGAATGCCTGGAGGAGCACAATCCCCGCCCCCTGCTTGTGATTGGAGAACTCATAAATCCAGCCTCTTGTGTCCAATCACTGTGCTATGATTCGTTACAGCACAAGCTGATTTTTGGGAAGGGGGGGTGTCCCTGAATGGTAGTTTGGAAATGTGGTCACCCTAGGCGCCGGACGATTCTTTCTCCGGGCCCCCGATGGCACGGGAGAGCCCGGAGAAGCACCAGATGGCGGCGGGAGGGGGGGGATGTCCCGTCCCGCTTCCTATAAGAACGATCAATCGGCGGAACCGCCGCTATGATCGTTCTTATGGTGCGCAGAATCGCCGGCAGAAGAAAAGGATATCTGAATGATGCCTCTAGCTGCACCCATCATTCAGATATCCCCCCACAAAGCCCAGGACGTGATATGATGTCCACCCGGAGGGAGAGAGGGTTCCTGCCGGCGTCATTTTACAATGGCCCGGTATGGAAGTGTTTAAACCAGAGTCCACAGCGTTTCCCCTTTAAAAAAAAATTTGCCGTGCGTGGCTGAAGTGTTCGGGTTTGGCTTGAAGAAAAGGTGGCAACCCTAAATGCAGGGTCGTTGTCACACTGATTTCTCAATGGGAAGGTTTGTACTCCGCACCTGTTGACTTCCTCACATAGAACATAGATCAATGCTATTACCCTAATCAATGTTCCCAACACAGACTGTTGAGGTCCTCGAATACCAAAGAGCTGCATGAGTTCTTTGGGCCACTGGTTGGACCCCAGGGGTCTAGGGCCTCCTCCAGCCTGATTAATGAACTGTGATGGAGCAGCAGCATAGAAACAAGGTCATCCACCATGAGCTCCCACCACCTGTAAGGCCCCATTCACACCTCAGCGTTTTGGAGCTTGAAGCTCCAAAACGCTGGAGGAGATAAAATCAATTATTTTCTTTCGAGATGGTTCACATCTCCACTCCGAAACGCCTAAAGCCAAACGCCTGAAGCTCAAAAAAGTTCTGGAGCTTTTTTTGTAGCTCAATTCGGGCAGATTTGGGCGTTTTTCTGCTTTTTACATTGGTGACCTTTTGACCTGTACAAATTTGCGGCAAAAATCACTGTAAAAATAACGCAACTTTCTGCCTAAAAACAATACGCTCAGGTGTGAATGCAGCCTAAGCATATTCACAGTGTTGGATCAACAGCGCTACGCCATGCGCTAGAACAGGGGTCTCCAAACTTTCGAAACAATGGGCCAGTTTATTGTCCTTCAGACTTTAGGGGGGCCGGACTGTGGCCAGCAGGAGTGTAAATTTTCCTTGCATCGGCGGGAGTAAACATTGCCACATTTGGTATAGGGTAGAGGAGTAGTGTCCCATCATTGGGAGGCCCATTGTTGGTGTCAATGAGAGAAATGGTGCCCCATTGTTGATGTCAGTTGGCAGAATAGTGTCTTGCATCAGTGGGAGAATAGTGCCTCAAGGGCCGGATAATGGCAAGCAAAGGGCCGCAGTTGAGATCACTGCGCTAGAACATAGACGTGCACAGGGGGTGTGGCAGGCACCCTAATCACTGTGTGTGGTGCTGATTCCCCCTATTGCCTGGGCTCCTCCCCCCCCAGTGTTGCGCCTCCCACAGTACTGCTGGCTTTCCTCCCCCCCCCCCCCCGGCTGCTGCCAGGGAATGTTTTAGAATGGAGAGTGGGGTAAGGGGCTAGTAAATATGTTATTTACCGGCCCCTTCCTTTTCTAAATAAAGGCAGTGAACACACAGTCACTCACTGTGTTCATTCATAACTGAAGCATAGTAAGCTCTGTTTGTTATGCTTCCGTTTATGAATGAACAGGAAGCCACTCAGCACAGAGCACTTTCTGTTCGTTCACTATCTAGGGCATGTCTGTTTAACTTTGGGGTGCACACCCTAGTGCAATAGGCTGCACACACTTATGCTCTAGAGTGTGATTGGTTCAAAGTGCAGACTCTCCTTCTCCTATTCTTATGTTACAGTGGATAAGAAGAAGCTAAAACAAAGACAAGCTGCATTTAAAAATACATTATACAAGTAAATATGCGCATAAGACCAAATCGCCGATATCCCTTGAGTATGGGGTTAGGATAGTGTATGTACAATGCATTTAAAAATACTATTAATGATTTTTTAATGAATACATAGCTGGAGTAAGTAGTGTGTATTTTTTTTTTTTTTTTTTTTTTTTTTTTATATCTGGCTTTCAGCTTTATGTTTTATATGGAATATCTATACAATGGAGAAAGCAATGCAATCCCATCAGGACGTTCTGTTTAATGGCATGTAGTGACTGTGCTATTTTATTATTCTTCATTTTTCCAGCTGAGAGCATTTGATACATTGCCCCCCAAGGGCTAGATTCATCAAAGGGCCATCTTTTTTTATTTTCAGTGCCAGAGAAAAATGAGACATCATGTTATGTTATTCTGTGGGGCTGATTCATCAAAGTGTCAGAGCAACAAGCAATCCCCCCGCCGCCGCCTAGAGTCAGTCCGCTCCACACAACACCACAAAGAGAGGGATCTCTTATAGTACGCTGGTTGTATACTGCCTTTTAATGATGCTCAGCCGCGTAATGCATTAGAGGCACTATACTTTATAAAGAGCATCGCTGATGATCCATAATGACAGACAAGATGACTGAAAGCTAGCATCCAAACTTTTTTTTCCTTTTACATTACAGGCATGCTATGTAAAATATATTCCTAGGAACTGTATAACCTCTCATAGAAATCACAGAACCCCAATCCCAGAGATCAGCCCCCGCTGCAGGCTCTCACCTTATGACTTGCTACAATGTTGCAGTCTGGTCACTGCGGAAGAAGAGACTGAGGAAATGCTTCTTCTTGCCTGCAGCAGACAAATGACTTTATCTAAGCCTAGGCAAAGTCACTTTGACTGGAACTTAAAGCGAAGTTCCACCCAAAAATGGAACTTCCGCTTTTTGGAACCCTCCCCCCCCTCCGGTGTCACATTTGCCACCTTTCAGGGGGAGGGGGGAGCAGATACCTGTCTGATCCAGGTATTTGCTCCCACTTCCGAGCATAGATTGCCGCAGTATCCGCAGATACAGTATCTACGCCATGTCAGGCTCCTCCTCAGCCCCCCCCCGCTGTCTTCTGGGAGACACACAGATCCCAGAAGACAGCAGGGACCAGTGGGATCATGCAGCACAACCCGTCGGCCACCCTCAGAGAGCCAGAACGGGGATCTGTCAATGTAAACAGACAGATCCCCATTCTGACAGGGGAGTACAGAGAGAGATCTGCTGTTTCTAGTGATCAGGCGGCCGTCCAGCTCAGCCCGAGTGTCATCATCAGGTGACAGCGGACGCATAGCCAATGACGCAGTACCCGTACTTCCGGTAGCGTGGAACGCAGATGAGCCGGCTTGCGCTCAACGCGCGGCCCGCATACGACAATACACCACCACCATCATTACCGCCATAAATGCAGCTCATGTGGGAGGGTCGCCTTTGGCGGAGGACACTATGTAGCAAGTAAGTGGCACCATCTTTCTGCCAGTACGTTTGTGTATCCAGTGGGACGCATGGTTTTCCACTAATATAGTTGTACCAGCACCTCCTCTGGAGGAAATGTCACTGTTAGTTTACTTCAATGATTTATATGACTTATATGTGTTGTCCCAGCTAGTGATCCACTATGGCGGTTTGCTTTTTGTTACCGTTTGGGTCCGTCATCTGGCCCTATCTATTGGGTGTCACCTATTGCCCTTGCAAGACCACCCACCAAAGTGGGAGACGTCTTCATGTCCCCTAGGAGGTCCACCCTTGCCTTATTGGCAGTTCACATGCATGTGTGCCTACTTAAAGGGTTGGTATGAGGGCGATTTACTGCTTGGCTCTGATGAAGAAGCTTTGTGCTTCGAAACGCGTTAGCCGGCAGTGACTCCTATCACGTCCTTTATGATCGGTTGGAGTGCGTTTCGGGTCCTACATGCTGCAGCCACCTATGGAACCACTTGTTCATTGCGAACCTTTTTACTACTTTTGTGAGCAGCTATTTTACATTGCTTTTAAATAAATGTATCCTAACGATAATACACTAGGCTGGTGTGCCCTTGTTCTTTTTCTTTTCAATATTGAGTTGGCCCACCCTTTGCAGCTATAACAGCTTCAACTCTTCTGGGAAGGCTGTCCACAAGGTTTAGCAGTGTGTCTATGGGAATATTTAATGAGAAAGCCTGGCTCACAGTCTCCATTCTAATTCACCCCAAATGTGTTCTATCGGGTTGAGGTCAGGCCTCTGTGCAGGTCAGTCAAGTTCCTCCACCCCAAACTGGCTCATCCATGTCTTTATGCACCTTGCTTTGTGCACTGGTGCGCAGTCATGTTGGGACAGGAAGGGGCCATTCCCAAACTGTTCCCACAAAGTTGGGAGAATGAAATTGTGCAAAATGTCTTGGTATGCTGACACCTTAAGAGTTTCCTTCACTGGAACTAGGGGGCCAAACCCAACCCATGAAAAACAACCCCACACCATAATCCCCCCTCCGCCAAAGGATTTGGACCAGTGCACAAAGCAAGGTCCATAAAGAAACGGATGAGCAAGTTTGGGGTGGAGGACCCGGCTAGCCTGCAGTCCTGACCTCAACCCGATAGAACACCTTTGGGATGAATTAGAGACTGTGAGCCAGGCCTTCTCGTCCACATCAGCGCCTGGCCTCACAAATGCGCTTCTGGAAGAACGGTCACATAATCCCATGGAAACACCCTAAACCTTGTGGACAGCCTTCCCAGAAGAGTTGGTAATGATGAGTGCTAACTCATTATTGAACCCTACAGACTAAGTCTGGGGTGCCATTAAAGTTCATGTGCGTGTAAAAGCAGGTTTCCCAATACTTTTGGCAATATAGTGTAGTTACATATAGTCACATAATTGGTAAGATTGAATAAAGACACTAGTCCATTCAGTTCAACCTCTGTGGGTGTGTGTGTGTTCATGACAAAAATCATCTCCCATATCCCTGTATATTGTGTTTGCTAAGATGCTCATCCAAGTGATTTTTGAAACTATCAATACTTCCCGCTGACACCACCAATTGTGGAAGTGAGTTCCACATCCTTACCACCCTGACAATGAAAACCCCCCTACGCAGTTAAAGTTAAACTGCTTTTCCCCCCAAATTCATTGAGTGACCCCGTGTCTTCTTACACTCCCTGAGCGTTTCTTCTCCAGGGAGAATAAGTTTAATGTTCGTAGTTGTTCCTCGTAACTGAGATCCTCCAGTACCCTCATTAACTTTGTCGCGCTTCTTTGGACTCTCTCCAGTTCCAGCACATTGAGGACTGGTGACCAGAACTGGACAGAATACTCCAGATGTGGCCGAACCAGAGATTTATAAAATGGCAGGATTATATTTTTATCTCTGGTAAATTCCCTTTTTAATGCATGCTAATACAGTGGAACCTTGGATTACGAGCATAATCCATTCCAGGAAAATTCTCGTAATCCTAAGCACTCGCATATCAAAGTGAGTTTCCCCATAGAAGTCAATGGAAACTAAAAAAAATTGTTACGCATTGACTTCTATGGCATGCAATACCGCATGTGGCCAGAGGTGGGGGTGCCGGAGAGCCTCGGAAATATTCGGAAAGGCTCAAGGACAGCTCGGCTGAACTCGTAAAACCTCAGAAAGGCTCGGGAACTGAGTATTTCCAAGTTTTTCCGAGTATTTCCGGACGGCTCTGACCCCCGCACCTCTGGCCAAATGGGGTATTGCTCACCATTGTGGCTTGAATCCTGCTTGTTTTGCGAGACAACACTCGCAAACCGAGTCAGGATTTTAAAAAAAAAATGCTCGTATTGCGAAACGCAATTTCAAAGACAGTCAGTTCAGAATAAAAAAAATTATAATTCAGAATTACACACCCCCGTTCCACTGCTTCTACTAGCTTAGGGGGGTGTACTTTTTTCCATTATCTGTGCCCCTTTCTGATGATCATGTGCTGGTCGGAGCGGAGGGAATATTTCTTCAGTTTCCGGAGCATGCCCATTCAGCTCCGCTCGCATGTTCTTCTGCCTTGGCTCAAGTCCCGACCCCCCGCCTGCTTATCTCCTTGCCTTCCCTGGCAGAGTGATCTTCCTCCGCTCCCCACCCAGTAGTAGCCGGGGCCCGGAGAGTAAAGCCACACACGATCGGATAACCTATGGATTTTCGTCCGATGGATTTGTCTATCGGAAATCCGATGAAACTGTTTTTCATCAGTCTTGGCCACACACCATCAGTCAAAAAACCGACCGTTCCAAACGCGGTGACGTAAAACACTCCGATGAGCCGAGAAAAATTAAGTTTAATGCTTCTGAGCATGCGTCGACTTGATTCTGAGCATGCGTGGGTTTTTTAACCGATGGACTTGCCCATAGACGATCGGAAATTCCCATCGGTTTTTTATCCATCGGAAAATTTTAAAACAAGTTCTATTTTTTACAATCGATGGAAAAAAGACCGATGGGTACCATACACGATCGGTTGGTCTGATGAAAACCATCCATCGGACGGTTTCATCAGTCAAACCGATCGTGTGTAAAGGGCTTTAGACTTGACAGGCTGTGAGGCATATATCTCTGCACTTTTTTAAATATCAGTACCACGCTGGTCCTTCGCCAAACAGCTGGTACCATTCCTATCAGTATGCTGTCCTTAATTAGCAATAACGGTCTGGCTTTAACCTGACTGAGTTCTTTGAGGACTCTTGGGTGTAAGCCATCTGGTCCTGGTGATTTATTTGTGTTAAGATTTTTCAAGTCTTTTTCAGACACCGGCTTCTGTTAGCCACAAGGGTACATTCTGTGATGCGTTACTAATGATACAGCCATGATTACTATACCCCTATTTTTCCTTTGTAAAAACTGAGAAGAATGGATTCAGTGCAGTTGCCTTCTCCTTATTATTTATAACCAACTTCCCTTTATCATCCTTTATGGCCCCAATATGTTCTGACCTCACAATATTTACTTTTAATATATTAAAAAAAATTGGGGGGGATTTTTTTTACTTTCCTCCACTATGTGCCTCTCGTGGTCTATTTCAGCGGCCCTGACTGCATTCTTACATTTATTATTGCATTCCTTGTAGTGTTGGAATGCCGACAACGACCCCCCTGCCCTATATTAAAAAAAAAAAAAAACATTTTATTCTCTTTAACCACTTGCCCTCCAGAAGATTTACCCCCCTTTATGACCAGGCCATTTTTACCGCACTTCGTTAATTTAACTGACAATTGCGCGGTCGTGCAACACTGTACCTAAGATATTGTCAGGTAGGGCATGCCAGCAGGCAAAAAGACTCCTCAAGATGAATCTCTGTGCGCAGATCCAGGCTGACATACAGTCATTGAAAAGGTGCATGTGCGCAATCGCTCGCCGGTACAATCGCATCTGTTACTAATATTGGCGCCAGGTGGGCTATTTAACCACTTGTGCCGCCTCTCTGTGCCCATCAGTGCTGCATAATAGTGCCCATCAGTGCCACCTCATTGGTGCCACCTCATCAGTGCCCATCAGTGCCACCTTATCAGTGCCTGTCAGTGCAGCCTCATCAGTGCCCATCAGTGAAGAAGATAAGAGATAACAGAAACAAAAAAAACACTTTTATTTTTTCAAAATGTGGGGTCTTTTTTTTTGTTTAGCAAAACATGAAAACCCCAGTGATAATCAAATACCACCAAAAGAAAGCTCTATTAGTGGGAACAAAATGATAAAAATGTTGTTTGGGTACAGTGTTGTATGACCGCGGAAATTGTCATTCAAATTGCAACAGCGCTGAAAGCTGAAAATTGGCTTGGACAGGAAGGGGGGGGGAGTGCCCAGTAATGAAGTGGTTAAACTGAGCCATTGCCCTGGTTCGATGCTGTCTCATCTACAGCATTCCCTGTGACCTGCTATCTGCATTTAATTACCAGTTACCAATTGTCCTGACTACCACTTGTCCTCTGCCTATACTGACCCCGGCTTGCTCTGCCTGTTCCTGCTGCCTCATACTGATTATCTGCTACCAAACACAGCCTATATCCTGACCCTGCTCAAGTCTATGTGCTTGTACCCGATCCAATTACCAGTCTCCGACCCGGCGTGTCTAGCTCTGCCCGCTCCTCCACATGCTGTCTATCAATTAGCTTGGTACACCTACCTGCTGCCAGCCAGTGCCTGAACACCTGTCTGCTGTCTAGGCCAAGCTCACCCATCTTCATTCTGTTGTCAGCCAGTAGACACTAGTTCCAGCCTACTATTCATCTGCTGCTGCCCAGCCAAGTTTACCCTGCTGTGGGCCACTTATGACCTACCTCCTGCTTGAACACCCTGTTTATCTCCACTAGGGGCAAGACCCTTAGGCACCTATGCCACTCCGTGCTCTCATGCCACCTGTCCATTCTACCAGCCAGGGGCCCTGAGTGGGAGGTGTAAGAGAGGTCTTCCTCATCACGGCAGCCTCATCCACCATGTACGTTGCAGATATATTTTTGGCATGCAGGTTATGTAAAGTGTAGCACAGGTATTTATCACCGCTTAAAATGGTCACAGTTGTCCCCTGACAATGCCTTTTATCATCTACCTTTTGCTCCAAACGCAGACACCATTTTTGCTCAGACAACAGAATCCATTTTAGATGCTGGTCCAGGAGGACACAATGATGTTAAACCTAAAAGCCTTTATGTTCTTTGCTTTGTTCATACATGCTTCAATAAACTCACCCCCTGCTACTCCCTATCACTTGTGAATTGTCAGAAAGTTACAATGTACAGTTTAAGTGAGTGATCAAAGTGGGAGCCTGGAGCATATTCAGATTACATCATTGTCCCAATGTGCTTTGTTCAGGCAGACCTCAAAAAACTATTCATTGACACAATCATTTCACTTGAGCCAAAGGACTAATTTTAAAGCGGAACTAAACTCATCAATTTAACCGTTTCAAAAAACAGTTGCATTCCCGGGACGTGCTGAGAATGTAACTGTCACATCTATTGGGGCTCTCAACCAAACTGCCAAACTGTCAAATCATCAAATGTCTGGTGTCATAACTGACCACATGTGCAGCACCATAGAAGTACAAGATCTGTTGCAAAGTACGATTGATAGGTGCAGCGGAGTCAGTTCAGATCAGACATTGTGTAGTAACAGGAACTGGCTTCTTTATTGGAACATAACCACACTAGCAAAGATGTCACTTCACATTGTAAGAAGAATCACAGACAGGAAAAAGAGACCAACAAGTACATCACAGTATACAGGAAATACAACACATCATAGAGAAATACATAGCATAGCATATCACTGAGCATTAGCGACATCTTGTGTCCTTTTTCTAAACTGCAGTCAAATACAGTAAGCTAAGCTGAAAGTTTGTTGTATCTCCAACACCCCTTCTCAACAACTAAGGCTTAGTCTGTTAAACCCATCTTCTTTGTAAGCCTTGAATATCTTTCAGCAGTCAGGGGCTTTGTAAGGATATCTGCTGTCATATCCTCGGTTGGGCAATAAAGTAACTCACATCAATGTGCTTGGTTCTTGAATTAACTCCTTCCATGTGTGCAAGTACAATGCATCCTTGATTGTCCTCATAGATTTCTGTTGGTCTCAACTGTGGTTGACCTAAGTCTGTTAATAGCTGTCTCAGCCATATAACTTCTTGGCTTGCCTGCGCTGCAGCAACGTATTCTGCTTCAGTAGACGACAGTGAAACAGAGAGTTGCTTTTTACTAGTCCAACTGATGGCACCTCCTGACAGAAAAAATAAGTAGCCACTGGTAGATTTTCTGTCACTGGTGTCTCCTGCCCAGTCAGCATCCACATATCCTGTTAAGGTGCTTTCGTCACTTGGTGGTAACTTTAGCTTGTAGTGCGAAGTCCCTTTAAGATAGCGAATGATTCGCTTTACAGCCTTTTGACTTGGCATCGAAACCTTTCTGCATAGGATTCCGACAGTTGCTGCAATGTCCGGCCTTGTAGCGGTGGTAAGGTACAGCAATTTCCCTATTGCTTTCCTGTATTGAGTATTAGTAGGTAATGGGTTATCTTGACAATTCATCCCCTTTAGGTAGTTGGTTTCCATGGGAGATTTTACTGGTTTGGTGTCTTCCATTCCAAATGTTTCAATTATTTCTTGTATTTTGTGTCTTTGGTTCAGAAGAAAGCTGCCATCTTCCTCTCTCTCGATCTGGATGCCGAGGTTATTCTTTATGTTGCCAAGATCTTTGGTGTCAAAGTGCTGATTTAGTTTTTCCAGTATTTCTGCTTCATCCCCTTCTTGCTCAAAGCAAATCAGGATATCATCCACATAGATAAGCATATAGACCCATCTGTTTGCCAATTTCTTTGTGTATAAGCAGGGGTCTGCTTTACTCCTTTGAAAGTTTTGATGTGTAAGCACTTCATTTATTTTTATATTCCACGCTCTGGCTGCTTGCTTTAGACCATATATACTCCTTTGAAGTTTGCACACTAGGTCTGACCTTTGTTCATCTTTGAATCCTGGCGGTTGTTCCATGTAAATTTCTTCTGTTAAATCGCCATGTAGAAACGCGGTTTTCACATCAAAATGTTTCACTTGCATTTTCCTTGTGACGGCTACTGTCAGTAAAGTCCGTATTGTAGTGTGCTTGACTACTGGTGCAAACGTCTCATCATAGTCCTCTCCGTATTTTTGAGAATAGCCCTTGGCTACTAGTCTTGCTTTGTACCGTTCAACTGTGCCATCTGCATTGTATTTCACTTTAAAAGTCCATTTACAGCCTATGGGTTTCCTTCCGGGTGGTAGTTCTGTAAGTGTCCATGTTTTAGTGTCATGCATGGATTTTATCTCTTCCTCAGCAGCCTTTATCCATTTAGTTGCTTCTTGTTCTGAAAGTTGAGATATGTCTTCCCAGTTTGCAGGTTCGTTGATACTGGCAGTACTTGCTTTGTATGAGAGACGTATAGGTGGTTTACCTTTGTTTTCTCTTGTTGAACGTCTCGTTTTTGTGTCTGAGCCTTCTTGTGTCTGCTCTTCAGTACTGGTTGAGTCTACACTCACTTCAACTGTTTGTTCGGAAGTTACAGAGATGGGCTGGTCAATGACAGTTTTCTCTTCTATTCTTGCTTCTACTGTTGTCATTACATTGTCTCTTAAATCTTCAACAAAAGTTATGCTGTTGCTAATGGTAACCTTGTCTGTTTTGGCATTTAGGATTCTGTAACCCTTGACATTGTCACTGTATCCAACAAAGATACCTTCAAACGCTCTGTTTTGGAGTTTAGTGCGTTTTTCTTCAGGTATGTAGATGAATGTTTGCATCCAAAAACTCTTAGGCCTCGTACACACGACCGAGTTTCTCGGCAAGAACCAGCAAGAAACTTGCTGGCAGAGATGTCTTGCCGAGAAATTCGTTCGTGTGTATGGTTTCTCGTCAAGAAAACCGACAAGTAATCTCGACGAGAAAATAGAGAACCTGCTCTCTATTTTCTCGTCGAGATTCTCGTCGGCATGTTTCCTCGACGAGAAAAGTGAGTGTGTGTACACTTACCTGTCCTCCGGGAAGCCCGCGCATGTTCGAAATGAATTTGACGCATGCGCGGTAGCCAGTGCCGGCCGAAGACATTGTGCTGCCTGGTACCAAGAATGAAATGCTGCCCCCCCCCCCCCCCAAAAAAAAAAAAAAAAAATCACGCCCACCAAAATGCCCCCACATCCATCATTTTATATCATGATAACTAAAGTGGACCTGTCATGGCTCTATAAAAAGGACCTGTTATGGCTCTATTCATGTATATAGGAGTATAAAGAGGACCTTCCATGGCTCTATACATGTATATAGAAGTATAATGAGGACCTGTCATGGCTCTATACATGTACCGTATTTTCCCCGTCTATAAGACGCCCCCATGTACAAGACGCCCCCCACTTTTCCAACCCAAAATTAAGAAATCAATATTTTACACATAGGTAAAACAGAACACATTTTTATTTAGTAATTACCGCAGGTAACGTTTAAATACTAGTATATTATGCAGGGGTTGTTCTTCCTGTTTTCTCCACTGTCTATCATACACTCTGCGGAGGCAAGTCCAAACTGTTTCTCTGCAGCTCTATTCCCACGCTCTTTTTTGCATAGCTGGCTACATTTGGTTTGATTTGGCAGAGTAAGACAATCACTTACTTTTATTATTTTCTGACATCTTGGTCCCAGAACACTCCGGTCCCTGTTGCATCTGTGCATCTCCACTTCCAACAGGATCGCATCTGCTCACTCTCCACCTCCACCCCCAGCTTTAGCTGACGTCAGTAACATACGGCTCGTGATTGGAGAAAGCCACTTGACAAGCTATGGGCCGCGACGCACCTTCGCGGATGTCTCCCAGGCTGACCAACCGTGTATAAGACGCTGTTCGATTTACAGGCTATTATTTTAGGAAAAAATAGCGTCTTATCCACGGAAAAATACGGTTTATAGAAATATAAAGAGGACCTGTCATGGCTCTATACATGTATGTAGGAGTATAAAGAGGACCTGTCATGGCTCTATACATGTATGTAGGAGTATAAAGAGGACCTGTCATGGCTATATACATGTATATAGAAGTATAAAGAGGACCTGTCATGGCTCTATACATGTATGTAGGAGTATAAAGAGGACCTGTCATGGCTCTATACATGTATGTAGGAATATAAAGAGGACCTGTCATGGCTCTATACATGTATGTAGGAGTATAAAGAGGACCTGTCATGGCTCTATACATGTATATAGGAGTATAAAAGGACCTGTGCGTAGCCGGCGGCCGCGATGTCACCGGCCACACATAGTGGATTGTCACTTGTCACAACGTCACCTGCCACACGTTGCAGATTGTCACTTGCCACAACGTCACCTGCCACACATTGCGGATTGTCACTTGCCACAACGTCACCTGCCACACGTTGCAGATTGTCACTTGCCACAACGTCACCTGCCACACATTGCGGATTGTCACTTGCCACAACGTCACCTGCCACACGTTGCAGATTGTCACTTGCTGTGTCCCAGAGTAAAGGCAGGCAGCAGAGAGCTAATGTAATCTCTCTGCTGCCCGCACAGTGGGGGCGGAACTGCAGTGATGCAGGGCGGGCAGTGAGAGATGATGTCATCTCTCTGCTCCCCCGCCCGCTGTTTGGCCAGCAAGCCCGCTCACTTGCTGACTGTCCCGCCCGCTGACTGTTCCTCTGTTCTGCCCGCATGCTCCATTCACCTTGGCCCAACGCCCAGGTGAATGGAGCGCGCGGGGAGCGGAGCGGGCTGGCTGGCGGGCGGGCGTCAATTTGCCTCACAGCGGAGCGGGCGGAACGGGTTAGCGACAATTTGCCTCACAGTGCAGAGTAGGGTTGCCACCTTTTCGTCAAGCCAAACCCGAACACATTAGCAGCACACGCCAATATATATATTTTTTTGTAGTACATTAAATTCATTACCTCTGTACAAAGCAATGCACAGCTATTTTTTTTTTTATTTAGTATACCCTGTACATATATTTTTGTGATTAAATAAAATTTCTAATCATATGGAGTTAATCACAAGAGTCCCCCTTTATATCAGAGTCAACAGAGTTCTCCTTTAGATCTGAAACTGCAGAGTTCCCCTTTACATCTGAATGCACAGGGTTCTGCAGAAGAGGAGTGCAGAGGGTAAGATGGGGGCAGTATGTACAGGAGAGGAGTGCAGAGGGTATAATGGGGGCAGTATGCATAAGAGAGAAGTGTGGAGGGTATGATGGAGCAGTATGTATAGAAGAGGAGTTGAGAGGGTATGAGGGGGGCGGTTTGTACAGGAGAGGAGTGTGGAGGGTATGATGGGGCGGTATGTACAGGAGAGGAGTTTGGAGGGTATGAGGGGGGCAGTATGTACAGGAGAGGAGTGTGAAGGGTATGATAGGTGCAGTTAGTACAGGAGAGGAGTTCGGAGGGTATGATGGGTGCAGTTAGTACAGGGGAGGAGTTCGGAGGGTATGATGGGTGCGGTTAGTACAGGGGAGGGGTTCAGGGGGTATGATGGGTGCAGTTGGTACAGGAGAGGAGTTCGGAGGGTATGATGGGTGCAGTTAGTACAGGGGAGGAGTTCGGAGGGTATGATGGGTGCAGTTGTTACAGGAGAGGACTTCGGAGGGTATGGCGGTGGCAGAATGGGGAGGGATTTCTTGCTGTGTCTATGGGGTGACCAGGGAGTGATGTTGGGAAGATAGGGAAAGGAAAGTGACCATGAAATGATGGGGGGGGGGGGGGTAGGAAGCAGCTCTGAGTGACGTCTGTATGAAGTGGTCTGGGGGGGTGATGCAAGCTGGGGGGAGTTGGGGGCTGAGAAGTGGTCAGATAGCGATGTATATAATAAAAAAAAAACTCATCCACTAAAAACATACAACAATAAATCATACAACAGTACTACAGATCTATGTAATGGAGCTCCCAGCACTCTGTATACCCAGATAATGTGAAGGTAATGTATGACCATTCATATAACCCTGTGGTATCCAGGCTCTGAGTCTGTACAATCAGAGGTGTGAACTCACCACATATATACAGGTTACATGAATGGTTATAAATGACTTCACATTATCAAGTCTGAACAATTGGATTGGAGGATGTTTGCACAGACTTTTCATGCTAAGAAGTGATCTGTCAAATGTGATCGGGCTGCTGCAGACCCCCCCTCCCCCCCCCCCCACACTCACTATCTCCTCCGATTCTTCTGTCAACTTCTGTTAACCCTTCACTGCATCTCCTGAAGAAAAAACCACCTTGAAAGCAACTACTATCCACCCTAGAAAACTTCTCCCAGAAAAAATCAGCTCACCTCCTCCCTTCCTCTGGCCAGCCTGACAGGAGACAGTGAGCTCCGCCCCCCAGTTCTCACAACACTCCGCACTGGTGATTGGAGGGAGGGGGGGAGGTTGATGTCGGAGATAACAGGGACCCTGCACTGCACGAGACTGGAGGGAGGGGGAAGAGACAGAAAGGATTTTTTTAAATCCAGAACACACACCGCAGCCGCAGGCACAGTGTATTCTTTACAATGCCGCTGCTGCTGTTTCACAGTGAAAGGTGGAGTGGGGGAGAGGAACGGGCGGAATGGGATGGCGGGCAGGCGGCAATTTGCCGCCCCCCTAAAAGTGCCGCCTGGTACAATGGTACCATCGGGTCCCATGGTAGGGCCGGCCCTGGCGGTAGCTTCCTAGGCATAGGTAGGGTATACCAAGATGGCGGCGACGGCATCGAATGTGACGAGCGCATGCTCGTCGTAGTCGATGACGTCACCGCGTACGCTCCATTCAAAGAACCGTGGGTTCTTTGAATCGAGCGTCTGTACACTCGGCCGGGACAAGTTTCTTGTCCAAGAATCTCGTCGAAAAAAAACGACATGTTTTTTTCGACGAGAATCTCAGCCGTGTGTACGAGGCTTCAGGTGTTTTACACTTGGCTTCTCATTGTGCCATAGTTCATATGGGGTTTTCTCCACTGTTATGGAAAAAGTCTGTTCTGCAAATATGTAGCTGTCATAGCTGCCTCACCCCAGTATTTTTGTGGTAGTCCAGAGTCTGTCAGCATACATCTGATCATTTCAGTCAGAGTTCTATTATTTCTTTCAGCTACTCCATTTTGTTCTGGTGTATACGGGACTGTCTTTTGATGTTCTATTCCATTCTGTTTTAGGTACTCTTGTATCTTACCTCCTGTGAATTCACCTCCATTATCGCTCCGAAGTATGAGAGGCTTTCTCTGAAACTTGTTACTTGTCTTTATTATATAGTCTTTTAATTTGTCAAAAACTTCACTCTTGTGTTGCATTAGGTAGGTGACTGTGTATCTTGAATAGTCGTCTATGAAAGTCACTATGTACCTGTTGCCTCCAGATGTTGGTGGGTTTAGGGGACCACACACGTCACTGTGAACTAAGTCAAGTGGTCTTGAAGCTCTCTTCTGACTGACTTTGGGAAGTGTTGCTCTTGTAGCTTTGGATTTAATGCAACATTCACATTTAACGGTAATTGGACAAGGGGATACTATCAGATCCCTTGTCAGCTTCCTCCTCTGTAGTTCCTGTATGCATTCTGGGTGTCTGTGACCTAGACGTCTGTGCCATATATGTATACAGTCATTGTGCTTGTGTGTACATAGTCTCACCTTTTCCTTCACTGTGTCGAGGTGATATAGATGATCATCCAGCTTGGCACTTGCTATTGTCTGTTTGCCATTTAGAATGGAACACTTGTCACCTTGGAATTTTACAGTGAGTCCTCTGGCTGTTAGACGCTTCACAGATAAGAGTCCTCCTTCTAGATTAGGAACATAAAGCACATCTTTCACTGGTATGGCTAAATTGTGTTCCGCATCATCAGGGCATACAAGGGTTCCATGCCCATATCCTTCTGCATGTATTTTGCTTCCATCTGCAAGATAAATAGTTTCTTTGTTGCTCAGATCAAGTTCTGTGAAGAAACTTCTATCACTCGTCATGTGACTGGTTGCCCCCGAATCGATGCACCAGCCTTGGCATTTATTGTTGCCTGTTGCTTTAAATGTGGCATTCCAGTTACCTTCCCTTGGATCATTGATTGTGGTTTTGACCTTTTGTTTAGTATAAGAGGGACGCTGTCTCGTTTGCTCTGCTTTCCATATAGTACAGTCTTTCTTTATGTGTCCCTGTTTGTGGCATCTGAAACACACTCAGGTCTCTTTCCTGTGTAATCTTGCGTCTGTAGCTTTAAGAGCGGTGCTGGTGTCGGTTTCTGTGGTGTCATGCACTAATTCCTTTCTTCTCTGATGCTCATCTATGAGCCTGGTTTTTACAAATGCTAGCGTTAGATCTGTCTCAGATTGTGTCTCCAGTGCATTGATTAGTGCAGTATATGTATCGGGCAAACTGCATAACAACATGGCTGCAATGTGACTGTCTGTTATATTCTCCCCGATTGATCTGAGTTGCGCAGTCACTTCCAGCATTGCGTTTATATGCTCCTGCATGTCCTGTTCTCTGCCAAGTCTCATTTTGTAAAGTTTCCGCAGCAGAAAGAGCTTGCTGTTTAAACTGGATCTTTCATGCAGTCTTTTCAGTACATCCCACATGCCTTTCGCTGTGTCCTCATTGCGTATATGAATGAGCTGATCATCCTCCACTAGTAGGCTTATGGTGGCCCGTGCCTGTCTGTTTTTCTTGTCCCAGTCCTTATTATTATCCTGTGGCCTCTCTGTAGTGGTAACCTCCCACAAGTCATCTTTGGATAATAGCATTTCCACTTTAAACTTCCATAGCTAATAATTGTCATTGTTCAGCTTGGCCACTGAGAGTTTAAGCTCAGAGTTTCTGGCCATTTTATCCCTCCTTTATATATAAACAGTCTTACTTGTCTATAGGAGATGTCGCTGGAAAGCTTCCTTATGTCGAACTCCGCATCAGCCACACTGTCTTCCGTTCAAGGCTTTGTTCTGCCTGGGCCGCACCTGGTCATAAGTCTTTATCCGGATACTGGGCCCATAACCTGTTGCAAAGTACGATTGATAGGTGCAGCGGAGTCAATTCAGATCAGATGTTGTGGAGTAACAGGAACTGGCTTCTTTATTGGAACATAACCACACTAGCAAAGATGTCACTTCACATTGTAAGAAGAATCACAGACAGGAAAAAGAGACCAATAAGTACATCACAGTATACAGGAAATACAACACATCATAGAGAAATACATAGCATAGCATATCACTGAGCATTAGCGACATCTTGTGTCCTTTTTCTAAACTGCAGTCAAATACAGTAAGCTAAGCTGAAAGTTTGTTGTATCTCCAACAAGATCGAACAGAGGCTAAGATGGCAGCTTCCTTGGCTGAAAATGATAGAAGGGTTTAGTTCCACATTAAGGGCCAGTTCACACCAGACGCAGTTCCGTTCAGTTTTGTGCGCATTTTTTCTGCACTAAAAATGCATGCACAGTATTTTCCATGTATTCCAATGGCTCTTGTTGGCTCTAGTCCACACCATGCAGTCAGTTTCCGGTGCAGAAACTGACCGGAAACTGACTGCATGGTGTGAACTAGAGCCAACTAGAGCCATTGGAATACATGGAAAATACTGTGCATGCATTTTGTGCAGAAAAAAAGCACACGGAACTGAACGGAACTGCGTCTGGTGTGAACTGGCCCTAAGTGTAATATATATATATATATATATATATATATATATATATATATATACACTCACCGGCCACTTTATTAGGTACACCTTGCTAGTACCGGGTTGGGCCCCCCTATTGCCTTCAGAACTGCCTTCATTCTTCGTGGCATAGATTCAACAAGGTGTTAGAAACATTCCTCAGAGATTTTGGACCATAGTGACATGATAGCATCATGCAGTTGCTGCAGATTTGTTGGCTGCACATCCATGATGTGAATCTCCCACTCCACCACACCCCAAAGGTGCTCTATTGGATTTAGATCTGGTGAGTATGGAGGGCATTTGAGTACAGTGACCTCATTGTCATGTTAAGGAAACCAGTGGTGAGATGATCTGAGCTTTGTGACATGGTGCATTATCCTGCTGGAAAGAGCCATCAGAAGATGGGTACACTGGAGTCATAAAGGGATGGACATGGTCAGCAACAATACTCAGGTAGGTCATGGTGTTTAAAAGATGCTCAATTGGCACTAAGGGGCCCCAAGTGTGCCAAGAATATATCCCCCACACCATTACACCACCAGCCTGAAACGTTGATACAAGGCAGGATGGATCCATGCTTTCATGTTGTTTACACCAAATTCTGACCCGACCATCTGAATGTCACAGCTGAAATCAGACCAGGCAACGTTTTTCCAATTTTCTATTGTCCAATTTTGGTGAGCCTGTGCGAATTGTAGCCTCAGTGTGGCACCCGGTGTGGTCTTCTGCTGCTGTAGACCATCTGTTTTAAAGCGGAGCTCCACCCTAAAGTGGAACTTCCACTCATCGGAACCCTCCCCCCCTCCGGTGTCACAATTGACACCTTTCAGGGGGGAGGGGGGTGCAGATACCTGTCTAAGACAGGTATTTGCACCCACTTCCGGGAGTCCTCTCTGCGGGAAATCTGCGGGAAGTACGTCACTTCCCGCAGAATACCCGTTGTGTTCTGGGAGACACTCGGCTCCCAGAACACACGGGGACCAGTCAGAACGGCGCAGCGCGACTCGAGCAAGCACCGTAGGGAACCGGGCAGTGAAGCCACAAGGCTTTACTTCCTGGTTCCCTCACCAATGCTGTATCCTGGCCTAGGCCAACAAGACCCAGGCCTAGGGCAGCACTTTGCAGGGGGGCAGCACAGAAAGAGTCCCCGCCGGCTTGTGTTACACTGTTAGTGTAACGCAAGCTGCTTCTAATTTTTACTGACCTATCACCCCCTACCACAAACCTTCCTCACTGTGCTATATGTTTTCTGCTGCACCATTGGCATGGTTATATCTTCTTAGTGCTCTTCATAAAATTATCAGAAATTTGTGCTTAAAGTAGAACTATAGGCAACAGTTTTTTTTTGGTAGGAGTAAGGGAGGGTTATAGCCCCTGCCAGTTTATCTTTTACCATCCCTGACCCATTGCAGAGATTTTCCTTCACTTCCTGCCCCATAGCCAAACAGGAAGTGAGAGGAAATCTATGAAAATTAAGGGAATCCATTGCACCCCCCCCCCCCAGGCCCTCAGAACTAGTGTCCCCACTCGAAAATTTCAGGGTGGGTCTTTAACAGAAAGGGGTGTGATCTTGACAGGAAGGGGTGGGTCATATTTAAAGTAGGGGGTGCACGAGTTTAGTCAGGCCTAGGGCAGCACAAAACCTAAATACACTACTGTCCCTCACCGAAGATGGCGGTGGGGGCAGCAGAGTGACGAGCGATTGCTCGTCCTCTGCTGCGGATGTCGCTGGACTCCAGGACAGGTAAGTGTCCTAATATTAAAAGTATTTGTAGCTGCTGGCTTTTAATATGCTTTTTTCGGCGGAGCTCCGCTTTAAGGTTCTAAGTGTTGTGCGTTCATAGATGGTATTCTGCATACCTTGGTTTAAACGAGTAGTTATTTGAGTTACTGTTGCCTTTCTATGATCTGGAACCAGTCTGCCCATTCTCCTCTGACATCAACAAGGCATTTTCCTCCACAAAGCTGCCGCTCACTGGATATTTTCTATTTTTTTGGACCATTCTCTGTAAACCCAAAGAGATGGTTGTGTGTGACAATCCCAGTAGATCAGCAGTTTTTGAAATACTCAGACCAGCCCCTCTGGCACCAACAACCATGTCAGTCACGTTCAAAGTCACTTAAATACCCTTTCTTCCCCATTCTGATGCTCTGTTTGAACTTCAGCAAGTTGTTCTCACCACATCTAGATACCTAAATGCGTTGAGTTGCTGCCATGTGATTGGCTGATTAGCAATTTGTGTTACCAAGCAATTGAACTTGTATACCTAATAAAGTGGCTGATATATATATGTAGCACACAGATCCCTTTCCCCCTTACCTTCCTTTCAGGGGATCAGACACACCATGCCACATGCCCGCGTCCTCTGGATTAGAGGTCGGACGGTGTTATGTATTTGGGTCCCGCAGCGAGTTGCTTCCCTTCACTGGTTCTCCCCTCTAGACTATAAAGGCAAGTCTTTACCTTTCCCAAAGAAGGTCAATGTCCACACAGCACTTCAACTCCAACAAGAGTTTATTTTCTCTTTTCTTCAGTAACCAGAAAATTGAAGAGAGGAAAGGGGTTAGCAGAATAGGATAGATTTAGGCACACTCTTGGCTTCGTCGCCACTCGGTCCCGAGTGGGTACAGCTCACCCGGATAGTCACTCAATAGCACTAGCAGCCGGCATGAAGCTCGAACAGTGACTTAGTCCCCTCCAAGGACAAAGTCAAGGAGATCCCTCCTTAAATAACGACACTCCGCAAGGGCAGTCTGCGAAGTAAGGAATCCTTCCCTCCGACAGTTCACCAGGCCTCTCCCGAGACAGCAATCTTGTATTACTCGTCTCCTCTATGGGACCGATCCTCCCCCGGTTTCCTCTATGTCAGAGCGGTCGCCCCCACCTGGGCTCCCTGGGTTTCCTTTCTGGTTTGAGGACCCAGTTGAAGGTACTGGGCCTACCTGGAACTCCGCAGCCTCGGGCCGAAGGTGCCCGAGACTCCTTAGTCAAAGTTGGGCGCACCCCCCCCTTAGAGGGGCACACACCTCCGGGTACAGTTCCCCGGGTACTACCACTGAACAATGGCGTCTTCCCCTTATATACCCTCTCCCGCCATGCACAGCAGGCCGGAACCGCCCACCGTACGGCAGCCAAGAGAGGACATCCAATAGCCACTTCATCACCTGTGGTTCAACCCCGGGTATAAGTGACAAAACCACCTATACGCCTAAAGGGGAACTGCACGCCAGGTGACACAGCAGCAAGGCAGAGTCCAAACAATTAGAAGACCCGAGCCAACTACCGCTCAGGTCACCCCTAGATTTAGGCATAACGACCCCCTAAGTACGGACCCCACTACATATATATATATATATATGTAGCACCCTCCTAGGTAGGTAGTAGAAGAGAGTATAGTTTTTGGTCTTTCTGCTTACCAGGAAGATGGTCAGGTAAAACTTAGAGTACTCTCTGCCTACCAGGGAGCAGGATAATTTTTCTCAGGTGCAGCTCAGTTCGTTTTTATGGACCCCACTGGTCCAATAGGGAGACATATTGGACAGTGGGAGTGGACCTGGCAAGTGGGTGCACAGGCTTTGTTACAGCCCTTGCAATTGGCAGAGGGAAAGTGTTGCATTGCATCGTGGGATACTGTATATAAGGCCAGAGTACATGTGCTCAGGGTGAGTTGAGCTGGGGAACAGAGCCCAGGAGGGAGAGGGGTGGCTGCCCTCTCCTCCACGGAGGCGGTTGTGTGACCCTGGGTGGTCGACCCAGGGACCTAGAGAGAGAGATAAGCTGTAACTCAGAGGTCCTGCAGAGCTGATTGGAAGGGAGACACCGGAAAGGATCTGATTCTGCCTACTGTGAGTACAGATCTGTGTCTTTGGGGCCTGTCGAGTGAGGGCCGCCCCTTCAGCTAAAGGGTCAGTGCTTTCACAGATAATCCGGTGAGGCCAAGTGAGAGTTGTCCTCATCTAATGTGAATAGTTCAAGTTGTAGTATCCCACTTATCCCTTCTCCCATCCAAGTTCCACATAAAATACAAAAAACCCAGACTGGTCTTTGAGTAACGAGAAAGCAGGAGTAAGGATAGAACAAGTGGGAGCTCCTAGCAAACGAGCAGGAGCTCTCAGCAAACAAACGGGAACCCCTAGCAACATAGTGGGTAATCCTCAGCAACCAAGCGGGATCCATAGCAAGATAGTGGGTAATCCTCAGCAAACAAGCGGGATCCATAGCAACATAGTGGGTAATCCTCAGCAACCAAGCGGAATCCATAGCAAAACAGTAGGAGATCCTCAGCAACCAAGCGAGGACCCTCAGCAACATAGCGTGAGCCCTCTGCACCTAAGTGGGAAACCCCCTGCACCTAAGTGGGAGTCATTGGCAACCAGCTGAGGGTAACCAGGGAGAGACCTATGAAGTCAACATTCAGCAAGCCCAACAGGGACAGTGCTACATATACATATACAGTGGGGCAGAAAGGTATTTAGTAAGCCACCAATTGTGCAAGTTCCCCCACTTAAAAAGATGAGAGAGGCCTGTAATTGTCATCATAGGTATACCTCAACTATGAGAGACAAAATGTGGGAAAAAAATCCAGACAATCACATTGTCTGATTTGGAAATAATTTTTTTTGCAAATTATGGTGGAAAATAAGTTTTTGGTCACCTACAAACAAGCAAGATTTCTGGCTCTCACAGACTTGTATCTTATTTTTTAAGAGGCTCCTCTGTCCTCCACTCATTACCTGTATTAATGGCACCTGTTTGAACTTGTTATCAGTATAAAAGACACCTGTCCACAAGCTCAAACAGTCACATTCCAAACTCCACCATGGTGAAGACCAAAGAGCTGTCGAAGGACACCAGAAACAAAATTGTAGACCTGTCACCTGCACCAGGCTGGGAAAACTGAATCTGCAATAGGCAAGCACATTGGTGTGAAGAAATCAACTGTGGGAGCAATAATTATGAAATGGAAGACATACAAGACCACTGATAATCTCCCTCGATCTGGGGCTCCACGCAAGATCTCACCCCGTGGGGTCAAAATGATCACAAGAACGGTGAGCAAAAATCCCAGAACCACACAGGGGGACCCAGTGAATGACCTGCAGAGAGCTGGGACCAACGTAACAAAGGCTACCATCAGTAACACACTACGCTGACAGGGACTCAGATCCTGCAGTGCCAGACGTGTCCCCCTGCTTAAGCCAGTACATGTCCGGGCCCGTCTGAGGTTTGCTAGAGAACATTTGGATGATCCAGAAGAGGATTGGGAGAATGTCATATGGTCAGATGAAACCAAAGTATAACTGTTTGGTAGAAACACAACTCATCGTGTTTGGAGGAGAGAGAATGCTGAGTTGCAACCAAAGAACACCATACCTACTGTGAAGCATGGGGGTGGCAACATCATGCATTGGGGCTGTTTCTCTGCAAAGGGAACAGGACGACTGATCCGTGTACATGAAAGAATGAATGGGGCCATGTATCGTGATTCGTGAGATTTTGAGTTCAAACCTCCTCCCATCAGCGAGGTCATTGAAGATGAAACATGGCTTGGTCTTTCAGCATGACAATGATACCAAACACACCGCCCAGGCAATGAAGGAGTGGCTTCGTAAGAAGCATTTCAAGGTCCTGGAGTGGCCTAGCCAGTTTCCAGATCTCAACCCCATAGAGAACCTTTGGAGGGAGTTGAAAGTCTGTGTTGCCCAGCGACAGCCCCAAAACATCACTGCTCTAGAGGAGATCTGCATGGAGGAATGGGTCAACATACCAGCAACAGTGTGTGACAACCTTGTGAAGACTTAGGCCCCATGCACACGAGACGCAGGTGCAAACTCTGCTGAACACACGTTTTTAAACGCTGAAACCGGCGTTTATAAACGCGCGTTTTGCCGCGTTTGCGGCCGCGTTTAGCGGCGTTTTACCGCGTTTGCGTTTATAAGCGTTTCATCATAGACCCTCCCTAAGCTCAAAAAACAGTAAATTTTAACCATTTCAGCCAGTTTGTGAGACCAGAGTGAGTAGCAGCAGCTGAGAGAGCAGCAGTGTACTTGTATTTAGCGTATCACTTGCCACATCATCTGCCACAAGTTGTGGATTGTCCACTTGCCACGTCACCTGGCCACGTCACCTGGCCACGTCACCTGGCCACGTCACCTGGCCACGTTACCTGCCACGTCACCTGGCCACGCCACCTGCCACGTCACCTGGCCACGTCACCTGCCACAAGCTGTGGATTGTCCACTTGCCACGTCACCTGGCCACGTCACCTGGCCACATCACCTGACACAAGCTGTGGATTGTCCACTTGCCACGTTACCTGCCACAAGTTGTGGATTGTCCACAATGCAATGCAAGCAATTACAGTTTTCTTTTATATTTTTTAATAGTTTTTCATCATTTGCCATCATTTTTGAGATTTCTAATGTTAAAAAATAGGTCACCTTTAAAAACGCTTATAAACGCAAACGCGGCAAAACGCCGGTACCGCGTTTAGCCGCGTTTAGCCGCGTTTAGCAGCGTTTAGCGTCTGAAACGTGGAAAACTTTTGCGTCTGAACCCATTTTTTTGCTTCTGGAAAAACGAGGTTAAACGCAACTGCTTGTAAACGCCAAAAAACGAGAGTGTGTGCATGGACACATAGGATAACATTGAATGGGTTCAGGAGCAGTTGAAAAAAGCGTTCAACTGCCTCTGAACGCGCGTTCAACAGCAAATAACAGCGTCTCGTGTGCATGGGGCCTTACAGAACACGTTTGACCTCTGTCATTGCCAACAAAGGATATATAACAAAGTATTGAGATGAACTTTTGATATTGACCAAATACTTATTTTCCACCATAATTTGCAAATAAATTCTTTCCAAATCAGACAATGTGATTGTCTGGATTTGTTTCCACATTTTGTCTCTCATAGTTGAGGTATACCTATGATGACAATTACAGGCCTCTCTCATCTTTTAAGTGGGAGAACTTGCACAATTGGTTGGCTGACTAAATACTTTTTTGACCTACTGTACTCTATATACAATATCTCACAAAAGTTAGTACACCCCTCACATTTTTTTAAATTTTTTATTCTATCTTTTCATGTGACAACACTGAAGAAATTAAACTTTTCTACAATGTAAAGTAGTGAGTGTACAGCTTGTATTAATAACAGTGTAAATTTGTTGTCCCCTCAAAATAACTCAACACACAGCAATTAATATCTAAACCTCTGGCAACAACAAAAGTGAGTACCATTGACCTAATATGGCCAATGTCATTGACCTAACATGGTCACGTGGCCATGTTAGATCAATGATGTCATGAGCATCCCCACGCATGCAGCAGGGAATGCCTCTGTGGCAGCTGATTGAGCCAAAACTGACAGCTTCCCAAAGGTTTGGCCAAAAATGAATTCAGACCGAATCCAAGCTTAATCCTAATCAACGGGTAATTTTCCCTTGCACAAAGAGCCATCCAGCTGCAGTCCGTCCCTCCAGCTATTTTAGTGCTCTGTGGAGGAGCAAGTGCAACATCCATCCCTGCTGCTGGCAGCCTGTCAACGTATATGACCAAGTGGTAACAGCATTTAGGGCCCTGTCTGTTCAGGGACAAAAGTCCATAATGCAGGTCTGTCTGCCATAGGCTTTGGCAGACTGCCTGAAGCGGGGCTGTACCTCTCCCTCCCAGATACACTAAGTCAGTAGGAGGAACACACTGCAGATAGCCAGCCCTGTGTCCAAGGGGCCTTAAAAGAATAAAAAATAGGGACATGTGCATGTATAATAGGTGTGTGCACAGGATGTGCCAGGTGTGCCTGGGCACACACTAATTGCCCTGTGCAATGCTGATTTCCCCTGCTTCCTGGTGTCCCCTGTCTCCATACCTCCCAACTTTTTGAGATGGGAATGAGGGGCACCTATCAGCAAAAGTATGCAGGCATAAGACACACCCCTTGCCACGCCCCCTTAAAGAAGAATTGTACCAAAAAATAAGATTGGTTAAACCCACAAGTGTTTTTTTTTTACCACTACTATTCCTTTTTATTGGCTATTGGAATTTACAAATGCTGAAATTTAGAAATCGGATGAAAGGTTTAGACCTGGAAAACACTTTTTGATAGATAAAATGTGCATTTTATATACATCTATAAAGATCAGACCAAAATGAGGGACTAATGTGGAGGAAAGAGGGACAGAGGGACATTGCTCCAAATCAGGGACAGTTGGGAGCTATGCCTGTCTCCCCCCTGCATTGGTGCCAGCTTCCCTCCTCTCCTTCCCCACCGGCTGCTGCGGGGGGATGTTACAGGATGGAGAGTGGGGGAAGGGGCCAATAAATATTTCATTTACCGGCCACTTTCTTTTCTGAATGATCTGTATCAGTCACTCATGTAAACTGTGTTTACTATGCTTCGGTTTGCGAATGAACAAGAAGCTGCTCAGCACAGAGCACTTCCCATTCCTTCACTGTCCAGTGCAGCTGAGGCTGCAGAAAAAAAAGACTGGGAAATCTCTGTCCTCAGTCCCTTTCTCTGTCTCAAAAGTGAGACATAAGGGGTCTGTTTAGACTAGGGTTGTCCCGATACCGATACTAGTATCGGTATCGGGACCGATACCAAGCATTTGAGCGAGTACTTGTACTCGCGCAAATGCTCCCGATGCTTCACCCGATACTTTTTTTTTTTTTTTGTGGCCGGAGAGGGCGGGAGGAGTCAGTGGCTGGGGAGGGCAGGAGAGAGGGCGGGGGAGTGCGGGCGGAGTCTGGCCGGAGAGGGCGGGAGGAGTCAGTGGCTGGGGAGGGCGGAAGAGGAAAGTGCGGGCGGAGTCTGGCTGAAGAGGGCGGGCACAGTCGGTGGACGGAGTCCGCGGGCGGAGAGCGAGTCCCTCACCTGCAGTTGAATCTGGTAAGCTGGCAGGGGTTCAGGGCGCAGCCGCATCAGGATCGGTGACCGGTGCTGTCACATTCGGTCGCCGTCAGCGGCTGAACGTCCCCACGCCCATCTTGGTACACCCTGCACTGGGCTGCAGTAAGCAGCAGCAGACATCTTGTTACACCCAGCCCAAGCTATATGGGCTGGGTGTAACAAGATGTCTGCTGTTGCTTACTGCAGCCGAGTGCAGGGTGTACCAAGATGGGCGTTGCAGCAGTTTTTTTTTTTTCTTAAATCCTGTGTCATTTCCCCCCCCCCCACCCCCCGCAGCATTTCAGTGCCAGCCACCTATCAGTACCCACAAGTGCTACCTATCAGTGGAATCAGTGCCATCTACCAGTGCCACCTATCAGGTGGCACTGGTAGATGCCACTGATTGCACTGATAGGTGGCACTTGTGGGCACTGATTGCACTGATAGGTGGCACTTGTGGGCACTGATAGATGGCACTGATTGCACTAATAGTGCAATCAGTGCCATCTATCAGTGCCCACAAGTGCCATCTATCAGTGCCCACAAGTGCCACCTATCAGTGCCCACAAGTGCCACCTATCACTGCCCACAAGTGCCACCTATCAGTGCCCACAAGTGCCACCTATCAATGCCCACAAGTGCCACCTATCAGTGCCACCTATCACTGCCCACAAGTGCCACCTATCAGTGCCCATAAGTGCCATCGATCCGTGCCCATAAGTGCCACCTATCAGTCCCCATCTTTCAAACTGTCACATGACATTGAAAAAAAGTATCGGTAATCGGTATCGGCGAGTACTTGAAAAAAAGTATCGGTACTTGTACTCGGTCTTAAAAAAGTGGTATCGGGACAACCCTAGTTTAGACCCTTGATATTTCACCAAAACCCCCCCAACGGGGCTCCTAAAAAATAATAATAAATAATATTGTTGTAGCGGCCTCACTCTCTCTCCAGCTTTATCAGTTATACGGCTGTTGTCTAGGGGTACCTGGGAGGAGAGAGTGCAGGAACACTACGCCAAGCTCTCACCTCGTATGTGTATGAGGGTTGAGTAAAGTCACTTGAATTACCTTTGGGTCTGTTCTCTGCATACGGAGCCTCCGCTTCTTCCGTGGAGATGTGTCTACCAGTAATAGAGCCCCACACCATTAAAAGTCCAACACTCTTTTATTTCTCCATTTGCCAGGATGAACATAATCAGTTGAACTCTTGTAACAGACAGACAGGGGTGTGGATACGAGTAGGCCCAGGCACAAATGAACTCTCCTATTCCTTTTGCGTGCGAATAGGCTTGGCGCACGGTCTCTGCCACCGACCGTGAAGTTGGTAGCTGCCACCTACCGAGTGAACTGTTACAGCCCCTGCCACAGGCCTGAATGTAACGGTCTCTGCCACCGACCTTAGAACATGGACCACCTTCCGTGTGAATATGGCCCCTGTTTGGAAAGGACATCCATCCCGACGGTCTCCGGAGGCCCTGTCCCGGCACTGGCAATATGCTGCACCAGATCTATGGGAAGGTCACCTGCACGGTCCATTACGCCTGGATTCAGGTACCCGATACTGTGGGCACCTTAGGACGGTTCCTCCCAGGCGGGACCCAGTGGAAGAAGCTGGGCCCCAGGCCTGAAGTGATGTACCTCACCCCAGACTGAGGGTGTCTGGGGTGACTCCCGAACTCCAGGTGTCCAGGCCTAGGTCACCTGGACACCGACCGTGGACAGCAGCCCTCAGGCTGAAGGTGCCTGGGGCTCGGACCTCGTGGCAAAGATGTCCGCCCCCTTTATACCCATCCCCAGCAAGCACAGCGGGTTCCCCGCCCCGCCGTACAACTGCTGCGAGAGGTCACAAAGGGTACGGCACTGCAGTGATGGTTCAACCCCGGCCCAAAGTGACAGCACCACCTGCTGGGTCGCAGGGAACTAGACATCACTGATGTCTTCACCCAAATTAAACATTCTGAAAAGTACATACCCGCTACATTGTAAAAAATAATAAAAAATAAATAAAATTGTAAAACATAATTAAAATAAAATGGTAAAAAATTAAAAAAATTAAATTGTAAAAATAATAAAAATAAAATAAAAATAATAAAAATAAAAACTACTGACACCATCCACTGCTCTGCTGATATACACACATGTGTCTTTGTGCTCTAGGACGCACACCTATGGCATGTATAGAAGGGATTTACAACATTTTAAATATACACTTTCTAATTTTCCTTTTTGTAGCACCTACATTTTAGTCTATATAAAGATAACCATTAATACCTGGAGATCTAGAAGGTGGAAAATAGAAACGTGTTCAAATGGTGGATAATTTTAGGTTGTTGCTGAGTCCGTGAGGGCGGTTTGCGGATCAGATGACAAATGCACTCCTCTTGAAATTATTTTTCTATTCACATTTAAAAAGTATTCATATATGCAGAATTCTCATATTGCTTAAAACCCTTGGCAAAAAAAATCTTTCAGTCATTTTCTGTCACTGGCACAATATAAAACTGCAAATGTCCATACATCTGCATAAAAATACAGCAAAAGACAATGTTTGAAGTTTGACAGTCTGGAGGGGGAATAAAAAGGTTTAATCCAGGATTAGAAAGTGTTATTACTATACTAAACTTTAGTGATGACGCCAGCTGAATTGAAAAAGGAAAATTATTCTGTACAAGTCTAAAGCAGGAAAATATTGCAATGACAAATGTAGATTGCATTCTTATAAGGACAGTCTGTAGAATGGAAACATATAAATAAATATACAGTATAAATATAAATTCAGCATAATCTTAATTTATATATTATATATGTATTTTATGATACATATATATATATAAATATATATATATATATATATATTCCAATATATATATATATATATATATATACGTGTAGCGCTACCCCCAATTAAGAGAGCCGCTGATTTGATTTCGGGCCCTGCACGCAGTACCACCAACCCCCGGCAATCTTACTCGACCCACTCTGGCACAGTCAGTCTAGGGTTAAACTCCTATCACTCTCAGGTGTATTATACTTAATAATCTCTAAACAGTCAGACAACACACTGTGGCAAGAATATAAAATATATATATCAGCTTTACTGGTAATGAAGGATTCAAGGTATAACATGCAATATATACATGGGCCTGCAGAGCCCTGCATCAATCAATGTACTAGGTGCAGCACAGTAATATGGCGCCGCGCAGTGTCCAGCACGCGGAGCTATTATGGCGTGCGTTCGCCTATGGCGCAGTAACACAAACTTTCTAAACTCCCCCTAAGTCAGGCCTGACATGGAATGGAACTGAGTCTCTTTCCCCTAGGAAAGGAAGGTTTCTTCACCAGCCAGCTTTCGTTGGTGCACTTAAAGAGATAACCATTTGTAATCCACATTGGGTGTTAACTTGAAATAACAGGGCAAAACAGGGGGGGGGTAGATACTTCAACTCTGTCCCGCTACCGGACCCCCCAAGAAACACTGGTGAGCGAACAGCAGGCCTAGGCAGTCTACAGGCCTGAACACAACTCAGTCTATTGATATGGGCAGGTGCCCGCTCACCACTCCAGGCGCGATCCCAGCCTGGGACTTCCACCTCCTGTGTGTCGCACACAGCGTCTCCTCCGATCGAGTCCTCGATCCAACTCACGTCCTATCACGACGGGTAAGGATCCACCCAGACTCCGCAGTATGGTGGAAGGCTCTTCGGACTTCAAGCAAGGCCTCAGGCTTCAGGCCTTGCTTCACAGCCGATCCGCACAGGATGACTTGTCACTTGACGCGCCGTGTCCCAAGAGAGCGAGCTCCGCCTCGCCTCCCACTTAAGTAACCCCTCCCATTAGTCTCTGCGGTGGAACCTCCGCCCTGGGGCCGAATGGGGTTCTGGGTAACGTAGTCCTGGGGCCTTAGAAGAGACCCCGCTACACACTCCCCCCACTTGAACTCTTTGGTCCCCAAAGATAACATAACTTCAAGCTACACATTTAACAACATCCATCAATTCTCCATATGATGTCGGCAGAGGAAATTCCCACCATAAACGAGGCGGTGAACTCCTCTGCCCACAGGACACATTAACAACAGTATCCTGTCTAACTGTGCCAGAGAGTGAGCTGGGGTTGCCTCCCACCAAATGAACAGTGGGAGGGTCAGGGTCTTCCATACTCCTTCTGGCAGTGAATACAGTGTCTTCCGCACTCTTCCCCATTTGTGGGTAGGTTAATCTCCTGGGAGGTTTTATGGCCCTCCGCTTCCTCTGTCCTCTGGGACTTTCTGTGAGAACAGATTCTTCTTCTGTGACCAACTCGGGAGTTCCATCTAATTCAGGAGCATCTGGCTCCGGAGCAGGAAGATACATGGCTTCCCTTGGGTCCTCTTCAGGGGATAGTTCACCGACACTCTCTCAAGCATCTGACCAGTGACTAGATGGAATAAACTCCGTAGCTTCTGCATTCAGTGTGTGATCCTCGGTATCTTCGTCAGGTGGAAGATCAATAGCAGAAGTCGTTGGGCCCTGGGAAGGCCAAAGCCAGCCAATTTCCTCTCCCTCGCCTTCACTCATTTCTGAATCTTCTGTATCCTCCATCCGAGGGGTCTGAGACCGAGTGTTGGGTCTAGGGGTGTTCGGAATGGACATGGGTTCAGGAGAATCCATCCTAGGAGGCAACCGAACTGCTTCAGCGAGCGGAAGTAGGTGGTTTCGATGCCAAGTCTTCAAGGGCCCTAACTTCCCCTCGGGTTTAAGTCTGTAAACGGGTAGGCCCGGTAATTTTCTACAAATGACATAAGGTTCTGGTCTCCATCTATCTGCGAGTTTGTTTTCCAGGGACCCCCAGGTTCCGCAATAACACCCTGTCTCCTGGTTGTAGGTCTTGGATCCTAACCTTTAGGTCAAAATTCCTCTTGTTGCGAGCCCCTCTCTGTTCCGAGGCTGCCTGAGCTTGCTCATAAGCCGTCTTCAAGTTGTGTCTAAGTCTATCTACATATCCCTTGTGGGAGGCAGCAGAACAATGATCTATGGAAGTGCCGTAGGCCAGATCCACTGGCAATCTTGCTTCTCTCCCGAACATAAGTCTGTAAGGTGAATATCCAGTAGCATCGCTGACAGTGCTGTTGTAAGCGTGCACAAGGGCCGCTATGTGACTACTCCAATGTTGCTTCTTTTCGCCACTTAAGCCCCGTACACACGATCGGTTTGACTGATGAAAACCATCCGATGGATGGTTTTCATCAGACCAACCGATCGTGTATGGTACCCATCGGTCTTTTTTCCATCGGTTTTAAAAAATAGAACTTGTTTTAAAATTTTCCGATGGATCAAAAACTGATGGTAATTTCCGATCGTCTATGGGCAAGTCCATCGGATCAAAAACCCACGCATGCTCAGAATCAAGTCGACGCATGCTCAGAAGCATTAAACTTAATTTTTCTCGGCTCATCGGAGTGTTTTATGTCACCGCGTTTGGAACGGTCGGTTTTTTGACTGATGGTGTGTGGCCAAGACTGATGAAAAACAGTTTCATCGGATTTCCGATGGTCAAATCCATCGGACGAAAATCCATAGGTTATCCGATCGTGTGTACGGGGCTTTAAAGTTCCCAGCATATTGAGCAGGGTTCGGTTGAACCTCTCCGGTTGAGCATCACCTTGAGGATGATAAGGAGTAGTCCTGGTCTTCTTGATCCCTAAGGCATCTAGGAGTTTTTGTATCAGTTTGCTCTCGAAATCCCTCCCCTGATCTGAATGGAGCCTTTGTGGTAGTCCATAATGTATAAAGTACTTCTCTACGAGTATTTTGGCCACAGTAGAGGCATTCTGGTCCTTGGCTGAAAAAGCCTGTGCATACCGGGTGAAATGGTCGGTTACTACCAGAACATTTCCTAGTCCCTCAGGTCGGGTTCGAGGCAGAGGAAATCAATGCACACCAGGTCAAGCGGGCCTTCACTTTGTAAATGGCCCATTGAGGCAGCTTGATGGGGCAGAGTCTTTCTCTGTATGCATCGTGCACATGAATGGAAGTATTCCTCAACTTCAGCCCTCATGCAGGGCCAATAGAAACGGTCTCTAACAAGTTGGAAAGTCCTTTCCGCTCCCAGGTGACCATGGTTGTCATGTAAGGCGATCATGACCGTCTCCCTGTGTTTCTCCAGGAGGAACAACTGCCACTTGTCTTCTTGGTCATCAGAGGGGCCCCTTCGGTAGACCACTCCCTGATGCACCTGTAGCCTGTCCCACTCTTTTTTTAACAGGCGAGCTTCCTTCGAGGGGTGACGTAAGAGTATGTTTGGGTTCTGATTTTCTAATGCTTCTAGGACCAATCTCCCCATAGGGTCCTCCTGTTGGTCGGATCTCAACTCCTTTTTGGTCAGTCTGGGTAGGTTGTCTTCCCCCAGTAAGGTTGCTCCACAGTACTGCTTGGGGACTCCTACAATAGTGACCCCTATCTCTTCTGCTCTTGAGCCTCCCTTGGCTTGGAGTTCAGCCCCTTGGCAAAAGGGCCCGCACCCCGTCAGGTGCCACTTGGGTCCAGTCTTCACTACTGTGGGTGGGAACATGAGACCTTCTGGACAGGGCGTCCGCATCTCGGTTTCCCGCCCCAGGTCTATATTTCAAGCTGAAATTGAAGGCAGACAGCGCTGCCAGCCATCTATGTCCTGTGGCGTCCAGCTTTGCTGTGGTAAACAGGTAGGTAAGGGGATTGTTATCTGTTTTTACAGTGAAATCTGCTCCATATAGGTAATCTCGAAGTTTGTCTACTACGGCCCACTCGAGGGCCAGGAACTCCAACTTATGGGTGGGATAGTTCTTTTCAGAGGGGGTCAAGCTTCTGCTCACATACGCAACAGGTCTCTGTTGCCCTTCATGCTCCTGGTAGAGTACTCCTCCCAGACCATCATGACTGGCATCCACATGGAGTTCATAAGGCTTCTTTGGGTCTGCATAGGCCAGAACAGGGGCGGTGGTCAAGCTCTTTTTCAGCATCTGGAAGGCGCCTTCACACTTCTCAGTCCACTGGTCCTTGACTAACTCCCCTGACTTCCTGGGGCCCGAGTCATCCTCTTCCCCCCTCCGTCTTCAGCAACTCGCTATTCGAGCAAACCCCTCCACGAACCTCCTGTAATAGGAACAGAATCCTAGGAAGGACCTGAGTTCTGTTACAGTGGTAGGTCTTGGCCAGGAGGTGACAGCCTCCAGTTTTTCAGGGTCTGTAGACACCCCATTTTCAGATACTACGTGTCCCAGATAGTTGACTGAAGACTGATAAAATTGGCATTTTTCAGGTGAGAGCTTGAGTCCTTCTTCACTCAGCCTCTTCAAGACCTTCTCCAGCCTTTCTTCATGCTCCTCCAAAGTTCTGCCAAAGACTATGATGTCATCCAAGTATACAAGGACCTTGATGAGGTTCATGTCTCCCACAGTCTTCTCCATCAGTCTTTGGAATGTGGCTGGAGCTCCAGACAGACCTTGAGGCATCCGATTGAATTCAAAGAATCCCACTGGGGTTATGAAAGCCATCTTTTCTTTGTCTTCTGGGTGCATCGGGATCTGATAATACCCACTCTTTAAGTCCATAACACTGAATCACTTGGCTCCGGACAAGCTCTGCAAAGCATCTTCTATCCTTGGAGTGGTATACTGATCCGGAGTGGTTCTCCTGTTGAGGGTCCTATAGTCAATACACAACCTTAGTGACCCGTTCTTCTTCTGGACCACTACTATGGGGGAGGCATACGGACTTCTAGGTTCCTGGATCACACCTGTTCGCTTGAGCTCAGCAAGCTGTTCCCTCAAATCCTCGAGGTCTGCCAATGGAACCCGCCTAACCCTTTCTCTGAAGGGCTTGTCTTCCTGGAGGCGGATTCAATGGGTGGCACTCCTAGCACACCCCACATCAAACTCATCATGTGAGAAGATCCTCTCCCACCGAGTCAACTGGTTCCGGGCTCTCTCTCTCCAAGCCCTGGGCAGGTTTGGATTCTCCATGGAAAGCTTCTCCCACACTGTAATCTCTCCATCTGTCTTCCCCACATCTGATGAGGCAACTGGTGTGGCTGGGCTCACCCGGCCCAATAACAGCCTGGCAGGGACTTCCATGGGGCCATCCGTGGTGTTTCTGACACTCACAGGCACCTTGCAGTGGGCCTTCTTCAGGGCCCTCACCGGGACCATTTCCGGGACTACCTCCAAGCCTGAAGGTTCTTCTCTTGGGTCGGGTTCCAACATCACAAAAGGGCCCGGCTGCTCCCAAGTGAGTTTCACTGTGGCCTTCAAGCAGGTTACTTCACCGGGTTGCAGCACTATCCCTTTTTTTCGGAGTCTCCAGACCTTCCCTACCCCCTCTTCCGGGGCCTTCTGCTCCAAGATCAGCCGTTGGAAGGCGGTCTTCAACATGGGATGAATCTCCGTGACTGGGAGGTTCTTCCTTCTTGTTAGTGGGACCAAAAGTCTTCGGACCAGATCCGTGTTGGTTCCTATTATCAAGGAACTCCTGTTAGCTCCAGGCGGTCGGGGGCACACGGTGTCGAACACTTCCCCCTTCCCTGCTATGGATGGGTCAAACGTCAGTCTTATAGGTAAATAGCCATCATAAGGAAACTTTTCTGTTCCAATTCACCATATCACCAAGTCTTCAATCTTCTGGATGGGTAGGTGACTTAGGTGCCTGTCGTAGAAGTCTCGATACAACAGGGTCACCTGCGCTCCAGTATCCAACAGGGCTCTTGTGTAGATCCCCTCTACTTGAATGGATATGATTGGGGAGGGACCCACCAGTTTCTCTGGGTACTGCTTCAAAGGGGTCTCTTTCCTTGGATCTTTGCATTTCCCTTCTTGACTTTCCTTGCTCTTTTTGTTTTTGGACCTAAGTCTCTCCTGAGCCTGGTATGCATTGATCTCTCTCCTCTGTATGGGTGTAACTACCCGCTGAGGGACTTTATTGTGTTTCTTTGGAGTACGTTCCTTCTGAGGAACCCTTGGTTTCTTCTGTGGGGCCCTGGCCCCTTCTCTCATGTGCTTCTTATTCAGTATGGAGTTCCTTGATGATGGTGGGCACCCGGTTGACTCCTTTACCGGGGCCCGTTGAAGTTTTCCGGCGGCTTGCGGTTATTCAGTCTCTTCTTCTTGGGACTGGCACATACTTTGGCAAGATGGCCAGCTCCCCCACAATTGAAGCAGATCACATTTCCCCAATTTTCCAGGGATGCGGGTGCTGAGGTATTCGGGAACAATTCCTTCCTCGGACTTTCCCTCTCTGGTACCCTTGACTCCTTTTCCATCAAGGAGGTCAACATTCCCAGCACTTGGGACATCTGCGACTTCAAGGTATCCACCTTTGCATCTCTTTCTAAGGTCATGGCCGTCCTGACCATCACCGGAGGAGGGTTCACCGTCTCAACTGGTTGGCTCCTCTTTTTCTCCTCCAGCATAGCTTCTTCCTCTCTGACTACTCGGATCAAGTCAGGGTACTCCAGGCTCTTCCCGTCCTGTCTTGTACGTAACGCCAGTGCGATGGGATCCAGTGGTTGAGATCCTCTCATCACCTGTTGGACCCGGGTCTCATCCACCCTCTTCGGGTCAATCCCTTTCTTTAGGATCATCTTGTGCAGTATTTTATCTAGGCGCATCATGAACTTTGATAGCTTCTCCCCTGCCTTTTGATAACAATGCTCCAGTTGGTAGGTGAGTTCAGTGATCTTCTCTGTTCCACCAAACACATTCTGCAGAATGTCTAGATAGTCCTGCGCAGTACAGTCTGTTTTGCTCATCTTGAGGTTGCGTACGGCCTCTAAAGCAGGCCCCTTCAAGCTCTCAGCAATTCTCTGCTTCTTCCTGTGGTCTGGGACTTCCCACTCCTCCAGAGCCTGAGTTGCACCGTCTAACCACTCCTCAAATCCTTCTTCGCCTGAAGGTACAGGTTTCCTTCCTGAAAACATTCTGAGTTTCCGGTATCCTGCTATTTGATAATCCGCCGGGTCTTTCTTGCATTGCGCTATGATTTCCCCTAGAACCGCGCATAATTCTGTGCTGAGGGTGCCCTGTGGCGACCCGGAACTCTCTTCTTTCTTTACATCTTTTAGGTTGGGTGGGACACGTATTAACTTATAAGTTTGTTTATCCACCGTTTCTATGCTTGGCTTCTTGAAGTCTTCTGGGACTCCATCCTTCCATTTTACCAGTACATATGTCAAAGGAGGTTCTGATCTGACATCCACTATCCATGCCTTCTGTTGTGGGGACAGTGACATCACTAACTGTTTCACTGCATCTTCTTGCCAGATCCCTGGGTGTTCTATAATCACTGCCCCATTTGGATCTGTGTTGGCTGCTGCGCACCACTTCACTATTTCTAGTGGGTCCATGCTGGTACTTTTTGGCTGCTATTTGCTGCAACTGGATCCCGGACTCACGAGACCCCACGTGTAGCGCTACCCCCAATTAAGAGAGCCGCTGATTTGATTTCGGGCCCTGCACGCAGTACCACCAACCCCCGGCAATCTTACTCGACCCACTCTGGCACAGTCAGTCTAGGGTTAAACTCCTAGCACTCTCAGGTGTATTATACTTAATAATCTCTAAACAGTCAGACAACACACTGAGGCAAGAATATAAAATATATATATCAGCTTTACTGGTAATGAAGGATTCAAGGTATAACATGCAATATATACATGGGCCTGCAGAGCCCTGCATCAATCAATGTACTAGGTGCAGCACAGTAATATGGCGCCGCGCAGTGCCCACCACGCGGAGCTATTATGGCGTGCGTTCGCCTATGGCGCAGTAACACAAACTTTCTAAACTCCCCCTAAGTCAGGCCTGACATGGAATGGAACTGAGTCTCTTTCCCCTAGGAAAGGAAGGTTTCTTCACCGGCCAGCTTTCGTTGGTGCAATTAAAGAGATAACCATTTGTAATCCACATTGGGTGTTAACTTGAAATAACAGGGCAAAACGGGGGGGGTAGATACTTCAACTCTGTCCCGCTACCGGACCCCCCCAAGAAACACTGGTGAGCGAACAGCAGGCCTAGGCAGTCTACAGGCCTGAACACAACTCAGTCTATTGATATGGGCAGGTGCCCGCTCACCACTCCAGGCGCGATCCCAGCCTGGGACTTCCACCTCCTGTGTGTCGCACACAGCGTCTCCTCCGATCGAGTCCTCGATACAACTCACGTCCTATCACGATGGGTAAGGATCCACCCAGACTCCGCAGTATGGTGGAAGGCTCTTCGGACTTCAAGCAAGGCCTCAGGCTTCAGGCCTTGCTTCACAGCCGATCCGCACAGGATGACTTGTCACTTGACGCGCCGTGTCCCAAGAGAGCGAGCTCCGCCTCGCCTCCCACTTAAGTAACCCCTCTCATGAGTCTCTGCGGTGGAACCTCCGCCCTGGGGCCGAATGGGGTTCTGGGTAACGTAGTCCTGGGGCCTTAGAAGAGACCCCGCTACACATTATATATATATATACAGTGCCTTGCGAAAGTATTCGGCCCCCTTGAACTTTTCATCCTTTTGCCACATTTCAGGCTTCAAACATAATGATATAAAATTTTAATTTTTTGTGAAGAATCACCAACAAGTGGGACACAATTGTGAAGTGGAACGAAATCTATTGGATATTTTAAACTTTTTTAGCAAATAAAAAACTGAAAAGTGGTGCGTGCAAAATTATTCGGCCCCTTTACTTTCAGTGCAGCAAACTCACTCCAGAAGTTCAGCGAGGATCTCTTAATGATCCAATGTTGTCCTAAATGACTGATGGTGATAAATAGAATCCACTTGTGTGTAATCAAGTCTCTGTATAAATGCACCTGCTCTGTGATAGTCTCAGGGTTCTGTTGAAAGCGCAGAGAGCATCATGAAGACCAAGGAACACACCAGGCAGGTCCGTAATACTGTTGTGGAGAAGTTTAAAGCCGGATTTGGATACAAAAAGATTTCCCAAGCTTTAAACATCCCAAGGAGCACTGTGCAAGCGATCATTTTGAAATGGAAGGAGTATCAGACCACTGCAAATCTACCAAGACCTGGCTGTCCCTCTAAACTTTCAGCTCAGACAAGGAGAAGACTGATCAGAGATGCAGCCAAGAGGCCCATGATCACTCTGGATGAACTGCAGAGAACTACAGCTGAGGTGGGAGAGTCTGTCCACAGGACAACAATCAGTCGTACACTGCACAAATCTGGCCTTTATGGAAGAGTGGCAAGAAGAAAGCCATTTCTCAAAGATATCCATAAAAAGTATTGTCTAAAGTTTGCCACAAGCCACCTGGGAGACACACCAAACATGTGGAAGAAGGTGCTCTGGTCCGATGAAACCAAAAACGAACTTTTTGGCCACAATGCAAAACGATATGTTTGGCGTAAAAGCAACACAGCTCATCACCCTCAACACACCATCCCCACTGTCAAACATGGTGGTGGCAGCATCATGGTTTGGGCCTGCTTTTCTTCAGCAGGGACAGGGAAGATGGTTAAAATTGAGGGGAAGATGGATGCAGCCAAATACAGGACCATTCTGGATGAAAACCTGTTGGAGTCTGCAAAAGACCTGAGACTGGGACGGAGATTTATCTTCCAATAAGACAATGATCCCAAACATACAGCAAAATCTACAAAGGAATGGTTCATAAATAAACGTATCCAGGTGTTAGAATGGCCAAGTCAAAGTCCAGATCTGAATCCAATCGAGAATCTGTGGAAAGAGCTGAAAACTGCTGTTCACAAACGCTCTCCATCCAACCTCACTGAGCTCGAGCTGTTTTGCAAGGAAGAATGGGCAAGAATTTCAGTCTCTCGATGTGCAAAACTGATAGAGACATACCCCAAGCGACTTGCAGCTGTAATCGCAGCAAAAGGTGGCTCTACAAAGTATTAACGCAAGGGGGCCGAATAATTTTGCACGCCCCACTTTTCATTTTTTTCTTAGTTAAAAAAGTTTTAAAAATCCAATAGATTTCGTTCCACTTCACAATTGTGTCCCACTTGTTGGTGATTCTTCACAAAAAATAAAAATTTTATATCTTTATGTTTGAAGCCTGAAATGTGGCAAAAGGATGAAAAGTTCAAGGGGGCCGAATACTTTTGCAAGGCACTGTATATATATATATATATATATATATATATATATATATATATATATATATATATACTATATTGTCAAAAGTATTGGGACACCTGCCTTTACACACACATGAACTTTAATGGCATCCCAGTCTTAGTCCGTAGGGTTCAATATTGAGTTGGCCCACCCTTTGCAGCTATAACATCTTCAACTCTCCTGGGAAGGCTGACCACAAGGTTTAAGAGTGTGTCTAGGGGCCAAAACTAACCCTTGAAAAACAATCACACACCATAATCCCCCCTCTATGTGTAGTGGGGCGATACGACTTTTGGCATAATCATTGTGCAATATTATGATACATCTACATGTGCTTTTCTGTCTTGGTTTCCCATTTGGGAATCTTTTAATCATGTTAAAATATTTTGTATTAATAAATTTCTATTTTTGAATATATATACTTTTTCATTTTTTAATTGCCTTAAAAATCCCATTCAGAGGTATTCACAATTTTCATAACAGGGTGCCTATTGGAATGTTTGACCATTCTTCCAGAAGCGCATTTGTGAGGTTTAGGCACTGGTCCAAATCATTTGGTCATACCTCCCAACTTTCTGAGATTGGAATGAGGGACACCTATCAGCAAAGGTATGCAGGCATAGGACACACCCATTGCCACGCCCCCTTAAAGGAGAATTGTACAAAAAATATATATATTTTACTTTGCTGATGGAAAAAAATAAAAAATAAGATTGGTTAAACCTACAAGTGCTTTTTTACCACTACTATTCCTTTATATTGGCTTTTGGAATTTACAAATGCCGCAATTTAGAGATCAGATGAAAGGTTTAGCACTGGGAAACACTTTTTGATAGATAAAAAGTGCATTTTATATACAACTATATAGATCAGACCAAAATGAGGGACAAATGAGGATGAATGTGGGACAGAGGGACATTGCTCGAAATCAGGAACAGTTAGTAGGTATGTTTGGTGGAGAGAAGATTATGGTGTGGGGTTGTTTTTCAGGGGTTGGGCTTGGCCCCTTTTTTCAGTTCAGAGAACTCTTAAGGCATCAGCATACCAAGACATTTTGGACAATTTTATGCTCCCAACTTTGTGGGAACAGTTTGGGGATGGCCCCTTCCTGTTCCAACATGACTGCGCACCAGTGCACAAAGCAAGGTCCATAAAGAGTAAAGACATGGATGAGCGAGTTTGGGGTGGAGGAACTTGACTGGCCTGCACAGAGTTCTGACCTCAACCCGATAGAACACCTATGGGATGAATTAGAGTGGAGACTGCGAGCCAGGCCTTCTCGTCCAATATCAGTGCCTGACCTCACAAATGCGCTTCTGGAAGAATGGTCAAACATTCCCATAGACACACTCCTAAACCTTGTGGACAGCCTTCCCAGAAGAGTTGAAGCTGTTATAGCTGTAAAGGGTGGGCCAACTCAATATTGAACCATACGGACTAAGACTGGGATGCCATTAAAGTTCATGTGGGTGTTAAAGTGGTTGTTAACCCACTATAATATGATCACGCCATGCTCTCTGCTATATAACGCTATGTGCCCCTGTGCCTGAGCTGTATAAAAAAAATGCTGATTATACCGTATATCAGAGAGTCTCGTGGCCCTCATGTGACTCCTCAGTGGGGCCAAGCACTGTGCTGAAGGGAGGAGAGAGGAGAGAGATCCGAGGAGTCACATGAGTGCCGGGAGCCGCTCTGATATACGGTATAATCTGCATCTTTTTTATACAGCACAGGTACAGGGGCATAAAGCATTATAGAACAGGGGGGATGGCATGACCATAGCATAGATTTGATTCTACCAAGAGGGGGTCGTGGAGATGACAGAGCTGACAGGCAGGTAGGGGGAGGGGGCACAGGAGACCAGAGAGCAGGTCTGCGGATGACGGAGACCCGTAAACTGACCACGGTGTCAGGGCTCAGCAGCCATGATAAACTGTGGTCAATTTACAAGGGGGGGGCATAGCCAAGCAGGATCAGCCAGGTTTTTTAGGTGATACTGGGGGCCAAATTACACAGCACAAGCACTGTGCTGTATAACATGCTTTAAGGGAACAGGATCCATTTTTTTTTCTAGGTTAACAAACACTTTAAGGCAGGTGTTCTAATACTTTTGACAATATTGTGTATAGTGTCCAGTTGTGAGGCAGATGTGGGATAAGCTTCCCTGAAGAGATGGGTTTTCAGGGGTCGCCTAAATCTGGATAGAGTAGAAGATATATTACAATAGGGTGTTCCAGAGGATGGGGGAGGCTCTAGAGAAGTCCTTGAGATGATCAAGGGAAGAGGTAATGAGGGAGCTAGAGAGTAGGAGGTCTTGGAAGAAGGGGAGATGATGGTTTTGGTGAAATTTTGATATTGTCAGTGTGGGGGGACTTGCTAAAACTGGAAAGTGCAAAATCTGGTGTAACTCTCCATAGAAACCAATCAGCTTCCAGGTTTTATTGTCAAAGCTTAGTTGAACAAGCCGACGTTAGAAGCCGATTGGCCACCATGCACAGCTACACAAGATTCTGAGTGCTCCAGTTTTAGTAAATCTCCCCCTGTGATACTAAGACTAGCAAGCTGACTGGAATTGGGGAGAAGGGTGGCACAGGACAGCTTGCAAAGGGTGTAAGAAGTAGAAATCCAGCCCATTTATATATTTAAAAATACATTGTTTAAAGATATTAAAGTGAAACTAAACTATCTGAGCACCACAAATTGGAACCACTATTTAATTTTTGAATATTTACAGCAAACTCACCCATCCATTCATGTCGCCATGCTTTATTTTGTTGAAAAATACCCCTCTAGCATTTCAAGCTGCAGCTAGAAGGGCAGTAGGGGCAGATGATTAATGTAACATTTACTTCCTAGGATCTATCTGCCCTTAGCTCAGGAATGCAGGCATGAGGGTGTGCTTAGCGGAGAAAGCCCCTCCTCCAGATGGGAAAAAAAAGTCCATGAAGACTCCTGGGATATACAACATAATTTTGGCCTAGGCCAGAAATCAGGCGCTGCAAAGGATGTCAGTACTTGTAGTTAGTTCATTCATTCACAGAACTCTGTGGATAAATGATGCGGCCATGAGGGCGGAGCCCCGCACAGCCGTGCTGATTTCAAAAACTGAGAGCTAGTACGGGGAATAACGTATAAGACTCTGGTTCGGCCGCATCTGGGATATTCCATCCAGTTCTGGTCAACAATCCTCAAAGGGGATGTGCTGGAGCTAGAGAGAGTCCAGAGAAGGGAAACAAAATTAATATGAGGACTGGAGGACCTTAATTATGAGGAACAACTGCAAGTGTTAAATGTATTCTCCCTGGAGAAGAGACGCTTTTGAGGAAATATGATAGCGATATACAAATATCTCAACGGTGATCTCAGCGTAAGTACGAAACTTTGCAGTCCCAGGGAGTGTAAGAGGACACGGGGCCACACGATGAGACTGGAAGAGAAGCGGTTTAGCGTTAAACTGCGTAGGGGATTTTTCACTGTCAGGGCGGTACGGATGTGGAACTCCCTTCCACAATCGGTGGTGTTGGCAGGAAGTATGGATAGTTTTAACCACTTGGCAACCACCTGCCGACAAATAACGTCGACAAGGTGGTTGCTTAACTCTGGGAGGACGTTATATAATGTCCTCCCAGAATCGCGCTCCCGCGCGCCCCTTAGGGGTGCGCACACGGGAATCTCCATGACCGCCGGGTCCAGAGGACCCGGCGCATCACGAATCGCGGTAAATCACCGCTGATAGCGTCCGTTTACCACGTGATCGCTCCGTCAAATGACGGAGCAATCACTTGTAAACAGACCGGCGTCATGTGATGACGCCGGTTCCTCTCTCCCCTCTCTGTACCGATCGGTACAGTGTGAGAGGAGAGGGGAGGGAGCAGATCATGTCAGCTCCCTCCCCCATGTCAGATCATGTCAGCTGTGGGCTGGATCTGTGACAATTGCAGTCACAGATCCAGCAATCCATCCATCCCTGCTGAGCCATCCCTGCGCAATACTCTGCAAAATACTCTGCGCAATACTCTGCAAAATACTCTGCAATACCCTGGTGCAATACTCTGCAATACCCTGGTGCAATACTCTGCAATACCCTGGTGCAATACTCTGCAATACCCTGCAATACCCTGCGCAATACTCTGCAAAATACTCTGCAATACCCTGCGCAATACTCTGCAATACCCTGCGCAATACTCTGCAATACCCTGCGCAATACTCTGCAAAATACTCTGCAATACCCTGGTGCAATACTCTGCAATACCCTGGTGCAATACTCTGCAATACCCTGGTGCAATACTCTGCAATACCCTGCGCAATACTCTGCAAAATACTCTGCAATACCCTGCGCAATACTCTGCAATACCCTGCGCAATACTCTGCAATACCCTGCGCAATACTCTACAATACCCTGCACAATACTCTGCACAATACTCTGCAATACCCTGCACAATACCCTGCACAATACTCTGCAATACTCTGCAATACTCTGCGCAATACCCCCTGTGCAATACCCCGTGCAATACCCTGCCATACTCTGCAATGCCCTGCAATACTCCGCAATGCCCAGCAATACTCCGCAATGCCCGGCAATACTCTGCAATAACCACTTCCCGCCCGCCGGCCGTCATATGACGTCCTTGACTTTGTGCGGGGATATCTGAATGATGGGTGTGCAGCTACAGGCATCATTCAGATATTAGCTTTTTCAGCCGGCGATTCCCTACACCATAACAACAATCATAGCGGCTGTTCCGCCGCTTGATCATTCTTACGGGAGGCGAGAGGGGATGTCCCCCCCTCCGCCACCCTCCGGTGCTTCTACCGACTCACCGCTATGATCAAAGCCAGGATTGTTTTTTTTTTTTTTTTTTTTTTTTTCAGGCTTCCCAGCCTAGAGGTGAGATGTGGGGTCCTATTGACCCCATATCTCACTGTAAAGAGGACCTGTCATGCCATATTCCTATTACAAGGGATGTTTACGTTCCTTGTAATAGGTATAAAAGTGATCAAAAAAAAATTGGGGGCGGAAAAACATGTCAAACTAAAATAAATAAAGTAAAATGAACAATAAAAAATATATATATTTTTTTAAGCGCCCCTGTCCCCGTGAGCTCGCATACAGAAGCGAACGCATACGTAAGTCCCGCCCATATATGAAAACGGTGTTCAAATCACACATGTGAGGTATCGCCGCGAACGTTAGAGCGAGAGCAATAATTCTGGCCCTAGACCTCCTCTGTAACTCAAAACATGTAACCAGTAAAAATATTTAAAACGTCGCCTATGGGGATTTTTAAGTAGAGAAGTTTGGCGCCATTCCACGAGCGTGTGCAATTTTGATGGGTGACATGTTAGGTATCTATTTACTCGGCGTAACTTCATCTTTCACATTATGTAAAAACATTGGGCTAACTTTACTGTTTTGGTTTTTTTTTAGCACAAACATTTTTTTCCGTAAAAAACGCGTTAAAAAAATTGCTGCGCAAATATCGTGCGAGATAAAAAGTTGCAACGACCACCATTATATTCTCTAAGGTCTTTGCTAAAAAAACATATATAATGTTTTGGGGTTCTATGTAATTTTCTAGCAAACAAATGATGATTTTTACATGTAGGAGAGAAATGTCAGAATTGGCCTCGGTGCTCCAGAATGCCTGAAGGTGCTCCCTGCATGTTGGGCCTCTGTATGTGGCCACGCTGTGTAAAAGTCTCACACATGTGGTATTGCCATACTCGGGAGGAATAGCAGAATGGGTTTTGGGGTGTAATTTGTGGAATGCATATGCTGGGTGTGAGAAATAACCTGCTAATATGACAATTTTGTGAAAAAAAAAAAAAGAGAAAAAAAAATCTTGATTTTGCAAAGAATTGTGGGAAAAAATGACAACTTCAAAAAAACTCACAATGCCTCTTTCTAAATACCTTGGAACGTCTTCTTTCCAAAAAGGGGTCATTTGGGGGGTATTTGTACTTTTCTGGCATGTTAGGGTCTCAAGAAATGAGATAGGCCGTCAGTACTTCAGGTGTGATCAATTTTCAGATATTGGCACCATAGCTTGTGGACTCTATAACTTTCACAAAGACCAAATAATATCCACCAATTTGTACTTATTTTTACCAAAGATATGTAGCAGTATAAATTTTGGCCAAAATTTATGAAGAAAAAATAGTAATTTGCTAAATTTTATAACAGAAATGAAAAAAAAAACATTTTTTTACAGAATTTTCAGTCTTTTTTCTCTTATAGCGCAAAAAATAAAAAACCCAACGGTGATTAAATACCACCAAAAGAAAGCTCTATTTGTGTGAAAAAAAGGACAAAAAATTCATATAGGTACAGTGTTGTATGACTGAGTAATTGTCATTCAAAATGTGAGAGCACCGAAAGCTGAAAATTGGTCTGGTTATTAAGGGGGTTTAAGTGCCCAGTGGTCAAGTGGTTAAAAGACTCTTGGACAGGCATCTTTTTTTTTTTTTTACATTACCTTTTTTATTCAACATTTTCTTATTTACCAGGTTTACAGTATCCATACATACAACAAATTTAACACTGATTTTACAAAGTATATATTTTTTAATTCTAAATTCTTATTTCAATCGAACCCCAGCAATGACTATATACCACAAGTAGAAATACCAACACAAATCCATTCATAATAAAACACAAAAACAATAAGAAGGAAAAAAAAAAGCAAAAAGGAAGGAAAAAAATAAATGAAGAGAAAAAGAAAAAAAAAAGGGTGCTCCCTCCCTCTCACCCGCCTCCACCTTCTCCTCCCTTACCACTTAGCCCTTCCCATACAGCCCATATTTTACCTATCCACTCTCTCTTTCATTCTATACTATTATATTTGAAATCCAAGAGAATGAGGCCAGGCCTGGTGTTGTTAGCCAAGGACCCCACAGCTTAACTAATATATCCAGTGTACCCCTATTCTGATAGATCTGTCGCTCCATTAGTATTACCTCATTTACCTGGGAGCGCCATTCCTCAAATACTGGTACACTGGAAGACATCCATTTTCTAGCTATTAGCTTACGAGCTATAAATAATAGTCTACCAATTGAGATTGACATTTACCTCGAATATAGCTCTTCATTAAGATAACCCAGTAAACATATTTTGGGCTTGGACAGGCATCTTAGTGTGTGTGTGTGAAAAAAAAAAAAAAAAAAAAAATTCCATATCCCTGTGTATTGTTTTCGCTTGGACAGGCATCTTAGTGAAAACAATACACATGGATATTTATTTATTTATTTTTCACACACACACCCACACAGGTTGACCAACTATGTAACTATGTACCGTATATACTCGAGTATAAGCCGAATTTTTCAACAATTATTTTTGTGCTGAAAATGCCCCCCTAGGCTTATACTCGAGTCTGTGTCCATCTGCATACCTGATCAGCCCGTGTCATGCTCAGACGGCGGCCGACCAGTGTAAAAAAGCCGCGCCTCCTCCTTGTCCTCGTCCATGATAGGGGAACACTCAGTTTCCCAGCAGTGAGTCAGTGTTCAGTTTTCCGCCTATCACGGACATTCTCTCATTCTCGTCCCCCGCCTATTACGGACGAGGGGGAGGCGCGACTTTTGTACACTGGATGGATGGCCGCCGTCTGACTGCATGACACGGGCTGATCAGGTATGCAGATCGGCACAGTGAGGCTGCAATGGTCACAGTGAGGCATGCGATGGGCACAGTGAGGCATGCGATGGGCACAGTGAGGCTTGCGATGGGCACAGTGAGGCTTGCGATGGGCACAGTGAGGCATGTGACGGGCACAGTGAGGCATGCGACGGGCACAGTGAGGCATGCGACGGGCACAGTGAGGCTTGCGACGGGCACAGTGAGGCTTGCGACGGGCTCAGTGAGGCTTGCGTTGGGCTCAGTGAGGCTTGCGTTGGGCACAGTGAGGCTTGTGATGGGCACAGTGAGGCTTGCGATGGGCACAGTAAGGCTTGCGATGGGCACAGTGAGGCATGCTATGGGCACAGTGAGGCATGCTATGGGCACAGTGAGGCATGCTATGGGCACAGTGAGGCATGCGATGGGCACAGTGAGGCTTGCGATGGGCACAGTGAGGCTTGCGTTGGGCACAGTGAGGCATGCGATGGGCACAGTGAGGCATGCGATGGGCACAGTGAAGCTGCAAATGGGCATTGTTGACCCTCTTTCCCACTTACAGTAGCTGCTGCATTTCCTACCCTATACTCAAGTCAATATGTTTTCCCAGTTTTTTGTGGTTAAATTAGGTGCCTCGGCTTATATTCGGGTTGGCTTATACTCAAGTATATACGGTAACTATGAAAAGTGAAAAACTGAAATATCACATTGGCATAAGTATTCAGACCCTTTGCAACAACACTTAAAATTTTTCTCAGGTGCCTCGCACTTCTCTTGATTGCTACTGAGATGTTTCTACACCTTGATTGGAGTCTACCTGTTGTTAATTACATAAATTGATTGGACATGATTTGGAAAGGCACACACCTCTCTATAAAAGGCCTCACAGCTGACAATGCATACTGTATCAGAGCAAAAGCCGTGAGCTCATAGGAACTGCCAGAAGAGCTCAGAGACAGGATTATTGTAAGGCACAGATCTGGGGAAAAAATATCTGCTGCACTGAAGGTTCCCAAGAGCATAGTAGCCTCCATAATTCTCAAATGGAAGAAGTTTGGAACCACCAGGACTCTTCCAAGAGCTGGTCGCCTGGCCAAACTGAGCAATCGAGGGAGAAGGGCCTTAGTAAGAGAGGTGACCAAAAACCTGATAGTCACGCTGACTGAGCTCCAGAGATCCTGTGTGAAGATGGGACAAATGGATATTTATTTATTTATTTATTTTTCACACACACACCCACACAGGTTGACCAACTATGTAACTATGTACTGTATATCCTCGAGTATAAGCCGAGTTTTTCAACAAAATTTTTGTGCTGAAAATGCCCCCCTAGGCTTATACTCGAGTCTGTGTCCATCTGCATACCTGATCAGCCCGTGTCATGCTCAGACCGCGGCCGAACAGTGTAAAAAAGCCGGGCCTCCTCCTTGTCCTCGTCCGTGATAGGGGAACACTCAGTTTCCCAGCAGTGAGTCAGTGTTCAGTTTTCCGCCTATCACGGACATCCTCTCATCCTCGTCCCACGGATGAGGACGAGAGGATGTCCGTGATAGGCGGAACACTGAACACTGACTTACTGCTGGAAAACTGAGTGTTCCGCCTATTACGGACGAGGACGAGGGGGAGGCACAGCTTTTGTACACTGGATGGATGGCCGCCGTCTGACTGCATGACACGGGCTGATCAGGTATGCAGATCGGCACAGTGAGGCTGCAATGGTCACAGTGAGGCTTGCGATGGGCACAGTGAGGCATGCGATGGGCACAGTGAGGCTTGCGATGGGCACAGTGAGGCTTGCGATGGGCACAGTGAGGCATGCGATAGGCACAGTGAGGCATGCGATGGGCACAGTGAGGCATGCGACGGGCACAGTGAGGCATGCGATGGGCACAGTGAGGCTTGCGACGGGCACAGTGAGGCTTGCGACGGGCTCAGTGAGGCTTGCATTGGGCTCAGTAAGGCTTGCGATGGGCACAGTGAGGCATGCTATGGGCACAGTGAGGCATGCGATGGGCACAGTGAGGCTTGTGATGGGCACAGTGAGGCTTGCGTTGGGCACAGTGAGGCATGCGATGGGCACAGTGAAGCTGCAAATGGGCATTGTTGACCCTCTTTTCCACTTACAGTAGCTGCTGCATTTCCTACCCTATACTCGAGTCAATACGTTTTCCCAGTTTTTTGTGGTTAAATTAGGTGCCTCGGCTTATATTCGGGTTGGCTTATACTCAAGTACATACGTTAACTATGAAAAGTGAAAAACTGAAATATCACCTTGGCATAAGTATTCAGACCCTTTGCAACAACACTTAAAAATTTTCTCAGGTGCCTCGCACTTCTCTTGATTGCTACTGAGATGTTTCTACACCTTGATTGGAGTCTACCTGTGGTAAATTACATAAATTGATTGGACATGATTTGGAAAGACACACACCTCTCTATAAAAGGCCTCACAGCTGACAATGCATACTGTATCAGAGCAAAAGCCGTGAGCTCATAGGAACTGCCTGAAGAGCTCAGAGACAGTATTATTGCAAGGCACAGATCTGGGGAAAAATATCTGCTGCACTGAAGGTTCCCAAGAGCATAGTAGCCTCCATAATTCTCAAATTGAAGAAGTTTGGAACCACCAGGACTCTTCCAAGAGCTGGTCGCCTGGCCAAACTGAGCAATCGAGGGAGAAGGGCCTTAGTAAGAGAGGTGACCAAAAACCTGATAGTCACGCTGACTGAGCTCCAGAGATCCTGTGTGGAGATGGGACAAAGTTCCAAAAGGACAACCATCACTGCAGCCCTCCACTGATCTGGGCTTTATGACAGAGTGGTTAGAAGGAAGCCTCTCCTCAGTGAAAAACACATGAAAGCCTGCTAGGAGTTTGCAAAAAAGCAACTGAAGTACTCCCAAACTGTGAGGAACAAGATTCTTTGGCCTGATGAAACCAAAATTGAACTGCTTGGCTTCAATTCTAAACGTTATGACTGGAGGAAACCACCACAGTATCAGGCTGCAACATAACAAAATTGAAAAAAGTAAATGGTATGCGCTGTAATATGCATTCCTATCTATGGTATGTACTAATGCTAGCAGCATAAAGATTCAGTGGCGGCCCGTGCATAGGGGGCGCATGGGCGCCATCCCCCTCTATCCATGCGTCCGGCCCCCTGATCTACATACAGGATTCCAATGGGGGGAGGGTTTCTTTGAAGCACATGATTAGAACCAGAGACTCTAATGGGCTTCAAATTATGGAGGGCTCGGGGCGCAGAGCACTGCACTCTGAGCCCACCCAGTTGTGTGACAATAGTGAATGAATATTTGCTATTTTAACACTGATTCTCCTCCAATCAGGAAGCAGGTCTTGAAACCCGTTTCCCGATTGGCTGAAAGGAGAAGCTACGCTGGCCTCCGGCAGGAGGGGGGAGGAGGAGAGGAGAAGCAGGGAAAGCTAGCGGGCCACCCGTCTGCCATCCAAAGACAAGCTACACTGGAGGAGACGCAAAAAGAGGAAATATAGAAGCCGGTCAACCGGAAGGGAAGCCCGCGGTAAGTGTTGCGGCTGTCGGGTGACCAGGACCGACCGGGGAGAGGGGGGTTGCGGGTGACCCGACCAGGGGGGTGGCTGGCTGTGCACTGTTTGCAGCCCCCCCCCCAAATAAAAATGCCACCAGCCCCCATAGTAAAGATTTTAAAATGGAGAGTTTAGTTCCACTTTAACATTTATATATTTATAAATACATTTTTTTAAATATTAACATGTATATATTTAATTCATATATATGAGGTCTTTCATAAACATATGTACACACACTTAAGATTAACAGATGTCCTTTAACAATTAAGACAATATTTTTTTATTTGCTGTGAACTTATTTCCAACACTGATCACAATTTATTATTAAATTAAAGCTGTCCTATATAAAAAGTAGGTCAGACTTGGGATGAATGTCAGAACCTGTTTGCTGCAATGAAGAAGAGGAGGAAATTGTGCATTAGGGATATGATGGACGCCATCTGGTCATGAGGAGGTTTTCGCTTCCCACGATGCTTCCCCTGGGTGCATTCATCATTCACTTGTAAACCCAGATACCGCAGGACGCCTCCTAAACAAACCGCAGTTGTGCTTTTTTGTGGTAAACAAGGACAACTAACTGTGTGCGCACACGAGCGCCCACGCTGATTCCAGACTGTTACATCAGTTTGGTGCATTGAAAATCCTTAGTCAATGAAAAATGGTCCATCTTCATAAATCCTATCACAAACCATATGTATCAGCCTTATTCAGCCAATTCCAACCCTTACCATCCCTTTAACCATAGGGCGGTAGTAAACTTAACTAAAAAAAAAAAAAAACTTCGCCCTACAAGGGCATTGCATACTAGCACATTATGAAAGAGTTACCTTGAAATGTAGCCCTCCAGCGGCGCGCTGTCACCGCTGACAGGGCTTCCATCTTCACCCAGTCTATTTTCCAGGTTCGAATGGCCGAGCCGTGATGACATTACTCAAGCGCATGTGCGTGGGAGTCTCGGCCACGGCACAGAGCTCTGAAGGAACGGCACGAGTATTCCGTTCCTTCAGAATGCACGTGCCGGTGATGTCTCTGGCTGCAGTTACACTGAATATCTCCTAAACGGTGCAAGGTTAAGAGATATTCCTTGTACCTACAGGTAAGCTTTATTATAAACTTACCTGTAGGTACAAGTGTCCAATGGAATTTTACTACCACTTTAACACCAACCAACCTTGGAAGCCCAACCCTTTCCATCCCTGTAACCCTAACACTAACCTTCCCTGTAACGCCAACTCATGCCATTCTTGTAATCCTAATACTAACCTTCCTAGTAATACTAACACCAAGGCTCCCTGTAACCCCAACCCTTACCATCCCTCTAACCCAAACACTAACCTTCTTTGTAACCCCAACTCCAACTCTTGCCATTCCTGCAACCCTAACACTAACCTTTCCTATAACCCCAACCCTTACCACCACTGTAACCCCAACCCTTACCATCCCTGTAACCCCAACCCTTACCATCCCTGTAACCCCAACCCTTACCATTCCTGTAACCCTAACACTAACCTTTCCTGTAACCCCAACCCTTACCACCCCTGTAACCTCAACCCTTACCGTCCCTGTAACCCCAACCCTTACCTGTTATTTAATCCTATTACTAACCTACCAGGAAGCCTCCCTGTAACTTAACTCTAATCCTCTCTGTAACCTTTACACTAATCATCCCTGTGTAATCCCAATCCTCTCTGTAACCCTCACACTAACCCTCCTTAAAAACCTAAAACTTAATCTCCCAGTAAACCTAACACCAACCCTCATATTAACCCTTTCTTGTAAACCTAAACCAAATGCTTACTTTAACTCAGACCTTCCCTGTAATCTTGCACTAACCTACTCTGTATCTCTAAGACTAATCTCAAACAGACAAACAAATGTCACTGCCCTTATCTATGACTGATCTTCACAGCAAGGAGCATTGGATGGGCGAATCGCATATAAACAAAAACACAAAAAGACAGACAAAACCCAAGCTCAACTTACCAACCAATCAGAAACCAACCAAAATCACCTGTCTAACAGTGCGTTTAAAAACAGGGGTTTAGTTGCACGCATTTGCAAATACATGCGTAAGCTGCAGGCCTCGTGAAGGCTCCCTGTGTACTGCAGTCCTAACTCTAAAATGTAAAGTCTTCTCAGTGGAAGCACATGCATGCTGATGGATAGATAAAGGTCAGATAACTGGAGGGGGACCAGTCATAGATAAGGGCAGTGACATTTGTTTGTTGTATTGTTGGCATTTTTTGTCATTGTGGTCAGGCAACGCACTAGCACCTTTGCTTCTATGTGCTGGGTGCCTAGTGGTTGGTAAGTTGAGCTTGGGTTTTGTCTGTCTTTTTGTTTATAATCTCAAACAGAGCAGCGGCTCGGCTCGGGTGCCCCCATTACAAGCTGCTTGCTGTGGGGGCACCTAGCAGGAGGGAGGAGCCAGGAGCGCCAGTGAGGGACCTGAGAAGAGGAAGATCTGGGCTATACTGTGCAAAACCACTGCACAGAGCAGGTAGGTATAACATATTTGTTATTTTTAACCACTAGCGGTCCGCGCTATAGCCAAATGATGGCCACAGCACGGACCTCAAATGCCGGGATGCCGTCAATAGACGTCCTCCCATTTGCACGTGCCCCGCGCGCCCCCTGCGGGGCATGCGCCCTGCGCGCTGTGATCACTGAGTCACTGAGACTCGGGTGATCACAGATCCGAGTAAGGTGCCGGTCCCGGCCCCTTACCACGTGATCAGCTGTCAGCCAATGACAGCTGATCACGTGATGTAAACAAAGCTCGGATTTTTTTTTTCTCCTAACGCTGACAGCGTAAGGAGAAAAAAAAGCCGATCACCGGCTTTTGTGTAAGGGACATCAGTCCCCAGTGAAAGAGGCACATCAGTCTCATTAGTGCCCACCAGTGCCCCCTGCCAGTGCCCCCTGCCAGTGCCCACAGTGACCACCAGTGCAATAAATGCCACCTACCAATGCCCACAAGTGCCACCTATCAATGCCCACCAGTGGTGCCAGTCAGTGCCTCATCAGTGCCACCTAGCAGTGCTGCCTATCAGTCTCACCTACTAGTGCTGAATGCTGATCAGTGCCCATCATTTCCACCCATCAGTGCCCATCATTGCCACCCATCAGTGCCCATCACTGCCACCTATCAGTGCCCATCACTGTCACCTATCAGTGCCCATCACTTCCAGCTATCAGTGACACCTATTAGTGCCAATTCTCAGTGCCTACCAGTGCCCCTATCAATGCCCTTCAGTGCCACCTCTCAGTGTCACCTCTCAGTGCCGCCTATCAGTGCCCACCAGTGCTGCCTATCAGTGCCCACCAGTGCCGCCTTATCGGTGCCCATCAGTGCAGTCCATCGGTGTCCATCAGTGCAGCCCATCGGTGCTCATCAGTGCAGCCTCATCAGCGTACAACAATGAAGGAGAAAAATTACCCGTTTGCAAAATTTTATAACAAAATATAAAACGGTTTTGTATTATTTTTTTTTCATTCGGTCTTTTTTCATTTTTTTAACAAAAAATAAAAACCACAGAGGTGATCAAATACCACCAAAAGAAAGCTTTATTTGTGGGGAAAAAATTATAAAAATTTCATTTGGGTACAGTGTTGTATGAGAGCGTCATTCAAAGAGTGAGCGCGCTGAAAGCTGAAAATTGGTCTGGGCAGGAGGGGGGTTTAATTGCCCAGTAAGCAAGTGGTTAAACAATAGAAAACAAAACTTTAGTATCACTTTAATTTTGCCGAGACAAAATTATCTCAAAATGCATCATGTAGTACTAGTCACCAAATGCATATATTTTTTACCTACCGAATGCGCTGTTCTGAAGTTAACGTAATAAATGGCGGCGTCAGCATTTATTGCGCCACAAAGGTGGCAGAATGTGAAGGAATCACAGTGCTTTTATGAAAACAGACTCCAGTTCATTAAATTGCCAGTTCGCTACATTGTCATTATTGTGTTACACTTGAGTTCCCCTTTCCGATATAGAGACACATGATTGCGCTGATTGATCACACAGCCTAAAACATATTTATTTGCCCTGGGCAGATCTGCAGAATGTACCCCTAGTATAATAAGATATAAAGTGGAAGTGATCGTGTGCTATATATAAAATAAGCAGCTTTCCTCCACTTATCTTTACCAATATCTAAAACAGGACAAGTTGACTAAGCCACATCTGTATAGAAACATTTAAAGTGTAACTCCACTTTTGTTGAGAAAAACACATTCCCTTCTGTAAAGTTGTATTTCCAGTGTCCACCAGCGGGGCTCTCCCAGCAGCCAGAAGTTTTTAGTATTCAGTCTTCTCCAAATGCTGGCTACTGGGAGAGTACTTACAGTGGGGAAAATAATTATTTGATCCCCTGCAGATTTTGTAAGTTTTCCCACATTTACAAAGAAATTAAGGGTCTATAATTTTTTATCATAGGTGCATTTAAATGATAGAGACAGAATATTAACCAAAAATCCACAAGTGAAGCCCACAAGCATTCACTTCCTGGATTGTATTGACGAGTGATTCTAGCCATAGGGGAAGCGCACTGCATCCTGGAAAATGATGACACACATTTCCCAGGAGCAGTAGGGAGCTGAGGTAGGGTGGCCAGACATCCCCGGTTTCAGGGGACAGTCCCCGGATTGAGGACACTGTCCCCGGACCAAGTCTGTCCCCGGTTTTGTCCCTGGATTGGATTTGAACAGGGGCTGGGGCTATTTCAAAGACAGTCAGTGCAGAATTAAAAAAACAATATTCTGAATTACACACCCCCGCCTTGCCGCTCCTACTAGCTTAGGGGGGTGTATTTTTTTCCATTATCTGTGCCCCTTTCTGATGATCATGTGCTGGTCGGAGCGGAGCGGAGGGAATATTTCTTCAGTTTCGGGTGAATGCCCATTCAGCTCCGCTTGCATGTTCTTCTGCCTTGGCTCAAGTCCCGGCCAGCCGCCTGCCTGCTTATCTCCTTGCCTTCCCTGGTGGAGTGATCTTCCTCCACTCCCCACCCAGTAGTAGCCGGGGCCCGGAGAGTAAGACTTGACAGGCTGTGAGGCGGGCAGCGGCGGCGACGGGCAGAGAGTCGCTGATTGCCGGCATTACTAGTAAAAAAAAACATATGTCCCTGGATTTCATTTAAAAAATCTGGTCACCTTAAGCTGAGGGAGATGATGTCAGAATCCGAGGTGATTCAGAAGGCAGATTTCGTTGGACCACATAGCAACAGGTACTTCCAGGTGAGTAAAAAAAAATAAAAAATTCAAATGTTTTTTTTTAGGCTATTATATGCACAATAATGCTATTTTGTATTTTTGGTGGAAACTCCACTTTAAGTTGCAGTTCAGTGAGTAAAATAAGTATTTGATCCCCAAGCAAAACATGACTTAGTACTTGGTGGAGAAACCCTTATTGGCAAGCGCCAAGCCCAGAGGTCAGACGTTTCTTGTAGTTGGTGACCAGGTTTGCACACATCTCAGGAGGGATTTTGGTCCACTCTTCTTTACAGATCTTCTCTAAATCCTTAAAGTGATTGTAAAGTCTGGTTTAAAAAATAAAAAATAAATAACAAACGTGATACTTACCTGCTCTGTGCAGAGCAGCCTGGATCCTCCTCTTCTCTGGCCCCTCCCTCCCATTGAGTGCCCCCACAGCAAGCAGCTTGCTATGGGGGCACCCGAGCCGAGCTGCAGCTCCCTGTGTCCATTCAGACACGGAGCTGTCGTTCGGCCCCACCCCCTCCTGACCTCAACCCGAAAGAAGTGCAGCATCACGTATATATACGTGATCCTGCGTAGCACGGCCACCCTGTAGAAGTAAAACTGATATAGAGTCCAATAGACTACTTGCTGAAACTTTGTACCTTTTTATTCTTTCTGTAGTCAACATTCTCTTTCTTCCCAAATAAGTACAAACACGTCTTTAGTTTTCCATCACCTCCTCATACACATAATTCTCTGAGAAGATTCCATAAATTGCGCTTGTGTAATTCAAGGTTGGGAAAATATTGCGGTTCTTCAGCACTTACTCCATTTCCGTCTCATGAGCCGAACAACTCCAAATGCATCGCCTGGTAAAGAATTAGCAGCAATCCCAGCTGTCCGGCCATTATTATCCACCATGAAGGGATGCAGCAGAACAGCTTGTGCAGCCACTGAAAAAAGATGGAAATACAATTACTCGGGTGGTATCGAATAAAGGAGCCGGCTAATGACAATTATTTTCTGAAGGGTAAATATATTTTTGTTAATGGACTTGCGCAAAGAAGGCAGTAAAGCCAGAAAACACTGCTATGGCAACAAAACAATGTTCGGTAAAAACCCTTAGCGAAAAAAAAAAAAGAGAGACAAGGTCAAGAGCATGAAAGGTTTTTAAATAAAATAAATTGCAGCATGAAAGCACGAGGGCCAAAAGTCACTGAGCTTGTAACGTTTTAGGTGTGTAAACATTAAAAGTGAACTCCTTTTTCTGTTTCATTCGTTTGTTTTTGTTTTTTTATTTTTTTCGGGTCATTCGTTATGATCGCAATTCGTAAATTCATAAATATGAAAATTCGCAAATTCGAAAAGTAAAAAATAAAATCCGAAAATTCGAAAGAATAACGTACTAACTAATAATAATTAACTATTCAATTGTAGGTATTGGAATCTCCTTTCAAATTTGGCTGTTAGAGCCCTTTCACAATGGGGCCGTTCCGCGTTAGCGGTAAAGCGCCGCTAGTTTTAGCGGCGCTTTACCGTCGTTTTAGATATTTATTTGGCCACTAGAAAGAAAGAGTTAAAAGCGCCCCAAAAAGCGCAGCTGCCAAAGCGCTTTTCACACTGGGGCTGCAGGGGAGGCGTTTTTCAGGCGCTTTACAGACGCTATTTTTAGCCCAAAAGTGCCTGAAAAATGCCCCAGTCTGAAAGGGGTTTTAGTTAACGTAACAAATACGAATTTATCCGAAGTTACGAATTATCCGAAATAAAGAATGCCGCATCTAAACAAATGGAACAGAACAAATTAATAATAAATAATAATAAAAAGTTTTTATTATTATTGTTGTTATTTGTTATTATTAATTTGTTATGTTCCATTTGTTTAGATACGGCATTCTTTATTTCGGATAATTCGTAACTTCGTAACGTTCACTAACAGCCAAATTTGAATGGAAATTCCAATACCTATAATTTAATAGTTAGTAATAGTTTGAATTAGTAAATATTTAGAATTTTCGAATTTTTGAATTTCCGAATTTTCGAATATTCGGAAAATTTGTTAAACGGGTCTTCGTTAATTCGGACATCTCAGAATTAACGAATTTAGAACGAAACGAATTGCACATGTCTATTTGGTCTGTTAAAGCTGAACGCCAACCTCACCTTCAGTTGTACAGGCTTCTCTCATTTACTGAAATTGCTTATCTCATGACAAAGCTTGAAAGTGGGTGGGATCAGTGCCGGGACAAGGTCCCCTAGAGCCCAGAGCGAAAATGCCAAACTGCGCCCCCAAGACGTATGAACATTATGTGTCAACAAAAATCCCCCCCCCCCAAAAAAAAAGAATGCACTAATCTGCATGATTACCACCTAAGCATAAATTTACCCTCCCCTAGTACAAAACGCCCCCACTACTGAAATCCCCCTCTCTCAGTACAAATCTTTGCCCCCTCCATCCCCCAAATCCTACTAGTCCCCCAAAAAATTAAAAATCACCCCTCAAATAGCACAAATCCTCCACCCCTAAAATTTCCCCTCCAATTACACATTCTCTCACCCCCCATCCAAATCCCCCTCCTAGCACGAATATCTCCCAGCAAAAACACCCCCCAATCATCCCTACTAGCACAAATCCCCCCCCCCAAAAAAAAATTCTCCTCCTAGCACAAATCTCTCCCCCCCCCCTACCATATCACCTCTTCTAGCACAAACCCTCTAAATCCCCCCTCCTAGCACAAATCCTCTTCCCCCACCCCCTTAAACAATTATTTTCCCCTGTTGCCCCCCGAAATTCTTATCAAAACACAAATCCCCTCCCCCCTCAATCTCCTCATAGTGCCCCCCCCCACCTCACATGATACCACAGTGCCCAGGGCGGCCGCTCTTCCTGTCCACCCCTTGTCCTGGCCCTGGGTGGGATATATTAGGCAGAAAGTGAACATGTTGTCCCTGATGTTGATGTGTTGAAAGCAGAAAAAATAGACAAGAGTAAGGATTTCAGCGACTTTGACAAAGGCCAAATTGTAATGGCTAGACGACCGGGTAAGAGCAACTCCAAAAGCGCAGCTCTTATGGGATGTTCAAGAGGGGCTGGTGAGCAGTGCGCAGCCTCGGCAGTGCCAAATCAGCATGGCTACACAGTTCCCTGCCTCTTTCCACTTCACTGTATCAGTTGTTTGCATGGTGCAGGGGACAGAGCAGGATACATGGCATTGTGCATTGCTATTAGTAAAGAGGGACTATGATGTGAAGAGGGGGGACTTTGTTGGGTTACTTTGACATGGGTGACATGACTTAATTAAAGGTTGATAAATGCTGGCCTAATACATGTGCATTTCATTGCAGCCAGGCCCAGACTAGCGATAGGGCACACCGGGCATTCACCAAGTGTGCCGGGGCCCCATGTCCTAACAAGAGCTGGCTACAGCAGGGTCCCCAATCCCTGGTCTGTGGCCTGTTGATGACCAGGCTGCACAGCGCGAGTAATCAGCAACCGTCGTCTGGACAGGGCCAACACAGACTGCGGTCGGCGCTCGCCTCCTGATATGCCGCTATGCCTGTGTCTCCCCCTCCCACCCCCCCAATAATGTCATCCTATCAGCAGGGCAGTGGGTGGGAGGATCACCCACTTGTTGTTATGATCCAGATCTGCAACTCCTCCCACCCCCTGCCCTGCTGATAGGATGACATTGAAGGACTGTGCAAGGGAGGCAGAGAGTAAAAGGGGGCACTGTGATTGGAGAGATAAGAAGGGACATGATTGCAAGGGGCACTATGATGAGCTATGACGAGGGGTTGGTATTGCTAGAGGCACTGTAATGTAAAGGGACGCTTTGATATAAAGAGGACTGCACTGTAAAGGGGCACTGTAATCATTACAGTGCCCCTTTACAGTGCAGTCCCCTTTATATCATAATGCTTCTTTACATTACAGTGCAGAAGACCCAGTCTGTGAATATCCCGTCACCAACCACCCCCGAGAACGCCCACAGCCCACCCACCCCCAGTCCATGTGAAAAAAAAACAGTAGTTATTATTTGTAATGTGGTTTTAAAAAAAATGGACTGCTCAGTCTAAAATGCAAGAGCCTATTTTTTGTCCCAGTCCAGGCCTGCTTCCCACTGACCACCAAAGAAAGAGGCATTATTCTATCTCACCACTAGTGATGAGCCGAACACCCCCGGGTTCGGTTCGCACCAGAACCCGCGAACGGACCGGAAGTTCGAACGAACATTAGAACCCTATTAAATACAATGGATGCGAACGTTCGAATTCTAAAGTGCTAATTATAACAACTATTATGCATGTTATTGTCCTAAAAAGGGTTTGGGAACCCGGGTTCTGCACCAGGGGACATGTATCAATGCAAAAAGAAGTTTTAAAAACGGTCGTTTTTCGGGAGCAGTCATTTTAATGATGCATAAAGTGAAAAAAAAAAAGTCAAATATTCCTTTAAATATCGTACCTGGGGGGTGTCTAAAGTATGCCTGTGAAGTGCCACGTGTTTCCCGTGTTTAGAACTGTCCCTGCACAAAATGACACTTCTAAAGGAAAAAAAAGCCATTTAAAACTGCTTGCGGCTTTAATGTAATGTCTGGTCCCGGTAATATGGATGAAATTCTTTAAGAAAAATGGCATAGCTACCCCATGACCCCCCCCCCTACCCCAGCCCATTACCAGCCCCTTTGGGTCTTGTATGGATATTAAGGGGAACCCCGCACATAAAATAAAAAAGGCCCTATATACTCTGAACAGCCGTATACAGGCGGTGCATACAAGACAGGGACTGTAGGTTTGTTCTTATGTAGAATCTGTTTGTAATTTTGAACAGGTACATTGTTGAAGTGTAGCTCCAGCCCAAAAATCTATTTTTAAACTTTTTGGAAAACATAGGTAAGGGTTATCACCCCTGTAACATTTGTTTTGCTGTCTGTGCCCCTGTTCAGAACATTTCACCTCACTTTCCGTCCCAATGACAACTGTTTTTGAAATGTGGTGTTTTTCTTGAAACAAGGATTGCTGATAAAGCATCAGTACAGAGGAGACACCTTTCTCCCATATTTATTCTTACAGGAGAGAATTTTCCTTCCTAGTGGTAGATTTCCTCTCACTTCCTGTTGTCTTCTTGCGTTTGCAAGTAGGAGTCGTTTGTAAGTTGGATGTTTGAAAGTAGGGACCTGCCGTATATACTCTGCAGAAATAGGCCCCTTAGTTGTTGGTGTTGGCACAACACTGTAAGCACTCACAGTTACTCTTGGTTGGTGCTGGAACGCCCTGCTGTCAACTATTATATCAGGAATTTTAATTACATATAATTGTTGAACAGTGGTAGTAAAAATTGGGCCTTTGATGGTGGTGCTGGTGCCACAACACTGTAAGCCCTGACAGTTACTCTTGGTGGGTGCAGCAATGGGCCCTGCTGTGAATTATTAGATCAAGAATTGTAATTACATGCCCCTGTTGAACAGGGGCTGAAAAATTGGGCCTTAGGCACTGGTGGCACAACACTGCAACCCCTCACAGATACTGTACTTGGAGCACAGCAATGAGCCCTGTTGCAAAGTATTGCTTCAAAAATTGTAATGACACGCCCCTGTTAAACAGGGGCTGAAAAATTGGGCCTTAGGCACTGGTGGCACAACACTGCAACTCCTCACAGATACTGTACTTGGAGCACAGCAATGAGCCCTGTTGCAAAGTATTGCTTCAAAAATTGTAATTACACGCCCCTGTTAAACAGGGGCTGAAAAATTGGGCGTTAGGCACTGGTGGCGGCACCCATAAACAAAAATGATCTTCCAAGCTATCATCATCAATCGTATCATTGAGGACTCGGAGGAGGAGGATAGCCAGTCAACATAACAGCACAGGCACTCAGCATCAGCATCAGTCTTGAAGGGATGTGACATTTTAAAATCAATTAGTCTGTTATATCAGCATCAGGTGTGTGGTAGCTGGTGGTGATCCAAGACTGGTTCATCTTGATGAAAGTCAGTCGATCAACCGAGTCGGTGGACAGGCGCACCCTGTGATCCGTGACAAATCCTCCAGCAGCACTGAATGTGCGTTCCGAAAGAACGCTGGATGCAGGACAGGCCAGTAGCTCAATTGCATACTGTGCAAGCTCTGGCCAGTGATCCATCCTCAAGACCCAGTAAGCCAGAGGATTTTCGGTGGGGAAGGTGTCCAAGTCTGACCTTGCCCCTAGATATTCCTGCACCATGTTTATCAGACGCTGGCGATGGTTGCTGGAACCAATCATACTTTGGGGCTGCGGACTAAAGAATTGTCTGAACGCATCGGTCAGACGGCCACCTTCCCCACCGCTCCTTCTTTGACTGGCCGAAGCCTCAGCAACTCGTTGTCCAGGACCAGGAGTTTGCAACCTCCCAGTCTCTGGGAACGCGTTGCACAGACCTTTCTGCAAGGCCTCCCGGAGTTGTCTCATCCTCTGCTCCCTCTGCGACGGTAACATAAGGTCCGCAACCTTACCCTTGTACCGTGGATCAAGGAGAGTGGCCAGCCAGTAATGGTCCCTCTCCTTGATCCGAAGAATACGAGGATCCTTCCGCAGACTTTGCAGGATCAGGGAGGCCATGCAGCGTAGGTTTGCTGAGGCATTCGCTCCGGAGTCCTCTGGGTCACTAAGGACGACATGATCCGCAGCCACCTCCTCCCAGCCACGTACAAGTCCACTGGTTTCTTGGGACTGTAAATCATCCCTAAAAGACTGCTGCTGATGATGCTGAGTGCCAGCCTCCACCTCCATGCTGACACAATCCTCCTCCTCCTCCTCCTCCTCCTCCTCCTCTTCCTGTGCGATGGGTGGGACAGAAGGAACACTGTCTGGGTAAAGGGGGCCTTGAGAGGCAAGGAAGTCCTCCTCTTCCTGCCTCTGTTCTGCCTCAAGTGCCCTGTCCATTATTCCACGCAGCGTGTGCTCCAACAGGTGGACAAGAGGTACAGTGTCACTGATGCATGCACTGTCACTGCTCACCATCCTCGTGGCCTCCTCAAATGGTGCCAGGACAGTGCATGCATCCCTGATCATGCCCCACTGGCGTGGAGAAAAAAAACCAAGCTCCCCTGACCCTGTCCTGGTGCCGTAGTCGCACAGGTACTCATTGATGGCCCTCTGCTGCGTGTGCAGCCGCTGCAGCATGGCCAACGTTGAGTTCCACCTGGTGGGCATGTCACATATAAGGCGGTTCTTGGGCAGGTTCAACTCCTTTTGCAGCTCAGCCAGGCGAGCACTGGCATTATAAGATCTGCGGAAATGCACACAGACTTTCCTGGCCTGCCTCAGGACATCCTGTAAGCCCGGGTACCTGCCCAAGAACCGCTGCACCACCAGGTTAAGGACGTGAGCCACACAGGGCACATGGGTCAGTTGTCCCTGTCGGAGGGCGGAGAGGAGGTTGGTGCCATTGTCGCAAACCACCATTCCTGGCTTAAGCTGGCGTGGCGTCAACCACCTCTCGGCCTGGCCCTGCAGAGCAGACAGGACCTCTGCCCCAGTGTGGCTTCTGTCCCCCAAACACACCAGCGCAAGCACGGCATGGCATCTTTTTGCCTGCGTACTTGCGTAGCCCCGTGAACGGCTACGGAGCACCGCTGGTTCATAGGACAAACCACAGGAAGAGGCCATGGAGGAAGAAGAAGAGGAGGGGGTGGAGGAGAGAGGTGTGTCACAACCAGTAGTAGCATTTTGGAGGCGTGGCGGTGGGACAACCTCCAACACTACTGCACCTTGTCCTGAATCCTTCCCAGCTGCCAAAAGAGTGACCCAATGGGCCGTGAAAGAAAGGTAACGTCCCTGTCCATGCCTGCTGGACCATGAGTCAGCGGTAATATGCACCTTACCGCTGACCGCCCTGTCCAGCGAGGCCAAGACATTGCCTTCCACATGCCGGTAGAGAGCCGGAATAGCCTTCCGTGAGAAAAAGTGGCGTTTGGGAACCTGCCACTGAGGAACCGCACATTGCACAAACTCACGGAAGGGGGCCGAGTCTACCAACTGAAAAGGCAGCAGTTGAAGCGCTAGCAATTTAGCCAAGCTAGCATTCAACCGCTGGGCATGTGGATGGCTGGGAGTGAACTTCTTTCGACGGTCCAGCAGCTGGGGCAGGGAAATTTGCCTGCTAGAATCGGACGTCGGTGTACTGCTAGCAGAGTGGGCGCAAGTACTTGGCTGTGACACACCTAATTCTACACCTTCATTCCTCTCAGTGCATGTTTCAGAGAGGACTGAAGTTATAGTGGGGTTGGAGATCCCAGCTGATGCGGTGCAAGGAGAGGTCCGCTTTGTTCTTTGGTGTGGGTCTTTGAGGTAGGCTTGCCAACGAGCTGCATGGCAGGTCAACATATGTCTGGTCAGGCATGTGGTACCCAAGCGGCTGATGTTTTGGCCACGCGATATACGCTTGAGACATATGTTGCAAACAGCAGCTGTGCGATCTGATGCACTAGCCTCAAAAAAGGCCCACACCAAAGAACTTTTTGAATGACGGGCAGAGGCAGCGCCCTGCACAGGCGGAGCTCTGCGGTGTGATTCCGTCGGTGTACTGCCCTTACGCTGGCCACCAAAGGGCATCCTGCCTCGTTGGAGATGTGCCTCCTCCTCATCCTCCTCCTCCTCCTCTCTCCTATTAGGCACCCACGTGGAGTCATTGACCTCATCATCCCCTCCCTCCTCATCACTGGAGCCAATCTGGCAGTATGCTGCAGCTGCTGGAACATGACTGCCAGATTGGTGTCCTTCTTGAGCATCCCCTCTGTCTGCTCTCACGCTACTGCCTTCCTCTAGCTGGGTTTCATCATCAGACCCTTCGAAACGCTGGGCATCCTCCTGGAGCATGTACCCAACACTGTGCTGAAACAGTTCGGGGGACTCCTCAGGAGGAGGACATGGTGGGTCTAGGGAAGGAGTGACTGATGATTTGTCTGACATTGATACCAGGGAAGACGACGCTTTGGCAGCTGCTTTTCCAGTACCCTGAGCCTGGGTGAGAGAGGATGAGGAGGAGGAGGAGGGCTTGGTCATCCACTCTACCAAGTCTTCGGCATGATGTGGCTCAACATGTCCAGCTGCCGAAAAGAAGGACAAGCGTGTCCCATGGCCATGTGCTGATGACAATGCACCGCGTCCACGACCAGCACTGTTGCCCCCAGACACAGAGCCTGCTTGCCCTCTTTTATTGCCTCCTGACTGTCTGCCTCTCCTTGTTTGCCTTCCAGACATTCTAATAGATGGCCTGCAGGGAGATGGGAAAAAAGCAATAAGGGCTACCTTCAGGTGTCCTTCTCTGTCCCTGGAAACAAGGACTTGCAGAGTGAAAGAAAAAAAACACTCTCCCTACCTACAGTTTTCTGTCCCTAGAAAAAATGTTTTTTTTAATCACAATATAGCACAAGGAAAATTAACTCACTGTCCTTACAGGTCCCTGGAAACAAGGACTTGCAGAGTGAAAGAAACTGACACTGTCCCTACCTAGAGTTTTCTGTCCCTAGAATAAATGTTTTTTTTAATCACAATATAGCAAAAGGACAATTCACTCACTGTCCTTCCAGGTCCCTGGAAACAAGGACTTGCAGAGTGAAAGAAACTGACACTGTCCCTACCTAGAGTTTTCTGTCCCTAGAATAAATGTTTTTTTTAATCACAATATAGCAAAAGGACAATTCACTCACTGTCCTTCCAGGTCCCTGGAAACAAGGACTTGCAGAGTGAAAGAAACTGACACTGTCCCTACCTAGAGTTTTCTGTCCCTAGAATAAATGTTTTTTTTAATCACAATATAGCAAAAGGACAATTCACTCACTGTCCTTCCAGGTCCCTGGAAACAAGGACTTGCAGAGTGAAAGAAACTGACACTGTCCCTACCTAGAGTTTTCTGTCCCTAGAATAAATGTTTTTTTTAATCACAATATAGCAAAAGGACAATTCACTCACTGTCCTTCCAGGTCCCTGGAAACAAGGACTTGCAGAGTGAAAGAAACTGACACTGTCCCTACCTAGAGTTTTCTGTCCCTAGAATAAATGTTTTTTTTAATCACAATATAGCAAAAGGACAATTCACTCACTGTCCTTCCAGGTCCCTGGAAACAAGGACTTGCAGAGTGAAAGAAACTGACACTGTCCCTACCTAGAGTTTTCTGTCCCTAGAATAAATGTTTTTTTTAATCACAATATAGCAAAAGGACAATTCACTCACTGTCCTTCCAGGTCCCTGGAAACAAGGACTTGCAGAGTGAAAGAAACTGACACTGTCCCTACCTAGAGTTTTCTGTCCCTAGAATAAATGTTTTTTTTAATCACAATATAGCAAAAGGACAATTCACTCACTGTCCTTCCAGGTCCCTGGAAACAAGGACTTGCAGAGTGAAAGAAACTGACACTGTCCCTACCTAGAGTTTTCTGTCCCTAGAATAAATGTTTTTTTTAATCACAATATAGCAAAAGGACAATTCACTCACTGTCCTTCCAGGTCCCTGGAAACAAGGACTTGCAGAGTGAAAGAAACTGACACTGTCCCTACCTAGAGTTTTCTGTCCCTAGAATAAATGTTTTTTTTAATCACAATATAGCAAAAGGACAATTCACTCACTGTCCTTCCAGGTCCCTGGAAACAAGGACTTGCAGAGTGAAAGAAACTGACACTGTCCCTACCTAGAGTTTTCTGTCCCTAGAATAAATGTTTTTTTTAATCACAATATAGCAAAAGGACAATTCACTCACTGTCCTTCCAGGTCCCTGGAAACAAGGACTTGCAGAGTGAAAGAAACTGACACTGTCCCTACCTAGAGTTTTCTGTCCCTAGAATAAATGTTTTTTTTAATCACAATATAGCAAAAGGACAATTCACTCACTGTCCTTCCAGGTCCCTGGAAACAAGGACTTGCAGAGTGAAAGAAACTGACACTGTCCCTACCTAGAGTTTTCTGTCCCTAGAATAAATGTTTTTTTTAATCACAATATAGCAAAAGGACAATTCACTCACTGTCCTTCCAGGTCCCTGGAAACAAGGACTTGCAGAGTGAAAGAAACTGACACTGTCCCTACCTAGAGTTTTCTGTCCCTAGAATAAATGTTTTTTTTAATCACAATATAGCAAAAGGACAATTCACTCACTGTCCTTCCAGGTCCCTGGAAACAAGGACTTGCAGAGTGAAAGAAACTGACACTGTCCCTACCTAGAGTTTTCTGTCCCTAGAATAAATGTTTTTTTTAATCACAATATAGCAAAAGGACAATTCACTCACTGTCCTTCCAGGTCCCTGGAAACAAGGACTTGCAGAGTGAAAGAAACTGACACTGTCCCTACCTAGAGTTTTCTGTCCCTAGAATAAATGTTTTTTTTAATCACAATATAGCAAAAGGACAATTCACTCACTGTCCTTCCAGGTCCCTGGAAACAAGGACTTGCAGAGTGAAAGAAACTGACACTGTCCCTACCTAGAGTTTTCTGTCCCTAGAATAAATGTTTTTTTTAATCACAATATAGCAAAAGGACAATTCACTCACTGTCCTTCCAGGTCCCTGGAAACAAGGACTTGCAGAGTGAAAGAAACTGACACTGTCCCTACCTAGAGTTTTCTGTCCCTAGAATAAATGTTTTTTTTAATCACAATATAGCAAAAGGACAATTCACTCACTGTCCTTCCAGGTCCCTGGAAACAAGGACTTGCAGAGTGAAAGAAACTGACACTGTCCCTACCTAGAGTTTTCTGTCCCTAGAATAAATGTTTTTTTTAATCACAATATAGCAAAAGGACAATTCACTCACTGTCCTTCCAGGTCCCTGGAAACAAGGACTTGCAGAGTGAAAGAAACTGACACTGTCCCTACCTAGAGTTTTCTGTCCCTAGAATAAATGTTTTTTTTAATCACAATATAGCAAAAGGACAATTCACTCACTGTCCTTCCAGGTCCCTGGAAACAAGGACTTGCAGAGTGAAAGAAACTGACACTGTCCCTACCTAGAGTTTTCTGTCCCTAGAATAAATGTTTTTTTTAATCACAATATAGCAAAAGGACAATTCACTCACTGTCCTTCCAGGTCCCTGGAAACAAGGACTTGCAGAGTGAAAGAAACTGACACTGTCCCTACCTAGAGTTTTCTGTCCCTAGAATAAATGTTTTTTTTAATCACAATATAGCAAAAGGACAATTCACTCACTGTCCTTCCAGGTCCCTGGAAACAAGGACTTGCAGAGTGAAAGAAACTGACACTGTCCCTACCTAGAGTTTTCTGTCCCTAGAATAAATGTTTTTTTTAATCACAATATAGCAAAAGGACAATTCACTCACTGTCCTTCCAGGTCCCTGGAAACAAGGACTTGCAGAGTGAAAGAAACTGACACTGTCCCTACCTAGAGTTTTCTGTCCCTAGAATAAATGTTTTTTTTTAAGCACACTATAGCAGAAGCACAAAACACACTGACACTCTCCCTACCTATCCTTCTCTTTCCCTAAACTAAAGGAATCCAGGTTAAGCAAGAAAGAAATAACAGTCACTGTCCCTGCCTATGCTACTCTATCCCTGCTCCGGAACACACTACACTAGGCCGCCGTGCTGGCGGCCTTTTATAGTGTGGGGCGTGTACTAAACACCCTCAGCAATAATTGGCCACAGGCATCCTGCCTGTGGCCAATCATTGCTCTCCTCGCTGCCGGCGCTGTGATTGGCCAAGCATGCGGGGTCACAGTGCATGCTTGGCCAATCACAGCGCCTGGATGACACTGCGATGGCGTAGTGCATTGTGGGCCGTTCGCGTCACTCGAATTTGGCGCGAACGGCCCAAATCGTTCGATCTTCGTCGAACGATCGAACAGCCAATGTTCGAGTCGAACGTATGTTCGACTCGAACACGAAGCTCATCCCTACTCACCACCAATGTAAGGAGCATTCTTCCCACTGACCACCAATATAAGGGACATTCTTCCAACTGATTACCAATGTAAGGAGCATTCTTCCCACTGACCACCAATGTAAGAGACATTCTTCCCACTGACCACCAATGTAAGGGACATTCTTCCAACTGACCACCAAGGCAAGGGCGATTTTCTTCCCAAAGACCTCCAAATTCGGACATTCTTCCCACTGACCACCAATGTAAGGAGCATTCTTCCCACTGACCACCAATGTAAGGAACATTCTTCCCACTGACCACCAATGTGAGGAGTATTTTTCCCACTGACCACCAATGTAAGGAGCATTCTTCCCACTGATCACCAATGTAAGGAGAATTCTTCCCACTGGCCACCAATGTAAGGAGAATTCTTCCCACTGGCCACCAATGTAAGGGGTTTTGTTCCCACTGCCCCCCAATAAATTGTTTTTAGCAAGGGGTTCTTCTAGAGCTAAAATTGTTTTCAAACATGAATGATCAGCGAGAGCTGTGGTAGAGAATCGAGTAATTTGAGAAATCTACCCCTTACTTTCTCCCCCCTTTCTAGTCTAGTTTGGCTCGCTTCCTCCCCCACCCAAAATAGCGCCTCCTATTCAACCTCCATGTGAGGCACCAACCTAGTATACCCTCCCCTGAACCCCCCAACACCCATTGCACGTTACCGCCCCCTCTTCTCCTGTTTTACCTCCACTTATTTTTAATGCAATACTCTTAAATGTAGGGTCCTCACACTGATACTTACCTATCAGATCTATCACCCCAATGCGCTCGCTGACCCCCTACAACAGTTAGCTGGTTGAATATCCACATGATGTTTCCTTATCTTTAATACATCTACTGTCTTACAATTCAAGCCGTGCTCTGTTCTCCTGGAATTGTATACCCCTCTGATTAATGATACTGTTTTGTTTTGTTTTATCTGTATACTTTACATAGCGGCTGCGTCCACGATTTCACAATTATATGTCATCTTCTGTTATGTCATACTGCTTTTCGAAAAAATTTCTTAAAAAAAAAAATAGTTTTCAATGGTTTTTTGAGAGTAAAAAGGTTGAGAATGACTGTTATAGATTGTCACTTAAAGTGGTTGTAAACCCTTACATACAACTTTAACCTACAGGTAAGCCTAGATTAAGGCTTACCTGTAGGTGCAACAAATATCTCCTAAACCTACACGGTTTAGGAGATATTTGCAAAAGAAAGGCACCGCTGTCTACGACGCATGCGCCGTAGACAACAGCGCGCAGGCGCACTGACCGTGAGTCAGAAAGCCGTGAATGGAGCCGCGAGTGGCGGCACCCGCGCTCATGCGCGGGAGTGACGTCACGCGACTCCGGCCAGTCACAGAGCCGGAGTTCGCTGCCCCTGGAAGAAGAGGGGTGAAGATGGACGCTCGCTGCCATGGAGGAAGATGGCGACATTGCGGCTTCTACTGCAGGTAAGTGTCACATAATGGGCTACTATGTGATGCATAGTAGCCCATTATGCTTTACCTTTGTAGGGAAACAAAGAGGAAGTAAACCCATCAGGCTTTACTTCCTCTTTAAGTGACAGCGCTAAGTTTTCTGGGGCTGCGGACAGCACATCCGAGATGGCAGTGATCGGGCCTTTTGAATGTCTACATTAAATGCAGTATCTCACAAAAGTGAGTACACCTAGGGTTGCCACCCCATCCCTTTAAAACCAAACACATATTAATTCCACAGGTTCTGTGGCTGATTAAGGTGGTAATTAAATTCACTTGGTGCCTTATCAGCATTAAATTAGCCACAGAACCTGTGTCATGTATATGTGTTCGGGTTTAAAGGGATGAGGTGGCAACTCTAAGTACACCCCTCACATTTTTGTAAATATTTTATTCTATCTTTTCATGTGACAACACTGAAGAAATGACACTTTGCTACAATGTAAAGTAGTGAGTGTACAGCTTGTATAACAGTGTAAATTTGCTGTCCCCTCAAAATAACTCAACACACAGCCATTAATGTTTAAACCGCTGGCAACAAAAGTGAGTACACCCCTAAGTGAAAATGTCCAAATTGGGCCCAATTAGCCATTTTTCCTCCCTGGTGTCATGTGACTCGTTAGTGTTACAAGCTCTCAGGTGTGAATGGGAAGCAGATGTGTTCAATTTGGTGTTATCGCTCTCACTCTCTCATACTGATCACTGGAAGTTCAACATGGCACAACATGGCAAAGAACTCTGTGAGGATCTGAAAAAAAGAATTGTTGCTCTACATAAAGATGGCCTAGGCTATAAGAAGATTGCCAAGACCCTGAAACTGAGCTGCAGCACGGTGGCCAAGACCATACAGCGATATAACAGGACAGGTTCCACTCAGAACAGGCCTCGCCATGGGCCACCAAAGAAGTTGAGTGCACATGCTCAGCGTCATATCCAGAGTTTGTCTTTGGGAAATAGACGTATGAGTGCTGCCAGCATTACTGCAGAGGTTGAAGGGATGGGGGGGTCAGCCTGTCAGTGCTCAGACTATACGCCGCACGCTGCATCAAATTGGTCTGCATGGCTGTTGTCCCAGAAAGAAGCCTCTTCTAAAGATGATGCACTAGAAAGCCTGAAAACAGTTTGTTACAGGCAAGCAGACTAAGGACATGGATTACTGGAACCATGTCCTGTGGTCTGATGAGACCAAGATAAACTTATTTGGTTCAAGCGTGTGTGGCGGCAACCAGGTGAGGAACACAAAGACAAGTGTGTCTTGCCTGCAGTCAAGCATGGTGGTGGGAGTGTCATGGTCTGGGGCTGCATGAGTGCTGCCGGCACTGGGGAGCTACAGTTCATTGAGGGAACCATGAATGCCAACATGTACTGTGACATACTGAAGCAGAGCATGATCCCTCTCTTCAGAGACTGGGCCGCAGGGCAATATTCCAACATGATAATGGCCCCAAACACACCTCCAAGATGACCGCTGCCTTGCTAAAGAAGCTGAGGGTAAAGGTGATGGACTGGCCAAGCATGTCTCCAGACCTAAACCCTATTGAGCATCTGTGGGGGATCCTCAAACAGAAGGTGGAGGAGCGCAAAGTCTCTATCATCCACCAGCTCTGTGATATCATCATGGGGGAGGGGAAGAGGACTCCAGTGGCAACCTGTGAAGCTCTGGTGACCTCCATGCCCAAGAGGGTTAAGGCAGTGCTGGAAAATAAGGGGTGTACTCACTTTTGTTGCCAGCAGTTTAGACATTAATGGCTGTGTGTTGAGTTATTTTGAGGGGACAGAAAATTTACACTGTTATACAAGCTGTACAACAAAACAATACTCCTGCGCTCTGATGTCTTGGTGTATGCGGGGCGTGTCGATCATTCCTCAGTAAACAGGCAACACTTTAGGATAGGAATCTTGCAGCCCTCCTCAGAACTATGGGTGTTCATACAACTGTAAAAAAACAAAAAACAGGAGAGCGCACCGACCTAGTGTATTACCAGATAAAATCTTTATTAAAATGTATAAAAACAGCAATGGTCCTACTCACAAGCAGAGCGTTAAAATGAGCTTTTTCTAGTGACCAGCCTGAATCATAGGACGACTGAAGTTAAAACTCGATGACCAGGGAGATAGATGGTACCTCAAATGTGCTGGACGGCTGACGCGTTTCCGGGGCGCACCCCTTTCTTCAGAGCCTACACAGCTTGTGGTATCCTATCATGATAGGATACCACAAGCTGTGTAGGCTCTGAAGAAAGGGGTGCGCCCCGGAAACGCGTCAGCCGTCCAGCACATTTGAGGTACCATCTATCTCCCTGGTCATCGAGTTTTAACTTCAGTCGTCCTATGATTCAGGCTGGTCACTAGAAAAAGCTCATTTTAACGCTCTGCTTGTGAGTAGGACCATTGCTGTTTTTATACATTTTAATAAAGATTTTATCTGGTAATACACTAGGTCGGTGCGCTCTCCTGTTTTTTGTTTTTTTATACAAGCTGTACACTCACTACTTTACATTGTAGCAAAGTGTCCTTTCTTCAGTGTTGTCACATTAGAAGATATAATAAAATATTTACAAAAATGTGAGGGGTGTACTCACTTTTGTGAGATACTGTAAACTTTTGGGTCGATCTGTATTAAAATAAATGGCCTGGTGACAGGGTCTCTTTAGTAATGATCACCACAATTCGAGTTTAACCACTTAAGGACCGCCGCACAACGATATATGTTGCCAAAATGGCACGGCTGGGCATATGGGCGTACAGGTACATCCCCCTTAAGATCCCAGCCGTGGGTCGCGCGCCCCCCCGGCAGCGTGCTCGCGACCTGGAGCTCCGTGACCACGCCCGTGGGACCCGCGGACCCGATCGCCGCCGGTGTCCCGCGATCGGGTCACAGAGCTGAAGAACGGGGAGAGGTAAGTGTAAACAAACATCTCCCCGTTCTTCACAGTGGCACTGTCAGTGATTACTAGTAAAAAAAAAAAATATTAATAAAAATGCCATAAAACTATCCCCTATTTTGTAGACACTATAACTTTTGCGCAAACCAATCAATAAACGCTTATTGCGATTTTTTTTACCAAAAATATGTAGAAGAATACCTATCGGCCTAAACTGAGGAATTTTTTTTTTTTTTTATATTTTTGGGGGATATTTATTATAGCAAAAATTCAAAAATATTGAATTTTTTTCGAAATTGTCGCTCTATTTTTGTTTATAGCGCAAAAATTTAAAACCGCAGAGCTGATCAAATACCACCAAAAGAAAGCTCTATTTGTGGCAAAAAAGGACGTCAATTTTGTTTGGGAGCCACGTCGCACGACCGCGCAATTGTCAGTTAAAGCGACGCAGTGCCGAATGGCAAAAAGTGGCCTGGTCTTTGACCAGCTTAATGGTCCGGGGCTTAAGTGGTTAAACATTGAAGTGCGGCAACAAGAGGAAATTTTATTGTTTTTGTTTGTGTTAGCCATATCAGAAGAGCCAGCCTTGGAGTTATAATTAATGTTTTGCCTGAGCGCTCAAAATAAATAAATAAGAATAAAGCACAAACAGCATCAAGAAAGTCCTTGTGATCTTCCACCACTGAGAGCGCAGCCCGAGAACCGCACACGCACTAAATCGTCACAATCACGGGTTACTAAATTTGTGTAAATGCGATAATCAATTCAGTTAGACAAAAGGTGACAAACAGCCATCAATACGTGGCTGCAAGTTCTTGTCACCTTTTCACATTGATAAAAAAAAAGTCACTGTAAAGAGGAGCGTTAATCGACTAAATAAATTTGCTCTTCTTTCGGCTAATTAGCAAAACATATTTTGCCTGCGTTCCAACCCACTGATGCTGAATATATGCAGATGAGTTCAATAACAGTGCGCAGATAAAGCAGTCGTAAAAATCTTATCCTTGCCATGTACGTGAGACCATAGCTCCCAATTGTCCCTGATTTCAAGAACAAATTCCTTCTGTCTGTCCCTCTTTCCTCTTCATTTGTCCATTATTTTGGTCTGATCTATATACTGTGCCTTGAAAAAGTATTCATACCCCTTGAAATTTTCCACATTTTGTCATGTTACAACCAAAAAGGTAAATGTATTTTATTGGAATTTTATGTGATAGACCAACACAAAGTGGCACCTAATCGTGAAGTGGAAGAAAATTGATAAATGATTTTCATTTTTTTTTATAAATAAATATGTGAAAAGTATGGCGTGCATTTGTATTCAGCCCCCTTTACTCTGATACCCCTAAATAAAATCTAGTGGAACCAATCGTCTTCAGAAGTCAACTAATTAGTAAATAGAGTCCACCTGTGTGCAATTAATCTCAGTATAAATACAGCTGTTCTGTGAAGCCCTCAGAGGTTTGTTAGCGAACCTTAGTGAACAAACAGCATCATGAAGGACAAGGAATACACCAGACAGGTAAGAGATAAAGTTGTGGAGAAGTATAAAGCAGGGTAAAAAAATATCCCAAGCTTTGAACATCTCACGGAGCTCTGTTTAATCCATCATCCGAAAATGGAAAAAGTATGACACAACTGCAATCCTACCAAGACATGGCCGTCCACCTAAACTGACAGGCCGGGCAAGGAGAGCATTCATCAGAGAAGCAGCCATGGTAACTTTGGAGGAGCTGCAGAGATCCACAGCTCAGGTGGGAGAATCTGTCCACAGGACAACTATTAGTCGTGCTCTCCACAAATCTGCCAAATGGAAGAGTGGCAAGAAGAAAGTCATTATTGAAAGAAAGCCATAAGAAGTCCAATTTACAGTTTACGAAAAGCCATGTGGGGGACACAGCAAACATGTGGAAGAAGGTGCTCTGGTCAGATGAGACCAAAGTTGAACTTTTTGGCCTAAAAGAAAAACGCTCTGTGTGGCAGAAAACTAACACTGCACATTGCCTTGAACACACCATTCCCACCGTGAAACATGGTGGTGGCAGCATCATGTTGTGGGTATGCTTTTCTTCAGCAGGGACAGGAAAGCTGGTCAGAGTTAATGGGAAGTTTGATGGAGCCAAATACAGGGCAGAGAATTTAAGAAGAAGAGAGGAGTGAAGGAAAGGTAAGTGTAGGTGGTAGTGGGAAGTGCAGGTAAGCAGTGGAGGGGAGTATCGGAAAGGTTAGTAAAAACAGCGGAAGGGAGTGCATGGTAACTAGATATAAGCAATAGAAGAAAACTAAAAAAAAATAAGTAGAAGCTTTGAAGGCAAGCACAGAGGAGGTGTGCTATTAACCAAATGGGGTGCACCCCCCCAAATATGCAAAATACGAGTTTACTTTTGGTGCTAAAATGCATGTTTCATCATGTTGTATCTTTATTATTTCTACTATCAGTAATAGTAATTATCATTAATAACAATACATACAATTTTAATAGTCAAAATATAATGGCTCTATTGTTCTACACAAAAATATTTATTACTTTGGTGTTTCGTTTTTTTTTTTTTTTCCTGTTAAAAACACGCCTGTAGTTATTTACAGGATACAGCCTGGCTGGACAGTAAATGCGGCGTCCGCATTAAGCGAGAGTTAAAAGCAATTAACATCTTCGTGTAAGCATTAATTGATGGTTGGAGGCACTGTCAATTTTACATTAGAATCAGTCCAGCTTGTTTAAGTTAGAGGAGAACTGGTCTGTGCAGCTGTGACAAAACTACACTAACGCTCTGTGCATCCAGAGGAGGGGGGGGGAGGGATTTAATGTATGCACCGCTAAGCCAACGAAGAGCGTGTCTGGTGTCACCTGCCAAGCCCATCACACCACGAAATAAGAAGATCTTATGTCTGAGATAGAACCCGTGTCCCCAGTGTCTAGGCCAGCCACTGGCTGGTGACAGCATCTTTCAAAGATAAATGTGATTTAAAATACACTTTTTTTGTATTCCGCAATCTTAATCTGAGGATAAAATAAATGTGACTTTTAAGAGGATCCAAAAAAAAAAAAAAAAAAGCTCTGTAGAGAGCAGATCTGCAAAAGCAAGATAAACATATATATATATTTATTTATTTATTTTTTCGCTGTGAAGAAGTGCGTTACTTTGTCCACTAGGCAACAAGGAATAAAAAAAAGAAAGCTACCTACTACGAAGAGTTATATTGACTTTTTAAGTAGCCACTTAAAGCCGAAGCGGACGGGGAGAAAATTGCAGTGTAACATTTGACTGTTCTCCAGAATTGTGCTGGATGAACGCTCCACTCCAAATACTCCAAGAAAAAAAGGATTTATAGTCTTTTCAAAAGAGCTTCAAGAGCTGAAGAATCTTTTTTTTAAGTTGCTGTCTATGAAAACCAGTCAAGTGGTCCCTTTAAGGTCCGTGATACAGCGTTGATGGATCACCAAGAAATTCTACTACTGGTACTACTAGTGATGAACTTGGAATTGGTCTGAACTTGGGTTCGGCTGAACCCATAACTAGGCTGTCACTCTTGGGACAATGAGCTGCAGCCAGGACATTCCTGCTCTGCAGCTACGTGTATACAAAGGGGCAGGAATGTCCTGGATGCGGCTTATTAAGGGCCGTCTTTAAGGCAGGGCAAAAGGGGCAGCTGTCAGTGTTGTGGGGCCCAAAGCAGCTGCCTCATACTTGCCAAATATCCCAGTTTAAATTCCCTTGTCCCTTGAAGTTTTAGTCCTTTGCTTTGTCCTGATATCTCAGTGTGAAGTGCTGCTACTAATGCTGCCCAGCTCTGCCCTATTGTTGTGTACAGATGACTCACCTGCAGACCCTGTGTTTACATGGAAATAACCGTCATTCATATTTAAATAACGGGAGCATTCATATGTAAATAGTGGCGGCATTCATATGTATATCATGCCCCTTTGCAGTGAAGAGTTGATGTGCTGAAACCTCTAGCAACCAATCAGTGAGCAGTATTACTGTACAGTAAACTCTAGCAACCAACCAATCAACAAGAAGAAATCATGTGCTGTAACCTCTAGCAAAGTGAACCGTAATGTGTGCTGTAACCTCTAGCAACCAGTCAGTAAGTGGTAATGATATACTGTAACCTCTGGAAACCAATCGCAATCACTGCCTGATCTGATACAGTAAACTGATTTTAAGTCTAGCTGATGTTTATTGGATGTCTCAGAGCAGGTGGAGAGCAAAATTGCATGGGGGGCCCCAAGAATTTTTTTGCCCAGGGTCCATTTAACATTAAAGATGGCCCTGGGCTTATTGGCCCAAGAGTGACAGCCTACTTGTGGGTTCAGCTGAACCCAAGGTCAGACCAAGCCCAAGTTTGCCACTAGTACCAACCAGAATTTCCTTGTCATCCATCAACGCTGCATCACAGTCCTGAAAGGGACCACTTGACTGGTTTTTCTACACAGCAAAATGACATCATTGACCTAATATGGCCACAACGCTATATAAGGTCGATGAGACGATGTCATTGATATAATATGGTCATCACTAGTGATGAACTTGGGTTCACTATGGTCCCGTGTATTTGGCCTCCTATTTACTTTGTTTCACCTCTCCATACCAAAAGAAGCCAAGTTTGTTTTACTGCATTGTCCAATCCTGGGCCTATTTGTCCATCAGCCGAAGCTCGCTTCTTACGTATTTTGTCAGCCAAAAGAACAATTGGCCAAGCCTGGAAAAAAACATCAGAGATCACATGACCGTGTTGATGCTTAACAAACATATGTCCAGCATCTGCAATGCCTTCCATGCTCCGTTTCTTAAAGTTTGGGAACCATGGCTGTCATATGCTTTTCCCACTCTCCCTCCAGCCAGCTTGGGTCGCCTATGAAGGACAGTCCTTATACTCCCAAGCCCTTACTTTTCCCCCTTCTTTCAACCTCTAACCCTCTGGTCCTGCTTCTTCTTTTGCTTCCCTTATGCCGCGTACACACGATCGGAAATTCCGACAAGAAAAGTCCGATGTGAGCTTTTGGTCGGAAATTCCGACTATGTGTAGGCTCCATCAGACTTTTCCTGTCGGAATTTCCGCCAGCAAAAATTTGAGAGCTGGTTCTCAAATTTTCTGACGGAAAAAATTCCAATCGGAAGCTGAATCGGAAAATGTCTGTAGCAATTCCAACGCATACTAAGAAACAATTTGACGCATGCTCGGAAGCATTGAACTTCATTTTCTCGACTCAACGTAGTGTTGTACATCACGCGTTCTTGGCGGTCGAAAGTTCCAAGAACTTTTGTGTGACCGTGTGTATGCAAGCCATGCTTGAGCGGAATTCCGTTGGAAAAACCAACCAAGATTTTTCAGACTGAAAATCCGATTGTGTGTACGCAGCATAAGCCTTCCTTGACTCCCTACCTGTCGGGTGTGCATTCCTTCTTTCTTTGCGTGCAAATCGCGGCAAATACGACGGTATAGCCGCGGTGTCCCATTGATTTCAATGGGAAGGAGCGGTAAAGGAGCGGTATATATACACACCGCTCCTTCACCGCTCCAAAGATGCTGCTAGCAGGAGATTTTTTTTCCTCCCGCCAGCGCATCGCCTCAGTGTGAAAGCCCGGGCTTTCACATTGAGAATGCTGGGGCAGGATTATTTCAGGCGTTATTTATGCGCTATTTTAGCGCTAAAACGCCTGAAATACGCCTCAGTGTGAAAGGGGCCTTACTGTGGTATATGTAAATCCAACCACTGACACCTCATACAAGCTTTAAAAAGTTTATGCAATTTCAAGTACATTCTATCGCTACAACTTTTTCTTTTTTTCTTTCTACGTGACTAGTGCAATTTGATTAGTCTTTTTTAAAATGTTTAAATCTGTAGCTTATATAAAATAATACCTGGTTATCCTGCCATGAAGATCCTTGTTCAGGTGCTTCCTGTTATAGGGTGACAGCACTGTCTCCCTGTTTCCAAATTGTACTGCTGCATTGTCACACAGGTTTCCAATGGAGACTACATAATAATGTAATCTCAATAATAATTTTAAATCTTTAGCTTTCATTAAAAATAATAAATGTTGATTCTGCCATTAACCACTTCAGCCCCGGAAGAATTTACCCCCTTCCTGACCAGAGCATGTTTTGCAATTCTGTACTGCGTCGCTTTAGCTGACAATTGCACTGTCGTGTGACGTTGTACCCAAACAAAATTGACGCCCTTTTTTTCCCACAAATAGAGATTTATTTTGGTGGTATTTGATCACCTCTGTGTTTTTTTTTTTTTTTTTGCACTATAAACAAAAAAAGAGCGGAAATTTTGAAAAGCAATATTTTTAACTTTTTGCTATAATAAATATCCCCCCAAAAAATATAAAAAAGTGAATTTCTTCCACAGTTTAGGCCGATACGTATTCTTCTACATATTTTTGGTAAAATCGCAATAAGTGTATATTGATTGGTTTGTGCAAAAGTTATAGCGTCTACAAAATAGGGGATAGATTTATGGCATTTTTATTATAATTTTTTTTTTTTACTTGTAATGGCGGCAATCTGCGATTTTTAGCGAGACTGCGACATTATGGCGGACACATCGGACACTTTTGACACTTTTTTGGGACCATTGTCATTTATACAGTGTGACAGCAGGAAGGTAAAGTCACCTGGTTGCATCCAGGGGGGTAGATATATTTCGCCCAGATTCAGGCTTTACGCCGACTTATACAACTAGGTGGAGTGTTGTATAAGCCCAGCTGAGGCTAGTGGGCTCATGGATGACTCATACCTCTAGGGAGAGTGTGGGGCGTCGTGCAGACAGGGAGTTGATGAGACCAGCTGAAGCTTGTCAGCTCATTTAGGCCTCTATAAAAACTCCCAGCTTCATTAGATGTTAGCTCATGCCTGGACCCAGACCTGTGTGGACTGTCTAGGGAGAGTGAACCCCTGTGCGGTGAGACAAAGCCTGTGTGGCTATTTGCTTGGACATTTAAAACCAGGGACTTAGGGACTAGGACAGCACTAGGCTGATCCCAGTTGTTAGTTAGGAAACCTGTATGTTTAGTCAGAGGTCAAGTTGACCAGGATTTATTTTGTTTATGTTTCTTTTGGCTTTGCTGTGTTTTGTCACTGTAAATAGAAAATAAACCGCACCTTTTTTTTGATTTTGAAAACCACAACCTCCGTTTGCTGGGCCTGTTTTTGGGTGGGGAGCCCATCCCGGGGGTCACACACACCCGCTGCCGAGCTAACCCCCTCACAACAGCGATTACAGCTACAAATAGCCACTGATTACTGTATAAATGACACTGGCAGGGAAGGGGTTAAAAACTAGGGGGCGATCAAGGGGTTAAGTGTGTCCTAGGGAGTGATTCTAACTGGGGGGGTGGGCTCACTACAATATGACAGAGATCACTGCTCCCGATGACAGGCAGCAGTAGATCTCTGTCATGTTGCTAGACAGAACAGGGAAATGCCTTGTTTACATCGACATCTCCCCGTTCTGCCTCTCCTCACCGCAATTGCGGGCCGCCGGCGAACATCAAGTTTGAGGGACCCACGGGCACGCTCCCGCAGCGCGCGTGCGCCCAATAGGCAGCAAATTCTAAGGGATGTACAGGTACGCCCATTTGCCTGCCTGAGCCATTCTGCCGAAGTATATGTGTGTGCGGCGGTCGACAAGTGATTAAAGAGGAAGTAAACCCTGATGGGTTTTACTTCCTTTGTTCCCTGCAAAGTAAAAGCATAATGTGCTAATATGAATTGCACGTGTAACACACCCCCGTAGGAGCTGCTGGTTTAGATTTGGGCCTTGCACGTTACCTCAGTGTTTGTTGTCTAGGGGAAGAAAGTCTGTAAGAACTCCAATGTCCACACAAGATGTAAAACCTTAAGCTGTTAGGTTTTATTTTCCTTTGCATAAAACATTTGAAGAATAGTAGAAGGGTGAAGGGAAGGGGTAGGTTCAGGCACACAGTACAGATCACTGGGAAAAACTCCTCAACTATACAGTCATTCACCACTCTTCCTGGAGTGGGTATTGCTCACCCGGATAGGCCCCTCTCACCTTGTCTAGTACCCGGAATGATGCTCGGACAATGATCAGGACCAGTCTCTGCCACAGACCGGTTGTGCACAAAAATGGATAATCCGGGATCCTCTGCCACAGGACTTAACACCCAAACTTCCAGCCAAACAGTCAAGAGCCTTTAAGCCGACCCGGCAGACTGCAAGGTGAACTTTAGCTACGGTGCATCCTCCAATAGAATTACCAGGCCCTCCTCAAGACACCAGCCTTCCGCTCGGTCTTTTCCAGGACCGGTCCTCCCCTGGTTTCCTCCATTGAGTAGCTTCCTCCCGCAATGACGGACAGCACAGGATCACCTTCAAGGCGTAGGCCCCAGTCAGCATAACTGGGCCTACTTGGTAGAGTTGCAGCCTCGGACCAACATGGTCCCGAGGCCAAAAATCACACAACACACCAGGAGGGCCGCGAGGGGACGAAGGACAAACCCCAAAACATGGAGTCTGCCCCTTAAGTACCCTTCCCCAGCATGCTCAGTGGGTAGACCACGCCCACAGAGCTGTTCCCGGGGGAAGGTACCCAATGCACTCTGGCATGTCAGTCTTCCACATTGGCCTGGGGTGGTAAGGCCACCTACAGGCAAACGGTGGGAAGTCTTCCAACACAGCCATAGCCGGAACAGAGGCTGATTTAGCATAATTATTTACAGAGTCTGAGCTAACTACCAGCTCAGACACCCACTAAATTTGACATAGCCCCAAGTCATTGGGAGCATTGGGAGCAGGGCGCTACACATACTAGCACATTATAAGTCCACGCTGTCCTCGCTGGAGGCCACATCCATGTTCGCCCCTCTTCCTTCTGGGTCCAAGGACTCTGGCCGGAGTCCCGTGACATCGCTCCTGCGCATGGAGTCACGGCACTTGATAGTGAAGAAACAGCTCGGAGTGACATTTCTTCACAGCACATGTGCCGATGACATCATCGGCACAGTACAAAGTAAATATCTCATAAACGTTCAGGAGATATTTACTGTACCTATAGGTAAGCCTTATTATAGGCTAGCCTATAGGTACAACTTGAAAATGAAGGTTTACAACCTCTTTAAGGCCCTTGTTCAGACACTTCCTGTTATAGGGTCACAACTCTCAGTCCCTAGCTCCCAACTATATTTTTGCATTGTCACCCTGTCTGGAAAACTGTTAAAATACGTCATTAATTTGCTAGTTTTTATTTTGAATTTGGGAAGGCTTAGAACTTCCATTAGGCTTTAATTGATGTTTGTGCCTCTGTGAAGAATATTTTCTCTTACTTACTGGACCAATGATCAAACAGGATGTGAGACAAAATAGCCCCCAGTAACATACAGACAAAAAAAACTCACAGGGATTCAAAATGCTTGACTCTGTACAAAACAAAAGAAGAAAAAAGTTTGGCTTGAGACCCTTTTTATGTTTTTCAATCAACATTACTCATATTAAAAGTATAGATAGGCAAATGAATGGATAGATGGATGGTTGTATGGATAGTGGGTGGATAGATAAGACAGACAGAGCAACACATATGTATGTAGCACCCTCCTAGGTAGGTTGGTAAGATGGTAGGTAAACTTAGTTCTTTTTGGCTCCTCTGAAATCGTTGGGGCAGCTATTAATTTCTCCAGGCTGTTCTAGATCTCACATGCTGCAGGTTTGATTGCTACCCCAGCATTCTGGAGGCTTCCAAAATATAGAGGGCTGGGGCAGTCAAATGGGCAGCTTGAATATTTATCACGCTGCAGCCAATCCCTGGGGAGGTATGCCCAGTGGGTGGCTGGGGGGAACATAAATAGTTGGCAGTCTGGAGAAGCCCTGTTCTTGTCCTGCTGGAGCAGTTCCAAGCCTAAGGGGCTATTGCCCCTTTTAGGCAGTTCTGCTTGAGTCTGCTGAGGTTTATTGAGGACCCAGCTATAGCAAAGCTGGGGGGCCTGTCATGTACCTGGTCGGAGGCTGAAGTGATGAGAGGGCTTCCCTTGCAGCTGAGTGCAGAGCACCCCTGAAGGTGGTGACAGGGAGTGCTGCACCCAAAGAACCATGGGTTGCCAGCTGCAGAATTGAAGAACTGAGAGGATGAGGCACCAGAAGGGAATTTGACCATGTAGCAGTGTCAGCATGGACGAGGACACTAGGTGAGCAGGTGATGTCTGCAGAGGTACCAGTATGAGGTACCAGTAAGACAGGTGAAACTCTAGATGCACAGGCAGATCTTGACAGGTGAGCAGAACAGGAAGCGGAGTCAGGAGCTGGAACTAGGATCATGCACGGGAGGTCAGTCAGGAGCAGAAGCGTGGTCAGGATCAAGCCAAGGTCATACACAAGAAGCAGGCAGTAAGTGAAGACCGTAAGAGCAAGCCAGGGTCAGAGCCAGGAGAGAAGCTAAGACAGGTCCAAGGGCAAGCAGGGTCAGCAACAGGAAATCCAAGAATACAGCAACACAGAAGCACAGGGAACAGGGGGGCTGACAATCATCCAGCATTTGTGGACTAGACTGCTGGCTTTAAATAGGCCACTGGGTGCCAAGATCTGTCACGCTTTGCGAGCACCATGTCACACAAGCATGCACGATTGTGTGCTCCCAAGAACCTGTACATAACGTCTGCACACAATTCTGCACACATTAGCGTGGCCATGTTTAGTGTTGGATGATGTGCCAGTTCTTCTACAGCTCATCCTCTGACAGGGCCTATTTCTTTGGAGTAATTAAGCAATTTCACCATAGGATCTGGTTGGGAGGACTCACTGAGGAGTGCCTGGTGACAGCTGGAAGGTGTGCAACTGTTCTGGGACACTGTAAGTACTGACCTGAGGTCAGGATCCTAGTGACTGTGTGCTGTTCTACTTTTGGGGTGTCAGTGGTAGCTCTCTCAGAGACAGCTTTTAAGCCTCGTACACACGACCGATTTTCTCGTCCAAAACCGGCAAGAAAAGTGCCGCGAGAGCTTTTTGATCGAGAAAAACGTTCGTGTGTATGGTTTTACGACGAGAAAATTGCCGTGAATCTCGACGAGAAAATAGAGAACCTGCTCTCTATTTTCTCGTCAGGATTCCAGATTTCCTTGTCGTGTTTCTCGTCGGCCTGTTTTGTGACGAGAAAATGGTTTGTGTGTATGCTTTAACGAGTCTTTCAAAAGCGCGCATGCTCAGAAGCAAGTATGAGACGGGAGCGCATCTTCTGGTAAAACAAGCCTTCGTAATGGAGATAGCACATTCGTCACGCTCGAAATTATTGCATCGTTTAAATGTTGTGCATTGAAATCTTCTTTAGAATGTTACATTAATCAAAACGAAAGAACTTCCTTTGCTGCTGATATTCACACAGAGTTATGACTATATTTTTTTAACCTTTTTCATGCTGCTCTTAAGAAGATTTATGTGTATTATATCGTGCAAGTTTTTATGAATATTTTACATTTTTATATTTTTCAAACTGATGTTAATTTTAATTTCGCAATGTTTTGATAGTGATCTCCCATTGAATATTTTAATATATAGTTGTAAAATTTAACACCCTCTTTTTGGGAAATCAGATTCTTTTATTTTTTAGGGGGGTTGTTATCTGTCCCTTTTTTTGTCAGTCAAATGTCTCTGCTTACTCCAAAGCTAAATTTTAAATAGTTTACAAATACACATAGTCAAGTATGAACTTAAACAAAAATAAAATGTATTCATGTTTCAAATAAAATAAAGAGAAGGCAGCACTGGAGAACCTGCTGCCATTTGTGCATCCCAGGGACCCCAGACCACACATCAACCCTGTGTGGACACTAAAATTGGGAGCTTGAGAAGGCCAACATTTCTGAGCACAATCTGATGCTGGCCTCCCAGAGGTCAGGAACAGCAGCAGGTGAGATATATGTCCCAAGTGTGTGGTACTACAACAGGCTGCCTTCTGTCCGACCACAATGAAGCAAGGCCATCACTTCCTCGTCTTCCTGGCAACCTTCCCTGCAACCTTTCCTGAAGCCTTCCCTGCAGCCTTCCTTCTTCGTTTGGCTGGAGGCTGGGCCACTGGAGGGGTACTCCTGTCAGGAGGAGGAGGAGGTGGAGGAGAAGGGGGTGGCGCAGAAGAACAAGGTGGAGGTGGAGGAGAAGGGGTGGGGTGGAAGAACAAGGTGGAGGAGGAGGTGGAGGAGAAGGGGTGGGGCAGAAGAAGAAGGTGGAGGTGAAGGAGAAGGGGGTGGGGCAGAAGAAGAAGGTGGAGGAGAAGGGGGTAGGGCAGAAGAAGAAGGTGGAGGTGGAGGAGAAGGGGGTGGGGCAGAAGAAGAAGGTGGAGGTGGAGGAGAAGGGGGTGGGGCAGAAGAAGAAGGTGGAGGTGGAGGAGGAGGTTGAGGTTGGGACAGTTGTGCCACCTCACAAATTGCAGTATTGGGGGTAATTTTTCCCATCACCCCCTTGTTGAGCAAGGTGATGAGCAGGGGCTCGCATAGGAGGTGTTGCTCCATGCTCATCACCTTGAACTTTGCCTCCACTAGGCCGGCAATGGCCTCTTCAGGGGATGTGGGCTCTTTGAGGGTGGCATGGACCTCTTTAATAAGGGCCATTGCTGCCTCACTGGTGGTCCTGTCCCTCCTGCCTCTTTTGGGAAATCGGATGGGAGGCACCTGTGATCTGGTGCTTCTCCTTTGCCCTGCCACCTCCTGCCTGCCACTGGGCCCTGCCACCTCCTGGCTGCCACTGGGCCCTGCCACCTCCTGCCTTCCACTGGGCCCTGCCACCTCCTGGCTGCCACTGGGCCCTTCCTCCTCCTGCCTGACAGTTTCCAGAAAAAGGGACATAGTTTAATATGTTGCTTTCATCTTTGCCTCCAAATTTATAATCATGATTGAACCAATTAGAATGTAAATCCTGAAATCAGTTTCTAAAATTTACAACTACATCAGATTGACTATTTAGCACCCAATTAAGTGCAGACTAATGTCTAGAGATCTTGATTTCACTTGTGGAACTCTAAATAGTTTATGTTTGTCATCTTGACATATTTGGCAAACATTAATTTTATCCCAATACATTTTCATTTAATACTATACCTGGCTCCAGATGGCCAAATCAGGATCATCCAGGATGGCTGCCTCCTCTTGCTCCAGAGAAGGCTCAGGTTGGCTGCAGGGAAGTCTGGGGGGAAGAGTGGAGAGTGATGGCCTTGTCTCAATGTGGTCGTCCAGGAAGGACATCCTGCTGTAGTACCACAAATTCGGGACATACACATCATCTGCTGCTGCTCCTGACCTCTGAGAAGCCAGGACCTTAGAGCGTTCAGTCCTGTAGGTGCCTCTCAAGCTCCCAATTTTAGTGTCCACCTGTTTTGCTGTGGCTGTGGGCACCTTGGTATGCACAAATGGGAGCAGGGTCTCCAGCGCTGCTTTTCTCACCCCTCTTTTTTTGTGGATGGGGTTTTTGGTCTCCCACAGAGCGGGCAGCTCCCTTACCCGGTCTATAAATTCTGCAAGGAATTCCTTGTCACTTATAAACACATTCATTTTGGGTCTGCAAGTAAAATAAATAATATATAACTAATGTGAGGCACACAGTCTAACCTCCTTAACATCGTAGTCACCATATATATTCTACAACATTCTCAAGACAGTATAGGCCAACTATTTGTCCAAGTCACAAAATCACATACCTTCGTTCGCACGTCCGTAACTTGAACTCCTCTCTCCGCACACCGAACGTAGTATAGTCACATGTGTGTTTGCTATATATACACCACGCATGCGTCAAACTACGAACACGTCGCTCCGCACACGTCGCCCGCCCATGACGTTCTAACTAACATCTTTTCCCCGCCCCTTCTCTTTCGGCGCGCAGACAGATATGGCGGAGTTACAGCAGGTGTCTGATAATTCCGCAACTAACGAGGAGGAGACAAGCCTGGAGACCGAGGAAACGTCACGATCAAGGAGGAGATTCAAGGCATCTAATATGTCTTTTGCGGAGATGGCGGAGATGGTGGACATCTTGCTCAAGTCTGATTATGACGCAAAGCATGGGCCGTATAGCAAACTAAATAGAAGGAAGGCCAAAATCCTGAAGAAAGTCGTGAAGAGTCTGAAGACGAATTTCGGGGTGAAACGCTCAAATGAGCAGCTCAGAAAGAGGTGGTCAGACCTCAAACTGAGGGAGCCAGAGCAGTTAAGGAGCATTAAGAGAATGCTAGCAAAAAGTAAGTAAAATGTACACTTTTCGGCTATTAATGTTTTTCTCAACTTACAGTACATGTTGCTCCTTTTTGTGATTTTATCATATTGGACTCCCTTCCATAATTTAATAATTTGAACTTGGTTTGGCACAGTAATCGTTCGTTACATTACAGACACTTCGTTCGGCCACTATCCGCTGTTTTGGCTTATTTTATAGCCACAAAAGTAATTGGACATCTGCGTGTTTTTTTAACATTTGTGTTCAAAATTTTTAGGCTAGATGATGTGTTTGTAAAGAGAATGAAATGCAAACTTTAGTCAGTGTAAAGGAGAGGACACTCAGCAGCTGGTACCACATCTGTACTTTGGAGCACTATAGTGTGGGCCACCAGACCCGCCTTTTTTGGGTGTCCCACACAGGTGCATTAGTGATTTTTTGTGGTGCCTCCATGTCTAAAAACTGACAGCCAAAGGTGAATACTAAACATATTATTGGTCAGAAATAATACATTCATCTTTAACTTCCGCCCAAACACACACTTGTACCCCACTTCCAAACAATTTAGCCTGTTTTTATTTTTCATAGAGAATTTCAGTGTGATAAATAGACCTTTTGTTTGATTCTCATAGGGGAGAGAAGACTGGGAGGAGAACACTCCAGGGAGCACAGGAACCCAACAGCTTCACAACAACCCCAAACTCCCAAAGACCCACAACCGAAGGATGTTGAGGAAGTTGAGGTGGAGGAAGGAGAAGTACAGGAAGGAGAGGTGGATGACGTTGTGGATCTGGTCACCACAACAGGTCAGTATCTGACACCACAGCTTCAGGTAAGAGAGGTAGGCCTGCAGAGTTATAATACCTTTTTATTTTGTTTTTAGGGGATGTAAATGTTGTGGTGAAGGATAGTACACGTTTCTCTGCTGACAGTGCCCTCCGAATAATACAGCAAGTGATGGAATGTAGCATGGAACTGGACAGAATAAAAGAAATAATTCATGTGATGGATCAAACATTTAAAGACATTCTCGATGTTTTGGGGAGAATCGAATAAGTCAACCAAACCCCCATTTTTTTTTCAGGAATGACTGTTCATCAACCTTTTATACTGTTTTTGACAATGCAACCAGCCAAAAATGGAATATGCACACAGTGTGTCAACATGTGCTATCTGCCATCAGGGGATATCCATGTACGTCTTTTGGGGGTGCAACCCCTTCCTCGTATCTAAAGTAGGTGAACTGAGGAAGGTGTTGCACCCCCAAAACACGTCCATTGATCACCCCTGATGGCAGATAGCACATGTTGACAATAGGGATCAGGAGTCTCAAATCCCTAGTGGAAAATAATACAAAATGTGTGCATATTCAATTTTTGGCTGGGCAAGGGGTGGCAAGACCCCATATTAGGACGGGCACATAGAGACATAGTTTGTGTAAGTGAATGTGTCAGATTGCTCAGAGGTATCCAATGTTGTAATTTTTGGAATGCAACTGTTTTTGTATTTTCCTAAGAAAATAATTGGCGGTTTGTGGCCAGGAAAAAAAAAAAAAAAAAGGAAACATGTGTGTGAATGTGCACAGAGTAAAATGTTTGAACAGAAACAACGTGTAGCTTCTTTTTTCAATACGCTCTAACCTGATTTGTGTTTTTTTTAAGGTTACATAGTGAAATGGTTGTTATTTACTAAAGTAAAATACACTTGGCACTACAAATGCACTAAGACAAACTAGGAGACAGGAAACAAACCAAAGTTAAAATTAGAAATCAGATTTTTATTTTAATCATTCTCCAGGAATCTTTAGCCATAGCCTGGCATAGGAATTGCCCCCCTACCCGTGAAATATTCCATATATTTGTCCCGAACCTCACAGGCATTTTGGGGGGCAAGCCAGGACGGGCAGATTCCAGGCCCGGCAGGGGATTAGCAGGTGAAAGTCCAGCCTCAGGCAATACTGAGGCCATATATGAATTTGATTTTCTGCTGAGAAAATTGTGTAGCACACAACAGCATAAAACTACATAGTTTATTTTGTAGTCCGCCAAGTGGATGGAAGTCATAAAAATGCGGAACCGGCTGGCCATTATGCCAAAGGCATTTTCAACGACTCTTCGGCCCCTGGCCAGCCGGTAATTGAACACACTCTTCTCTGGGGTCAGGGTCCTCTGAGGAAATGGCCTCATAAGATGCGGTCCGAGCCCGAAGGCTTCATCAGCCAAAAAAACAAAGGGGAGTCCTTCAACATTCCCTGCATCCGGTGGCAATGCAAGGTCGTCACTCTGGAGACGGAGGGCAAACTCCGTCTGGATGAAGGATCCCCCATCGGACATCCGGCCATTCTTCCCTACATCAACATAGAGGAATTCATACCGTGCTGACACCACCGCCATCAGCACAATGCTATGAAACCCCTTGTAATTGAAGTAGTAGGACCCAGAACGGGGTGGCGGCACGATGCGGACGTGCTTCCCGTCTATGGCACCACCGCAGTTGGGGAAGTCCCACCGCGTGGCAAACTCCGATGCCACAGTCTGCCATTCCTGTGGCGTGGAAGGAAGCTGGGGAGTCAAACAAGATGAAAGAAAATTAGAATTTAAAAATATTACATTACAAGGAGATTATAATAAAAAACATTAGAGGCCAACATCAATCAAATTCTACGTTTATTAAGGTGTTTTCAATAAGTATAATGGAAGGCTCATGTTTCATATTCATCACCCCCTCTGATGGTCCTTTAATACATGATTTTGGGGGGGGGAGATGTGTTTGGCCACAGGATAGCAGTGCAGTGGCGGTGCGTCCAAAGTGGGCGCTGGAACACTGCCCCCTCTCTCCTGTGCCCGTCACTCAGAACAATACATAGGTTCTTGCCTTGCATTAACCTATGTATTGTCAACGCCGCCCACTATTCAGGTGTATGGCCCCCTGTTAAGCGACCAACATATGAATAACTGCGGCATTTATGGGGTGAAAATTACATATCAGAAACAGGGAGGCAAATAGGCTTGCACATTACAGCCTGAGGGATGTAATTGGCTTCATAAAAGTTAATTGGGGACGCGGGGGGGGGGGGGAGCATTTCTTGGGTAAACACTGACAGGCTGCTCTGCCAATCATGTTCACCAAGTCTGTTTAATGGTAACATGATTGGCTGATGCAACATCAAGGGAAGGAGAAGACATCAAGGACAGAAGAAGGATGGCGCTGACCACAAGAAGGTATGTGCAGGGCTGGGGACAAAATGGCTGCATTGGAGGGGACAAAATGGCTGCATTGGAGGGGACAAAATGGCTGCATTGGAGGGGACAAAATGGCTGCATTGGAGGGGACAAAATGGCTGCATTGGAGGGGACAACTGGGGGCGTTTAATAGGCACCTTTGCAAAAATGGAGGAAGTTTATTTCCTAAATTGGGGTTGGACCCCCAAACATTTGTTGCAACAGGCGCCCCTGCTGGAAAGGTTAGTAAAGGGAAATATGCATGGAGGAGAAAAAAGGGGCAATCTAAAGCTTCCAGCATGCATGGGGACAAAGGGGACATTCTCAGCATATTACAATCATGGTAATTAGGGAAGGATGAAAGAAATACAATACATTAGCATACATGAAATACATAAAATGTGATGTTAAAGGAGAAAACTTACCCTAATATAGTCCTCCTGCAGGACTTGTATAATGGCAGAACAGGTGTCTGGGATTATGAGGCCCAGAGCCTGGGGGGAGATGCCTGTCGTGAACTTCAAGTCCTGAAGACTTCTCCCTGTCGCCAGATAACGTAACGTGGCGATGAGCCTCTGCTCAGCACTGATGGCTTCCCGCATAACGGTGTCCTGCCTGGTAATATAGGGGGACACCAAAGCCAACTGTCCTGAAAAACGGGGTCAGACATCCGCAGAAAATTCCTGTAGTCCTCAGGATTATTCTCGACTATCTCCCGCAGCAGAGGCATGTGGCAGAATTGGTCCCGCTGGAGCAACCAATTCTTGGTCCATGAACTCCTCCTCACACCATTCATGGACTGGTCTTGGTCCAAAACAAGCAGACCAACACCAAGCGCACGCACAGCACGAACTCGACGACGAGAACGTCCAGGCGACATGGCTAGGAAACGGTCGTCTTATCAGAACGTACAGAACAGAACGCACTTTAGAACAGCAAGGCCTATGAATAACGAACTGAAAATCAGAAACGAACGGGCAAGAACGCACTGTAAAACAGATACGACCTGCCTAGACGCCCTGAAAGTCAAGATACGAACCCACAAGCACAAACTGAACCTCAGAAAACGAACTGAAAAGCACGAAGACTGAAAAGCGCGAATCGTCTCTTCCCAAACTTTTACTTCACACACGGTAACACGAGATCAGCAAAAGCAGCCCAAGGGGTGGCGCCAAGAAAATCGATCTTCCCCTTTATAGTGCCGTCGTACGTGCTGGACGTGAGCGCGGAGAACAACGAGGAAATTGGGAAATGTCAGTGTGTACGCATAGGAAGCTTGACGAGAAACTCGTCAAGGTTAACAAGAATCTCGTCTAAAAAAACGACGTGTTTTTAATGACGAGAAAATCGGTCGTGTGTACGAGGCTACACAGTGTCTCAGTTCTGGCCTTCCCTTTTGATTCTGGTTTTAAGACTGTTCAAAGAAGTCTCACGTAGTGAAGAGTGTCCACCTGTTACAAGTCAGCATTTTTTTTGGAGTATCCCAAATCACCCCAACTCCTCTCCTGTTACAAGTTCTACAAGAATTAAATCTTAAAAAGACTTCTACTAGACCAGTGATGGCGAACCTTGGCACCCCAGGTGTTTTGGAACTACATTGCCCATGATGCTTATGCACTATGCAGTGTAGTTGAGCATCATGGGAAATGTAGTTCCAAAACATCTGGGGTGCCAAGGTTCGCCATCACTGTCCTAGACTGTTTAATGGAGCCAACGTGAATGGACTGTTGCTTGCGTGATTGGTAGCCTCTGCACTCTTTGGGGAAGAACAAGTATAAAATTCAGTGACTCCAATGGGGTAGTGCTACACATGAATATATATGATGTGAAGAGAATGAGAGAGAGAACGAGAGAGAGAATGAGAGACAGAGAGAGAGAGAGAGAGAGAGAGAATGAGAAACTAAAACCCCAGATATAGAGGCCAGTAGCCCCATATTCTATAAGTCTCCTATCCTGGATATAACTGAGGGGTGGAGTTGCTGCGCATAGCATTTGACCAGGCCCAGACTGGCCATAGGCCACACCGGACATTTGCCTTGATGGGCTGGTGCCACATGTCCTGGCAGGGCGTGTTGATGACCGGGCCGCGCAGTGGGAGGCGGCTGTGGTCTGTTCGGGGCTGACATGGGCCACAGTCGCCGCTTGCCTCCCGCTGTGTGGCTGTGCCTATGTCTCCTCTCCTGGCTCTCCCACCCCACCTTCAGTGTCATCTTGTTCGTGTGGGGCGGGAGGAGCTGGAGACCTACATGGAGAGTGGGACACGCAGGCTGAGTCCTGCCTCTGCCCTGCCAGAGGTGGGACTGTGCATGGGGAGGCAGAGAGTGGGGGGGCACTGTGGTGTGGGGGGCACTGTGGTGGGGGGGCTGTGATTGTTGGGGGCACTGTGGTGTGTGGGGGGGCACTGTGGTGTAGGGGGGGGGGCTGCACTGTGTACTGTGGGGGCACTGTAATCATTGCAGTGCTCCTTTGCAGTGTGTTCCTATTTGTGTCACAGTACCCCTTTGCTCTGCAGTGCATCGATGGTTTGTATCATGTTGCTCTGCTCTTGCCTCTCTATGTTCTCCTCTATTGTGATCACATACATAATAATCTTTGGGTTCTGCAAACACACTCATTAATTATATGGGAGACATTATTAGTACATAATGACATAGAAGAAGTGACAAGCACATTCCATCTCCTGTACAGGCGGAAGGGGCACAGATCCAGCACTGACAGGCAGGAGAGAAGATATAGGCACCCTGGGAATTAGAAGGAGAGATTCTAAGAGGCTTAGGGGAAGACACATATGACACATCAGGAGAAAGAAATCGTTTCCATAAAACGCTGAAAACCTGCATATCATTAGACTGCAAAGAGCAATGATGAACAGCTACCTACAGCGACCAATCAGAACTGAGCTTTGATCATCATCATGGTTGGGAAGTAAAGTGCACCTGTCACCAAAACTCACACTTCACAAGGATACAGTAAAGTAGGACAAATGTCAGCATAACTAAATCACATTTTTATTTTCAATAGGAGAACCTTTTGCTCTGCCATGGTTAAGAAAAAAAAATGCTGCTTCTGAGCTCCCTCGTGTGGCCTACAACCTTGGCAGCTTACATTTCAATATCTATATCGGGGGTCTCCAAAATTTCTAAGCAATGGGCCAGTTTACTGTCCTTCGGGCTTTAGGGGGGCCAGATTGTGGCCAGTGGGAGTAGAAAATTCGGATTCCCTAACAGTAGTGCCCCATCATTGGTTTTAATGGGAGAAATAGTGCCCCATCGTTGGTATCAATGGAAGAAGAGTGCCCCATTGTTGGTAGAAATGAAAGAAAAGTGCCCCATTGGTAGCAATGGAAGAAAAGTGCCCCATTGTTGGTAGAAATGGAAGAAAAGTGCCCCATTGTTGGTAGCAATGGAAGAAGAGTGCCTCATTTATGGTGTCAGTAGGGGGAATAGTGCCCCATCATTGGTATCGATTGGTGAAATAGTGCCCCAAGGGCCAGATAAAGGCAAGCAAAGGGCTACATCCGGCCCCTGGGTCGCAGTTTGGGGAACATTGATCTATATGGTTCAGGGGGCATTGTGGGTGTGTCACATCATTAGAGACTGCAGAAGCCCTGTGCTTCCAATCACACTGTCTGTTAGATTGGAGAATGAGATAAATCCATAAGTAAGGCACAACACTATGTAAATATGTCTGCCTCCATGTACATGTATATTTATATTTATAATTCAATATGACAAAGACAAGGACATTTAAGTAAATGGGAAGAGGAAAGAGCCCTGGACTGCCGCACTCTGTATAAACGATTTATTGAGTTTCAAAAAATAAATAAAAATCCAAAATGTAATCCATAAATCCAAAAGCAGGCAGAAAACAGACAGTAGACATGCAGGGGTGAATGGCTGACGCGTTTCACATCAAAAATTGATGCTTACTCATAGCTGACATTTAAGCAAACCCTAAAGCTAGGTTAACACCTTTGCATGCAAAATCACACGCTTTTCCGCCATGCACAGAAATGCGTTGTCCTTTAGCAGATAGCTGACAGTGCCATTAATTATTAATGGAACTCCCCCAATGCATCTGCTAACATGCACATTTTCGTGCACACCGAACCGCATGATGCCCCAGCACCATGTGGTTCAGTGCGACACCATAGGCGTGCGTACAGGGTGTGCCAGATGTGCCTGGGCACACTGTAATCACCCTGTGCTGCGCAGATTCCCCTGCTGCTTGGCTGCAGAGAAAGGGACTGGGGAATCTCTGTTTACACCCCTGATATTTCACCAAAGCCCCCCAATGGGGCTTCTAAAAAATTGTAAAAAGAAATATTATGAAATGATTGTAAAAAATATTGCAAAATTTAAAATTAATTGTAAGAAAGTAATAATAAAAATAAACTACTAACACCAATGTTTGTCCTTCTGACACCTTCCACTTCTGTAATGACACCAACCTATTTATTTTTTGCGCTATAAACAATATTTTTTACTTTCTGCTATAGAACACATCCAATAAAACAAATTAAAAAAAACAAATATCTTCATAAATTTAGGCCAATATGTATTCTGCTACATGTTTTTGGTAAAAAAAAAATCCCAATAGGCGTATATTGATTGGTTTGCGCAAAAGTTCTAGCGTATACAAACTATGGGATATTGTTATTTATTTTTATTTTTTACTAGTAATGGCGGCAATCAGTGACTTATAGCAGGACTGTGGTATTGCGGCGGACTATCGGACGCTAACTGACACTTTTTGAGGACCAGTGACACTAATACAGTAAAAATATGCACTGTCACTGTACTAATGATACAGGCTGGGAAGAAGTTAACATCAGGGGCGATCAAAGAGTTAAATGTGTGCCTAGCCTGCGTTTTACTACACTGTGTGAACTGCTTTTACTAGGGGAAGAGATGGAATTTATTCAGAACGGCGATCTGCCTTGTTTACATAGGCAGATTGCAGTTCTGTGTCTCTGCCTGGCGATCAACAGGTGCTGGGGGGACATCGAGTACCCAGCACCCGCTGATCAGCTTCCGCTGTGTGCAATTACAGTAGAAGCGAGCTGCCGGCAGTGCGGATGTGCACCCCCTACCCCAGGGCTCTACAAACCCCGGGCGCCAGGACGCAATTGCGACTAAAATTAGTGACCTGGCGACTGAGGCGGCACAGCTGGGGTACCCTGTCTCCGTGCGCACCCCCCCTCGCGATCGTGTCGTGCCGCGCCGACCTGTAATTGAGGCCGCGGCTTTGCGGCCTTCTGCAGTCCTATGGTTCCTTCTGGAATCGGGCGTCCTCTTGTGGTGGCCGTTGGTATGACAAGACAACCAGCAATGCTAATGGAGCTTCCCTGCCTGTTTCCATCTCCTTCCCTTTACTTAGAAGTTAGAAGACCCAAACATTATATATATTTTTTATTCTAACACCCTAGAGAATAAAATGGCGGTCGTTGCAATACTTTTTGTCACACCGTATTTGCGCAGCGGTCTTACAAGCGCACTTTTTTGAGAAAAAATACATTTTTTTTTTTTTATTAAAATAAAACAACAGTAAAGTTAGCCCAATTTATTTTATATTGTGAAAGATAATGTTACGCTGAGTAAATTGATACCCAACATGTCACACTTCAAAATTGCGTCCGCTCGTGGAATGGCGACAAACTTTTACCCTTTAAAATCTCCATAGGCAACGTTTAAAAAATTCTACAGGTTGCATGTTTTGAGTTACAGAGGAGGTCTAGGGCTAGAATTATTGCTCTCGCTCTACCAATCGCGTTGATACCTCACATGTGTGGTTTGAACATCGTTTTCATATGCGGGCGCTGCTCACGTATGCGTTCGCTTCTGCACGCGAGCTCGGCGGGACGGGGCGCGTTCCTGGCTCCTAACTTTTTTAGCTGGCTCCTAGATTCCAAGCAAATTTGTCAAGCCCTGCCCTACCTGGTAGTGTCGGATCACATATATATATATATATATGTGATTCGACACACAGGTGCTCCGAATGTAGCAGTAAAACTGCTATAGGGTGGGCCTGAAGCGGTTAAGGGGATAAAACATGGGGTATTGTGTTTTTATTACAGAAATGTCTGAAATCTGTTTTTCTTTTTTCAATTTGCCTTGACATAGCCTTTAAGGGCAAAATATGTACTGGGACCACGCAGAAAGATAAGATAATTTCCTCAATATCCCAGAAAGAACACAGACCGCATTTAAAAGCTGATAGAGACTTTAACAGGCTCTGCTCTATGGATCCAGGGGAAGGCAAGAAAAATTCCAGAGATACCTGTGGCCAATTATGTTTCAAAGGGGATGACATATCTGTATACACAACTGAATTGCATACTGCTACAGAGAGCGTGGTAATACAAACAATGGGCCTAGAAAAAATAGAGAAAAGCCTTCGTCCTTCCTTTTCTTTACTTATCATTTAGATTTGAAATTTTCCGATATGTTCCCTTTTTTCAGGAAAAAACATAAATGTTATATATTGGTGCCCCAATCCCACCCAATCCTCAGTCACCAGACCCCGATCATGGAAACCTGGTTTCACAGACGTACCTGGCTGCAGGCATTCTGGTGCATGCTGGGACTTGAAGTTTCACAAATCTGATAAGGCCCCATTCACACGGGGCGTGCTACAGAGTGCAAGGCCAGTATCTACCTACACAAGACAGTGGCTCTCGCTGCTGTCAGGTAAGTATAAGGGGGGGTGGGAGAGGGGGAGGTTACCTGCATGCCTAGAATGCATTAAAGTGGAAGTAAACCCTTCTATCGTTTTTGCCAAAGAAGCTGCCATCTTGGCCTCTGTTTAATCTTCAACTGCCATGATGCTACACGCTTTTCTTTTATGTAAAACGTGATCAGCAAGTATTGTGACAGACCCAACCAGGACAGAGGTTTTTGGAGAAGACTAGTGGCAAGCCACCTACCCACTAATTATGGCCAATGGAGAGAGCAGATCATTCTCCAATGATGGACAACAATGTGATGACCGCTGAGAGCGAGGCTTGGATTCATTCTCTGAATGAGGACAATAAAGCTTCCCTTTTGGTGTGTATGGAAAGGTGTAATATTAATATTTTACAGGTTAATAATCATAGGGAATATGGTGGCCCTCCTGCCCTCCTGCAGATTGAGGACAGAAATATTTATCAACAATATCACTCAAGAAATCTATGAAGATAAATTAATTCCACCTGTTCAGACTGCTGGAACATTGTATGAGTTTGTCTCCTAGACTGTTGCAGACTTTTGCTGGATAGTCTGAGGTGGGGTGGAATCACTGTTTGTTATGTGTTTATTGTTAACTAGGTCTTTCTCATTGTGTGCCTCCTAGATGTGAATTCCCATTGATAATTAAGTCGCCTATTGTTTCTGTCTGTTGGTAATTTGGCTAATTCTTGGAGGTTCCTATGATGGGATTAGCCTTGTGTCAACTCTACTTCGTTATCTAAACCATTGTGTGATGTGTTGGGTAAATATTTGGTTTTATTGGTTGTGTGGTAACTGACATACCTTTGTATTGTATAAAAACCTATATTTCTGTTTAATAAACACTCATTCCTTTGGTTCTACCTCAACATCTTCGGTCTGCTGGAACGGTTTGGAGGAAAGGAGGCACTGCTTGGCGGAAGTACCCAAGTGGGGTGCCAAGCATTCACAGTTTAGCTCTGTACAGCAAGGCACATATACTATATATATATATATATATATATATACAGTCAGATCCATAAATATTGGGACATCGACACAATTCTAATCTTTTTGGCTCTATACACCACCACAATGGATTTTAAATGAAATGAACAAGATGTGCTTTAACTTTAATTTGAAGGTATTTACATCCAAATCAGGTGAACGGTGTAGGAATTACAACAGTTTGTATATGTGCCTCCCACTTTTTAAGCGACCAAAAGTAATGGGACAGATTAACAATCATAAATCAAACTTTCACTTTTTAATACTTGGTTGCAAATCCTTTGCAGTCAATTACAGCCTGAAGTCTGGAACGCATAGACATCACCAGACGCTGGGTTTCATCCCTGGTGATGCTCTGCCAGGCCTCTACTGCAACTGTCTTCAGTTCCTGCTTGTTCTTGGGGCATTTTCCCTTCAGTTTTGTCTTCAACAAGTGAAATGCATGCTCCATCGGATTCAGGTCAGGTGATTGACTTGGCCATTGCATAACATTCCTCTTCTTTCCCTTAAAAAACTCTTTGGCTTCTTTCGCAGTATGCTTCGGGTCATTGTCAATCTGCACTGTGAAGCGCCGTCCAATGAGTTCTGAAGCATTTGGCTGAATATGAGCCGATAATAATATTGCCCGAAACACTTCAGAATTCATCCTGCTGCTTTTGTCAGCAGTCACATCATCAATAAATTCAAGAGAACCAGTTCCATTGGCAGCCATACATGCCCATGCCATGACACTACCACCACCATGCTTCACAGGTGAGGTGGTATGCCTTGGATCATGAGCAGTTCCTTTCCTTCTCCATACCCTTCTCTTCCCATCACTTTGGTACAAGTTGATCTTGGTCTCATCTGTCCATAGGATGTTGTTCCAGAACTGTGAAGGCTTTTTTATATGTTGTTTGGCAAACTCTAATCTGTCCTTCCTGTTTTTGAGGCTCACCAATGGTTTACATCTTGTGGTGAACCCTCTGTATTCACTCTGGTGAAGTCTTCTCTTGATTGTTGACTTTGACACACATACACCTACCTCCTGGAGAGTGTTCTTCATCTGGCCAACTGTTGTGAAGGGGGTTTTCTTCACCAGGTAAAGAAGTCTTCGGTCATCCACCACAGTTGTTTTCCGTGGTCTTCCGGGTCTTTTGGTGTTGCTGAGCTCACCAGTGCGTTCTTTCTTTTTAAGGATGTTCCAAACAGTTGATTTGGCCACACCTAATGTTTTTGCTATCTCTTTGTTTGTTTTGTTTTTTCAGCCTAATGATGGCTTGCTTCACTGATAGTGACAGCTCTTTGGATCTCATATTGAGAGTTGACAGCAACAGATTCCAAATGAAAATAGCACACTTGAAATTAACTCTGGACCTTTTATCTGCTCCTTGTAAATTGGATAATGAGGGAATAACACACACTTGGCCATGGAACAGCTGAGCAGCCAATTGTCCCATTACTTTTGGTCCCTTAAAAAGTGGGAGGCACATATACAAACTGTTGTAATTCCTACACCGTTCACCTGATTTGGATGTAAATACCCCAATTAAAGCTGAAAGTCTGCAGTTAAAGCACATCTTGTTTGTTTCATTTCAAATCCATTGTGGTGGTGTATAGAGCCAAAAAGATTAGAATTGTGTTGAGGTCCCAATATTTATGGACCTGACTGTACATGTTTGTTTTTGTGTTTATATATTATATAAGGTCCAGACATCAAAGCATTGCTCAGCCAGTATCAATCAAATGCACACTGTGAACAAAGTGTTCTTTGGATGAATAAAAGGATGCATCTGATTGGCTGTAAAAGGCAGACTAATTTTTGTTAGCCCTTCTTGAGAAGACTGCAGTATAGAAGAATGAAGGGAAGCATCTGAGTGGTTATGATGGACACTTCTATTTTCGCAGATTGTTCCCCTTCATTCTTTCAGCCATCTCTGCAAATTTGAAGTCATCGGTAATTTGTGTTGTACACGTGTTTATTTTTTATTAATTAGAAAATATGGTGGAGACAAAAGCCCAGATGGTAAAAATCCTGCACTTTTTTTTTTTTTTCCTGATTACAGTTCCTTGGCAGAGAGATTGCATCTGACGTGTACGGCGTTGCACTTATGCAAAAGAATAAAGACAAGGAAGCATATGGACAGAAATCACATTCCCATCTCATCAGAGGCTAAGGTTTGCTATATTAATATTTCAGCATTGTTTTTAAGCATATTTCCAAAAATAAAACTCAAGACAACAATAATACGAGCTGCACATGAAAGACGTTTGTTCTGTTCAAAGAAACTTACCTTAAATTTATGTTATTAACCACTTCAGCCCCGGAAGAATTGCCTGCCCAATGACCAGGCCAATTTTTGCGATACGGCACTGCGTCGCTTTAACTGACAATTGCACGGTCGTGCAACGCTGTACCCAAACAAAATTTACGTAATTTTTTCCCACAAATAGAGCTTTCTTTTGGTGGTATTTGATCATCTCTGCAATTTTGTACTTTTTGCTATAATAAATATCCCCAATTTTTTTAAAAAAAGTGATTTTTTTCTCAGTTTAGGCCGATATGTATTCTTCTACATATTTTTGGTAATAAAAATCGCAATAAGCGTATATTGATTGGTTTGTGCAAAAGTTATAGCGTCTACAAAATAGGGGATAGATTTATAGCATTTTAATTTTATTATTATTTTTTTCTAGTAATGGCGGCAATCTGCGATTTTTATCGGGACTGCGACATTATGGTGGACACATCGGACACTTTTGACACATTTTTGGGACTATTGGCATTTATACAGCGATCAGTGCTATAAAAATGCACTGATTACTGTAAATATGTCAATGGCAGGGAACACTAGGGGGCGATCAAGGGGTTAATTGGGTTCCCTAGTGTGTTTCTAACTGTAGCGGGAGGCGACTGACCTAGAGGAAATGACAGATCATGGTTCCTAGCTATTAGGAACTCACAATCTGTCTTTCCTCACAGAACAGGGATGTGTGTGTTTACACACACACGTAACTGTTCTGCCTCTCGTGCCCGCGATCGCTTGCGGACGGCAGTCACGAGCATCGGCACCCCCACAGTGTGCGCGCGCCTGCTATCCCACTTAAAGGGACCGACGTACAGCTACGACGTTCGCGGGATCGTGCTGACCTTCTGCGTAAACCGACGGCGGCTGGTCGGCATGTGGTTAATGGTTTATCAAAAAAAAACTGACTTTTCAGAAGCGGGCAAGAATGCTTACTTTAATGTTGGATTCTGAGCTGGTGTGAAGATAATGTTGAATAATTAACCACCAAGTATGAATGCTTTCAAAATATAATTTCTTTCTCTTATGCCGCGTACACACGCTCGGAATTTCCAATGGAAAAAGTCTGACAGAATTTTTTCATTGGACATTCCGACCGTATGTATGCCCCATCTGACTTTTTCCGTCGGAAATTCCGATGGAATTAGATAGAGAACATGTTCTCAATTTTTCAGATGAAAAAAATTTCTATCGGAATTTCCGTTCGTCTGGATGCAATTCCGACGGAATAAACACCACGCATGCTCGGAAACAATTTGACGTGTGCTCGGAAGCATAGAACTTCATTTTCTCGGCTCGTCGTAGTGTTTTATGTCACCGCGTTCTTGACGGTCGGATTTTAGTGTGACCGTGTGTATGCAAGACAGCTTGAGCGGAATTCCGTCGGAACTCCGTCGGAAAAACCTGTTGGAGTTTATTGCGACGGAAATTCTGCTTGTGTGTACAAGGCATTAAGGTTAACTTGTGGGTTTACACTCCCTTCCTGATACACTATATTGAAGTTTTGAAAGGATGGGAGTGCCACACCAGCTTGTACAGACTTTTTAACAGATTATAATTTTTTTGTAATAGCCAACGCCTTTTAGAGGCTTAGCACTCCCCCCCCCCCCCCTAGCCAATGAGTTGGCTGTTACATATGGCCATCTTTTTAAAACTTCAACAAACTCCTCTGGGGGTCCAGTAAGAACCCACAGTTGCTGGTGAGCAGCCCCTAGAACCATAACCACTCACTGTGCTAAAACATATCTGCATAAGTTTCAGTGCTCCTACATGACAAAGATTGATACACTATATTGGCAAACATTTATGCACACCTTAGACCTATATAAGTATCATGGACATCCTATTTTGAAACCATAGACTGGTTTTATAATAACTGAGAGTCAGCCTGAGATTCATGACTCCTATTAAACAGTACAGAACACGGCTACTTGAGCTTATCCTCATTAACAGCATCCCCTACTGTGAAGTCCAAGGTAGCTTTGGTGACACAGTTGAACAGCTAGAAGGAACCGAAGTCTAAGCTAGCTTTGGTAACACAGTTGAACGGTTAGAAGGAACCACGGTCCAAGGTAGCTTTAGTAACACAGTTGAACAGCTAGAGGGAACCGCGGTCCAAGGTAGCTTTGGTAACACAGTTGAACAGCTAGAGGGAACCGCAGTCCAAGGTAGCTTTGGTAACACAGTTGAACAGCTAGAGGGAACCGCAGTCCAAGGTAGCTTTGGTAACACAGTTGAACAGCTAGAGGGAACCGTAGTCCAAGGTAGCTTTGGTAACACAGTTGAACAGCTAGAGGGAACCGCAGTCCAAGGTAGCTTTGGTAACACAGTTGAACAGCTAGAGGGAACCGCAGTCCAAGGTATCTTTGGTAACACAGTTGAACAGCTGGAGGGAACCGCAGTCCAAGGTAGCTTTGGTAACACAGTTGAACAGCTGGAGGGAACCGCAGACCAAGGTAGCTTTGGTAATACAGTTGAACAGCTAGAGGGAACCCAGGCCCAAGAATACAGAGCCACCCCACTGGAACAGCAGTATTCTGGTATCAGTTGGGGCACCCCACAGAAAGCCTTCCAGAGAAGGTTCCTGCTCGGCTGTCTGCACAAAGATTCTGACAGTAGAGGATCTCTCACCTGGCTGCAGATCACGTGTCCAGTTACTTCTGCTTCAACAGGTGTTGTCTCTCTCTGAGCTGCTGTATCATGTGATATGGTGAGGTCAAACATACTGCGTTTGCAACCTGCGTTTCAGGTGTCATTCATTTATTATTGACACCCACTGCAGATCACAATTGCAGTGCTTTTTGAACGCAGTGCGGTAAATTTGCACAGAATGCGGTTTTCTTGCACCTCCCTTCCGTTCCGAGAAGACGTCGGATGACGAAGCGTGTAAGGAGGGGCAGGGACGCTAATGTCACTGCGCTCACCAGATCATACCCACGGCTCGACTCTTCAGCCGGGGACAAATAGTAAAACAATCAAGTGTTATTTCCCTAATGTCGGGTTGACACTATACAAATGTGAGTGTTCTTATTCTATTGTAATAAAAGCCTGTGTATTTTAAGGATTTACGCTATGAGAGCCTTTCTTCTTTTTACTCAACCTCTATGCCTCATTGGGACCTGCATGCGAGGACCCACTGAGAGGGGTTTGTACTGAGAGCCAGCATCTTGGAGCTATCTATTCTGAAGGGATCAGTAATAAGCACTGTAGCTGGTTCTATAAGACCAGCCATTAACTCTGGTGAGTTAATTTAGGTTGATCGGTGAAGGATCTCACTAGGTGTTACATGTATTGTTTGGAATACAGCACTTTTGAGTAAGATTCATCATAATTTTATTTTTTCATGGGACGTTTATTCTTTTCATCACTGAGGACTATGTTTGATTTTTCACTTAATGAACTTTTTGGAATATTTGTGTTATTTTATTTTGAGTTACACTGTGTCGCTTTGCACTACACTAGCACTTTATTTTTGCATATATTGCACATTATGATATACCGTAAGTATATTGTTGCATATTGTGCTATATCATTTTGCACTGCACTAGCACTTCAGTTTTATTTTATTTTTGCATATTTTGCACTTTATGATAGAAGTATATTGCTATATTGCTGCATTTATATATTTTGGTAGTTGTAGTATCAATTTTAGTAGTCACTATTTTGTGGATATGTTTCCCAACACAGATGGTTTCATAACATTATCACTACTATAGTGGGTAACTATCAAAGAGATTAGTCTTTGGCTAGCGCTGCTCTCCTTTTTTCCATTTTTTCTATTTCCTGCACCACATTCTGGTGTGAACCATACCTTAAAAGAGGGAAACTGAAGACTTTGATGTGAAAGAGAGCAAGAAAGACTGAAAGCTTGTGAAAATAGGAGGGGAGCTGAGGACTCCATTGTGAAAGGGAGGGGGGGTCTGAGGACTCTGATGTTAAAGGATGGGGGGGGAAAGGACTCTGATGTAAAAGGGTAGGGGCAGAAGGCTCTGATGTGAAATGGAGGGAAGACTGAGGACTCTAATGTAAAAGGGGGACATCTGATGTGATGGAGGAACCCCAATTTAGACTGAGGTGCCTTGAGGTTTTGAATCATTTTAAAGGGTGCCGTTACTAATGTGGCACCCTCTACCTAGGTAGGTGCTAGAGGTAAATTTTTGATGAGTGCAGGTAAATTTAGGCAGGTCTAGCTCTCTGTTTTGATCTGTGTGGGCTGGGAGTGGCTCAGAGTAGGCTGGTGATTCATAGATAGTATCATTTCTCGGTTACCTCCCTCTGGCTTCTAGAGGATTCTAGAAGAGAGGAGGGGAAGAGAGTTGGAGCTGTCTGAGGTGTCTCAGGGAGCCCTGACCAATCCCCATCTAGGATTGGCAGGGGGCCGGCTTCCTTGATATACCCAGGGTCAGACCAGCTGGGGAGTTGTTGTTGGGTGGAAGAACTGAGGATGGAATACTAGGCTATCGGGGCCTTTGAGGGGCACTCCCCAGTCTGGGGGGGTGACCTTAAGCCTGGGGTTTGGGTGCAGGAAGGATCCATTCAAGAACGCGTGAAGGACCTGGACAGGAGGCATAGAGAGGAGTCGGAGAGGGCAACAGGAGCTAGTAATGCCGGGCAAGTCTTCAGGAGGGAACCACAGGTGTGTGTGAGGCTAGGAGGGCTGGTGAGTGACAGGCACAGTCGGGAGAACTGGGGAGGCATGCCTGAGAAGACTGGGAGTGAGCAAAATGGGATGGGTGCAGAGCCAGCAGTAAGGACTGTGATGTCGGGCAGCTGCAGCCAGGAGGGCTGGCTGGGCATGAAGAGGGATTACTGGGAGTAGTAGTTCACCATAGGACAGCTAGCACAAAGGACTTCCTATTTCTATTTTTGCTACACTAAAGGGGCCTGCGGTCCCTGCCTGCAAATGACAATTCCCAAGGCCTGACTGAGTCAGAGTTGGGCCTAACCAGCTGTACCTGGAGTCAAGTGTTGTGCAGGAGGAAGAGAGAGTGATAGTCTGCAAGCAAGTGTTGTGCAGGAGGAGTTTGGAGAAGTGTCTTGTACAAAGAGTGTACATAGTTCTGTCCCAAATTGACGGTTCTAAAATTCTACTGGGCATTCCATATATTCCCATCCCTATCCAAGTTCAAATCCCTCAATAAAAACAACAAAAAACAAGCATATGGACTGTTCATTGTCTCCAAGGTAATTGGGAAGTGAATGCCGGGTTGGGCAGGGTGACAGATAGACCACAATTTTCAGCAGCCCCTACGGGGGTACCGCTACACTAATATAAGTGTAGCGGCCTACTCCCTCTCCTCTTTACTTTCAGCTCGTCTGTCTCTTGTCTAGGGGTACCTTAGAGGAGAGAGTGCGGGGTCACCACGCCAAGTTCCCACTGCAGGTGTGTGTGTGGTGGGAGACAATTCTCTTTTACCTTCGGGTCGGTGTTCTGCATCTGGAGCCTCCTCCTGGTTTCTTGAACAGTGTCTGCCAGTAAATGAGCCCCACACCACTAAAGTCCAACACTCCTTTATTCTTCTCAATGTAAAAGCAAACACAATCAGTTGGACTCCCTCAACGAACAGAACAGACAGGGGGTGTGGATGCGAGTAGGCCCAGGCACAATGAACTCTATTACTTCCTTCCCAGAAGTAGATTTCTGCTCCCAATCGAGGAAGACCTCCCTCCCGGCGGTCTCCGGAGGCTCACCCGTCACTGGCAATTTGCTGCACCAGGTCTTCAGGTAAGTACCTCCTCCGGTCCCTTACGCCACTGGATTCGGGTACCCACTCCCAGGGTCCCCTAGGAAGTTCCTCCCGCGCGGAGCATTAATCCGGGACCCTCAGTCCCGAACCGCCATCCAAGTACCTCACCCCAGGCTAAAGGTGCCTGGGATGGAACACGACCTCCTAACGTCCTCCAGGCCTAGGCCGCCTAGAGGACCGACACGAACCACCGCCCTCAGGCTGAAGGTGCCTGGGACTCGACCCCGTGACAAAGATGGCCGGCCCCCTTATACCCTCTCCCAGCAAGCACGGCGGGTTCCCCGCCCCACCACACCACTGCCGAGGGAGGACAAAAATAGGTTACGGCACACAGCAATGGTTCAACCCCAGCCCAAGGCGACAGTGCCACCTGCTGGGCTGCAGGGAACTGCACATTACTGGTGTCTCTGCCAGTTTCAAATACACAGGGAAAGTGCATGCCTGCTACACTCTCCCCCTGGTGGTTTGACACTGGTCCCCAGTGTCTGGAATAAACTATGCCCTCGACGGCTGACATAGCCCAGTCCAGAAACCAACTATAATTTGTACAAAAATAAAAACTTTAGGAAACTAAAACTAGCTAGAGCAGTTGTGCCTGAGCCTCGCATGAAAAGGGAGGGAAAGGGAAGCAACAACACATAACAGCAACATTGAAATCACATCTTCACATAACATTTTTCCCCACCCATCCTGGCTAAGACCCACACCATCCGCAGTGGTCTTGATGGGATGCTCTCCTGCAGAGCGGAAAAGAAAAGGTAAACACACAAATCCCTGACGCATATGTTCGTGTGAGAACGAAAAAACTTCTCCGCAGAGAAATCCTTTCCTTCAAAAGTGTGTGTGTGTGAACAGTGAATGCCGATGCACGACACTGCCATCTGGTGACAGCATCACGGTAACTGCACCTGTGGAACTTTCCTTCTTCTTTGGGCCCTATCTACCCCAGAGTCCATGATTGTTTGCTGGAAAATTTAAGAACAAACAGGAACAGTCCTTCCATTCCTCTGGGTAACAAGAACAACGAACCCCGGAAAGTTCAGCAATGTAAAGAACAAAACAGAATCTCTCTTCTCCTGGCAAGACTATGGCATCCGGGTGGCGAGGTGCTCTGATCACCTCCGTTCTGGGCATAGGTGCCCGCAGTGACAGTCTCTTATCCCCAGCATTAGGTGCAGGTGGCACCGGGAAGGCAAGAGTAGGCTGGGGACGGGACCCCTCCTCAGGCGCTGGTGCCTCCACCCGTGGTGTACTATCCCCTGTAGACATGGGTGGGTCCCTGGTTCTGCGGGACGAGGCGAGAGGTACTTTGTCCCAGCCCTTTTGAGCAAACAGTTCATCAATGGTGACATCGTCTCCCATATCAGAGAGCGATTCTAGGTCGGAGGTGTCACACTCCTCCGCGGGTATGTAGCCTGTAGTGGAAACGGGACTACCACCCCCCACGGACACACATGGTTGTGGATCCCCGACACCTCTGCCCACACACCAAGTCTCTCCACCTGGCTTACCTCGGTCTTTTCTTGAGGCAGGACGTCCGGAACTCTTCTCACCGGATCCATCCGGGCCGGGCGTAGGCAGGCGAGATGGTCCACCGCAACCGCTGGACGGGGCTACCATACCGGTCTTTCTCTTTGGTGGTGGACACTGTGAGACAGTGGTGACCCAGTCAGCATCCTCGGATTTCTCCCGTATTTGAGTACTCATGACCTCCTCCGCGTTCGCTGCAGTGCGCACAGGGATGGCTGTCAAAGCAGCGATTCCTCCAACTTCAGTGGTGCTGCCTGTGGTACGGCCGGGGTAGATGGTTCTTGGATTCTCAATGACTGTATCTACCTCGAATAGGAACTCCCCACAGACTTCGCATCGCCCGAATGGCTTCAGATGACACACCAGACCCGAGCAACCGGGACAAATTACACCCAGGGCCTCAACGTCCATGCATGAATACAGGGCGAATCGTCCCCTTGGCTTTAGCCAAATCCCTGTATCGGTCACCGGAGCAGCAGCAGTCAAAGACGTGGTGGAAGGATGAAGTGGAACCCACGCTGTTTGTCCGAACATGGTGACTTGCTGCTGATCCATTGCGCACTGCAAGTTTTTGCGCCAATGTCCCACGTGTATTCCTTCACACGTATTGGACTCCTCCCCTCTGCACTCTAGTTTGCAGGCTTTTCTTCTTTCCTGAGTCACGCCCACGAACTAAGCAGTGAGGGTGTGCCTGATGGCGCAGTGCAAATAGAAGCCCCCACGTGTAGTCCCTCACACGGCTGAACTCCCCCCTCTTCTCACTCTTCTGCGTGGGCCTTTCCCTTCACTGGGTCATGTCCGCGACTTCGAGCAGGGATGCACTTTGGCCAATAATATGGCCGACCTATTCGGAACTCCTCCGGGCAGACACGTTCAAACTCTGTAGTAGCACAAACACCATCCTGGACCCGAGCCCCCACGTGTAGCGGCCTCCTCCCTCTCCTCTTTACTTTCAGCTCGTCTGTCTCTTGTCATGGGGTACCTTAGAGGAGAGAGTGCGGGGTCACCACGCCAAGTTCCCACTGCAGGTGTGTGTGTGGTGGGAGAAAATTCTCTTTTACCTTCGGGTCGGTGTTCTGCATCTGGAGCCTCCTCCTGGTTTCTTGAACAGTGTCTGCCAGTAAATGAGCCCCACACCACTAAAGTCCAACACTCCTTTATTCTTCTCAATGTAAAAGCTAACACAATCAGTTGGACTCCCTCAACGAACAGAACAGACAAGGGGTGTGGATGCGAGTAGGCCCAGGCACAATGAACTCTCTTACTTCCTTCCCAGAAGTAGATTTCTGCTCCCAATCGAGGAAGACCTCCCTCCCGGCGGTCTCCGGAGGCTCACCCGTCACTGGCAATTTGCTGCACCAGGTCTTCAGGTAAGTACCCCCTCCGGTCCCTTACGCTACTGGATTCGGGTACCCACTCCCAGGGTCCCCTAGGAAGTTCCTCCTGCGCAGAGTATTAATCCGGGACCCTCAGTCCCGGACCGCCATCCAAGTACCTCACCCCAGGCTAAAGGTGCCTGGGATGGAACACGACCTCCGAACGTCCTCCAGGCCTAGGCCGCCTAGAGGACCGACACGAACCACCACCCTCAGGCTGAAGGTGCCTGGGACTCGACCCCGTGACAAAGATGGCCGGCCCCCTTATACCCTCTCCCAGCAAGCACAGCGGGTTCCCCGCCCCACCACACCACTGCCGAGGGAGGACAAAAAAAGGGTATGGCACACAGCAATGGTTCAACCCCAGCCCAAGGCGACAGCGCCACCCGCTGGGCTGCAGGGAACTGCACATTACTGGTGTCTCTGCCAGTTTCAAATACACAGGGAAAGTGCATGCCCGCTACATAAGGTTGAGAATCAGTGGCACAGCCAATAGGGTTACACCACTGTTCACTATTGTACTATTATTCCAGTTTTGCAGCTTTTTCTTTTTTTTTTTTTTTCGCACTTTTATCTGCAACTGCTTGCATTGGTGACAAGATCTCTTTAAATTACAGAATCTTGTGCACTACTGTTTGTTGGTCAGGTCATGAAGAACAATATAGGGTCTTTTAACCAGTGAGCAAGGAGCTTGGCAAGGCTGACGAGATCTGTTCGCCATGGTCACGGGCTTTGTTAACGCTCAAGAATAAAAGAAAGCAAGGAGACAATCAAGGATGTTCAAGAAATTATGTTGAGTACTTTATTAATACATTCTCATTTGCAGACGAGGCGCAGAACTTCTGTGCGAAATGCTTTTACGTCAAGGTTCTAAGGATACATTAATCTAAGCCTTTGAAGGAGAAAGGTGGGGGAGGCAGATGCTGAATTTTGTTCTTCCAGTACGGAAGGTTTTAGTGAAATTTTGAAGTATTGTAGGATCTACTCGCGTATTGTGAGCCTCCCTTTATAGTCTGGTAATATGTTACCAATGGAGAGTTAGGACATGAAAACTTGGGGTGCTCACAGGAGAAAGGACAGTCACAAAATCCAACTGTCATTTTCCTGGATTGGATAATATCATGTCTGTATGGGACCCCATAGGTAGACCTATGTGGTTGGGTTGCGTGTGTTCACTCAACATCTCATCATTACCAGCAGGGCTGCCATTAAAACTTGCGGGGCCCAATACAACCTGCTTGACAGGTACACCTCCCACCCCCACCCTATCTGCCTTTATATATGTAGCGGGGTCTCCTTTAAGGCCCCGGGACTATGTTGCCCAGGGCCCCGTTTGGCACCCAGAGTGCAGTTGGCCACCGCGGAGACTCATGGGAGGGCTTGTTTGGGGAGGGGGTGAGGCGGAGCTCGGTCTCTTTGGACACCACGCTGCAAGCAACAGTTTCTTCCTGTGCGGATCTGCTGCAGTGGAAGGCCTGAAGCCTGGGGCCTTGCGCAACTTCCGAAGAGCCTTCCACCCCACTGCGGAGCCTGGGTGGCATCTGACTTGTCGAGTGAGGACATCAGTTGGATCGGGGACCCGATCGTTGCAGACGCTGTGTGCGGAGACACAGCAGGTGGAAGTCCCGGGCTGGGATCGCGGTGAGCGAGCACTTGCTCAATCAAATAGACTTTACAGATTCTAGGCCTATAGACTGCCCTGGCTCACCGATCGTTTGCTTGTTGTTCCACTGGGGGACCGGTAGCAGGACAGAGTTGAAGTGTCCCCCCCCCCCCCCCCAGCAAAGTGTTCTAAGTGATTGCCAGTTTGTGGATTACAAATACCATTCATCAAGTGCACCACCGAAAGTTTGCATGTGAAGAAATCCCTATAGGAAGGACTGAGATTTATTCTGGGTCAGGCCTGGCCAGGGTGGGGATATAGGATATTGTTTAGTGCGCCACAGGGCGTGTATGCCATAATAGCTACGCGTGGTGGATTACCGCGCAGCGCCATTATTGTGTGCTATATTGATTGCTGCAGAGCTCTGCAAGCCAGTTGTGTGTATTATATTCTGTTTAAGCTTTTTTACAACCAAAGTAAACTGTTATACTTAATCTTTAACATTTGTGTGTTGTCTTACTGTAAGGAGGGTGTCTTTACCATACCCATTGATTATGATAAAAATATAACCCCTAGACTAGCTGTGCCAGAGTGGGTCGAGCAGATTGCCGGGGGTTGGTGGTGCTGTACACAGGGCCCAAAAACAAATACAGCGGCTCTCTTAAGTGGGGGTAGCGCTACATATACCTTATTGCATTCACACAGTAATCCCACCAGTCATGACTCCCTGCAACTAAATAAAAGTTCCCAATGTCCCATTAGTTCAGCAGCCAGGGGGCTAGGATAGAGAAAAACACGTCTCAACTATTGGGTCTTACAGCCCCCCCCAAACCCCAAATGTAAACGAGCCCTTACTGTCCTGAGCCCCATATAAGGCTGCTTTTACACTGATGTGCTGCAGTTGACCCGCACTGCGAGGGCAGTGCAGTGCACCTGTGACTTTCCTGCGAGTTGGCTGCACTTTGCCATAGACTTCTATTATATCCTGAGGGTTCGTGAGCTAATAGGAATGCACTTCCCTGGTTTGAGGTTGAGTGCTACATCAAAGAGCTCCGAGGGCCACATGGTGAGCACCCCTGGTATATATGCATGTGAGATAGGCACACTAGATTGTAAGCTTCATGAGAGCATCAACTGATGTGAATATACAGTATGTAAAGAGCTACATGAATTATAAATGCTATAGTTATACCTATAATAATAGTGGGAACACTAATTTGTAAGGGGTCTGAAATGTCATTGATCTCTATCAGTCTTATGTAACATGTACCTATTCTGCTCCCACACCTGGAGCATGTCCATGGTCTCTGACCATCTCCTGTATCATACTTTTTAACCCCTTAACGACCGCCCACAGCATATATACGTCGGCAGAATGACTCGTACAGGCACAATCACGTACCTGTACGTTGCCCTTTAACTGCCTGCCATGTTGTCGCGCGCGTGCGCGCGCCGCCGGTGGCGCGCTCGCGACCCTGCCGCCATCCCCGTGAGTCGGACTGCGGGTCCCGTGGACTCGATCACCACGGGGATCCCCGCGATCGTCTCACGGAGGGATGGAGCGGGAAGATGTTAGTGTAAACACAACATCTCCGCGCTCGCCTACTGACACTGTCACCGATCTCCGCTCTGTGTAATCAGAGCGGTCATCAGTGACGTGTCACTCATAGTTACGCCCCCTAACAGTGAGAATCACTCCCTTAGGCACACTTAACCCCTTCAGCGCTCCTAGTAGTTAACCCCTTCACTGCCAGTATCATTTTTACAGTAACCAGTGCATTTTTATAGCACTGATCGCTGTAAAAATGACAATGGTCCCAAAAATGTGTCAAAAGTGTCCGATGTGTCCACCATAATGTCGCAGTCACGAAAAAAAACGCTGATCGCCGCCATTACTAATAAAAAAAAAGAAATTAATAAAAATGCCATAAAACTGCCCCCTATTTTGTAAACGCTATAACGTTTGCGCAAACCAATCAATAAACACCGATTGCGATTTTTTCTACCAAAAATATGTAGAAGAATACGTATCGGCCTAAACTGAGGAAAAAAAAAAATTTTATATATTTTTTGGGGATATTTATTATAGCAAAAAGTAAAAAATATTGCATCTTTTTCAAAATTGTCGCTCTATTTTTGTTTTTAGCGCAAAAAATTAAAACCGCAGAGGTGATCAAATACCACCAAAAGAAAGCTCTATTTGTGGAAAAAAAAGGACGTCAATTTTGTTTGGGAGCCACGTCGCACGACCGTGCAATTGTCAGTTAAAGTGACGCAGTGCCGAATCGCAAAAAGGGGCCTGGTCTTTATGCTGCATATTGGTCCGGGGCTTAAGTGGTTAAAATAATCCATCTCCATTTCATAATCACCATTTTATTGCATGTTCCAAAAGTTGAAAACACCTAAAATCCAACAGACAACAGTTCCCCGTGCTAGCTACACACTTTCTCAAAGCAAACTTTTCTAGAGCTGTGGCTGATTATCCCCTTATCTGACGGTGCCTGCATGGTTCCATGACCAACACTACTTGGAAAAGCTAGCAGCATGACACAATTGTCTTTTTTTAGCTGTCTAACAGGGTTGTATTCTTCCTACTGACCACCACTGTAATGGGGAACATTCTTTTTACTGACCACCAATGTAAGGAAGCATTTTTCCCATTAAAGCGGGATTCCACCCGTGATTTTTTTTTTTTAAAGTCAGCAGCTACCTGTCTTAGGCGCCCGCGATGTAGGCCCCCCAAAGGCGATCCCTCGATTGTGGAAGCCGCCATCCTAACTAAGGGAAACAGGCAGTGGAGCCTTGCGGCTTCACTGCCCGTTTCCTACTGCGCATGCGCGAGTCTCGCAGTGTTTTCTGAATGGGCGGCTGCTCTCTGGGATACACACAGTTCCCAGAAGGCAGCGCGCACCATTCCCCAGAAGACAACGCAAGAATGAAGATCAGCTGCGGAGGATGAAGAGGCAGATTAGGAAGATCCTTATAGCAACCGCTATTTCTGGTAAGTAAAAAAAATATTTTTCTATTTTTTTTTCTATTTATTTGTAGATTTTTTGTGAATTTTTTTTTTTTTTAGGGTGGAACTCCACTTTAACAACTAATGTAAGGAACATTCTTCCCACTGACCACCAACCTAATGGAGCATTCTTCCCATTAACAACCAATGTAAGGAGCATTCTTCCCACTCACCAACAATGTAAGGGGCATTCTTCTCACTGACCACCAATGTAAGGAACATTCTTCCCACTGACCACCAATGTAAGGAACATTCTTCCCACTGACCACCAATGTAAGGAGCATTCTTCTCACTGATCACCAATGTAAGGAGCATTCTTCCCACTGATCACCAATGTAAGAAGCATTCTTTCTTCTGACCAACAATGTAAAAAGCATTCTTTCCAATGACCACTAATGAATAAGCATTCTTCCCATTAACCACCAATATAAGGAACATTCTTCCTACTGACCACTACTGTAATGGGGGCATTCTTTCCTCCTACCACCAATGTAAGATGCATGCTTTTCACTGACCACCAGCTTGAGGGACATTCTTCCTACTGACCACTACTGTGATGGGGGCATTGTTTCAACTGCCCACCAATGTAAGGAGCATTATTCCCACTGACCACTAATGTAGGTGTAGCGGGTATGTACTATTTAGGGGCAGCATCTGGGTGGTAGTATGACCCAGATGCACTAATTGGTAGAGTAGGGCTGTTTTCATTCGTGTGAAGACATCAGGGGTGCTCAGTTCCCTGCGGCTCAGAAGGTGGCGCTGTCGCTTTGGGCCGGGGTTGAACCACCACTGCAGTGCCGTACCTTTTGTGACCTCTCGCAGCAGCTGTACAGCGGGGCGGGGAACCTGCTGTGCTTGCTGGGAGAGGGGATAAAAGGGGGAGGACAACTTCACCACGAGGTCCGAGTCCCAGGCACCTTCAGCCGGAGGGCTGCTGTCCGTGATCGGTGTCCAGGCGCCTTTGGCCTGGACACGTGGAGTTCGTGTTCCATCCCAGACACCTTCAGTCTGGGGTGAGGTACTTAACCGAAGGCCTGGGGCCCAGTACCTTCCACTGGGTCCCGGAAGGGAGGGATCGTCCTAAGGTGCCCGTGGTGTTCGGGTGCCTGAATCCAGGGCAAAAGGGACCGAAGAGGTGACCTTCCCGTAGAGCTGGTGCAGCATATTGCCGGTGCCGGGTGGGCCTCCGGAGACCGTCCGGATGGATGTCTTTCCCTAACAAGGGCCAACTACAAAAGGAAGGTAGTTCATGTTTCACGACCGGTGGCAGCGGTCCACTTCATCAACCATGGTCGGTGGCAGAGACCTGCTCCCAGGCCTGTGGCAGGGGCCTCACTAGTTCACCCGGTCGGTGGCAGCGGCCAGCCTCACGGTCGGTGGCAGAGACTGTGCGCCAAGCCTATTTGCACTAGAAGGAATAGGAGAGTTCACTGTGCCTGGACCTACTCGTATCCACACCCCTGTCTGTTCATTTAAAAGTTCAACTGATGCTGTTCACTTGTCAAGAAGAATAAAGGAGTGTTGGACTTTTTATGGTGTGGGGCTCTATTACTGGCAGTCAAACCTCCACAGGAGAAGCAGAGGCTCCATCCAGAACACTGGCCGAAGGTAAAACAAGTGTTGGCTTTCACCTCTGCACATCAGAGGACATAGGCCGTAGTGAACCTCACCCTCCTCCCGCATACCCCTAGACAAGCCAGCCGTTTCACTGACAAGGGAGAAGGGGGTGAGGCCGCTACACAGGGGACATGGTTCTCACTGGCCACCAATGTAGGGTACATGCCTCTCACTGACCACAAATGTAAGGAGCATTCTTCTCACTGACTACCAATGACTACCAACGTAGGGAAAATTTTTCCCATTAAACCCCCCCCCCCCCATGAATTGAATTTAGCAGTGGTTCCCTGAGACCTTAAAATGACATTAGGAGTTCCTCTGGGGTAAAAAGGTTGGGAAAGTTCATTAACAAAGCACTTGTGGCCCATTGTTGCAGGCTAGAATTGAAAAATAGCAATGAAAATTGTATGTATTTTATTTTTACAAGCCCTTCCACCTTTTTTTGCATATCTCCCAAACAGACAGACTTGGCATCATCATTTTCTATGCTAGTGGCCTCCAGCAGAATACTGCTCTCCTGCAATGCACACTGACAGTTTGATTTATATCCTACAAAAACAAAAATTCAATCTATCTTAACTATATAAAGCTGCAAGCTGATTTCCTAGAGAAAGCAGCGTCGTAGCAAATAGCTGCAGAACACACTGGTCCGAAGCAAGTCCCCCCCCCCCCCCCCACCTCCTCCTCCCTTCCCCAACTGTACCGCAGCTTCAAAAGCACTAAGAACAGTCATGCATAAGTGCCAGAATCACTTTTAATGCCCAACCAACAGCTGGGTTTAAATAGGCAGGGCGACGCTTTCCGTTCTTCACTGTAAAATCGCACTTGTCCCGCGGTCGGGACATTTAAAAGACAGGTTTTTGCAATGAAAACGCTAAATCTGGCTGTTTGTGTTTTCTCTTCTTTTTTTTTTATGTGCTTAAAATGATTTTGCTTTCAAAGTCTATAAATCTTGTGTTCGCCTAACTCAAAGGTACCCCCTGTTTGACAAAGATCAGAATGGAACATTAAAAGATGTCTGGTCCGCGGGCCGTTACGTGTGGCGAGTGCGCCATCCTCAGGAATCACTTTGGCAATGCATGATGGCAGAACGTAATGTAAATATATTCCCAATTACTAAAAGCCATCAGCCACAGGAAACTGTTTATTTAGCATTCAATTTTAAGCTCTTTTTTTAACTGAAATTAAGAAAATGGCTTTCAAGAAAATTATTATGTCGAACGTTGTGACACTAAGTTGATTTTGGTGCTTTTGAGCCCTGGAAAATACAATACCCACTTAGTATTGTTAGATCGCTGCAATTAGAGGCTTCACCAACTTGACTTGTTTGTGACTTTGCAGACGATTAGGTCATTAAACATTTCATTTGGTACTATAATGACTGTGCGGTCTGGTTTTAGCCCGTTAGTGGAGTCTATGGGCTTCTAGACGCTTAACTGATTTAAAGTAATTGGACGTTATTGTATCTTGTCGCTGTAAGCTGTAAAAAAGCTTATGGGTGCAGAATTTTTGCAGGCAATGGCATCCTTAGCCTTGGGTACTTATTGCTGGCATAAAAGCTACAGCATGACCAACCATGACTTGATAAACGGGGGTTTGTACTGTTGCCTGCCCTCCTATGTGTAGCAAGGTCTCCAGCCTTGTCTAGTCTAATGAGGACCTCCAAAGGCCAAAGATAGCTGACATCCTTCAATATGTAGTGGGTTGTAAGGCATAGTGGGTGCAAATATGGTAAAAGTCATTGGGCGCCAGGCACTTCTTGGATGTAAAAGAGATTTTATTTCCTTTGACAGTCCTTTTTGTATTTTTGGGGGAAAGAGGGTTAGGGCCAGGACACCCTTAAGTAGTATAGTATAGTTATAGATCCAATTGGCAGACTCCGAGACTTCAATAGGAGGACAGCTGTGCAGGGAAAGGCCCCAGCAAGGCACCACTTCTGCACATGCAGGAATGCTATCTCCTATGGCAACAGTTCCTAACTCAAACGTAACAGTTCTTTTAGCTCCACTACAACATCTCCTTGTAGTTCTTCAACACTGAGCTCCCGATCTCTCACTAGACCCTCTGATTCACTGACTCTGAATCCCTTGAGCTCCACCATGGTTGGTATCTCCCTCAAGCGTCACCCACGCCTCCCTGCTGGGTCCCTAGCTTGGCACTCCAGATACTTCCCAAGCTTCACCCCTGCTAATCGACGAGGTCCCTGGCTTGACTCACAAGGCTGCCCTGCAAGCATCTCCTCCGTGGGTTGGGTCCCTGACTTGATCACCACCTAAAGTTTCCCGATTCTCCACCGTGCCCGTTCAGTGAGAATATGGTTCTGGTACTTTCTTCAGTTACTCACTGTGGTCCCTGGTAAAGGTGGTTGGTCCCTTTGTGGGACAGCTTCCCTTCTACCTCCGTCCGCTGACAGGCTCTCCGGCCGACTGAACCGTCACTTTTGGTTGGACTGCAAGACGCAGTCCCAACCCTGTGCTGCCCTCTTACTTCTGGATATGCCCTAATACAGCCTGGCAGCCAGATGCCCATGGGATAGGCCCAATCTCTGGGCTAGCAGCCCGGGGCGTACGACACACATCCACTAAGACAGCCGTCCAGGTGGCACAGAACATAGATCACCTGACCTCACCCGACTATATAGGTTCTCCCAGTAGGCCAAGAGATTCAAGAAAACCCCTGCCCATTGGCTGAGATACCCTATATACCTGTAGCACACAGATCCCCTCTTCTACCTGCCTGGTTCGGCTCCTCGCAGGAAGAAGGGGCACACCATGCCACAAGCCCGTACCCTCCTGTATAAAGAGGTTGAGCGGTGTTGTTGGCGGGTCTCCACAGCCAGAAACCAGAATCCTCCAGAGAATGATTCTCACCTCTGCAATTGACAGAGATAAGTCCTTGCCCCCCCCCCCCCCCCCCAGTGACTTGAATGTCCACACCAGCTGCAACTCCAACGTAGAGTTTATTTTCTCTTTGCAAATAACAGTCTCTGATAGGTAAAGATTGGAGTAAGAAGACAGGACAGCATAAGGTGTGGGAGAGGTCCAGGCACAAACGTAATCACTTCACTGCTCAGCTTCTCAAGCAGACTAAGCCCAGATGGATAGTCTCCCTAGGTAGGGACTAGCAGCCAAATGGTACTCTAACTTAACCGCACAGTCTTTGCCACAGACTTGGTGAACTTGGTCTCTGCCACAGACCTAGTGAACTTGGTGCTTCAAAACTTGACCTCTTTGTAAGGAGAAGACATCCCTCCAGAGAGTTACCGGGACCCTTCCTTTACCGTGACTTCTCACCGGTCTTTCGGAACAGTTCCTCCCCCGGCCTCCTCGTCTAAGATATGGGTCCCCTCGCAAGGCGGCACCCTGGGATTCCTCGATCCTTGATGGGCCTCAGCCGAAGGTGCTGGGCCCAAGGCCTTTGCTACAGTCGCAGGACTAAAAGGTGCCTGGGACCTACTCACCGACCTCTGCCCCTGGGCCAAAGGTGCCCAGGGCGGACAAGAACACAACTCCTGGGAGTAGGAATCCCGACGACCGAAGAACCCCGAACAGGCAGCGGCTGCCCCTTTTATATCCTCTTCCAGCATGCACAGCAGGCCTGCCACACCCACTGCATGGCTGCCGAGAGGGGACACACAAGGCACAGCACTGTATCAGCGGTTCAACCCTGGCCTACCATGGCAGCGCCCCCTGCAGGCCACAGGGAACTACACACCGATACTCTCCCTGCGGACAAAAGTGGTTGATAGAATCCTGACAATTGGAGTGTTTGAGCATAACTACCACTCAAACACTTCCCCTAAATTTAGGACCCCGCTACATACCCATAATTTAACCTTGGGTTGCCCTCCTCATATCTAGTACCACCAAGTTCCCGGGCCACCTAGTGGTAGAAGAGAAAAGTGCAACAAGGCCAAACTTAGGGAGAAGTCAATAGATCTCTATCAATCATCCAAGATGACTACCCTTGGCTAATACATTTGTGAGGAGCTCCCTGGCTAAACCCCAGGGTGCTACATATGCATTATGCATGTATTATACATATTCATTAGCATCCTACACAATGGCAAACCTGCCCTTAATCTATCCACTGGTATATATACTCCAATTTGGGAGACTCTTATGTGGCACCCTCTAGTGTGTGCTAGTTGGTAGTGCAGGTTTGTAGTGTAGGTCTGTTAGTGCAGGAAAATTTAGTTTGGCTCAGGGCTAAGCCTGAGCTGTGAATCTGGGTCAGGGTTCAGAAATAAGGACTGGATGACTCATCCTGACAGCTCCTCTGGTGCCTCCCCCCTGGTCTAGAGAGTTGTCGTAACTTCTAGCGATAGTGGGTGGAGGTTAGGAGGAGCTGTTTTGAATATTTATCAGGACATCAGCCAATCCCCAGTAAAGGGCTGGCAGGGGGCAGGTTCACAGGTTCACCTCATAAATAGGTATGAGCCATGCAGGAGAGGTTGAGTGGAATATGGAGATATAGTGTTGTGGAGACTGTTGGTGGCCCTCTGGTGTACTCCCTAGTCTGGTGGGGGGTGGGGGGGGTGAAGACCTTCCTGGAGGCACAGGAGCAAGTGAGACAGTGTGAGTACAGCAGTGCTAGTGGGAACTTACAAGGGGAGACTTCCACATGTAGCCAGTTCTTCCTGAGGACCGCGTTGTACCAAGTCTTCATCCCCTTCCCGGGAGATCTCCTGAGAGTCGGCCGGGCGGGCTGGTGAGAAAGTCAGTCTGGAGCAGTGTTGCCAACCCCCCGAAGTAAAATTTACTGGCAGGACGCCAACATTTACAAACGACACCAATTTTTTACAATTTACTGACAAAACCCAATTTTTTACTGCCACTGCAAAAAAAGTACCTAAAATGACAGTTTTCAGTGCTAAACAGTGCAAATATCAATATCTGAACTATAAACATGTAGCGCCCTGGGGTTTAGTCAGGGAGCTCCTCGCAAAATTCCTTGTCAGAAGTAGCTACTGTAGTTAATTATTAGGGATCCATTGACTTCTCCTTAAGATAGGCCTGATTGTACTTTCCTCTTCTACCACCAGGGGGGTATATGGGGTATCTCAGACAATAGGTATGGATTTTATTGAATCTCTTGGCCTGCTGGGAGAGCCTATATATTCGGGTGAGGTCAGGTTATCTAGGTTGTTCTTGTTTGACACCCAGACCGCCGTCTGGGTAGACAGGTGTCATCTGCCCCAGGCTGCTAGGCCTGGAGATTGCGCCTACCCCAGGGGCATCAGGCTGCCAGGCTGTGTGAGGGCCTATCCAGAGTAAGAGGGCAGCGCAGGGTTAGGACTGTGGCTTGCAGTTCAACCAAACGTGACGGTTCTGTCGACTGGAGAACCTGACATGGTCGGAGGTAGAAGGGAAGCTGTCGCCAGTAAGGGACCAATCACCTTTACCAGGAACCATAGTGAGTAACTGAAGCAAGTACCAGGGCAGTATTCTCACTGAACGGGCACGGTGGAGAATCTGGAAAGTTCAGGCGGTGATCAAGTCAGGGACCTAACCAGCGGAGGTGACGCTTGCAGAGCAGCCTTGTGGGCCAAGCCAGGGACCCAGCAGGGAAGCGTGAGTGACGCTTGAGGGAGATACCACAGGCAAAAGGCCTTGAGAAGCTCACAGGATTCAGAGTCAGTGAATCAGAGGGTTTAGTTGAGTTGAGTTGAGAGGTATCTTAATATAGCGCGGTCTTACCCCGAAGGGTCCTGACGAGCATAGCAGAGTTTCTGGGAAAAGAGGACCCAGGAACCAGAAGCAGCACAGAGTGGCAGAAAGGGTGGAAGAGAGAAGCTACGCAGGTAAGGCTTGCGTGAAAAGCCAAGTCTTCAGTAACCCGCGGAAGACCGGAATAGTAGGGGCCTCCTGGAGCTCGACAGGGATGCTATTCCACAAAACGGCACCCTGGTGGGAGAAGGCCCGACCACCACGCCGGATCTTCTTGGGCACCGAGATGTGGAGGAGATCTCTGCCGGTAGATCTGAGTGATCTAACAAAAGCTTGTTTATGAAAACGAGAGCAGAGATAGCTTGGGGCCAGGCCTCTTATTATCTTAAACATAATACATCTGGCCTTAAATAAGGTGCGATAGTAGACCGGCAGCCAGTGCAAGGCGCAGAGGACAGGGGTGATATGATCCCTCAGTGGGGCATCCATGAGTAACCTAGCCGCAGCATTTTGAATAAGTTGAAGCTTCTGCACTAACATCTTTGGCAATCCCAGATAAAGAGAGTTGCAGTAGTCTAGACAGCTACCTATCGTGGCGCAGATGACAGTTTTTCTGTCCGAGATATCCAAATATTTAAACAGCCCCCTCAGGAGTTTTAGCTGCCAGTGACATGCACTGACGACCCTCTTTACCTGAGGAGCCAAAGTTAAAACTGAATCTAGGACAAATCCCAGATCACGGACCTGGGGGGCCACCTCCAGAGCAGGACCAAATGAGGGAGGCCAAGGTGGGATATCTGGAGGGGTGGCCAGATCGCTTAAGATGATCACCTCAGTTTTTCCCCCATTAAGTTTCAGGAAGTTGGCAGACATCCATGTGTTGATGGCCTCCAAACAGCTGGCAAGGGTGGCATCGGCCGTCTGGTTCCTAGGAATCTTTAGGTAAACCTGGGTGTCGTCCGCATAAACATGGTAATGGACGGCGTGGGACTTTAGCAGGTCGGCAAGGGGCCTCATATAGATATTAAACAGCAGGGGAGACAAGGCAGAGCCCTGTGGCACTCCGCAATCCAGGGCAATGGACTTAGAGTAAAAGGGGCCAGTCTTGACTCCCTGAACTCTGCCCTCCAAGAAAGAGGCCACCCATGCCAAAGCCGACCCTCTCATACCCAAAACTGACTTCATCCGCTCCAGTAAGATTCCATGATTAATGGTATCAAATGCGGCCGACAGATCCAAAAGAACCAGAGCTACTGAGTCACCCCTGTCCAAGCTGTGAAGGACATCATCATAGACACAGATGAGGCTCGTCTCTGTTCCATGTCCAGGTCGAAATCCGGACTGGAATTCGCTTAAGAGATGGAAAGACTCAAGGTAAGCCTGTAGCTGGATAATCACCAGGCGCTCCATCACCTTTGCCACAAAGTGAGAGACCGGGAGCTCAAGGGGCAGAAGAACTACAAGGAGAAATTGTAGTACAGCTGAGAGAACTGTTACTTTGAGTTAGAAACTGTTTAAGTATTGTTACCATAAGAGACAGCAATCCTGCACGTGCAGAAGTGGCACCCTCCTGGGGCCTTACCCTGTACGACTGTCCTCTTGTTGAAGTCTCAGAGTCCGTCATTTTAAATTGCAACTACTTAAGGGTGTCCTGGCCCTAACCCCCTTTCCCTTGCAAAATATAAAAAGTACTGTCAAATAAATAAAACCTTTTTTACATCCAAGAAGTGTCGGGAGCCCAATGACTTTTACCACCTTTGCACCTACTATGCCTCACAACCCACTAGACATGTGCACACTGAAATATTTCGTTTCGGAATTTCGTTTTCGTCCGAAAAATAAATTTATTTAGTTACTCCCGAAATTAGTTTTTATTTATTTCGTTTTTCGTTAGAAATTGCATTCGTCCGAAAATCTGAATTAATTAAGGTCGAATCTGTCATTGAAGGCTTATGGTGTCTGTCGAATGTTCAAAGAAGATTCGACGGAGCAGTGAAACTGTACGACGCTGCAATCATACATTTCCGGTCGAATGTTCCGCCCACAAGCTATAGAAGAATTCTAATGTTGTATGACTAGTAATAATTATATTTATTCATTACTATTACTAGTCAACCAACATTAGAATTCTTCTATAGCCTATGGGCGGATGCATTTGACCGGAAATGTACGATTGCAGCGTCGTACAGTTTTGCTGCACCGTCGAATCTTCTAACTTTCGATGCTTTGTCGAATCTTCGTCATTCTAGCTATTTTACTGCTCCTCCTCTTTGGTTACAATCAGCCAATAACATTCATCAACTTTATTTTTATTTTACTTCCCCCACCCAATTCCAGCAGTGATCTTTTCTCTCTATGTCGAATCTTTTCTCTCTATAATAACAAATCTTTTCTCTCCTATGTCGAATCTTTTCTCTCCTATGTCGAATCTTTTCTCTCCTATGTCGAATATTTTCTCTCTATAATGTCGAATCTTTTCTCTCCTATGTCGAATCTTTTCTCTCCTATGTCAAATCTTTTCTCTCCTATGTCGAATCTTTTCTCTCCTATGTCGAATCTTTTCTCTCCTATGTCGAATCTTTTCTCTCCTATGTCGAATCTTTCTCTCCTATGTCGAATCTTTTCTCTCTATAATGTCGAATCTTTTCTCTCCTATGTAGAATAATCTTGGACTAATAGAGTTAAGGTTAGGCACATTCGACCACAGGTTCGATAGACACAGATTGTTATTGTCAGCGTCACATCGAATCTCCTATCTATATCGAACTGTTGTAGCAACGAAAACGAAAATAAAGCATTTGTTTATGTCGGATCTTTCGGTTTTCGGATTCTGTGCTTTCGTTTTCGTTTGTTAAAACGATAACGAAAATAGCTGAAATTCGGACGAAAATGCATTCGGACGAAAACGAATGCACATGTCTACAACCCACCACATATTGAAGGATGTCAACTATCTTTGGCCTTGAAGGTTCTCATTAGACTGGAAGAGGTCAGAGATTCTGCTACAAACACATAGCTAGTGCTATAAGCAATGTGTTTAAGTTAAACAAAAGTCAAAAAAATATTTCTCAATTTACATGAAGGTCAGGTTACTATAACCCAGCCAGCACAGAGTTCCCCTTTACATCAGAGCCTACAGGATCCCCCCTTACAGTGAAAGGGAACTCTTACATAAAGGGGAACGCTGCAGATCATTATGTAAGGGGGAACTCTGATGTGGGGGGTTACTAATATAGGGGGGAACCTTTATATCAGTGCCCCCTTACATTATTGTATTCACTCCCCCCTTACATAAGCAACCCTCCCCCCTCTCAGACCGGCCTGGCGGCGCTGTCACTGGCTCCAGCAGCTTGGTGGCTCAGGTTTTATTGTATAGTCTCCTCTCCACAGTCCACACATGTCTGTCTCCTCCCGTGACCCCCATCCCGGCGGCATTCCTACTCTTGACTCTTTTCGAGGATTGCCCTCAGAGGCTGTGGACATACTACAGGAGGTGGACAGAGGCTGTGGACATACTACAGGAGGTGGACAGAGGCTGTGGACATACTACAGGAGGTGGACAGAGGCTGTGGATATACTACAGGAGGTGGACAGAGGCTTCGGACATACTACAGGAGGTGGACAGAGGCTGTGGACATACTACAAGAGGTGGACAGAGGCTGTGGACATACTACAGGAGGTGGACAGGGACTGTGGACATACTACAGGAGGTGGACAGGGACTGTGGACATACTACAGGAGGTGGACAGAGACTGTGGACATACTACAGGAGGTGGACAGAGACTGTGGACATACTAAAGGAGGTGGACAGAGGCTGTGGACATACTACAGGAGGTGGACAGAGACTGTGGACATACTACAGGAGGTGGACAGAGGCTGTGGACATGCTACAGGAGGTGGACAGAGGCTGTGGACATACTACAGGAGGTGGACAGAGACTGCGGACATGATAGTGTCCTCCTCACCCCCTCACAGTAGCCTTCTCCTCTGTCCACCATCATATTACATGGAAACAAAAAGTGTAGCGCTAATCAAAAAAATGAACAAGAATGCATGACGCACTCAAATAAGTATATAAAAATGGTGCAATATTAAAAAGACTCTCAAATATTAAGTAAAAACAGTAAGAAGTCCTCATATATACAAAATGTCTATATGCGAAATACAAGTGAAAACTTGAGTGGGTGAAGACTTTGAAGGGAAAGGTGACGGTGAGAAGATGAAGAGAACCACCACCAATAGGTAAGGAGCTTACCAGATAGTTTGAACCCAGAGGAACATATGTTCAGTGGGTCAAACGGGCTTGGTGTGGTGGAACCACGATGGAACCTGGACAATCTGTATGCTGCAAATTGCTGTGCTGGAAATGGCCAAATATCAACATGGAGAGAGAAACCGCAGAAGAAAGATGACCTCTTAGCAGATAACCTCATATGCAGTAGTGGTCCGGGAAAATCCCAATCAATATGAGCAGGTAAGTATCATGTAATAGAGAAAAGAAACAGCCACATAGCGTAACTCTGTATGTAAATCAAAATTTAATGTAGTGGAAACACTTACATTTAAGTTGATATAAAAGCGCTTTGCAAAGAATGTGGCAACAATGGAGTCATCCCGACGCGTTTCGTCTCCTAGGACATCATCTGGCCCAGTGTCACACTTTCCTTCTCACTCACCCCTCCTCTGCTCACTCACCCCTCCTATGGCGAGTGCACTAATCTTACCGTTAGTACGCTCCTTTTTACAATTGTTGTCCAACTTTCGGCCAACAAATTTTGAATGACAGGCTAGTAAATTTTTGGCGGACAATAGTTTGATGTCAGATTTTCTGATGGTCAGTACACAAATCCGTCACACAAAAGTCAAAAGTACAAACACAATTGCTCGGAATCAATGCTCACCAAACACGAAATTAGCAGAAGGGGCCCAAAGGGTGGCGCTGACTACGTTCGTTTTTGTGGCACGACAATTGTGTAACATTAGTATGCAGGACAAAATCCTGGCACACGCCCTTTTGACAAAAATCAGACGCTTGGTTTTCCAACAATCATACCGTGTGTACGAGGCTTTAGACTGGCCTGTGCATACAGACAGTCAGACAGAACCTGTTGATTAGGCACAGGTCTGGATCTCTGAGCTCAGTATTCAGGCTGCTAATGAGGCCAGCTGTGAGAACCTGTTGCATGACCTTGAAGCAGTCCAGTAGATGGTGGTGGAGAGCTAGATTCAGAAACGCTGGGATTTAAAGTGTAACTCCTCTTTTGTTTAGAAAAAAACATTCCCCTCTGGGTGATCTATGTACATTGCAAGGATTATAAAAAACTTTGTTGCAGATTCCTACCTTTTGTTAATCTGAAGAAATCCCTGTTTGTTCCTCTGTGCCCTAATGAAGGTCTAATGGGAGTGATTTCATAATTATCAATCAGCTGTGGCACCTGCAGAGCACTAATGAGAAAATCCCTTTAGGCCTGGTTCACACTGGTCCGACAAACGCTCGGACATTAGGAGCTCATGTCGCATGACGTGTGAAAATCAATGTTTCCCTATGAGAGCCGTCTTAACTGGTCCGACACAAGTCGGTCTGACTTTGAAAATGCTCCCTGTACTACTTTGGTCCGACTTTGATCCTACTTCAGCCCATTGAATATCATTGAAGTCGGATCAAAGTAGGATCCTTGTCCTAACCATCCGACATTTGACAACCGACATGGTGATTACAGCAGCAGTAAAAGGAATTTATCTCACCCTGGGATTGTTTTGATTGGTCAAAGGACAAGTCAGACTAGCACAAAGTCGGATCAAAATAGTATCCTGTTCATGAATGTCGGATGGATGTCGGACCAATGTAGGATCAATGTAGGACTGATGTCGCAGAGCAAAGTAGGATGAAAGTCGGATGAATGTCGTGTCGTATCAGTGTGAACCCAGCCTCAGACGCGATTTCCCATTGGGAGTATCTCACCAAAAATGAAATTTTTGTTGCAGGGGATGCCTGAAATCTGACTTGTATCTTAGTGCAGACTTCTGGGAAAATTGGTGAGCCATACACACAAGAAGGAAATTATGTTTCTGGGGGGTGTTCAGTACACACCGTGTGTACAGAACACCTCCAGGTAGCCATATTGCATTGCATTTTCGGAAAATTACAGTGGCTGCAGATTAAAAAGGAAATGTAATTTTTAATAACATTCAATAACAATATGACTTGTGTCGCAATTGTACACGCTATATTATTTTTTCTTTATTTGCTATTTTTTTTACCCCACGAAAGTATAGTTACCCTTTAACTACTTGCCGACCAGCCACAGTTCATATACTGCAGCAGGTTGGCTCTATTGCGCAAAACGATGTACCTGTATGTCATTTTGTGTAATAGATACAGTGGGCGTGGGTGGACTCGATGTCTGCCGGCAAGCCGCGATCGCTCCGCAGAGAGGCAGAACAGGGATCTGCCTATGTAAACTAACAAATCCCCATTCTGCCAGGGGTCAACATGGATATCTGCTGTTTCTAGTGATCAGAAACAGCGATCTCTGTGTTGTCCCAGTGAGCCCATCCCCCACATAGTTAGAACACACCTAGGGAACACAGTTAACCCCTTGATCGACCCCTAGTATTAACCCCTTCCCTGTCAGTGTAATTTCTACATTGATCAGTGCATTTTTTTTTAGCACTGGTCACTGTAATAATGTTACTGGTCCCCAAAAAGTGTCAGATTTGTCCGCTGCAATGTCGCAGTCCTGCTAAAAATCGCAGATCGCTGCCATTACCAGTAAAAACATAAAAAATATAAAAGTCCATAAAACTATCCCCTATTTTGTAGATGCTATAACTTTTGCGCAAACCAATTAATATACAGTATGCTTATTGGGATTTTTTTTACCAAAAATATGTAGCAGAATACATATTGCCTAAACTGATGAATACATTTTATTTATTTTTTTGGACATGTATTATAGCAGAAAGTAAAAATGTAATTACATTTTTTTCAAAATTGTCGGTCTTTTTTTGTGTAGCGGGGTCCTCAATTTAGTGGGATACACCTGGGGGTAGTGTGACCCAGGTGTGTAGTTATGTTAGGGTTCAGACCCCTTTTTGTTATTCGTGGAGGATTGGGTGGTGCGATATTCTCCTTGACCAGTGGGTGTCAGTGTACCTACTGGCTCAGGGTAGAATCACTACCACAGTGCTACCCCTTTTTGTCCCTTTGCGGAGATGGTACGGCTGGGGCGGGGAACCCGCCGTGGTGTCGATGGGAGGATATAAAAGGGGGAGACGCCCTCGCCGCGAGGTCTTTTTCTTCGGGGATCATCTCTTCACGCACCCAGGCACCTTAGGCCTGGGTGCGGGCGGTTCAAGGTTCCGGCCTAGGCGCCTTAGGCCTGGCCGGAATGAAGATGGAGTCCATCCCAGGCACCTTCAGCCTGGGGTGAGGTACTATTGAGGAGGCCTGGGACCCGGTGACTCCGACTGGGTCCCGCGAGGGTGAAGTTGCTCCAGGGCGCCCCTTGCGAGGGGACCCGCATCTGAGGTGAGGAGGCTGGGGAGGTCACCCGTCCGAAGACCCGGTGCAGTGTCAACCGGGTGACGGATGGGCCTTCGGTAACTCCCTTGGAGGACATCTTCCCCTGATAGGGGCTACAGCTCCAGCGGAGGAGCTCTAATCAAGGCTCCAGCAACCCCTGGTCATAGCACAGGGAGTGTAGGGACTAGGAACCTGTACAGTGCCTCGACCTGTTTCCCCATCGTATCATACCGTTGTATTTGACTGTATGTGGAGATACGCAATAAACCTGAGTTTGGACTTTGATGGGTGTATGGACTCTGTTAATGGGAGCAAAAGGAGATTCTGGCGCGGAAGGACTGACCCTCATAACCAGCACACATTTGGCCCGAGGAAAAGATTGGTACTGGCCTTCACCTCACCCACAGCCATGGGGAGGACATGGGCCGTAGCGCACCTCACTCTGTCGCGTGACATACCCCTAGCTAAAGAGGACGGGGTGAGGCCGCTACATTTGTTTATAGCGCAAAATATAAAAAACGCAGATGTTATCAAATACCACCAAAAGAAAGCTCTATTTGTGGGGAAAAAAGGACATACATTTTGTTTGGGTACAGCGTCGCACAAGCGCGCAATTGTCAGTTAAAGCGATGCAGTGCTGTGTCACAAAAAATGGTCATTAAGGGGGTAAATAGTTCCTTGGCTGAAGTGGTTAAAGTTGATTTCCAGCTTCACTGTAACTATTTTGTTTGTGCCAAGCTCTCCCAAATGAACTATTTCCTACACTAACAGGTGTTCCCTCGTTAAACGTGTCATATTTGGTCTCTAACAAATCATGATTTCATTCTGGTAAATATTGTTGCTTGGCAGATAACAAAACCTTGTCAGAAATGGAAATATAGATGCATTTAGTATAGTTGATATTAACCACTTTCCGGTATACATCCTGCACTCCCGGGTAGGGGGCGCAAATGCGCACCGCCGGCGGCTCGCTTCCCCTGTGATTATACACAGTGGGGGCCAACCTGCAGAGAGCAGTCTGCCTATGTAAACAAGACAGATCACCGTTCTGACAGGAGGGAAGGCATGGATCCATGTCTTCCCCTAGTAAAAGCACCTTCCACACAGTAATAAAACGTAGGCTAGGCACACAGTTAACCCTTTGATGGCCCCTGATGTTAGCCCCTTCCCAGCCAGTGTCATTAGTACAGTGACAGTGCATGTTTTGTTAGCACTGGTCACTGTATTAGTGTCACTGGTCCCCAAAAAGTGTCAAAAGTGTTAGTTAGTGTCAGATTTTCTGCTGCAATATCGCAGTCCCGCTATAAGTCGCTGATCGCCGCTATTACTAGTAATAAAGGAAATAAATAAGTAAATATTCCATAAATATATCCCATAGTGTGTAGACGCTATAACTTTTGCATAAGCCAATCAATATACGCTTATTGGGATTTTTTTTTAAAACAAAATCACCTAGCACAGTGGTTCTCAACCTTACTAGTGGCGTGACCCCTTGATAACATTTCCCAAGTTGTGGGGACCCCTAACAGTAAAATAATTTTCGTAGTGTGGGTTGTCAGCACCTAAGACAAGACAAGTAATTTGTGGTCCTAACCCACAGTCCCTTCCACTCGTACAGTATTAAAACCCCTTATGGTACATTTTAGGATTTACCACTCTTTCTCTTTGTTCTCTTTTCTTTCCCTTTTATCTCTCTATCCTAATTTCTTTTTTCCCCCCATCCCTCTCTCTAGCCGTCTTTCTTATTCTTTCTCTCCCTTTTTCTTTGTTCCTCCCTCCCCCTTCCATGTATTTTCTATTTTTATCTATTTTTATCCTTCTCTTACTCCTTGGTGGGGGGTGGGATGGGATGAGTGGCAGTGCTGGGGGGGGAGTTCTGATCAGCCAACTTGCGTGCTCTTGATCAAGGTCATCTGCTGATCTGAGAACTGTAGGGGGGACTTTTAGTGGCATCTATAATCACAGGTAGTGTTACTCACTGTGTCTCCGGCTTCACTGTGTCTCTGGCTTCATGACTTTGTGGTGTCTCGTAGCAGTGACACCTCTGCCGAAATCAGGAGATAGGGTCTCCTCCAGCCCCTCCCACTTCACATTCCTCACCAGTCCGCTGACCTCTAGTCTCTGCCCCCCAGCCATGCCATGAACTGAATGGGCGGCTGCAAAAAAGCTGAGTGGGCGGCCGCGGGCTCCAGGAACAGCCCAGCTGGGCGGCCACAGGCTCCAGGGACAGCCCTGCTGGTGCGGCTGCAAAAAGGCTGGGAGAGCGGTGCGGGCTTCAGGAACAGCCCAGAATTCGGGGACCCCTGGCAAATCATCATTCGACCCCCAGGTTGAGAACCACTGACCTAGCAGAATACATATTGGACTAAATTACTGAAAATTTATGAAGAAATTCGATTTTTTACATTTTGTTATTGGACATGTTTTATAGCAGAAAGTAAAAAGAATGTGCCTGTGCTGTATAAAAAGATGCGGATTTGTACCTATATCAGAGTGTCTCCCGGCCTCCCGTGACTCCTCGGCTCTCTCTTCTCTCTCCTCCTCAACTGACGTCCGCGGAAGTGCTCAGCCCCTCCCGCTATAGCTGTCAGCCGGGGGAGAGGAGAGAGCCGAGCAGTCACGTGAGCACCGGGAGACGCTCTGATATAGGTACAAATCGGGATCTTTTTTATACAGCATAGGCACAGGGACACATAATGTTATTTAACAGAGGGGATGGCATGCTTATACTATAGTGCAGGAGTCCTCAAACTACGGCCCGCGGGTCACATATGGCCCGCCAGGGTGATTTACCCGCCCGCGGACTGCCTCTTTAAGATCGCAGCACTCCCCCTCCCCTATGCTACCTTAATTATACAAGACGAGAAACATGACAGGTTCGGACAAAGGGCAGGACCTTTTGAGTTAAGAAGCGGTGATTGATTATAAGGCAGCGGGCGGTCCCAGCAATCAATCACCTGCCTTTCACTTGAAAAGTCCCACCCTTTGTCCGGACCTGGCATGCTTCGCATCTTGTGTGATTAAGGTAGCAGAGTGTAGGGGGGAGTGCTGCGATGTTATAGAAGGGGCAATGTAATACCACTGGAGGGCTCTGTGATGGGGGGTCTGTTATGGAGGGCTCTGTGATGGGGGGATCTGTGATAAGGGGGGGTCTGTTATGGAGGGCTCTGTGTTGAGGGAGTCTGTAATGGGGGGATCTGTGATGGGGGCTTTGTGTTGGGGAAGCCTGTGAAGGGGGGCTCTGTGATGGAGGGATCTGTAATGGAGGGATCTGTGTTGGGGAAGTCTGTGATGGGGGGCTCTGTGATGGGGGGGATCTGTGTTGGGGGGATCTGTGTTGGGGAGTTTGTGATGGGGGGATCTGTGATGGAGGGGATTTGTTATGGGGGAGTCCGTGATGGAGGAGTCTGTGATGGGGGGATCTGTTATTTGGGGCTCTGTGTTGGGGGAGGCTGTGATGGGGGATCTGTGATGGGGATCTGTGATGGGGGATCTGTTATGGGGGATCTGTTATGGAGGGCTCTGTGTTGGGGTAGTCTGCAATGGGGGATCTGTGATGGGGGGAGTCTGTGATGGGGAAGTCTGATGGGGGGAATCTGTAATGGAGGGGGTCTTTGATGGGGGGCAATGTAATGGGGGATCTATTGTGGGGTGGATCTGTTATGGAGGGCTCTGTGTTGGGGAGTCTGTAATGGGGGATCTGTGATGGGGGGAGTATTTGATGGGGAAATCTGTGAGGGGGGATCTGTGATGGGGCTCTGTGATGGGGGGATCTATGATGGGATGGATCTTTTATAGAGGGCTCTGTGTTGGGGAGTCTGTAATGGGGGATCTGTGATGGGGGGAAAATTTGATGGGGAAATCTGTGATGGGGGGGATCTGTGATGGGGCTCTGTGATGGGGGGATCTATGATGGGATAGATCTGTTATAGAGGGCTCTATGTTGGGGGAGTCTGTGATGGGGGTCTGTTATGGGGGAGTCTGTGATAAGGGGGATCTGTGATGGGGGCATCTGTGATGGGGGCTCTGTGATGGGGGCTGTTATGGGGGGCTCTGTTATGTGGGCTCTGTGGGGGATCTGTGATGGGAGATCTGTGTTGGGGGGGGGGGAATCTGTGATGGAGGGCTCTGTGTCGGGGGAGTCTGTAAAGTGGGATCTGTTATGGAGGGTTCTGTGCTGGAGGAGCCTGTAATGGGGGGGCTCTGTGATGGGAGGGATCTGTTATGGAGGGTTCTGTGTTGGAGGAGCCTGCAATGGGGGGGGCTCTGTGATGGGGGATCTGTTATGGAGGGTTCTGTGTTGTTGGAGCCTGTAATGGGGGGGCTCTGTGATGGGGGATCTGTTATGGAGGGTTCTGTGTTGGAGAAGTCTGTAATGGGGGATCTGTAAAGGGGGGCTCTGTGTTGGGGGGGATCTGTGATGGGGGGGAGTCTGCGATGGGGAGGAGTCTTTGATGGGAAAGGGGGGGTTCTGTGATGAGGGGATTCTGTGAAATACTAATACGTTTATGTTGATTAAAATTGTTCTTTATTTAAAATATTGTATTGTTTTTTACCTGTTTTTTTGCACAACAAATTAGATGTGTGCATAGGAATTTGTTCATATTTTTTTCAAACTATAGTCCGGCCCCCCCAACAGTCTAAGGGACTGTGAACTGGCCCCCTGTTTAAAAGGTTTGAGGACCCCTGCTATAGTGGCTTAACAACCACTTTAATACAGTAAAACCTTGGTTTGCAAGCATAATTTGTTCCAGAAACATGCTTGTAATCCAAAGCACTTGTATATCAAAGCATTTTTTTTTTACAGGATATAAAAGGATATAAAAGAGGAGAGAGGCACCTCTAAGTGTAGCAATAAGTTTCTAAATGTTGTACCTTCATTAAATGTAACCATATTGCTACACTTAGAGTCTCCTCTCTTCTTTTTTATACTCAGTTGTGACATGACGCTACTCTTATATCAAGACATCGCTTGTATATCAAGGCAACATTTATTAAAACATTTTGCTTGTCTTGCAAAACACTCTCAAACCAAGTTACTCTCAAACCAAGGTTTTACTGTACTTTTCTTCCCCTAGACTGACAAAGCTGCTGTCTGATGTGCCTTCTGGGCTGGTTCATCCAGAGTTGCATCTCACTAATACAGGAGATGTGTTACTGGCGAGATCATCAGGTGATCACCAAAGAAAAGGAAACCGATGCAGCCACCACATCTAATGATTGGTAGACATGTACCTTGCCGAAAAATTTGTTTGTTTTCATTTTAGTTTCTTTTTTTTTAGTTTAGTTTTTTTTTGTTTTTGTGTCATTCGCAATGGTCGCAATTCGTAAATTAGAAAATCCATAAATAAGAAAGAAAATCCGAAAATTTTAAAGAATAACTAACTAACTATTAAATTATGGGTATTGGAATTTCCTTTCAAATTTGGCTGTTAGAGAACGTAGCGAATACGAATTATCTGAAATAACGAATGCCGCATCTAAACAAACGAACGGAACGAATTAAAAATAAATAATAATAATAAAAAGTTTTTATTATTATTATTTTTGATAATTTGTAACTTTGGATAAATTTGTATTCGTTATGTTCACTTACAGCCAAATTTAAAAGGAAATTCCAATACCTATAATTTAATAGTTAGTAATAGTTAAAGTGGTTGTAAACCCACTTAGACAACTTGCACCTACAGGTAAGCCTAGATTAAGGCTTACCTGTAGGTACAAGAAATATCTCCTTAACCTACACGGTTAAGGAGATATTTGCTGTAAAACACAGCACCGATGACGTTACACGCATGCGCACTAGCGGGCCGGCATCGTTGCCGGTTTTCTAAATGGGATCTTGCCGGCCTGAGTGCGCATGCGTGTGACATCATCGCCGCTCCGGCCAATCACAGCGACGGAGCGGTGATAACAGGAAGTCACTCCGGGACAACATGTCGACAGCCGGAGGGGGAGACGTGGACCACTGTGGGGGCTTCGATCGGAGGTAAGTAAAACATAATCAGCTAGTATGCTTTGCATACTAGCTGATTATGCCTTTGTCTTGCAGGATCTTTCTTTTCTTCGTTTTTGAATGGAGGATTTACTTCCTCTTTAAGTTATTATTAGTTAGTTATTATTTCAGATTTTCTCATTTTCGGGTTTACGAATTTACGATTTTTAGAATATTCTGAAAAATTTGTTAAATGGGTCGTCGTTAATTTGGATAAATTTGTCGAAATTCGTTAAAAAACTAGTTCGGAACGAAACAAATTGCACATGTCTAATGATTGGTAAGCTGCAATATATAAAATGTTGGGTTTTGGGTTTAATACCATTTTACCTGTTCAGGTAACCTGCCATAGTGATGATCAGTCTCAGTCTGCTGGTGCATATGTTACACAGGGTGAGTATGTAACACATTACATCTTGCATTAAAATCTATATTGTTTCTGTTTAAAGGGGCTGTAAAGCTTCATTTTTATTTATTTTTAAATAACAAATATGTCATACTTACCTCCACTGTGCAGCTCGTTTTGCACAGAGTGGCCCCGAACCACCTCTTCTGGGGTCCCACTCAGGTCCTCTCCACAATAGCTAACCTCCTCTGGGAAGCTCTCTCCCGAGGGGTTTACCTTGCGGGCGCGCTCCCGTCTCATACACTCTGCGTCCATAGATACAGAGTGTATGTCTCGGTCCCGCCCCCCGGCGGCCGCGTCATTGGATTTGATTAACAGCAGCACAAGCCAATGGCTGAACTGCTTTCAATCTATCCAATCAACACAGGGACTCCGTGGAGAAGAGGACGCCAGGGGACGCGCACAGCAGGTGAACGGGCTCAGGTAAGTAAAACGGGGTCTCGGGGGGCCCATCATCGCCAGGTGTTTTTTCACCTTAATGCATAGGATGCATTAAGGTGAAAAAACACGAACCTTTACAACCACTTTAAAGTGGTTGTATACCCACTTTGACAACAAACACCTACAGGTAAGCCTAGATTAAGGCTTACCTGTAGGTGTTTGCAATATCTCCTAAACCTACATGGTTTAGGAGATATTTATCAGTAGATAACGGCGCAGGCTCACTGAGAGCTTCCATTCATAAATCCGGCAATGAGAAATTTGACGGCTCCCGCGCGCATGTGCGGGAGTGACGTCATCGCCGCTCCGGCCAGTCACAGCGCCGGTGCGGCGAAAACAGGAACTAGCGACGAGGGGACATGGCGGCGGCGGTGGACGGGACCGAGGCGGACTTCGGGGGCTTCGATCTAAGGTAAGTGACACATAATGAGCTAGTATGCTGTGCATACTAGCTCATTATGCCTTTCTCTTGCAGGTTATTTAAAAAAAAATATATATATATATATATATATATATATATATATATATATATATATATATATATATATATATACAAGGGTTTACTTCCTCTTTAAGGATAAAAAAAATATGATATGTACATGAGCAATCCATACCTACCACTTACTGTATATCTAACAGGTATTGCTCTCATCACAGCTAGATAGCAGTTGATGTCTCACATTGGACCTGTTGTATTAAACATTGGCATGATTATTAGAAGGGACACACACCACTCGTTCTCAGTTTGCAAAGATGGAAACATCGAATGAATTAACACATTCTGCTAGAAAGCATAAAATAAGTGCTTATTTGGGCTCGTACACTTGCTTCAAAATGTGGCATTGGACACACTTTTTTTTCATGTGAAATCAATGCACCTGTCTCTAAATAAAATGGTTACTTTACAGTCCTGTTCACACGTTGGGGGAGATTTATTAAATTGGAGTGCAAAATCTGGTGCAGCTCTACACTGAAACCAATCAGCCTTCAGGTTTTTGCCCCATTGGGTTAGCAAAGCTGGGGGATACTACTGAGTGAGGCATCAGCAGAGCTGGGGTACTACTGAGCAAGGGGATCTGCTGAACGAGGGTACTAATGAACTGGGAATCTGCTGAACAGGGGAACTAATGGTTCTACTGGGTCCTTTTAAAGCAAATAGAAAATCAACACACACAGGGCATTTGCCAAGCTTCATTAAAGCTTCAAAAAAGCATCACCAAAGCATCACTGAAGCATCGAAATTCCATAAAAAAAAGCTTGGTAAAGAGGTAGGTGCTTTAATGTGTGTGTAGCGGGTACCTCAATATGGGGGTCGCTATGTACTAAATTTAGGGGGTAGTATGAGCCATAGTTGGCTCAGATTCTCTGATTTGTTATACTGGACTCTGCTCTGCTGTAAGTGTTGTCTGGTGTACGGTTCCCCTTTGGCCTGTGGGTGGCGCTTTTGCCCAGGCCCAGGGTCGAACCTCAGGCGACACAGCGGCGTGATTGGGTGTCCTCTCTCTGCTACCGTGCGGGGGGCGGAGTTTCGCATGCTGTGCATGCTGGGAGGGGATACATAAAGGGCAGACGCCATTAGGAGGCAGGCATGCCCCTGGAGGAGGGCAAGGGAGTGTGCCCCATGGGGGTGCGTGATCTGGCCGAGGAGTCTCGGGCACCTTTAGCCCGAGGCTACAGCATTCCAGGTGGGCCCAGTACCTTCAACTGGGCCTACAATTAGAACACTGGAGTACCAGGGTACCCAGGTGAGGGTAACCAGCTCTGACTGAGAGGAAGCCAGGGGAGGATCGGTCCCACGGAAGAGATGAGTGATAGTAGGTCGCTGCACGACATTACCAGAGACTGCGGACATACTGCATGAGATTACCAGAGACTGCGGACATACTGCACGACATTACCAGAGACTGTGGACATACTGCATGAGATTACCAGAGACTGCGGACATACTGCATGAGATTACCAGAGACTGCAGACATACTGCATGAGATTACCAGAGACTGTGACATATTGCACGAGATTACCAGAGACTGTGACATACTGAACAAGATTACCAGAGACTGCGGACATACTGCATGAGATTACCAGAGACTGCGGACATACTGCACGAGATTACCAGAGACTGCGGACATACTGCACGACATTACCAGAGACTGCGGACATACTGCATGAGATTACCAGAGACTGCGGACATACTGCATGAGATTACCAGAGACTGTGGACATACTGCACAAGATTACCAGAGACTGTGACATACTGAACAAGATTACCAGAGACTGCGGACATACTGCATGAGATTACCAGAGACTGTGACATATTGCACAAGATTACCAGAGACTGTGACATACTGCATGAGATTACCAGAGACTGTGACATACTGCACAAGATTACCAGAGACTGTGACATACTGCATGAGATTACCAGAGACTGTGACATACTGCACAAGATTACCAGAGACTGTGACATACTGCACAAGATTACCAGAGACTGTGGACATACTGCATGAGATTACCAGAGACTGTGACATACTGCACGAGATTACCAGAGACTGTGACATACTGCACGAGATTACCAGAGACTGTGACATACTGCACAAGATTACCAGAGACTGTGGACATACTGCACGAGATTACCAGAGACTGTGACATACTGCATGAGATTACCAGAGACTGTGACATACTGCACAAGATTACCAGAGACTGTGACATACTGAACAAGATTACCAGAGACTGCGGACATACTGCATGAGATTACCAGAGACTGTGACATATTGCACAAGATTACCAGAGACTGTGACATACTGCATGAGATTACCAGAGACTGTGACATACTGCACAAGATTACCAGAGACTGTGACATACTGCATGAGATTACCAGAGACTGTGACATACTGCACAAGATTACCAGAGACTGTGACATACTGCACAAGATTACCAGAGACTGTTGACATACTGCATGAGATTACCAGAGACTGTGACATACTGCACGAGATTACCAGAGACTGTGACATACTGCACGAGATTACCAGAGACTGTGACATACTGCACAAGATTACCAGAGACTGTGGACATACTGCACGAGATTACCAGAGACTGTGACATACTGCATGAGATTACCAGAGACTGTGACATACTGCACAAGATTACCAGAGACTGTGACATACTGCACGAGATTACCAGAGACTGTGACATACTGCACGAGATTACCAGAGACTGTGACATACTGCATGAGATTACCAGAGACTGTGACATACTGCACGAGATTACCAGCGACTGTGACATACTGCACGAGATTACCAGAGACTGCGACATACTGCACGAGATTACCAGAGACTGTGACATACTGCACGAGATTACCAGAGACTGTGACATACTGCACGAGATTACCAGAGACTGTGACATACTGCATGAGATTACCTGTGAATTGGGGCCCCGATGACAACTTTGCAGAGTGCGCAGAGGACACAGCGTCATCTCACTTAGGGGTGTACTCACCTTTTTTGCCAGCGGTTTAGACATTAATGGCTGTGTGTTGAGTTATTTTGAGGGGACAACCAATTTACACTGTTATACAAGCTGTACATTCACTACTTTACATTGTAGCAAAGTGTCATTTCTTCAGTGTTGTCACATGAAAGGATAAAATAAAATATTTACAAAAATGTGAGGGGTGTACTCACTTTTGTGAGATACCGTCTATACACTATATAGTCAAAAGTATTGGGACACCTGCCTTTACACGCACATGAACTTTAATGGCATCCCTGTCTTAGTCCGTAGGGTTCAATGTTGAGTTGTCCCACCCTTTGCAGCTATAACAGATTCAACTCTTCTGGGAAGGCCGTCCACAAGGTTTAGGAGTGTCTATGGGAATGTTTGACCATTCTAACAGAAGCACATGTGTGAGGTCAGGCACTGATGTTGGATGATATTTTGGTCTGATCTATATAGTTGTATATAAAATGTACTTTTTATCTATCAAAAAGTGTTTCCCGGTGCTAAACCTTTTATCCAATCTCTAAATTGCTGCATTTGTAAATACTAAAAGCCAATATAATGGAATAGTAGTGGTAAAAAGCACTTGTGGGTTTAACCAATCATTGTTTTTTGTACAATTCTCCTTTAAGGGGGTGTGTCCTATGCCTACATACTTTTGCTAATAGGTGTCCCTCATTCCCATCTCAAAAAGTTGGGAGGTATTGTAGCGCCCCTTTACTTTTCAGGGGTGCTATGCGCCTAAATTTAGGGGTTGGTCTGAGCTGGTAGTTAGGCTCAGACAACTGTGATTGTTAGGTATTTGCTTCTGCCTATGCGATGCTGCCTGGTGCATGGTTCCCCGTGACCTGTAGGTGGCGCTGCCATATCAGGTCAGGGTTGAATCATGGGTGACATTGCTCCGCCTTAGGGTGTCCTCTCTCGGCAGCAGTACAGTGGGCGTGGTCAACCTGCTGTGCATGCCGGGAGGGGGTACATAAGGGGCAGACGCCATCTTTCGGGAGTGGTGGAGGAGTAGGAGGAGAGTGTGACAGACACACGTACCCCACCTTCGGTGGCCCTCATGGCCAGGGGTGCGTGTGGGTGTGAAGAGTCCCAGGCACCTTTAGCCTGGGGCTGCAACTCTACCAGTAGGCCCAGCACCTTTAGCTAGGGCCTACCCCCAAAAGAAGAGTCCCAGGGTGCCCGGGAGAGGGTGACCCGTTCTAGGAGAGAGGGAACCAGGAGTTTTGATGAAAGGAGTCGCCGCCTCGGATGAGGCCTGGTTACCTACTAGAGGGATTCAAAGATCCGCCACAGGCCTTGTGACGTGCTTCAGTTGCACCTTGTTCTACTGTTGCAAGCGCCGGGAAGTTCGGGACTTGGAACTGTTCCTGATCGTATCCCAAGGAAACTTAGGCCAGGTTCACACTGGGGCTGTGGGAGTGAAGCCGTGCGAATTCAGCTGAACTCGCATGATTTCACTCCTGCCTGTCAGTCCCTATTTCAGCCGCGATTACAGAGACATCTGACACAGATGTCAATGTAAATCGCGGCTGAAATCACAAAAAGTAGTACAGAAACTACTTTTTGAAATCGGTGCAGCGCCGCAGATGCGGCGGCGCACCGATTAGGACGGTGCCATTGCCCGCAATTTGCGGCAAATTTCGCCGATTTGACATGCGATTTGACATGTCAAATCGCATGTCAAATTGCACCAGTGTGAACCAGGGCTTAAAGTGGTTGTAAACCCTGCTGTGCTTTTTTTTTTTTTATACTACCTGCAAAACAAAGACATAATGAGCTAGTATGCATAGCATACTAGCTCATTATGAATCACTTACCTGAGATCGAAGCCCCCGAAGCGGTGCTCGGACACCTCCGTCACCGCCGCCATCTTGCTCCCCTCTGCCTCCCGTGTATCGCCGCTCCGGCGATGTGATTGGCCCCGGAGCGGCGATGACGTCACACGCATGCGCGCTCGGGCCGGCTAACTCCATTCAGAAATTCGGCTACTAAGCCGGCCCGCTAGTGCGCATGCGCGTGACGTCCCACATTTTGCAGGTCTGTCCTGGGCACATTCATTCCAGGACAATACAGTGTCCCGGAATGAAACTGACACAGCCACCCCCCGGGCCAATCTGATGCCCCCCAAAAAAGCCGCCACATCACTGCTTTACTCACTGACAGTACTTGTCCTGTCTGGGAATGCCTGGAGGAGCACAATCCCCGCCCCCTGCTTGTGATTGGAGAAATCATAAATCCCGCCTCTTGTGTCCAATCACTGTGCTGTGATTCGTTACAGCACAAGCTGATTTTTGAAAAGGGAGGGTGTCCCTGTATGGTAGTTTGGAAATGTGGTCACCCTAGCGTGACGTTAGCGGCGCCGATTTTAAATGCAAATATCTCCTTAACTGTGTAGGTTAAGGAGATATTTCTTGCACCTACAGGTAAACCTTAATCTAGGCTTACCTGTAGGTCTTTGTTTACAAAGTGGGTTTACAACCACTTTAAGTGAACATTCGAGCTTCACTCCGGCTGCTAGGACTGTGAGAGAGGACTATCCGGGTGAGCTAAACCCACTCGGGATCGAGTGGTGACAATTTTACTAGTTTGTGCCTGGACCAAATCCCCCAAGTTTATTATTCTTTCTCTCATCAACTTCTATCTGTCTGCTAAGCAATAATAGAAAATAAACTCATCGTTGGAGTTGAAGTGGTGTGGACATTGGCCTCCTTGGGAAGAAATAGAGACTTGTCCCTATACTCTGGGGATGAGAACCAGTGGAAAGAGGTAACTCGCTGCAGAACCCAAAAAAACTGTTAACACCGATCAACCTCTTCAAACAGGAGGGTACGGGCATGTAGCACGGTGTGCCTTAACCTGCAAGTGAGCCGAAGGCAGGAAAAGGGTCTGTGTGCTACAGTATGAAATACCTTATACAGCCCACTTCCTGTTTCTTGTCTGGTAATAAGCCTAGGTTTATGACATCATGCACAGCTCTTGTGAGAGTTTGCCAAGAAGGGAGGGGGGTGAGTCATAAGAGGGTCAATGAGAGCTGCAGAGCTGGAGGTGTGTCTGTGTAAATCCAGGAAGTGAACAGGCAGCAGCTTCAGCTGCCCACAGTTCAAGTGGATGCAGCCAGACTCAGTGGAGGGAGATTTCTGCAGCATATTTGGCAAGTACAGAATCACAGTATATATAAAATAACATGCAAAGTGGTTGGAGGGGAAGCTTCAGAATGGCAAATATGTTTTTATTACAAATTATGTGAGCAGACTGCAGTTCCTCTTTAATCTACACACATCCCTTGCCTGCATAGGCAGTTTTTTTTTCTTTATTTGTAAAAGTGAACTATGCTTTTAAAGTGGTTGTAAACCCTCCTAATTTTTTTTTTTTTTTTTTAACTAGCTGTAAGAGAAAGGCATAATGAGCTAATATGACTAGCATAATAGCTCATTATGCATCACTTACCTTAGATCGGGGCCCCCGAAGCCGTCCTCGTCTCCCTCTTCAGCCGCATCCATCGCTGCGGCGATAGCCGGAAGGTTACTTCCGGGTATCGCTGCTGCAGCCAATCACAGCGCCGCTCCGGCGCTGTGATTGGCCGGAGCGGCGAAGACGTGACTGCGCGCATGTGCACGTGAGCCGTCGAATTCGGCTACGTCGTTGAATGTTGCGACCTAGCCAAATTTGTGAATGGGGTTAACCCCATGCGCGTGACGTCAGCGTCGCCGCATTTAAATGCAAATATCTCCTTAACCGTGTAGGTTAAGGAGATATTTCATACACCTACAGGTAAGCCTTAAGCCGTGTACACACGATCGGTTTAACCGATGAAAACCGTCCGATGGATTGTTTTCATCAGACAAACCGATCGTGTATGGGACCCATCGGTCTTTTTTCCATCGGTTTTTAAAAATAGAACATGTTTTAAATTTTTACGATGGATCAAAAACCAATAGAAAATACCGATCGTCTGTGGGGAACTACATCGGATAAAAAACCCACGCATGCTCAGAATCAAGTCGACGCATGCTCAGAAGCATTGAACTTTATTTTTCTCGGCTCATCGGAGTGTTTTACGTCACGGCCTTTGGGACGGTCGGTTTTTTGACTGATGGTGTGTGGCCAAGACTGATGAAAAACAGTTTCATCGGATTTCTGATGGACAAATCCATTGGACTAAAATCCATCGGAAATCCGATCACGTGTACAGGGCTTTAATCTAGGCTTACCTGTAGGTCTTTGTTTATAAAGTGGGTTTACAACCACTTTAAACAAAAACATGAAAAAAGCGACCTTGGTCGCAAAAGGGTTAAATATACAGCGTCCCTGCGGCTTTAAAAACATGTCACGCATGCGCAGTAGAGTCACGGAAGCGTTCCATAAGGTTTTAAAAAGTGTTACGCCTGCGCTGTTGGAGTCACTGAGGAAACGCCCTCGTCACGTTTCCAGTTCGGGGGCCTTGCGTAAGTTTAGGTGTCCTTTCGTATGCCTGTATGAATCATTCATCCTCCTGACCGGATAGGCGGTCTCTTCGCTTCGGAAGTCTGCCATTGCGACATCAGCGAGGCCCGCCAGGACCAGGCCGGAAGCGGGCGAGTGATACGTGTACGCATCGTAGGATCAGGAATCACAGAGGGCAAATGGATCCGGGGTCCTTGATCACCGAGCCGATGGAGGCCGCCAAGATGTCGTCTAAGAATTTCCGCGTCAGTGACGGAGACTGGATCTGTCCGGATAAGAAGTGAGGGAGGCGGCGGGGTGTGAGGGAAATGGAGGAGCGGTGAGGGGGAAGGCTGCGGCCTGTGAGGCCTAAAGTGACGGAGGAGAGCGCGAGAGAGAGAGACGGTCTACATGGGCACAGGAGGGGTCATTAGTGCTGCTGGAGGACTACAACTCCCAGCAATTACACCGGACAGCCGGCTTATTCCAGTCCGAGACAGTGAATAGCAATAACCAAAGAGAACCTGCCCTGTGCTGACATTGTCCTCCTATGTGTGGGGGGGGGGCACATTCCAGGCCCCCCATGTCCTATGTGTGGGGGGGGCACATTCCAGCCCCCACTTGTCGTCCTATGTGTGGGGGGGTGCACATTCCAGGCCCCCCATGTCGTCCTATGTGTGGGGGGGCACATTCCAGGCCCCCCATGTCCTATGTGTGTGGGGGGGCACATTCCAGGCCCCCCCATGTCCTATGTGTGGGGGGGCACATTCCAGGCCCCCTATGTGTGTGGGGGGCACATTCCAGGCCCCCTATGTGTGTGGGGGGCACATTCCAGGCCCCCTATGTGTGTGGGGGGCACATTCCAGGCCCCCCTATGTGTGTGGGGGCACATTCCAGGCCCCCCTATGTGTGTGGGGGCACATTCCAGGCCCCCCTATGTGTGTGGGGGCACATTCCAGGCCCCCCCCTGTGTGTGTGGGGGCACATTCCAGGCCCCCCCATGTGTGTGGGGGGGCACATTCCAGGCCCCCCCATGTGTGTGGGGGGGGCACATTCCAGGCCCCCCCATGTGTGTGGGGGGGGCACATTCCAGGCCCCCCCATGTGTGTGGGGGGGGGCACATTCCAGGCCCCCCCATGTGTGTGGGGGGGGGCACATTCCAGGCCCCCCCATGTGTGTGGGGGGGGGCACATTCCAGGCCCCCCCATGTGTGTGGGGGGGGGCACATTCCAGGCCCCCCCATGTGTGTGGGGGGGGGGCACATTCCAGGCCCCCCCATGTGTGTGGGGGGGGGCACATTCCAGGCCCCCCCATGTGTGTGGGGGGGGGCACATTCCAGGCCCCCCCATGTGTGTGGGGGGGGGCACATTCCAGGCCCCCCCATGTGTGTGGGGGGGGCACATTCCAGGCCCCCCCATGTGTGTGGGGGGGGCACATTCCAGGCCCCCCCATGTGTGTGGGGGGGGCACATTCCAGGCCCCCCCATGTGTGTGGGGGGGGCACATTCCAGGCCCCCCCATGTGTGTGGGGGGGGCACATTCCAGGCCCCCCCATGTGTGTGGGGGGGGGCACATTCCAGGCCCCCCCATGTGTGTGGGGGGGGCACATTCCAGGCCCCCCCATGTGTGTGGGGGGGCACATTCCAGGCCCCCCCATGTGTGGGGGGGGTGCCCACATTCCAGGCCCCCCCATGTTGTCCTATGTGGGGGGGTGCCCACATTCCAGGCCCCCCCATGTCGTCCTATGTGGGGGGGGTGCCCACATTCCAGGCCCCCCCATGTCGTCCTATGTGGGGGGGTGCCCACATTCCAGGCCCCCCCATGTCGTCCTATGTGGGGGGGTGCACATTCCAGGCCCCCCCATGTCGTCCTATGTGGGGGGGTGCACATTCCAGGCCCCCCCATGTCCTATGTGTGTGGGGGGGCACATTTCAGGCCCCCCCATGTCGTCCTATGTGTGGGGGGGTGCACATTTCAGGCCCCCCCATGTCGTCCTATGTGGGGGGGTGCACATTTCAGGCCCCCCCATGTCGTCCTATGTGGGGGGTGCACATTCCAGGCCCCCCCCATGTTGTCCTATGTGTGGGGGGGGTGCACATTTCAGGCCCCCCCATGTCGTCCTATGTGTGGGGGGGTGCACATTTCAGGCCCCCCCATGTCGTCCTATGTGTGGGGGGGTGCACATTTCAGGCCCCCCCATGTCGTCCTATGTGTGGGGGGGTGCACATTTCAGGCCCCCCCATGTCGTCCTATGTGTGGGGGGGTGCACATTTCAGGCCCCCCCATGTCGTCCTATGTGTGGGGGGGTGCACATTTCAGGCCCCCCCATGTCGTCCTATGTGTGGGGGGGTGCACATTTCAGGCCCCCCCATGTCGTCCTATGTGTGGGGGGGTGCACATTTCAGGCCCCCCCATGTCGTCCTATGTGGGGGGGGGTGCACATTTCAGGCCCCCCCATGTCGTCCTATGTGGGGGGGTGCACATTCCAGGCCCCCCCATGTCGTCCTATGTGGGGGGGGGGTGCACATTCCAGGCCCCCCATGTTGTCCTATGTGGGGGGGTGCACATTCCAGGCCCCCCATGTTGTCCTATGTGGGGGGGTGCACATTCCAGGCCCCCCCCATGTTGTCCTATGTGGGGGGGTGCACATTCCAGGCCCCCCATGTTGTCCTATGTGGGGGGGTGCACATTCCAGGCCCCCCCATGTTGTCCTATGTGGGGGGGGTGCACATTCCAGGCCCCCCCCATGTTGTCCTATGGTGGGGGGGGGTGCACATTCCAGGCCCCCCCATGTTGTCCTATGTGGGGGGGGGTGCACATTCCAGGCCCCCCCATGTCCTATGTGGGGGGGGGTGCACATTCCAGGCCCCCCCATGTTGTCCTATGTGGGGGGGGTGCACATTCCAGGCCCCCATGTCGTCCTATGTGGGGGGTGCACATTCCAGACCCCCCCCCCATGTCCTCCGTGTGTGTGGGGGGGGGGCATACAGCACCGATTTCTGTCATAGGCAGAGCACGGCAGGGAAGCGGCTGTGATGATTCTTCTTGTGGTGCACTGTTCCTCACCATGCTGCGCAGTGCATTAAAGAGGAGCTCCGCCCAAAAAAAAATTAAAGCCAGCAGCTACACATACTGCAGCTGCTGGCTTTTAATAATAGGAGACTTCCCTGTCCTGGAGTCCAGTGATGTCGGCACCGCAGCTGTTTCCATCAGCTGTCGGGTGCTGCCATTGTGGGTAAGGGAACCCGCCAGTGTAGCCTTTGCGGCTTCACGCTGGGAACCCTACGGAGGAGGAGGGAGCCCCGCAGTGATGTCATGGGCCACGGCGCGGACTCCTGTAAGTGGGACTCCGCTTTAAGATTAAAAAAAAAACCTGTGTGCAGCAGCCCCACCAATATTTACCTGAACCTATCTCCATTCAGCAATGATGCGCTAGAGACTAAGTTGGCTGGAACTCTCCCTCCTGATTGGCTGAGACAGCAGTGGAGCGCCATTGGCTCCCACAGCTGTCAAAGTCAATGAGGAGAGTGAGAGAAGGCAGGGGGGGGGGTTGCGGCTTCATGTCTGAATGGACACACGGAGCTGCAGCTTGGGGTTCCCCCCATAGCAAGCTGCTTGCTGTGGGGCCACTCAGCGGGGGGCGGGGCCAGACGGGCCAAAGAGGAGGATCCGGGCTGCTCTGTGTGAAACCAACTGCACATAACAGGGTAAGTATAACATGTTTGTTGTTTTTAAATGGAAATAAAAAACAAGCCTTTAGGTATTACTTTTGGCAATAAAACCTGGAAGCTGATTGGCTACTATGCAGAGCTTCCAGATTTTGCACACTCCAGTTTTAGTAAATAACCGCCACAGTAACCAATCGGCTTCCAGGTTTTATTGTCAAAGCTTAATTGAACAAGCTGAAGTTAGAAGCTGATTGGTTACCACACACAGCTGAACCCGTTTCGGAGTGCACCAATATTAGTAAATCTCCCCCATGAGTTACATGGTTTTGCTGGTAAATGATTGTCAGTTTCTAATGCGGATTGCTACACAACTGGAGCATTATCAGAAGTCCGACATGGTGCTGTGCATTTATAAATGTACATGGCTTTATATGGCTGTTTAATGTACAAGGTGACTCTAGGGTGAAATTCCAGCTTAAACCAGAGTTTTTTTTTAGTTTTTGTTTCCTGTTTTAAAAATAGTGCATAACATTGTCTTAAAATACACAGTAATTATATCCCTTTTCGGGGTTAGTGATTGTAATGATTAACTTGCATGTGAAGGTCACACATTGTAGAGAATTTATCACATAGTTATTATAGATTGTCTGCTATGTACAGAGAGAAGCAAACATTGGCTTTGTTTCAAGACAGCTCAGGCAGAGTTATCTAGAGCAAATTATTTATAAAATATAGATGGCACACGGAGAGCATACATTACCCGCCTGTTTCTTTTTTTAGATGTGCCAATGTAAACTTTGCCAGAAGGACAAGCTGTAACCGATGCGGACGAGGTGAGGTTTTTATATACTTGTTTACCCAAGATTCCGGATATTTTCTGGTCCTGAATGTTTACTGTTTTTATGTTCTACTTAGAAAAATCAACTGATGCGAAAATGATGAAAGCTGGAGGGACAGAGATTGGGAAAACTTTGGCGGAAAAGAGTCGCGGATTGTTCAGTGCTAATGACTGGCAATGCAAAACGTAAGCTGTTCATGAATTTGTGTGTTCTCATTTTTGTAAAAAAAAAAAGGATATTGTACTTTGAGGCGTGCACACATGCCTTCTCTGAACATTCACCAGGGGGGTAGAAACCTGTGCTAGCTACCTGCCTGTTAACAGAAGAAAACTTACTCCTGTAATGTTTATTTTTGCTATCTGTGTCCCATTGGAGAGATTTACTTTCCTGTTGGCCAAACGGGAAGTGAGAAAAAATCTCTGCAAATTAAGGGAATTTCTTGGACTCTCGGGTCACCAGAACTAGTGTCCCCATTGGAATATTCCCCTCTATTACTTTTTTGGGGACAACCCAAAATAAGGGATTTTCTCTTATCGTCCATGGACTGACACGGCTCCTTAAATCATGACAAAGTGGGTTATGTTCCTGTTCATAGGAGAGGACTAGGCAGAACATGTTTTTTTATCTTAAAACATGTAACTTTAACAGAGTTGAACAGCCCCGCCCAGGGGGCGGTCCCTCTGTACATAACCCTCCTACCTGCAGTCAGCAGCCTCAATTTTTTTTTCTGCCTAGCAGAGAAGGAAGTGGCTCCCTTTTTTGGCCCAGAGTCCTAAAGATTTTTTTTTTTTTTTTGTGATATCTTCTATCAACTGCCGGCTGGGCGACAGGCTGGATATATAGATCCTTGTAGTCTTCCCAGTTCCGGCCATCGAGCGTGCCAGTCCCTTGCTTTGCGCTTGGTTCTGACCGCGACATACCCCATGGCTCCAGTGGTGGCCGGTGAGCACATGCTCCGGGGTCCACATATGACTGGGCTGCTTGTTGCCTCACTCACAGTGGACCGGCCCGACCGCTACTCTGTACCATCGGTTGTGAGTCTGTCAGGGAAACTCCAGCATGTCCTCGCAAGGACGGGTAAGTACGGTTCCTCCTGTCTCAGCAGGATGGAACAGCTGGGCATTCCCGGGATTTAGGGGTTCTCCTGTCCTCCCTTTCCCTGCTGTCGCCCTTTCCCCTCCTGCCCTAGGGCCTGCTGCAACCTGTGGGGGGGGGGCTCCGAGTCCCTGTGGGGCGCCAGGGTCCGCTGTCTGTGAGGGTGGTCAGTCTCTGCAGGCCTTCTCGTCCACATCCCTGGCCTCGGGCGCGGTTTTCAGTGAGTTTTCTGTGTTTAAACTTCCATTGGCAGCCATTTTGTTGTAGCCACACTGTGGTGCAGATCGGTATTGCGGGCGGCAATTTACTTGTGGTCCGCACTCTTTTTATCTGAGGCGTCTGGCGGCCATTTTGGGGTGGGTTTGGCCTCTAGCACTGGCTTCTGAACAGCGCAGTTTCTTCTCAGTTCCTTCTCTTTTTCATCACACATGCGCTATGTATACAAGGCGGGCAGCAGTGGTGAGTGGTCTCCTTCTGGGTGGTGAGTCGTCCCCAACTTGGTCCCTGAGGGCTGTCAGTGGGCATTTATGGAGTCAGTATGTGACCTTTCTTCCCCATACATTGCCAGAGGCAGCAAATGGTGCCCCTGCACCTGCGGTTTCCTTGGATACGTTATAGATAGTCCTGGAACCTTTTGTTGCCAAGGTAGAATTGGATTGCGGGCGTAAGGGGGATAAGAAAGCGCCCCCGCCATCTTCTGGAAAATGTTTGTCAGGGCACTTCTGAGTGATGCTGTGAGGGATACTCTCCAGCTGGGACTTGCGCAGAGGAGTCTGTCTCCCTTAGGTCACACATCTGCCTGCTTTGTGATGTTTCCTTATGTTACTTTCTTTGATAGTTCATACATAAGGAATGGCAACGGCCGCAGAGGTCCTTGTGGTCCCCCAGCGCATGGCGGTCCAGAACCTCTGTATCTGCGGTGGTGCTGTGCTGCCTGATTGGCTGGAATGTTGGTCTGCTGGCTAAGCTCCCAAGTGATATCTGGCAGATTGCCTTTCTGAGTTTTTTTTTTTTTTTTTCTCTCAGTCCTCTGAGGGGAAGGAGCCGCGCCGTTGGCCGGGGCCCTCCGATTCTGTGCAGTAGCGGTATTTTCGTCAGATCCTCCAGGGCTGATCCTGAATTATTTTGAAGGCAAAGGTCTTCCTTCCTTTGGCGCAGTTGCAGACGCTCCAGACGGCGGTGAAATTGTTGGCTTCCCGCATATGGTCGTCTCTCCCCTTTTTTCTGCGTGAGTTCTGGACCTCATGGTGGCCTCCTTGGAGGCAGTTCCGTCTGCCCTATTCCACACGAGTATTGCAGGAAGAGATCCTGTCCATTTGGAACAGATCTCCATTGTCTCTAGATTTAGGTATGTCACCTGGTCAGGGCTTCCATGAGCGGGCGGCTGCATTTCCCGGCTCTTCAGTCCGGGAGGTCATCCCTTCCTTTCCATAGGACTGTGATCACGACGGACGCCAGCCTCACGGTCTGGAAGAATCTCGCCTGCCGATGTCCTCGAAATTTGAGCGATCAGACTGTGCCTCTCCAAGTGGTCGCAGAGACTTCAGAGGCATTTGATCAGGTTTCAGTTGGAAGGTCGCAGCATCGGTAGTCGCTTGCATCCTTAGAGCCGGCACGATCCTTTCGGCCCAACTATCGGCTGCTTACATCTGAGCGTAGGTTGCCTGCCAGGTTTCTATCTGAGTTGCCAGATGCTGAACCAAGGGGTATGGCCTTTTCACCTGGAGGTGTTTTTCAATTACTTTGTCGGAATTTGGGCACACCGGTTGTGGATCTCCTGGTTTTCTTGACTCAATCGCAGGTGTCGGTTTGTAGCCAGGTCCAGGGCTCCCTGGGCAGATGCATCGGACGTGTTGGTGGCTCCATGGGGGATTTATGCCTTTCCCCTACTGGAGGTGCTTTCTTGACTGCTCCGCAGAGTGGAGGCCACGGGGATTCTGGTGATCCTAATCGCCCCAGATTGGTCCCGGCCTCCCTGGTACGCCGACCTCGGGAGACTGAATGGGTCCGTGGTCTGGCAGATTCAATCCCCTTCTGGTTGAGGGCCCGGGAACCTTCTTTCCAGACGATCTGCCATTGCACTTGGTAGGCCTACATCTCTACGTGTGATGAGATGGCCGGGTGCCCACGGACATAGCCCGTTTCTCAGATCCTGCTGTTCTTGCAGTGCGGAGTGGTTTTGAACCTTGCCTTGAGCACTATTAAGGGGGAAGATTTCAGCCTTGGCTGTCTTCTTCCAACAGCCTCAGGTGGTTCACTCACTGGTAAGTACGTGTGTGCAGGGGATCTGACACGTGGTTCCCCCGATGGACCACCACTTCCTCCGTGAACTTGACTCTAGTGCTCTCGGTACTTCAGGAACCTCCCTTTGAGAACATCAGGGAGATTCCACTCTCACGAAAGTTGCCTTTCTAGTTGTCACTACTTTGGTCGGAAGGGTTTCTGAATTGGCGGCCTTGTCTTGCAAGTCGCCTTACTTGGTCCTCCATAAGGATAAGCGGCGCTACGGCCGCAACCTTAATAACTTCCTAAGGTGGTTTCGGCTTTTCACCTAAAGGAGGACATTGTGCTTCCATCCTTGTGTCCTCCGCCATCGCATCCCAGGAGGCTGTGCTACATACATTGGACGTGGTGCGTGCCCTACGGGCGTACCTGTCCGCTACTGCTCCGTTTCGGAGTTCTGAATGACTGTTCGTGCCGGTATCTGGTCCACAGAAGGGCCTGACGGTTTAATCGGCCACCTTTCTCTGTGGATCAGGCTGATCGTCATCCAGGCCTATGCCCCTTAGGGGCGGGCGCCTCCCTTTCCTGTCACGGCGCATTCAACCAGGGCAATTGGTGCTTCCTGGGCTTTCCGACCTCTAGCATCTGTCTTCAAGGTGTGTGAGACGGCAACCTGGTCGTCTGTTTACACTTTCCCAAAGTTTTACAAGGTTGATGTGTGTATCTTGGGATGCTTCCTTGGCCACAAGTTTTTGCAGGCGGCTGTTTGAGGTTGCAACTCCTCCGTGAGGAGCTCTGTTTTGATTACTATTCCCACCCCTCGTTTTTTCTGACACTGCTTGGGGACTTCCCACTTTGTCAAGATTTAAGGAGCTGTGTCCGTCCATGGACGATAAGAGAAAATAGGATTTTTTTTGTACTCACCGTAAAATACTTTTCTCTGTTGTCCATGGATGGACACAGCACCCACCCCTCCTTTTTTAGTTTGTACTGCTTTACTACGAACTGAGGCTGCTGACTGCAGGTAGGAGGATTATGTACGGAGGGACCGCCCCCTGGGCAGGGCTGTTCAACTCTTAAAACTACATGTTTTAAGATGACATGTTCTGCCTAGTCCTCTCCTATGAACAGGAACATAACCCACTTTGTCAAGATTTAAGGAGATGTGTTCGTCCATGGACGAACGAGAGAAGGATTTTACGGTGAGTTCAAAAAATCCTATTTGTTTTTTTTGTTTTTTTTTACTTTCAATGATAGTAAACAGGACACATGGAGAGGGCGAATCTGCCCAACCGGGACACAGATGTTCTAATCTTCCTTCCCTCTATCCAAAACTAATTTTTTAATTTTTTTTGCCTTTTTTTGGTACCGAAAATGCAGGATGCAATTGGCCAATAAATGAAGATGAGATTTTAAAACGTTCATCTATATATTGAATCGAGTGGCATAGCTGCACAAAAAAAAGTTTTTTAAAGGGGTTGTATAGGTTTTTCTTTTTTTTCCACCTTTAATGCATCCTATGCATTAAAGGTAAAACCTGGCAACGACGGCACCCCAGCCCCCGTTTTACTTGCCTGAGCCCAGAATCTGCTGTGCGCATCCCCTGGCATCCTCTTCTCCTAGAAGTCTGGCTGTAGATTTGCTAGATTGATAGCAGCGCAGCTATTGGCTTGTGCTGCTGTCAATCGCATGCAATGACCCGGGGGGGCGGGGCCGTGTGATAGTCCGCGTCTATGGCTGCCAGCTGTATCACAGGAGCGCGCCCCCAAACTTAACACCCCTGGGAGAGTTCTTCCCATGAAGGGGGTTAGCTGCTGTGGGGAGGAGCCGAGACAGCTGCCGACTGACCCCCAGAAGACGAGGATTGCGGCCACTTTGCAAAACGAGCTGCACAGTGGAGGCAAGTATATAATTATTTTTTTAAACGGGAACCTTTTAGTGTCTCTTTAAAACATCAAAGTTCAGACAGTCATGGTAACCGTTCCGGGCTAATACAGATCATGCCCTTCTTCAAAACCTCATGTCTATAAATTACCACATACATGGAATTTTATATATATATATATATATATATATATATATATATATATATATATATATATATATATATTAGTATGGAGCTCATCGACAATCTAAACAATCTGGAATCAATTAATAGATCATTGTGTAAAACATTTAGTGAATACATACTATAATACAATCTTGGAACGAACGATCATATTCCCACACTTCACAGATTACATCAATCGGGAATCCTGTATGGGGAAAAAAATTTAATAAAATTATTTTTAATATTAGAAATTTAAATGAATGTAAATTTGTCGGCCATTATTGGCACCTTTTTTAGCGCAAAAAAAGTCAAGGAAAAAAATCCATCTTTTATTCAATGTAGAGGTCGACCTTCGGCCATTTTGGAGAAATCGGCCGATTATTATCCAAATTAGGCTGATAGTTTCTTTTTTCAAAATATTTTATTGAAGTTCTCATAGTAATACAATGAACCAGTCAGGTGAGCGGGTAGCTCAGGTGTATAGTAACAACAGTAGTTTCATGGTACATAATAGGCACTTGTCTCAACATGAAAAGAATAGTAATGTAAACAGAACCGTGGCAAGTCATGTGATCTAGGTAACATATGATATTTCAAGGGGGGCAGTGGGTCGGAACTAAATAGGTGATGGCAGCATGAGTTCATGGAATCTAAAAAGGGAAATTGGTTCGCACCCTTGAGTGCTAACCTAGGATCCACTCCCCCCAAAAGGGAGCAAGCTGTGAGTGGGTTGGGGCTAATGTAAGGGGGGAGGGTGGGGTCACCCATCCATGGCAGGTTAGGACAAAACGATAAGGGAAAATGTAGGTTCGGTATTGGGACAGGCCTAGGGTGGGTCTGGAGTGGATTGATCTCTGAAATGTAACCAACAGGCCCACACGTCAGTGAATTTTGTAGGGTTGTCTTGTGCATCAGCCTTTCCATTTCCGCTGTTCTATCCACTCTTCTAAGCCAATCAGACAGTCAGGGGAGTGGAACTCCTCCAGCGTTCTGGCACACACAGATTGGCTGCATTAATAAGGTGTAATGTGAGAGGTTTCTTATACGCTGAGAGGGGTGTGGTGCAGTAGAAATAGTTTGGGGGTAAAGGTGGTGATTTGTGATATTAGGTGATGGAAAAAGGTTGAATTAAGGGGCAATCCCACCAAACGTGTAGCAGAGAGCCGGGGTGTGCGTCACATCTCCAGCAAGATGGTGAGACGCTGGGGTGGAATTTGTGGATCCTATCCGGTGTTCTGTACCATTTTGAGAAGATTTTGTATCTGTTTTCCTGAGTGGATACATTTATGGAGCCCTTGTGCATGTGAGAGAAAATGTGCCCATTCGGCCGCAGGATGGTTCAGTGATGGTTCAGATTCCCAGGCTTGTACCAGTTTGTCGTCCTTAATGTCATGTTTGTAGTACAAGAGTGCGTAAAGGGACGAAATGAGGTGTCAGAGGTTTACCACTATTACATAGTGTTTCAAAGGGCGTGAGATCTCTAGTCCAAATAGAGTAGGAGTCTGCAGAAGTGAGTGTCTGTCTGATTTGTAGGTACTTAAAAAATGGGACATTATAGTCGGAGTTTGGAGTTCAGTGCCTGGTGGGTCAATAAGGCATTGTCCAGGAAAAAGTCTCTGGCCCGGACGGGGGAGTCGTCGGGATCCTCGGTTGTGTTACTGCGAGAGAGGCCTGGCTGGAAGTCAGGGTTACGGTTTAGGGGGGTCATTGGACCGGGGGCGAACGAGGTGGACAGGTGTTTGCCTACTAAATTTATCCAACTAGTGGGTGGGTGGAGTGGTCTTTCGGGATGGATTTGAGTGGGGTCCAAGGCAAGTGAGATAATGGGACAAGCGAGAATGCATTTTCCAGCTTGATCCAGTCCTTATTGCAGCTATGAAGGTGCCAATCCACTATCCTGGTTAGGTGGCAGGCCCAATGGTAATGCAATATGTCTGGGAGTCCAAGGCCTCCCAATAATTTAGGTAGTGTTAGTCTAGACCAGCTCAGTCTGGGGGGGCGGGAGGACCAGATGAAGACTCTACACATGCGTTTGTATTGTGTAAAGAAGGATGGTGGAAGTTTAATGGGAATAGCCTGGAGGAGATACAGAAGTCTGGGAAGGACATTCATTTTCAGGATGGCAATTCTCCCTAACCATGAGAAGTTGCCGAAGTGCCATTTGTGTAGGTCGCCCTGGAGTGTGTAAGGTGGGGAGGAAGTTTCTAGCGTAGAGTTCAGATAGTTTGGTGGGAATCTGGATACCAAGATAAGCAAGTTGAGGGTTCCCATCCAAAGAGAAGTTATTTTTACATTGTGTAATAAGAGTAGGGGGAAGTGTCACGTTCAGCGCTTTAGATTTTGTGAAATTAATTTGAAGGTTGGACAGGGATTTGAAAAGAGTGAAATCAGCCAGCAGGTTGGGGATGGTCACTATGGGGTCTCTCAGGAACAATAGAACGTTGTCTGCGTACGCGGCAATTTTATATTGTCTATCTCTTATGTCTATACCCTTAATGTTTACCTTATCTCTCAGTTTGCGTAGCATAGGTTCCATAGTTAGGATAAAGATCAAGAGGGACAGGGGGCAACCCTGTCGTGTTCCATTAGAGATGGAGAAGGCGCTCGACAGATGGCCATTGATCCTGAGTTTAGCTGTGGGGGACGAATAAAGAAGCATGATCATCTGAAGCAAGTGTGGAGGGAGCCCTAACATCCGGAGCGCAGCCTCCATGTAGTTCCATGCCACTCTGTCAAACGCCTTCTCCACGTCCAATGATAGAAAAAAACCCTGGGTAGATGTTTTGGTCAGCCAATGGTGTATGTTAAGAGCCTTGATGGTGTTGTCTTTGGCCTCTCTTCCTGGGACGAAGCCAACTTGATCTAAGGAGATCAGTCTAGGTATAAAAGGGAGGATGCGGTTTGCCAGAACTTTGGCATATGATTTTAGGTCTACATTTAATAGCGAGATAGGGTGGTAGTTGACCAGCAGCGGATCTTTGCCTGGTTTTGGGATGAGAGCAACATGAGCTTCAAGGAGTTCTGTACTTCCAGCTGATTGGGGGGACAGGTTATTAAAGGTTTTGACTAAGTGAGGAAGTAGGATATCTGTAAAGGACTTATAGTAGCTTACTGTCAGTCCGTCTGGGCCAGGGCTCTTACCTGTTTTCATCTGTGTAAGCGCTACCTTTTATCTCCTCTATCAAGAGGGGGTGGTCAATATTGGCAGAGTCTTCAGGTGTGAGTGTGGTCGGGCCATACTGGGTCAGAAATTCTGTGATTGCTGATAACCTATCTGAGGGGGAGTTTGGAGGGCGTGCCTTAGGTAAATTGTATAAGTTGAAGTAGTTCACAAATTGTTCTGAGATGTCAGTCTGTTTCACTAGGGTGTCCCCTGAGGGGGTCTTAATCTTGTGTATAGTGTTTGCAGCTTTTTTTCCTTTGGAGGGCCCTGGCTAGCTGCTTACTGGATTTATTACCGAATTCATAAAAAAGCTTCTGAGACATGGTATATTTGCGTTTTTTAACCTGCTGGCCAAGTTCAGTCAGGAGTTCTTCCCTAATTAGAGTCGACTCTGACAGGGAGTCCTGTGCCAAAGATAATTTTGTGTGTGTGCAAGCCGACGTAAACGGGTGGTCAATGTGTCAATACGGGCCTTCTTAAGGCAATTCTTTTTGGCTGCCAGTGACAAGAATATTCCTCGAATCACACATTTTGTGGGCAGCCCAGATAGGGGGGGGGGGGGGGGGGATTTCCTCTGAAGAATTTTCAGCAAAATTATTTGGGGCTTGACAACACGTGTTGGACATTAGCTTGGTCGGTCAGGAGCGAGTTGTCGAGTCTCCAGATGTTGGGTCTGGGGTTGGTCGTAGGGAGTGTAAGGGTTAGGGATATGGGGTTATGATCTGAAAGAATCATAGGTTCAGTCGTAGCTGAGGAGATGTGAGTGAGGTCGTCTTGTGACAAGACAAAAATAGTCCAGTCTAGTGTATTTGTTATGGGGGGGGGGGGGGGCGAAAAGTACGCGTAGTCCTTGACTGTGGGATTAAGTGTGCGCCATGTATCGTGTAACAGGAGGTTACTGAGTTTTTGAGCTTCACTGCTCTTAGGGCTCTATATGTCAGGAATGAGGTCCCATTGGATGTGTCTAAGGCTGGGGTCATTGATACGTTGAAGTCACCTCCAACAATTAGGGTACCTGATTTAAACTGAATCAGTTGGTCAAGAGTGTTACGAAAGAATTGGACTTGTTGGGGGCGTATATGTTGGCAATAGGAATTGTCCTGTGGTGTAGTGTCCCTTTGAGGAAGAGGAATCGTCCATGTATGTCGCTGTGAACTTCTGTTAATTAAAAGGGGCAGTGCTTGAAGATAAGGATAGAGACCCCTTTGGATTTAGCTTCATCGTTAGATGCATGGAAAACCGTAGGGAAGTGAGCGTCACCAAGTTTAGGAATAGCGTCAGTTCTGAAATGAGTTTCCTGTATTAAGGCTATGTGGGCTTTAGAGCGTCGAAGAGCTAGCAGTAGTTGAGACCATCTTTCCGGTGTGTTAAGACCTCGGATGTTAATAGAATAAAGTTTAACTGTCGACGAGGGTGTACGGGGATGTGGAGGGTTAGTAGGGGGGGGTGGGTTATCAAACATGATGGGTGGGTGGCGAGGAGGGGGATGGGGCGGGGTCAATGCCTATGAGTAGGGGTATAAAGGCAGCGGGTAGGTGAAATGAAGAAAAAAACGATGAGGCTGTATAGAAGTAATCTATATGGTCTGAGGTCCAGAATCGGTGAGGTACAGTGCAAACATGGTACTCAACCCCAAAGGAGTGTTTGTACTCTGAAGCACAGCCGTGTGGGGGTTGGCACTTAGAAAGCAAAGAAGGGGTATCAAAGATGTAAAGGCAGCTTTCCTTCGCCGCAGAGACCTAGATTGGAGCTTGGTAGGCTACAACGAGGCAAGTCATGCGGTAGTATGTGTTTGGTATAATTCCCTTTGTGAGGGGCTATAGGGGATAGGAGTTTGGACAGGGCGAACCATATCCCAGTGTGCAGTAATATTTTGGGAGTAGATGAGTGCCTGGGAGAACGGAAGACCATCCGTGGCCGTCACACACCACCAGGAAGGACTACATCAGTGGATAAGCCAGGAGATCAACGCCCGGGGAGGGAGGCCACGCGACGGGCACAGTGGAGATCGTGTATATAACAGAGGATAATGTAAATCCAACGTAGACTCTCAACAGATTTATAAGGCACCATATATAAAAGAAAAAAAAAAAGAAAAACAATTCAAATGTTTCTGTATGGAATAACAAACGGGTTAATCCCTGATATAACATTAATATACTTGCAGGCAGGGTAGGTTCTGGTGAGAGTCTGCGTTGTGTTACCGGAGGGAGACCTACTAGAAAAAGGGATTGCAAGATTTAGGTAGGGGTATCGATCCAGGGATGCGGATAGGCAGTATGGGACTGTAACACAGGTGTCATCTGGTATGTCCGTGCAAACTGTGCGGTAGCAAAACTCAGTTTGAGCAGTAGTTTGTACTGCGAGAGTCTCAGTCACGTATTGAGGGATGAAGCCGTGGGGTTCCGGGTATAGCAGACGCGGAGAACAATGCGAGAGAGAAGATGGTAGCCGTGAATCGTCACAACAGCAGAAGGATTCAGCTCAGAGGTCAGCAGCGTCAGAGGTGTGGTGATGACGTATACTAGGCAGGTCAGCGCGAAGAGGGTTGTGGGTGTTGTAGTGTCCAGCAAGCTTACATACAGAATCGCCGTAATCCAATACAGGGGGTGGCGCTGGGAGTCATCAGCGCCAATCACCGCTTGGGGGAGGCACTAAGTGGAACTGTGAGGAAGACATGGCGATGCAGGCAGGGTGAATGCGACTGGAGCTCGGTCATTACCGTTTGGCAAAGTCAGGGCCAGCAAAAAAATATAAACAAAAATGTAAAACACAACATCAAACTTGGCAACTGAAAGGCCGAGAACTTGGAGATAAGTGTTCAAGTGCCTATCAAGGCATACCCATGCAAAGACTCAGCGATCATTAGACTGGCATCAATAGTCTCTGCGGGTTCTCGGAGATGCCGAGGGACTTGTCTCCTGGCGTGAGTTTCGGGTGGACGGGTGGGGACCGATTGGCGAAGGCGAGCGTCTCCTGCGGTATCTGCCATCCTGCGCTTCCATGGGTTCCTCGTGCGAAGGTAGTTTTCTCATTGGGGTATGGCGGAATTCCGCATACCAGTTCGGAACTTCCACAATGGGGATGCCCAGGGTGTTACAGAAGTGTGGTAAGTCCTCCTGGCACTTTCAGGAATGCTGAGCGGCCCTGTGCAGTTGCGGACAAACAAAGGAAATTTCCACTTGTAGGGAATACCTTTAGCACGTAGGGTGTCTAGCAGGGGCTTCAGGTCTCGTCGATGGCGTAGAGTAATGCCCCACAGGTCTTGGTATATTTGAATTGTGTGCCCTTCATAAAGAATTTGTGCTCTTCCCCCGTGCCTGGCCGCGTGATGTCCTCCTTTTTTAGCTGGAAGTTTTCCACACCACAAATAACCTCACGCGGAGGATCCGTGTCTCTGCCCTTTGGTCGAAGGGCGCGGTGGATCCTCCAAGTCAATGGTGGTTTGAGGGGGCCGACCAAGCAGATCATTGAAGATGCCAATGACAATGGGGGAGAGCTGGTCTCCCTCAACGGATTCCGGGATGTTATGGATCCGGAGGTTGTGGCGTCGGCCCCTGTTGTCGAGGTCCTCAAGATGTCGCGCATCTGATGGGTGTGTGTCTATGCGAGCTGCGGCCTTGCGGAGGGTGGTGTCATGGCAGCTGGTCACTTTTTCCACCGTGAGGACCCTATCGTTGAGGGCTCGGATGTCGAGTCGTAAGTCTGCGATGGCTGCAGACAGCGTCTTTGTCAGTCGAGATGGATCTCAAGTCATGGATGCTCAGTTGCGGCTGGGGGGACAGTTCAATTCCTGTGGCGCCGAGCAGGGGCCGGTGGCACGAAGGGGGATGAATCTGGGACGTCAGGTGCTTTGGCCTGTGAGTAGTCGTGGCGGGAAGAAGCTATGTTCCCTCTGGAGGAGCGGAACATATCGGGAATGGTTTGGCTTAATCCCCCGGTTTGTTCCCTCGGTGAGCGGGATCTGGATGCCGAGGAGGTTCGGGAAGCAGTTCCCATAGTTTAGGCAAAAGTTCTGGCTTTGGAAGCCTCAAAGAGCTGAGGTGTCTCTGCGGTGGCGGGAGCTCAGGAATTAAGCGTCCATCTTCTTGCTCCGGCAGGCCACGTCCTCTAATTAGGCTGATAGTTAACCCTGCCCGAGAGAGAGAGTCACTGGTCCCTTGCACTCCCATTGTGGGGTAAAAATCTTGCTTACTGCATTTTTGGTCAGTTAAAAAAGAATGCACCTCCCAGTTGAAATGCATTGAAAGCGCAGCAAGAATGTATCAATAACATACCCGTGTTATGTTTTTGATGCAATTTTTTGTCTCCTGACCTATGGAAAAACATAAGCACAGTAAAAAATGGTAAAATCATGGCAATTTGTTTTTCGCCACTTTTTTTTTTTTTTTTTTTCTCTCCGGCAAAATGCGATAACACCATTGTCGGACAATGTTTCCATGCATCTCTAGTCTTTGAGTGTGGAATTTCCCTGCTACTGAAGCCATGCTGGTGTCTTGAAAGAAACAAACTAAATTTTTCATTGTATGAATATAATTCTTACAGCTATAATAATGCTGGTTCAAGCTTTGATTAATTGAAAACACTGGCCATTTTATTTTATTTTTCTTGGCTAAGTATATAACTGTTTCATGGATGTACAAGTTACTGAAGTCTTTCGTTTCTGTTTTTTAGATGTGGGAATGTAAATTGGGCCAGACGATCGGAGTGTAACATGTGCAATACACCAAAGTATGCCAAACTAGAAGAAAGAACAGGTACGACCTCACTGTAGCTCAATGTCATCTCTAATTGTGGGACATGTTTTTTTTGTGTATTTTTCCAAACCTTTTTGGGCATTAATTTCATTGGCCAGAATAATCAGTTTTGGCCATTGAAATGAATTCACGCTAAACGTGCCTAACGTTAACACGCATTAAGAAGCTTCAAGCGTTTTTCTGTCAAAACGCTGCTGCTCTAGGACACACTGGCAGATTTTTTTATTTTTTTTTCTCTGCCTCTAAAAGCCCCTGCCACTAAAGTCTGTGTGTGCATGGGACACCTAGACTCGCATGCAGGGGAGTTAAAAGGCATGGGGAAAAGTCTGACGTCCCTTGGAGCAGCTGCCTTAGGCCTCATGCACACAGGATGTTTTAAAAACGCCAGCCCAGCTGTCAGGAAAAAGCAGCACTAAAAACGCGCTTTTAGTTGTGGTTTTTGAATAGCGTTAAGACGCGTTTTACAGTAAAAACACTCCCTAATGTGTAAACGCCAAACTCAGCTGAAAGCTTGTCAATAAAAAAACACACAGAATATCCAAGCTCAACTTACCAACCAATCAGCAACAAAACAAATTCACCTGTCTAACAGTGCGTTTTTAAAAACAGGGGTTTAGTTGCACGCATTTGCAAATACATGTGTAAGCTGCAGGCCGCGTCAAGGCTCCCTGTATGCTGCAGTCCTAACTCTAAAATTTAAGGTCTCCTCAATGGAAGCACATGTATGCTGATGGATAGATATAGGGCAGGTGACTGGGGGGAGCCCACCCTCCATTAAAGGGGCAGGAGCACACTAAACACCCAGCACATGGAAGCAAAGGTGCTAGTGCGTTGCCTGACCACAATGACAACAATACATATAACAAAAATGTCACTGCCCTGAAAGCTTGTTGCAGCATTAAGCCACGTTTTTTTACCGACAAAACAGCCTCTGCTCCTGGACACACAGGCAGTCAACTTTTTTTACTGCCCCTAAATATTTATGCCTCAACGCCTCTGAAGTTTGTGTGCATGGACACACAGGCTAACATGAAGCAGAGTTCAGAAGCAGTAAAAGTCAGACGCCCCTAAAAGCGGCTGCAAAACATCCTGTGTGCATGAGCCCTAAAGTTCCTCTTTAATGTATCATCCATTCATTGTTTCTAATGTATAATTTGAATCTTATACTACACCTATTCTATATATTACTATGCAGGATATGGAGGTGGCTTTAATGAACGTGAGAATGTAGAATACATTGAACGAGAAGAATCTGACGGAGAGTACGATGAGGTAACAATTGCAGGGATAGTGTTGCTGGCTATGGGTTTTTGTCTTCCACCTGTGTATTGTTAACCCATACAACCACCTTTGAACAATCCCCTCTTCTATATTAAACAATGCCCTCAGTGTATTTGTTTTTCTTTTAGGAAAAAAAGCCGCTTTGTACCTCTTTATCTGAGAGAGCCGATCGGCGCTTGCATGGCCCGTCGCCTCTCTCTCTCCTGGCTGACGTCAGCGGGGTTTTCCCCTCCCGCTGGAGCTGTCAGTTCGAGAGAGGCGACGGGTTATGTGATCGCCGCTCTGAGATGAGGTACAAAGCCAGGTATTTCGGGTGATAGAAGGGGCTAAATTACACAGCACAAACTCTGTGCTGTTCATGCTTTAAGGTAACAGGATCCAATTTTTTCTTTTATTTATTTTTGGGGGGGGGGGGGTGTTAACAAAAGCTTTAAAGTAGAAGTAGAGATACTAGCTAAGCTTTAAAACTGCTCCCTCCCTATATTTACTACCCTGTAGAAGTAAGATGCATATAATTACCTATTCTCAGGGCACTCTGGTCCAGTCACGTGATAAGCCTATTTCCAGCCGTTGTGGGATCACCCTTTAGTCTCCCCTGTAGCTGGCGTTGAGGCGATCACTACTGGACGAGAGCGGCCTAAGAATGGCTAAGTATATGCATCTTTCTTTTACAGGGTGGTTAGTATAGGTGTTAGAAGGTGTGTAGGAGCAGTTTTGAGCTTGGTTGCACCCGGGAATCTGGATTTTGCTTTATGGGACATCAAACTAATCAAAAGCATTGGGTTACAGAAACACTAAAAGGCAAAAACCTTGGCAGTAGGTTCAATTACAATGTTATAAAGTTGGCTGTAGTATGATTTCAGTTGGCTTTTAGTTTTTTTTTTTTGTTTTTGTTTTTTCTCTCTGCACTTTCAAGAATCATTCAATCAAAAAATGTAATGGGCAGTTGATGTACAACATCACTTGATATATTTTTTTTTCAGGAGCTATTTAAATTTGTTGGATTTTTAATAAAATGTTATATTATAGAGAAAGCAGATGGGGAATTGGGGAAAAAAAGCTAAATCGCCAAAGGTTCTTGGACACCTGACCACCACCTGCATATTCTGTTTTAAAACCATGGACATTGATCGGGGACTCCCCCCATCCTTTGCGGCTATAACAGCCTCCACTCCTCTGGGGAAAACTTTCCACCAGATTTCGGAACTTGTGCCCATTCAGTCAAATGTTGGAAGCAAAGATCTGGCTATAAAACAGATCTTGACCCCAGCCACCGCTGTGTGTTTTTTGTATTCTAGCAAATGCATGATTTTTCCCTATTCGTCTTTCAGGACAGCCACAATGAGACCTAGGCTCCTCCCCTTCCACAGGAAACACTGCGCCAGCCCCTATAAATTCTTACTTCCCCTGCCGGCCTTCAGTTAGTGTTTCCTCCGGAGGGGAGACACTGTGCAAGGAGCCAGACTAAGTCAGTCAGGGGACTGAGGCATTTCTTACCTGAAAGGAAGCAGGGGCTTCCAGGGTATTGTGGATTAGTCACCCACCTTCCGTGAGCCACCCCAGCCTGGTCGAGTGCGGCTGAAGGCTGAGGGGGGCCCCTATCGCGTCCACAGGGCCGCAGCAAGGAGGCAATCCGTCCTCCTCCGTGTATATGGATACATGCCGCATTTTTTTTTTGGAACTTGCGGGCCGGACGACGTGGCGACGTCATTTCCGGCAGAGGGCGGATGCTTTCCCTTTAACCCGCGACTTCCGGTTCCGGGTCGCGGCGCTGATAGGGGCCCAGGCAGAAGCTGGAGAGAGTCCAAATCACGCAAGGAGTGTCCTTAGCGTAGGACTCAGCGGAAGCAGCCACCTGCAGTCAGCATGTTGGAAGCAGAGGCTCAAGCGGCACACACTGACACCACCTCCAGCCTTCCTAAGGTAAAAGTACCCTGGGGTGGGTTCCTCTCTACCTAGGAATACCCCTCCATGCATGGTTCCTGTCCATGGGGGGGGGTAGTCCCCCTGGGTGGTCAGGGGGGGTAGTCCCCCTGGGTGGTCAGGGGGGGAGACACTGATGCCTTACATATAGAAGGTTCAGCGCTCTCCAGGGGTTGTATTTATTTGTCAAAAAAAAAGGTATATTTTGTACTAAATTTTTTTGTATGATTTTGTTGTCTTCCTGTATTCTAGAAGGCTACAGAGAAATCGAGATCAACCCATACCTCTAAAAAGAAGTGTGCCTCCTGTAGGGACACGCTAAAGGAGGCATGGGGGAAGGTCTTATGTAAAAATTGTATTGACACCCTGGTGAAAGAAAGGGATTCAGAGCAGGAGTCTGAACTGGCAGCTTCCGTGAAGGAGCTCTCGTCCACCTTTTCGTCTTTCAAAAGCTTATTTGAAAGATTTCAACTCCCCTCTGTTCCCACTTCCCAGGTTACAACCCCCTCACCGGCTCAGGGCCCTGTACCGGCTAACGCTGCCACTACTTCCAGGGCAGAGGAGGTTGCAGGCCCTTCCGGTGTACAACAGGCACATCCAGATAGTGTCACCTCTGAGTCTCAAGAGGACTCAGACGGAGAAACCCAAGACGGGGAGTCCAGGAAAACCTCCAGGTATAAGTTGTCCCTGGATGAGGTAGATGACCTCTTGGGAGCAATTTATACGACCCTCGGTATACAGACCGATACAAAACCCTTGACCCTTCATGATAAAATGTATAAGGGCCTGGGTGAACAGAAAAAAGTCTTCCCTGTACACGATGTACTGATTGACACTGTCAAAAGGGAATGGCAGGACCCCGAGAGGAAACCCTTCTTTTCTACATCTTTAAAAAGATTTCCTTTTTCGGATGACCCAATGTCCATTTGGAATAAAAAACCCAAATTAGACGCCGCCTTCTCCCAGGTCTCTAGGAACACGGACCTAGCGTTCGAGGACATGGGAGCTTTGGCGGACGTCATGGACAAAAGGATAGACTCCCTATTAAAGAAAACCTGGGACTCTACTATGGGTAATTTAAGGCCTGAGATGGCCGTTACAGTTGTGGCCCGCAACTTAGAACATTGGCTCCTTAAAATCCAGGAGCACATTGAGGCTGGGACGGCTAAAGAAATAATTCTAGCGTCTTTTCCGACTATCTTGCAAGGAGTTGCTTATATAGCGGACGCCTCTGCGGAATCTGTCCGCATGTCAGCCAGGTCGGCAGCCCTGGCCAATTCTGCCAGAAGAGCCCTCTGGCTGAAGACTTGGCCAGGCGACAGTGCCTCCAAGGCTAAGCTGTGTGGGATACCCCTAACGGGAGACCTACTCTTCGGCCCCGGTCTCGATTCGGTTCTGGACCGGACGGCAGATAAAAAGAAGTCCTTTCCCCCCAAGCGGAAGGCCCCAGTATTTTCAAAAAAGGGCTTTCGTCCGCAGGGTCAGAAGGGGGCTCCCAGGCCTGAAAAGCAAAGAAAGACCTGGACCCCTAAAGGCAGAGGCAGAGGTGGAGCGATTTTTCGCGCTCCTCAACAGCCCGGGAAAAACCCCTGACTCTCTAGTCAGAGTGGGAGGAAGACTGGGGATCTTCCTCCCACTATGGGAGACAATTTCCCCCAACCAATTTATTCTGGGGATTATAAGAAGGGGGTACCATTTAGAGTTTGCAAAGCCCGCCCCCCCCCCCCCCCAGAGATATCTTGTCACTTCTCTTCCCAAATGCAGGGAGAAATCCCAAGCCTTGTTGGGAGCTCTGGAAAGTCAGAACGTAGTATGCAGAGTTCCAGAAGCAGAGGAGGGAAGGGGATTCTATTCCCACATTTTTGTGGTAAAGAAACCTTCCGGAGAGTTCAGACTAATTCTGAACCTAAAGCCCCTGAACAGATCAATTGTATACAAACGATTCCGGATGGAGTCGATTTTTTTCTGTCAGGGCCCTCCTCCCCCCCCAATTGCTTCATGGTGTCTCTGGATCTCAGAGACGCATACCTGCACATCCCAATTGCAGAAAACTCTCAACGTTTTCTACGTCTAGCAGTCAACCTAGACGGAACAGTAGTGCACCTACAGTTCAAAGCACTGCCATTCGGGCTATCCTCGTCCCCCCGCATTTTCACCAAGGTTCTGGCGGAACCGTTGGCGTTTCTGCGTCTTCAGGAAGTATCCATCATAGCTTACCTGGACGATCTGCTTCTATTCGCAGCATCTCCAGAACAGCTGTCCAGAGACCTGGAAAAAACAAGGAGGGTCTTTACGGACCTAGGGTGGCTTCTAAATTTAGAGAAGTCCAGCCTAGTCCCGTCACAGAGGATAATGTACCTAGGGTACACTCTGGACTCAACTCTTTTGAGAGTATTCCTCCCGATGGAGAAGATCCTGAAGCTAGACAGGGCAGTGACGTCCCTTCAGAGCAATCTCCAAGTGACAATCGGATATCTCATGTCAACTTTGGGTCTCTTGACATCTACGCTCCCAGCAGTCCAATGGGCAGGACTGCACTTTCGCCCACTACAAGCCTTTGTTTTGAAGATTTGGGACCACAGTCTAGAAGCTCTAGACAACCTGGTTCAGGTACCTGCTCAGGTAAAGAGATCCCTCTGGTGGTGGAGGAGGGTTCCAAACCTGTCACAGGGGCGTCTGTGGTTTGTCCCGGTATCTCGGGTGATAACCACGGACGCAAGTGGCAAAGGCTGGGGGGCACACCTGGGATCCCTCCCAGCACAGGGCACCTGGGAATTAGAGGATCTAAACAGGTCGTCCAACTGGAAAGAGCTGAAAGCAGTGGGTCTAGCGCTCAAGTTTTTTCAGGAACAACTCCGGGGTCACCACACTCAGGTGAGGTCAGACATCTCTTCGGCCGTAGCCTATTTGAACAAGCAGGGCGGCACAAGGAGTGGAGTCTTGTCGGCCCTAGCAGCAGACATTCTGGGCTGGGCCGAAATCAATACACTCTCACTCTCGGCAATCTTCCTGAGAGGCGAGAGGAACGTCATAGCAGACTTCCTCAGTCGGACACAACTGAGAGAGCGAATGGGTCCTCAATCAGGAGGTTTTCCTGCTCTTAGTCAGAAGGTGGGGGCCACCAGAGGTGGACCTTTTCGCGTCAAAGAGAAACGCGAAAGCCCCCTGGTTCTTCTCTCTAAACAGGGGAGAAGGAGAGTTGGGAGTGGACGCACTAACCCAAAGTTGGGAATTCAGAATGTGTTATGCATTCCCACCACCGGTTCTGTTGCCCGCTGTCCTAAGGAAGTTTCAGATAGAAAACACTTCCCTGATTCTAGTGGCACCACATTGGCCCAAGAGAGCATGGTTCTCAGTTCTCAAACAGTTGGCTGTAGAACCACCCTTTCTTCTTCCACCTCGAGAGGATCTCCTCTCACAGGGTCCGGTCCTTTGTCCCCAGGTACACAGATGGAGACTAGCGGCTTGGCTACTGAGGAGGGCATGTTAAAAGCCAAAGGCTTTTCAGAGAGGCTAGTTACCACCCTCCTTAATAGTAGGAAACGGGAGACTCGCCAGATCTATAGAAGGGTCTGGCTCCGCTTTAACAAGTGGTGTGCGGACGGTTCCTGTTCGGTCCATAATTCCACGTCCATACTAGAATTTCTTCAATGTGGGGCAGATAAGGGTCTTTCCATAGCTACCCTTAAAAGTCAAATTTCAGCACTCAGTGCTTACTTAGAGAAACCTCTGGCCTCTGATCCCTGGGTTGTCAGGTTTTTCAGAGCCCTATCCAGACTGAGACTAGCTCAGAATCCACCATTTCCCAGTTGGGACCTGTCTTTAGTTTTGCAGACCCTTACGGACGCTCCCTTTGAACCCTGAGTGTCTACTAAGGGATCTAACTTTAAAAACAGCATTTTTGGTTGCAGTGACCACTGCTAGGAGGGTCAGTGAGTTAGAAGCTCTATCCATTAGACCCCCTTTTTGTATTATTTTTCCGGATCGGGTCGTTTTAAAGACCGATCCGGCATTTTTGCCCAAGGTGACTTCAAAATTCCACAGGAATCAGGAAGTAATCTTGCCTTCTTGTCCAAACCCCTCAGGTGAAGGGGAGTTGAAATTCCACACATTGGATGTCAGGAGATGCATCCTGCACTACCTAGAACAGACAAGAGTCTTTAGAAAGTCAGACTCTCTGTTTATTTTATTTTCTGGGGCCAGAAAGGGTTACAAGGCGTCTCGACGCACTATTGCCAGATGGCTCAGAACAGCCATAGGACAGGCATTTTCCTTAGCGGGTAAAGAGGTCCCTACAGGAATAAAGGCACACTCCACCAGATCTCTGGCAGCCTCTCAGGCAGAAAGGGCTGGAGCAACGCCAGAACAAATATGCAAGGCAGCAACTTGGTCCAGCTACGCTACCTTTGTTAAGCATTACAGAGTGGATCTGGTGTCGGCAGGTGAGCAAGCCTTTGGGCGAAAGGTTTTGCAAGCTGTAGTCCCACCCTAGTTGGTAAGTGCTTGTCTATCCTCTCATTGTGGCTGTCCTGAAAGACGAATAGGGAAAATTAGAGTTACGCTTACCGGTAACGTCTTTTCCAGTAGTCTTTCAGGACAGCCCTAGTACCCACCCTAAAACAATTGGGGGGTCTTACTAAAGACCGGAACGCAGCATGATAGAGATAATATAGTATGCTATTAATGTGTTCTTGTGTCTCCCCAGCTGTCCGGAGGTGATCTCAGAAAAACTGAAGGCCGGCAGGGGAAGTAAGAATTTATAGGGGCTGGCGCAGTGTTTCCTGTGGAAGGGGAGGAGCCTAGGTCTCATTGTGGCTGTCCTGAAAGACTACTGGAAAAGACGTTACCGGTTCCCTAACTCTAATTTTTTGCCATCATGCTGCATTCTATATATTGTGGTGGTATTGGTTTTTATTTTTATTTTTTTTTCCTCATGTTGGTTCCACCTAATCAGAAATTGTTTGGAAAATGTTCTCTTTATTTCTCTGATTTTAGTTTGGGAGAAAAAAGAAAAAATATCGTGGAAAGCCAGGCAGCTCTAATGCAGTTGTCGTCATTAAGAGTGAGGAGAAGGCATCTGGAGGTGAGGAAGAGGGGGATGAAGAGGAGGATGAAGAGGATGCAGATCTGTCAAAATATAAACTGGATGATGTAAGTTGCTATTCATAAACAAAAAATCCATTAAGAAGGTATGTCAGGATATTGGCAATATAAAGCCATTCAGTGTGTACTATTGTGTTTTTATCTCTGATTGCTCACGGGGATCACATGATAGATATAGATTATATAATCTATATCTATCTCTGTGTGTGTATATAATATTTTATATATCAATTTTTTTTTTTTACGTTTAACAAAAAAATACCCCAGTGTGTTGCATGACTTGGACCAAGGGGACTCACTGGAGGCATTTTTTTTAAGCGCTTTTGGGCTAAAAATAGCGCACGAAAAACGCCCGAGGGCTTTCACACTGAGGCAATAAGCTCGCAGGACATTAAAAAAAACTCCTGCAAGCAGCATCTTTGGAGCGCCGAAGCAGGTGCGTGTGTACCGCTCCTGCCCATTGAAATGAATGGGCAGCGCGGCTGAACCGCTGGCAAAGCGCCGCTTTGCGGGTGGTTTTAACCCTTTTTCGGCTGCTAGCGGGGATTAAAAGCGACTCTCTAGCGGCCGAAAACCTCTGCAAAAGCACCGATAAAAACAGCAGCGCTTTACCGCCACCCCAGTGTGAGAGGTCTTGGCGTGACGGCGCTGAAAGCTGAAAATTGGCCTGGGCAGGAAGGGGGTTAAAGTGTCTAGTATTGAAGTGTTTAAAAAGTCCTGAAGCTTTGTTCACCTATGTAAGCAGTACAAGTTTTAGAGTAGGTTCACACAGGGGCGGCTTTTAAGTCGCCCAACTCAAAACCCGCTCCATCAATGCAAGCCGCTCCAAAGTCGCCCCACAATATTACAGGAACCTTTCTCCAAGTCAGAGCGACTTGAGTCTCTCCTATTAGAACGGTTCCATTGTACAGAATGGAGTGTGACTTGTCAGGCAGCTAAGTCGCCCCTGTGCGAACCGGCTCTTAAAGCTAAGGAAGGTTTGCTCCAGTTATTTGCATGAATAACTTTTTTTATTGTAGTGTTCATAGCCCATTATAGTAACACTTGTGCTGTTTTAATGCAAAGAATGTTTCCCTTCCTCTAGGATGAAGATGAGGACGATGGTGACCTTTCAAAATATAACCTTGCCAGTGACGAAGAAGATAATAGTAAAATTAAGAAATCCACCCGCAGCAGATCTAAATCTCGATCATCCCATTCCTCCTCCCACTCAAGCTCAAGGTCTAGGTCCAGGTAAACGGGTACAGGTCAAGGGTAAAGCCGGGCAAAATGTCAGTATCTAAACTTTCTTACTTCATATATACTATACTAGAGACTTGAACTGCCATGCAATATGCATTTAAAGTTTTGTTTTCTCTTCACAAAAAAAAATTTGTCAGTGTAAGCATTTCATTTGCTTTTACCTTTTTTAGCCATCATGATTATATTTTGAGATCTAGGAAAATACATTTTCTTCTTCTAATAATAATAATAATTATCATCAATGGCATCCTTCTAATTGTAGTCTTGCTCTTGAGTGCTTCTGACCTTGGCTGCACGATGGATGAGGTGTGGTTGATTTTAAAATAGAACGAAGGGCAAAACGTTACGGATAAGTTTTGGTTTTACAAAAAATAAATGCATGTTTCTTTGCAGGCAAAAAAAAAAATTATGCATTTCATATTTTTATATTTGGGGGTTAGGGACTTGTAAAGAATTGCCACAGTCCTGTCTTTCTGTAACTGATGCCGGCTGATCAGATCAAAGTGGGCTGTTCAGCTGGCTTCTGTCGAATGTGCATGCTTAAAAACCTGAGGTTGACCAGCGCTCAGCGGGGGAGATCGCTGTTCTAACGTCAGAATGTTGGTACAGCAGCTTCGTCGGGGATATAGATAGATATAGATATCTATTTTCTCTAATTTTTTTTTTTTTTCCGTTCAACCCAGCGGGTGTGTATTTATTGTCCTAAACACTATTGTCATGTCAACAGGAATAAAAGGTAAGGAGAAATCCAAAACGGAGGAGAAATCTTTCAGTAGGGACCCTTGTTCCTGTGAAAACTGTCTGAGACTACCTCATATTGGAAAGCTTTTCTCTCATTACCATTTGAGTCTTCACAATAAGAAGTGAAGGAAAGTCTTCCTAACGAGACACGTGGCAAAAAAGGGGGGGGGAGTTATCCCTCTCCTACGCTATCCAAAATGGAAGTTGTCCAAAGACAAGTTTTGTCTTTAGATATGCTTTCCTGGAAGTCTTGAAATCAACACGATGTACACACAGGCTTCCATTGTCTTTATCGAGTAATACGTTATACTGAAAACCACTCAAAGCAGAGGTCCGCCGATTTTTTTTATTTTTTTTAAAGTCAGCAGCTACAAGTACTGCAGCTGCTGGCTTTTAAAATATGGACACTTACTGTCCAGCGCGCCCGCAATGTCGGCACCCGAGGCCGACCCGTTCCTCGGATGCTGCCGCCACCATCTTCGGTAAGGGAATCAGGAAATGAAGCCTTGCGGCTGCACTTCCCGGTTCCCTACTGCTCATGCGCAAGTCGCGCTGCACAATCAAAATGCTCCCTGTCTTCTGGGACCTGTGTGTCTCCCAGAAAACAGCGGGGGGGGGGGGACGGGAAGTGGCGTAACTCCCTTGGGAGTCTATGCCCGGAAGTAGGTGCAAATACCTGTATTATACGGGTATCTGCACCCCCTCCCCCCTGAAAGGTGCCAAATGTGACACCGGAGGGGGGGGGGAGGCTTCCAAAAAGCGGAGGTTCCATTTTTGTGTGGACCTCCGCTTTAATACCTGAACCTTTTTCTTTTGTTTGAGAGTATTGCTGCATTCGACACTAAGATAATTCTTAGATAAATTATTTAAAGTGATTTGGTTATGCAATGCTGAAATAACCATTTTGAATCAGTTTGGCCTTGTGAAGGTGTACAAAAAATCTTTCCCCTCTAAAATAATAATAAAAAAAAAAAAAAAAAAAAAGTTCTGGCATTCTTTAAAAATGCTTTACAAATCAGTCTGGCCATCAAAGTACAGATTGTGACTGGTGAAGGTTAGTGAGCGAGTCGGGCAACTGTGGGAGGACAACGCAAGGTGTGGGTTTTTTTTTTTTTTTTTAACTTTGGCTGAAACGCTATATCCACCTCTTCAGCACTCCATATGTTAACTGCATGGAATTTAAGTAGACCCTTTTTTTTTTCAGACATTGCCTTTTTTCTTTTTAATCACTTGGGACATTTAGTTTAGGAGAAGCCTTACTGTTGCTGACATTACATCTGTCTTTCTCTCACTGTCGGATGTGAGAACCGCTGTATGAGTCTGAGAAAGGGAGCCGGAGGCAGTACTAGTCAGAGCTGGCATTATGCCAATGTTTATACAGGGCAAAGATGGCTATAGATGAATGGTGGGTAATATGGTTGCACTGGTACCAGCATCGGTGCCGATATCAAGTATTTTTATGAATTATTGTGAAAATGCTCCTATACCCAAAACCAATACCTCTTGGGGTGCATTTTGAGCCAGTACAAAATTAATGGGTGCAAATCTAGGCTTGTCATAGTGATCTCAGCCTGGGTTCACACCAGCACCGCATTCCTGTTCAAATCGCATGCGATTCTTTAAAACCAATCGAGCCTCAGTGCTCACTCCGACTCGCATCAAATGCTACTTCAATAATGTTTCACGCGAGGAAACTCCAAAGCACTAAAAAGAAACAAAGGAGGGCGCATACGCCTAGTGCATTACCTTCAATACCATTTTCGATTTATTAAAAGGCCAAAAACATACAAATGAGAAGATTAAAAACATATTGTCACAACGCCAGCATTGGGGATCCCCGAATCACTGTAGTTGGGAAGGAGACTGGTCCAACCCTGAGCTTTCATTTTGCTCAAATCGCACCCAAAGGTATCGGTACTCTATATCGGCAAGTACTCACCGGCCAAAATACGGTGTTGGTGCAACCCTAGTTGGTAAAGTTGTGCTTAGTTGTCAGATCATGTGTGGCTAGATAGAGCTGTAACAGTAGGGAGCGGGCACATGTTGCAGAGGGGGCCAGTAAAGAAACAACTAATGTGTTGGATCCTTCGAAACCTTTAAGGGTTAGCAGGGAAGGCCAGCCATAGACAAAGAAATTTGCTCGATTTCCCCAATCAATACACTTGGTGTTTGGAGGAATTCCTCCCTTCAGAGCTTTTGTGTTCTCCCAGCGGGGGAAGCCGCCCTCACCAGGAGAACACCGTAATTATTGCTTGTGGTTATAATAGCCGCTGGCAGGCAAATGTAAAATCTGGCAGACTGGTTGTACCCAAGTTGATCGATTAGCCTGCCCATCCATGATTCTAATCCCGGCTGGTTCTTGCTGAACTGGCCAGCTTAAGAAAACAAAGGGATAATCTTTTTCTGCCAAAGATGTTGGTATACATCATAAACAACTACCCCAAGTGAGTGAAAGGAAAGGTTATGCCTGGCAACAGGATCTCTATAATGCGTTTTTTTTTTTTTTTTGCATGCTTTTTTTTTAGGCTTTCAATCAAGAAATCGAAAAAGACCTTTTAGCAAATATGCCAAAGACTGTTTTAATTGTGCAACCAAATGATTGAAATGATGGTGGAAAGGAGTTTTTCCATATTAATGGAAAAGCCTTTTAAAAATTGTCAGGTGTATGGCAATTCACTACTTAAGAGATGATTAGTCCGTTGGTGTAGAAGCCATAAGCAGAGGCACTGCCCGAGTTACTGAGGTCCCTGTAGCCAACCTCCAAAAAAATTCTTGTTTCGGATAGAGTAAGGAACGGTTACAACACCAGTCGAGGTGTGTGGGGTTTTTTTTTTTTTTTTTTGTGTTTTGCTTCACTTACTGTCATGGAGATAGAACAGGAAGTAAGAGCAGAGATCAACAAAAGGAGAATTCCCTTCATAAACAGGTGTCCCCATTGGTATATTTTCCCTCTATTCCTGTTTTGCAGAAAACTTAAATTCTGAATTTCTTATCACTTTCCATTTCTGTAACGATGGCCAATAGGACAAATGGAGAGGTTGAATCTCCCCAATGGGGTTACAGATGGCAATATAAACCTGACAGGGGCTCTAACCTTTCCATACTCTACTCAAAGCATAAGAGTTTCTGCTATACATACACTTTAAAGATTATTTTCAGTACTTTATATTTTTGCAGATTTTGTTTGATTGAAATGTTTAATTATTTTGATGACCTTTATTTTAAAATGAATGCTCAGGATTTTTAAAAGAAGGCGCCCCCCCCCCCTTATACTTGGCTAGGTGGATGCCGCATGGGACCGATGCTGCATCTGTCCCCTGGCGTCTCAGCACTGAGAACCGAGCGATCGAACATCACAGATGGCTCAGCTCCCCAAGCAGAGAGCTGCTGCCTGTCAATCTGCAGCTTTCCTCTCTGCTCCTCCACGCTCATCGGAGCGCTGATCTTTGGAGGGGCGGGGAGCGGCCGTCTCAGGCTCTCAGCGTCTCGCTAAAGCTGGTTTCACACTGGGGCGGTGGCAGTATAGCGCCGCTATTTTTAGCGGCGCTATACCGTCGGGATTGTTGAGCTATTCGGCCGCTAGCGGTGCGGTTTTAACCCCCGCTAGCGGCCAATAAAGGGTTAATACCACCCGCAAACCGCGGTATCCCATGCATTTCAATGGGAAGGAGCGGTGGAGGAGCGGTAAACACACCGCTCCTCTCACCGCTCCAAAGATGCGGCTAGCAGGACTTTTTTTACCCCTCAGGGCTTTCACATTGGAGAGAAAGGAGCCGCTGTTTAGGCTCGGTTTGCAGGCGCTATGTTTAGCAAAATAGCGCCTGCAAACCGCCCCAGTGTGAAAGGGGCCTTAGACTGGTGTCAGTCCAGGCACCTGGAGGATCCAAACTTCATTGCCATGATGATGCAGTGTCTGGACTGATTCCAGAGACGTCAGCAGAAAGCAGACTTCAGACCACTCTGCTGAAAAACGAGTCACAGGAGTGCAAAACAAATTGCACTCATGTGACCCCTACGAGAAGCCCAGCCTCACGAGCTCAGGCTTTACTTCTCCTTTTAAGGCAGTGCAAAAATCAGAGATGACCTGCAAGTGCATTAAACCAATCAGAATGCTCCTACAAATGAAATTGTTATGGTTTGCTGCATCTTTAATGTGTGCTGCCTTATGGATTAAGTCTGACACTCCTTTTGAGGTGTCAGTATGATTTAGCTAGTGTGTATATAAAATATTTTGGTTGGTTAAATCTGAATTCTGTGCTGTGTGCTTCCTGTAGAGTTGGTTGCAGGAACAGAACATCTGTGTATAAATTATGGATCACCAGAGCTGGACAAAACTGCACTCTGTTGTTTCAGGTCTCGCTCAGGGACTTCTTCCAGTTCAAGATCGGGCTCCAGTTCAAGAGACCGTTCTCAATCTCGGGGTTCCAAATCCAGGTGAATGAGGGATGCCAGGCTCTCTGTCACAGTGACAGAAAAGTGGTTCAGCGACGTGTGATACAGAACTTCTTCCCTTTTTTTTTTTTTTTTGTCTTGCTGTTGAACTGTAATAATAATATTATTATTATTATTCAGGATTTATATAGCGCCAACAGTTTATGCAGTGCTTTACAATATAAAAGGGAGACAATACAGTTAAAATACAAGAGGATTAAGAGGGCCCTGCTCAGATGAGTTTACAATCTAATAGGGTGGGGCAGGTGGCACAAAAGGTTGTAACTGGGGAATGAGCTAAAGGAAGTGGTAAAAGATATTGAAGTTATTTCTTCATGGATAACCTAGTTCAGTGTTTTTCAAAGTTTAATATTTGCTATTCCCATCACAACTGTTGTCATGTTTTAAGTTACACCTATAATTGTTAATAATTCTAGATTACGTATTTGCAGGCTACTAGCACCACTTCCACTGTGTAGTGACTTTAATCACTTCAGCCCCGGAAGATTTGGCTGCTCAATGACCGGGCCCCTTTTTGCGATTTGTCACTGCGTCGATTTAACTGACAATTGCGCGGTCGTGCGACATTGTACCCAAACAAAAATGTACATCCTTTTTTCCCCACAAATAGAGCTTACTTTTTGTGGTATTTGATAACCTCTGTGGTTTTTATTTTTTGCGCTATAAACAAAGAGCGACAATTTTGAGGAAAAAAAACACAATTGTAATATTTGCTTTAATGTCAATTTTATTTAAAAAAATAAATAAAATTTTCCTCCAGTGTAGGCCGATATATATTCTACATATTTTTGGTAATAAAAATCACAAGCGTTTGGTTTGCGCAAAAGTTATAGGGGATAGATTCATAATTTTATTATTTTTATCGGGACTGCTACTACATTATGTTGGACAGATCGGACACTTTTGACACATTTTTGTGACCATTGTCATTTATACAGCGATCAGTGCTATAAAAATGCACTTATTACTGTATAAATATCACTGGCAGGGAAGGGATAAACTGTTATCTAGGGAGTGATTCTAATTTTGGGGGGGATGGGACTGCCTGGGTGAGGAGACTGATCGTTGTTCATACTTGGTATGAACAACAGATCGCTCTCCTCACCCCGACAGCATGGAGATCTGTCTTTACATTGACAGATCTTCGTTCTGTTTCAGTGTGGAGCGATCATAGGTGACCGCCGGGCAAGCGCCCCGTAGTGGTCAAAAGGCGAACAGACTTACAGGTACGTCTGTTTGCCCAAGGGAGCCAACCTGACGCAGTATAACTGTGGTGGCTGGTTGGGAAGGGGTTAAAGTGATACAAAAAAAACTTGTTGGGGGGGGCGGGGTGTATGGGAGTTTTACTTCTGTGCAGGGTTCGATTTAAATCAAGTCGATTTAAAGCGGGTGCCAGCCCATCCCTGCAAAAATTAAAAGCCAGCAACTACAATTGCTTCAGCTGCTGACTTTTAATAGGACACTTGCCTGTCCTGGAGTCCAGCGATGTCTGCACCGGCAGCTGATGTTTCCATTCACTTTAATGGGACGGCTGGAGATGCGGCAAGGCCTCAACAAGGCGAGGGATGTGGTGGCAGCAGGTGAGTGGATGCCCGTTAACAGGCGCTGCCATGATGGATCTGAAGTAGCAGGTTCTCTTTAAATGTAAGGACTCATTCTTGCTGGTAATTAGAATCTTTAATATTTTCAAACAAAATTAAGGTTTTCCCATTTAGAATAATAAGCTGTCAGGTTGGTAAAACAGCGATATCAGAACCGATTCAATCATACAGTTTTTAGTGTACATAGATTTGCAAGACAATGGGGATAAAGAAATATTCCTGAACTTTGTTTTATCTCATGGTTACTGTGAAATTGTGTGAATGCGTCAACGCAGTGCATGTTCTCAGCTTGCAGAGCTTGGATTCATTGAATGAGTTTACCAAAAAATGTAAATGTTGCAGAATATACAGCCTCATGCTACATAACTAAGCTCCATTTCATGCTGAGTAAACGAAATGTATCTTAAATGGAAAACTATCTATTTATTTTTTATATATCCACCATGTAATGGTTTTGCACAGAGCAGCCCCGATCCTCCTCTTCTGGAGTCCCCCTTGCTGAGTGCCCCCAAAGCAAGCCGATTGCTATGGGGACGGACACTCATGCCAACTCTGAGTGTCCATTGGCACACAGAATAGGGCCCAGCCCCACCTCGCTGACTGTGACTGACTGACAGCATTGGGTCCAGCTGCTGTGTCTGAGCCATAGAAGAAAGAAAGCGAGCCTCTGCTTTTGTGCACACCGCTGGATCGGGCTTGGTTAAGTTTGGGGGGGGCTATAAAACTGCAGTACTCTTGTACTACCGCAGCTAATCCAAGCACTGCTTGGTAAGGTTACCTTGCACAGATATGATTTTCAAGCATACTTTCTCACTTTTACATCATCAAACTTTGTGTACACCTCCGTTTTATTGCTACTGAGGGTCCCACAGGAAACCACGAATGACATCACAGGTCTACAACTGTCATCTTCTGTGTGCTGCAAGAGCTTCATTTTAGCTGACAGTAGTTCATAGATATTCATGTCCATGTGGGGACAGCTTTGGGCCAGTGAGAAATGAAATAAGATGTGGGGCGGGTAAATTTTTATCAAGTTACACCCTGAATATGGGTGTAACATGTTACAAAGGGTAAACTTCTCTAACACTAGGGTATATGCCTTGACGGGAAGCATTTGTTTAGTTGCTATGGGAAATGACTGACAATCCTACCCCTTTTTTAACACTTTTTTTTTTTTCTTTTCTGCCTCTAAGTGCCCCTCCATGTTGGCCTGTGTCCATGCAAGCATAGGCATTTACAGGAGTTTAGAGGCAGAAAAAAAAACATCACTTGTGCGTTGGAGAGGAGCAGTTTGACTGAAAATACATCAATGTGCCTAAGCACGTTTATTAATTTTCAGTGGCCAGAATATTTTGATATTCTAGCCAGAGAAATGAACACCTAAATGCGTTTTTGAAGCTGCTTTTCTCCTGCCAGAAGGAAAGCATTTAGAAGATCCCAGTGTGCATGTGCCCTTACTGGTTCAGGTCCAGTGTGCCTGTCAGTATCTGCGTACTGTACTGGGAAAAATAAGAGGATCCTCATTAGGGAATTGTAGTAAAGTTAAATGACCACAGACAATAAGGGCCGTGAACTGTACCTTAGTGGGGGAAGATGGCTGATTAACCTCGGTACAAATTTCCAGACCTGTTTTTAATGGCTTCACACACTTCCAAATTCTTAAATGATGTTTTTTATATTCCAGATTTATTTTTTTAAACGTGTTACAGCAGCTTTTGTTTTCTATTACCATATTAAATTCTCTTCATTTTTAATAAAGATCCAGCTCCAGGTCGCACCGGGGTTCTTCTTCCCCGAGAAAAAGATCTTACGCAAGCTCCCGGTCCTCGTCATCTTCTGGGAAGGGCAAGAAAAGGAGCCGCTCCAGATCCTCGTCCACTGAGCGCAAAAAAAAGCGAACAAGATCACGGTCAACCGAAAGGTTTGGGTTACTGTAGAATTAGAAGGGGAATTGATGTGTACTCTGGGGAAAATGCCAAATGATTTCTTGTGTTCTACCTCAGTCCGAGGAGTGTATTTTGTAAATTTTAACATTTTTAAATGTTTTACAGCTAACTTTTTTGTAACTAATTTTAGGGATAAGCTATATTTTTCTTCATATTTACAGCTAGGTGAAATAATTTGTGCAGCTCACATTTGGCAGATAGGATTGGGAAGAATAATTTAGTACACAAATACTAATGTGCATCCAGTGCTTGCGAAAGGTATTTGAAGTTGGTGTGTTTAATGCCCACTTGGGGGTGCTGTTGATCAAGACAAGGGCTGCAGAATCAACAAAGAGCAACACTGAAATATCTTCTCATTTTCACATAATTCAAAGATAGTTTCACGAAGTGTCTGGCTTTCGGTAGTCTAAACACGGTTTACATTTGCGGGTGCGACTTGCATTCGCTTCTGCATGCGAGCATGCGGGGATGGGTCACAAGGAATGTAAACATCAAATCCCTCCTTTGCACTTAAAAGCATTCAAAACGCAAAGTTTGACTGCTTTTGAATGCTGAGATTTTTATTAATTTAGTGCCTTTTTAAGGCGCCAGTAAACCGGAAGTGATGTCATGAAGTCGCTTCTGGGTTACTAGATCTGAGATCAAAGCTGATTCCCAGGCTCTGGCCAGCTGGCGGACGTGCTGAACAGTCGCTCAGGCCCTCTGGTGAGTCTGGGGGGGCGGTGGAGGAGACTGTCCCCTCCCGCTGCTTGTGATAACAATCGAGCCACATCGGTCGTTATCACAAGATGACCATCTGCTCAAAAAAACGGTAATGGGGTGATGACTGCAGGCATAAAGTACAACCATTTGAAGCAGAATGTTGTACAGATATGTGATTTTGCGTGGTTAAAGTGTGTGTGTGTGTGTGTGTGTATATGTGTATATATATTATTGTTTGAAAAGCCCATCAATTTTCTGCTATAAAATATATAATGTTTGGGGGTTATAAGTAATTTTCTAGCAAAAAATACTAATTGTTGCATGTGAACAGAATGGAAGGATTTAAAAATGGGTGCTGTTTACATCCAAGGAAACCAGAAGTGATCTATGCTAATCGCTTCTGGTTCCCTATATCTTGGAGGCAAACAAAGCAGTTCCAGTCTGTTTGCCTCTTTTGATCAGCCGATGGAAGTGCTGCCTGGTCGATCTGATCTTCTGGTGCAATGAAACGGCCTGAGAAAGCCGGGAGATGAGGGAAACATCCCATCCCCACTGCTTGTAAAAGCAATCCGGTGGCTGGTTAGCCAATAGGATTGCATTTTACAAAGCCAACCGTCTGCTCTATAAAAAAACATACCAGGATGATGCCTGCATTTGCATGTACAATAAACATTCTAACACCTCATATGTACGCCATACATTATTGTACATCTCTGCTGTGAATGCAACAAACCTCTAATTTTATTAAGAGGTAAATAGTTAAGTGGAGCTGTGCCTCTGCTGATATTTCGTTGCAAATACACTAACTTGTAGTTCACAGACAGACCAGCAATACATAGACAGACCAGCTTCACAGAAATTAAAAGGCAATTTCTGTTGCCAACATCAACCAGAATTGTTTTCTAACTTGTACCAGACACAATTTTTTTCAGCCAGTTTCCAATCCGCCCGTCTGTCCCTTCTGCCCAAATAAACCTACAAATGTACATCGTGTTGTCTGATTTAATATTATAAAAACATAGCATAGATATAATGTAATGGGACAGCATTACTTGTATTGTAACCCAACTGACAAGTCTCTTAGAAATTAACAAGATGCCTACCTTTTCAATTTCTCTCTTCCAGGCGCAGAAACTCACCATCTGGCTCGTCTCATTCTGGCTCCCGATCATCCAGTTCCAAAAAGAAATAGATATTTAGGAGTAATGTCCACTCTAATGCATGAGGAGGATAAACAAATGTCGCAAAAGAGTTTAAAATAAATCTCCATGTTTTATTTGATCTGTAGCAGCAGAAGTGCTTTGACCTGTGCTTCCTCTAAACCTCCGATACACTCAGTCGAGCATTTTAAGCCATAAGCGTGTTAACGCATTTTCCCCCACCAGACGGGATGGAGTAGAACTCTGCAATAAAACTGCATAGATTTTGTTTCTTAAACATAATGTCTTTTCATAGGATATTTTTTTTAAATGTTTTTTTATTTTGTAGTGTATATGGCTTTTTTTTTTGTTAGTGTACCTGTGTTTACATCCTTATATACCCTTATAGCATGCAAAGAAATGTGAATTTTGGTTTCCCCTATTTTTTATTTTTGTGATCCCTTATGGCTTAAAATGCAAAAGCGGTATTTCCCTGGGGGGGCTAAATTAGGCTAATAAAGTCCCGTTTGATCATCAAGACTAAAGAAAAAAGCAAAAAAATTATTTTGGCATTTGAGGTAAGTATTAGTTATTTGTATGGAACAGTGTCAGCATATCATGGAGTACTTGAGCTCGGCAGTTTTATTGTTCAGTAATTTCTGCAGTCCGACACCTCAATAGACAAATCTGGTGACCTTGTTTATATATAATTTAAAAAAAATAATGGAGGAAAGGAAAAGTATTTGCTTGTTTCAGCAAATTTTGCTACTGGCCTGTATTTTCTATTGTGCTTTTAAAATCATCAGCTGAGATTTCATTGGTGGGCAACACGCCAACACTAGTGTTCTGCTATATACAATATAAGCCAAGTATCAACCAATCCGATTCCTGTGTGATGCAGTCTAATCCTTTTTTTAAGAGATTATTTCTGAATGGTTGCTATGGGTCATACCATTGTTGCACTCCCATCATAATTTGCTCCAGTCAAAAACTCTCCCTTTTCCACCATGAAATCTGGCTTATTATTGAGTTGGCATAGTTAAACTGATTGAGTTTGGAGTGGAAGGTGAGTTTAAAAAAACAAAAATGCCTCCTGCAAAGATAACGCTTATACCCACCCTGTCGTGCTACCTGTATCTCCTGTCTTTGGTCTGTTCAAGAGCTACAGCTGCCTAAGGTTGCTTTCACATTGCTCTGTTGCAAAAACATGGCATGTGTTGTACTATTTTTGCCACATTGCACCTGTGAAAAAAGGACTTAAATGACGCACCAAAAACGCAACTATGGTGCGTTTTTTCCAGTTAATGCAATGGGGAGGTCTGTTTTTTTTTTTTTTTTTTTTTTGGAGCTTTTTTTTTTTTTGCCACACCAAAAATTCAGCATGCAGGACACAACTTACTAGTGTGAAGAGTTCCATAGGATTTGAGGGTCATGCATTTTCTTCAGTTTTTTTGGTAAGGGAAAAACAGAAGAAAAACTGATCAGTGTAAAAGGGCCCTAAAGAAATCTCACATCTGATGATTCCAGGTGTGTCTGCTGCTTGTGTCCGAGGCCATGTGTGGTGATTTTTGTCTGCTGACCCTTGCATCGCTTCCCTGGTCCTTTAGACATAAGGAATGGCAAAAGAACCATAGCATGTGGCGGGGGACCAGTACACCTTTGACAGCAAAAACCTGGCAGGGTTTCTAAGCCTTCCACACTCTTCCCAAAACAATATACCTGTATACTCCTGGCTGTAAGTATAGTTTGAGGGGCCTTTTCACACTATTGCACTGCACAGACTAGCAGCAATATATGTTATCTGTGTTTTGTGTGGTGCCTATCATTTTGAATGCTGTTTTAGCTGACCTTCCCAACATGCTCATTGCAGCACGACGAAACGTACGAACATGCTGCGTGGTGCACTACCAAATAAGTTACATGCACCTCTATGGTGCATTGGACAGCCCACCCAAATCAATAGGCTGCCTTTTAATGCACTGCAATAGTGAGAATGGGCCCTAAAGATCCTAATGAGTATACTGGGGGGGGGGGGGGGTATTGATTAAAGTGACTTGCTATGGAAAATAGCACCACCTGCAGAAGAAGGGAGTTTAAATTGTTACCTGTTCCTTCATATTTCTCAGATCTTTGCTCTCTTTGTATCCGAGACACCCAGGCTGCGAAAGATGTTTTTGTAAGGGTTGAGTTGCCAAAACTGGAGAGTGCAAAATCTGATGCAGCTGTGCATGGTAGCCAATAGGCTTCTAACTTCTTCAGCTTCTTCAATTAAAGGAGTTGTAAACCCTCAATGTTTTTCACCTTCATGCATTCTATGTATGAAGGTGAAAAACCTTCTGTAGTGTAGCAGCCCCCCTTTTACTTGCCTGAGCCCAGTCTTTCCAGCAACGAGAACAAGCACACCAGCCGGTGTCTTTGGTCCTCATTGGATAGATTAATAGCAGCAGGAACCATTGGCTCCCGCTGCTGTCAATCAAATCCAATGATGCGGGCCGAGTCCTGCTGTCTGTCAATAGACACTGGAGCAAGAGCGGCTTTCCGAGGGGTGCACTCGAGAAGAGAAGGAGCGCAGCTGAGGGACCCCAAAAGAGGATCGGGGCCCCTCTGAGCAAAACATCAGAGGGAAGTATGATTTTATTTAAGCAAACCTTTACATAGCCTTTAACCACTTCAGCCCTGGAAGATTTGGCTGCTCAATGACCAGAGCATTTTTTGCGGTACGGCACTGCGTTGCTTCAACTGACAATTCCGTGGTCGTGCGATGTTGTACCCAAACAAAATTGACTTTTTTTTTTTATTATTATTATTTCCCCCCACAAATATAGCTTTCTTTTGGTGTATTTGATCACCTCTGCGTTTTTTTTATTATTTTTTTTTTGTGCTATAAACAGACAATTTTTTGAAAAAAGCACTATCTTTTTGCTATAATATTCCAATTGTTTTTTTAAACAAATTTCTTCCTCAGTTTAGGCCGATATATATTCTACATATTTTTAGTAAAAGCAATCGCAATAAGCGTATATTGATTGGTTTGTGCACAAGTTATAGCGTCTACAAAATAGGGGATAGATTTATAGCAATTATTATTCTTATTTATTATTATTTTTTACTAGTAATGGCGGCGATCTGCGATTTATCGGGACTGCGATATTGTGGCGGACAAATTGGACACTTTTGACCCATTTTTGAGACCATTGAAAATTCTACATCGATCAGTGCTATAAAAATGCACTGATTACTGTATAAATGTCACTGGCAGGGAAGGGGTTAACTATGTTCCCTGGGTGTGTTCTAACTGGGGGGGGGGGGCGGCGCGGGGAAGAGATGGGACTGACTAGGGGAGGAGAGAGATCAGTGTTTGTTCTGTTTACACACACAGATCCCGGTTCTCAATTTGTCATGAGAGATCGTGGGTGCCCGGTAGTCATCGGGCACTCTCGGGTGTACAGTTATGGTGGCTCGCCCAGGGGAGCCAACCTGCCGCAGTATAACTGCGGCGGCCAGTCGGGAACTGGTTTAAAGTGTTACTAAATTCAGATTTTTTTTTTTTTTTTATGAAAACAAACATGCTGTTAACTGCTATGTGCAATGGTATTGCTCAGAGTGGCCCTGATCCTCCTCTTCTCAGGCCCCCTGCTGCGATCATGGCTCCTCCTTTGTGTGTCCGCACAGCAAGCAGTTTTCTATGAGGACATATGGTGTGTGCGTGCTCCCGAACTGTGTCTATAGAGCCGTGCTCCATAGACTTACACAGCGGGATTTAGACCGTCCCACTTCCTCTTCACTGCATCTGATTGACAGTAGCAAGAGCCAATGGCTCCTGCTGCTCCTCGAATGCTGTGTAAAGAGGAAGTAATGGGAGAATAGATGCAGCTTTGCACAGCGCTGATCTCTTCTCTTCCCCCCCCCCCCTCTCTCTTCGTGAAGGTGGGGCACAGGGAAACCTTTTTTTTTTTTTTTTTTTTTTTTTTAATCCCTAATGTAAGCAATGCATTAAGGTACTAAACCTAAACTTTTTTTTTTTATCACTTTAAGCTTTGACTAAAACTAGAAGCTGATTGGTTTCTATACCTGATTTTGCACTCTTTTTTGTTTTTTAGTAAATCAACTCCAGTCTGTAGATTTGCAAGATTTGATCAGTGTTGGTGCCCTCCTTGTACACAGCAGTAGTGAATAGATCCTAAAAGCATGTAGACTGCTGTGCATATTCTGTAGTGGATAAAACAGTTACTGTCTGTATTTTGCTGCAGTTGTGCTATAAAAAGGCCTGCTGGTTTTTATGACAAAAAGCGGGTTCTTTTCTTCCAATTTTTTTTTTGTAAATCAGGCCAAAAATGAGCCGCTGATGTGAGCGGGTCAGTCCTATATGTCACTTGACGGCTGTATCGACTTCTGTGTCCTATCTTCTCTTGAATGTAAACTGTCACTCAGAGTAAATCGTATTTTGTGCCTATCTTTCTAAAAAGTTACTCTTGAACTATGTGCAAAGCCTCTTATCAGACGATATTAAAGGTAATTACTAGTCTGTCCATCTTTTTGTATACCCCAGGTGAGAGTTTTTATTTATTCTTTTGGGGGCCACACACAAACTGAACTCTGATTTATGGTTTTGTCGGATATAGCGAGCTTGTAGTTCATTTTTAGGTTTCTTTTTTTCTGTAGAAATGTGTAAATAAAAAGATCACACTGATTCGTGCATCAAGTGTTTCTTTCATTTGACTTCTGATATTGATACTGTGTAACCACTGCTTTTATGGGTAATGTTGCCCTAGGGCAGTGATGACAAACCTTGGCACCCCAGATGTTTTGGAACGACATCTCCTAATGATAATTGACTACACTGCAGAGTGTATGAGCATCATGGGAAATGTAGTTCCAAAACATCTGGGGCTCCAAGGTTCGCCATCACTGCACTAGAGCCTTCCATTACATTGAAATTCACACCTTTGAAAATTCTCACTGGATTACAAGGGAGGTATATGGGTTGTGTATAAAAGGAGTGTGCGAGAGGGAAAGATGAGGCCCTGCTGTCCTCTAGATTGGTCTGGGTGACCAGATGTAGAAAACAGACTGCTACACTATATTGCCAAAAGTATTGGGACACCTGCCTTTACACGCACATGAACTTTAATGGCATGTTAGTCTTAAGGCCCGTACACACAGTTGGACTTTTTGCCAACAAACTTCAAAATGAGCAAGTTTTTCAAAAAATCTGTCCGTGCGTACGCTCCATCGGACAAAAGTTCGCTCTGCAAACGAACAAACTTTTCGCCAAGAAGTCCGATGGTGCGAAATCCATCGGACTTTTGTCCGAGGTACAAATACGCATGCCCAGAACCAATGTTAAAATCAACCAACAATAGCAGAAGTTGACCAAAGGGTGGAGGTAAAGAGCAGAAAAACCACGTGATGTTGGGAAAGTTTGCAGAGAAGTTTGAGCGTGTGTATGCTATGGGTGTGCCTGGCCAACTCCCTTTTGGACAAAAATCCACAGAAACGTTAAGTCCGACCGTATGTACGAGGCTTTAGTCTGTAGGGTTCAATATTCAGTTGGCCCATCCTTTGCAGCTATAACGGCTTCAACTCTTCTGAGAAGGCTGTCCACAATCTTCCAGAGCTTAAGTGGTTAAAATAAATATTTTATGCAAATGGCATGCCTTGTTTGCTGCCTTTCTTCTGGAAGTTCGGATGGTCTGACGTCACAATCCTGCCAGGTTAGATTTGGAAAGTACTGTTGCCTGACTCCCACAAATGGTGTTCAGTGTGGGAAAGGCATGCTTTATCTGGAGATGATGCTGATAAATGATCACTACTTTTGTGACATGGGCAATGGTCGCTTCTAATGTTGGATGACTAAGATAACACCCATCATGGCAGCTTCCAATTTATATTTTGAGACCTTGTAGATGAAAAAAAAGCCCTATTATCTAATAAGATAAGACCAGAAGCATTACGATTTCTTTTTCTCGGTGAGCACTCCCTAATGCCAACTATTCTAAGAACGGGGGGGGGGGGACAAATCATCGATCCACTCCCCTAGTTATGTAAATCGCAACCATGTGCAGACCTGTGGCAACATTTGTAATCATCATCTGAATGATGATGTAAGGTTGTTGGTAATGGCCAGGAATATGTCCTTTTTTATTAAAGTGTATCCCCAACCCTTCCTCTCCCCATCGTCATTATTTTCCTGGCTGTTACATCTTGGGAAGCAGCTGATCAAACATGATCTATGCCATAAAACTATTCACTTGTTTTTGTAAACGCTATAATATATTGTTTACCCAAAATATGTAGAAGAATACGTATCGTCCTAAACGGAGGAAAACTTTTTTTTAATATATTTTTTGGGGATATTTATTATAGCAAAAAGTAAAAAATATTGCTTTTTTTTTTTCAAAATTGTCACTATTTTTGTTTATAGCGCAACAAATAAAAACCGCAGAGGTGATTAAATACCACCAAAAGAAAGCTCTATTTGTGGGGGAAAAAAAGGACGTCAATTTTGTTTGGAAGCCACGTTGCACGACCGTGCAATTGTCAGTTAAAGCGACGCAGTGCCGAATCGCAAAAAGTGCTCTGGTCTTTGGGCAGCCAAATGGTCTGGGGCTTAAGTGGCTAAAGCGGAGGTTCAAACAAAAAGTGAACCTCTGGTTTTTGGAACCCTCCCCCCTCCGGTGTCACATTTGGCACCTTTCAGGGGGGAGGGGGTGCAGATACCTGTAATAAACAGGTATTTGCACCACTTCCGGGTTCTGGCTCCCACCCCTTCGCGTCACCTCCCGCTGTCTTCTGGGAAACTCTCTGTTCCCAGGAGAGCGGGGACTAGTGACGGCGCGCTGTGATACTCGTGCATGCGCAGTAGGGAATCGGGCAGTGAATCTGCAAGGCTTCCTAATTCCCTCACCGAGAATGGCGGCGGAAGCATCCGAGGACCGAGCGATTGCTCACCCTCGTCTGCTGACATCGCAGGCATGCTGGACAGGTAAGTGTCCATTTTTTAAAAGTCAGCAGCTGCAGTATTTGTAGCTGCTGGCTTTAAAAAAAAAAAAATTGGGTGAACCTTCGCTTTAACCACTTACCCTCAGGAAGATTTTAGCCCCTTTTTTGACCTGGCCATTTTCTGCTATTGAGTACTGTGCTACTTTCACTGGTAATTTGCTTAGTCATGCATCGCTGTACCCGAACAAAATTTATATCATTTTTTTTTTTCACACAAATGGAGCTTCCTTTTGGTGGTATTTGATGACCACTTTGGTCTTTTTTCATTTATTGCAAAAAAACATATATTCTTTACATTCTGCTATAAAACAAATCCAAGAAAATAAATCAATTATATTTTCATAAATTTTGGCCAAATTGTATTCTGATTAAAAATAAAATCCCAATACGTGTATATTAATTGGTTTGTTTGAAGTTATTTAATCTACAAACTGTTATATACAGTATATATTGGAATTTTTTTTTTATACTACGTATGTGGGTGATAGTGTGGCGGCCAATCTGACACTGACGCAGGGGGCCTAACTGACCAGCTGCCACCACCAGTGACACTAATACAGTGATCAGTGAAAATATACACAGTACTAATGACGCTGGCTGGGAAGGGGTTAACATCAAGGGGTTAAATGTGTGCCTAACAATCTGTAATGTGTGCTGATTTTTGATAAAGAGCTTTGTTTCTTAGGGATGAGAATCAGAGAGATCGTTCCCTCTGTACAGAGCCCTGTGCTGAATGTCAACACAGGGCTCTGGGCTGTGATTGGATACACCTGATCACATGGGCGTCTGCTCCATAGGGCAAGGGGGGTCATTTGCCCCCCCTGGAATCGAGAAGGTGTTGGCCAAATTGGCAGTGTTCTACACCCTCCACTGCTCTTACACCCACTTCCAGCCCCGCACAGATCTGCACCGCAGCACATGTACTCCCTCCTCCCCCCGGGCCCACCACACCTCCCATCGCCGCTTTAAGGTGGCCGCGTCTCGTGGTTTGGCAGCGCTGGCTGGGCGGGGACTCGCACTGCAACCCGATTGGCCCCGGCCCTTCTCATTCTCCCGGGTATGGCCCGGCTCCATCCCTGGCCCTTGGACTGTGCAACGCGCCCGGGGAGAGAAGAAGAAAAAGAGCTGGGGGGAGATGGCAGAGCGGAAGGTGTCTCGAGTTGGTGGTAGTACCTCGGGGGCCTGGCCTCCTGTGGGGCGGCCTGCTGCACACAACCGCTGGACCTGCTGAAGGTGAGAAGGAAGGAGAGCCGGGCTGTGTGTGCGGTATGGAGGGAGGAGATGTCCTACAACACGTGTGTGTGTGTGTGTGTGTGAGTGTGAGACTGCAGAGATAGGACACGTCATACATATGGTCAGAGTGTAGTGTCCAGAGGTGCAGGGTGCTGCTGTGTAATGTAAAGGGGTCCAGTGATGCAGGGTGCTGTGTAATGTAAAGGGGTGCAGTTGTGGAGAGGGGGCACACAATCGTGACAAAGAGATATTTAAAGATGCAGGGGGCACAGTGGGGTCTTTTTACATTTTAACGTGGGGGGGTCGCTTTTAACCCCTGCTAGCGGTTGAAGAAAGGGTAAAATGCAACTGTGTATCGCCGCTGCCGAAGCCATGAATCATTGGCTGGGACTTGCTGACAGACTCTGGCTCTATAGAATCACAGCGGGTTTTGGATCTCATCCATGCCCCCTAAACCCAGAACAGGCAGCGGTTAAAGAGGAAGTAAACCCTCTCAAAAAAAAACACCCTGCAAGACAGGCATAATGAGCTAGTATTCATAGCATACTAGCTTATTATGAATTACCTACCTGAGATCGAAGCCCCCGCAGCGGTCCTCGTTCACCTCCTCTGTCGCCGCCATGATACCCGGAGTGACTTCCGGGTATCGCTGCTCCGGTGCTGTGACTGGCCGGAGCAGCGATGATGTCACTCCCGCGCATGCGCGTGGGAGCCGGCAGTGACAGCATGATCGCCTTCACTAACGGCACGCTCAGTGCGCCTGCGCTGTTGTCTACAGCGCACATGCGCCATAGACATCGGTGCCATCTTTCTTGCAAATATCTCCTTAACCGTGTAGGTTAAGGAGATATTTCTTGCACCTACAGGTAAGTCTTAATCTAGACTTACATGTAGGGCCAAGTGGTCTGTAAGGGTTTACAACCACTTTAAAGCCTCTTTGAACGCTTGCATTATTTAAAGTAGAATTGCAGCCTAAACCTAACTAGTCTTACAAATGTCCCATCCCTCCTCTTAACACCTATGCTGACTGACCTGTGTAAAACAAGATGGTACAGTATCTCAGAAAAGTGAGTACACCTCTCACATTTTTGTAAATATTTTATTCTATCTTTTCATGTGACATCACTGAAGAAATGACACTTTGCTACAATGTAAAGTAGTGAGTGTACAGATTGTATAACAGTGTAAATTTGCTGTCCCCTCAAAATATCTCAACACATAGCCATTAATGTCTAAACCGCTGGCAACAAAAGTGAGTACACCCCTAAGTGAAAATTTCCAAATTGGGCCCAATTAGCCATTTTCCCTCCCTGGTGTCATGTGACTCGTTAGTGTTGCAAGGTTTCAGGTGTGAATGGGGAGCAGGTGTGTTAAATTTGGTGTTATCACTCTCACTCTCTCATACTGGTCACTGGAAGTTCAATATGGGACCTCATGGTAAAGAACTCTCTGAGGATCTGAAAAAAAGAATTGTTGCTCTACATAAAGATGGCCTAGGCCTGTGATGGCAAACCTTGGCACCCCAGATGTTTTGGAACTACATTTCCCATGATGCTCATGCACTCTGCAGTATAGATGAGCATCATGGGAAATGTAGTTCCAAAACATCTGGGGTGCCAAGGTTCACCATCACTGGCCTAGGCTATAAGAAGATTGCCAAGGCCCTGAAACTGAGCTGCAGCACGGTGACCAAGACCATACAGCGGTATAACAGGACAGGTTCCACTCTGAACAGGCCTCGCCATGGTCAACCAAAGAAGTTGAGTGCACGTGCTCAGCGTCATATCCAGAGGTTGTCTTTGGGAAATAGACGTATGAGTGCTGCCAGCATTGCTGCAGAGGTTGAAGGGGTGTGGGGTCAGACTGTCAGTGCTCAGACCATACGCCGCACAGTGCATCAAATTGGTCTGCATGGCTGTCGTCCCAGAAGGAAGCCTCTTCTAAAGATGATGCACAAGAAAGCCCGCAAACAGTTTGCTGAAGACAAGCAGACTAAGGACATGGATTGCAGGAACCATGTCCTGTGGTCTGATGAGACCAAGATAAACTTATTTGGTGTCAGATGGTGACAAGCGTGTGTGGCGGCAACCAGGTGAGGAGTACAAAGACAAGTGTGTCTTGCCTACAGTCAAGCATGGTGGTGGGAGTGTCATGGTCTGGGGCTGCATGAGTGCTGCCAGCACTGGGAAGCTACAGTTCATTGAGGGAACCATGAATGCCAACATGTACTGTGACATACTGAAGCAGAGCATGATCCCCTCCCTTCAGAGACTGGGCCGCAGGGCAGTATTCCAACATGATAACGACCCCAAACACACCTCCAAGACGACCACTGCCTTGCTAAAGAAGCTGAGGGTAAAGGTGATGGACTGGCCAAGCATGTCTCCAGACCTAAACCCTATTGAGCATCTGTGGGGGATCCTCAAACAGAAGGTGGAGGAGTGCAAGGTCTCTAACATCCACCAGCTCTGTGATGTCATCACGGAGGAGGGGAAGAGGACTCCAGTGGCAACCTGTGAAGCTCTGGTGACCTCCATGCCCAAGAGGGTTAAGGCAGTGCTGGAAAATAATGGCGGCCACACAAAATATTAACACTTTGGGCCCAATGTGGACATTTTCACTTAGGGGTGTACTCACTTTTGTTGCCAGCGGTTTAGATATTAATGACTGTGTGTTGAGTTATTTTGAGGGGACAGCAAATTTACACTGTTATACAAGCTGTACACTCACTACTTTACATTGTAGCAAAGTGTCATTTCTTCAGTGTTGTCACATGAAAAGATAGAATAAAATATTTACAAAAATGTGAGGGGTGTACTAACTTTTGTGAGATACTTTATATACTTACTTATTACCAGCCGTTACTGGTCTGGTCAAGTGATCTGGCTCCCCTGTGTCAGCCAGTGGCAGCTGCAAGGGAGAGGAGGGAGCCTATGGGTGACAGTCACTGTTGGGTACTCTCTCCTCTCCCTTGCCACTTGCTGACTTAGGATCACGTGTCTGGTTCAGTCTGAAAATAGGTAAGTATACATCTTTTTTACAAAAATGAGTTAGTATAGCTGTTAGGAGGGTGGGGGAACATTTCCAAGACTAGATTTAAACTGGCATTGTACTTTAGGAATGGAGCACTCTATCCTCTATCAAGGGAGGAGGCAGACCTTAAATCTATCCGCCTGTCCCAATTCACAGTGTGCTTTTCATTGCGGGAAGTTATAGTACATCTATGAATGGAGGAGGGGGGGGGGGGAGGGCAGACATGGTTGGTACTCTTGACAAGTGCCGTTTTTTTTAGAGCCAATGGTCGGCTCTCTTGTAATAACAACCGATGTGGCTAAGCAGCCGCTCAATTGTTATAACCACCAGCGGGAGGGGACATCCCCCCTCCCACCCCCTTCCACCGCTCGCCCAGGCTCTCCTGTCCCATGTCTGCTGGTTGGCCGACAGACATGGTAAAAGTATTTAAAACTGCTGATCTTGATGTTTTGAATACGTCCAAGTACAGAGGAGGGGTTTTGGGTCTTATAGACACCAGATCCCTCTATAAAGAGTACTTGTCACTGCCTATTACTGTCATAAGGGATGTTTACATTCTTTGTGACAGCAATAAAAGTGAGACAATTTTTTTTTTTAAAGGGACAGTGTCAAATTTTTTTATAAAAATAAAGTAAATAAGAAAAAAATGTTTTCAAGCATCCCATTCCTCTGTGCTCGCGCGCAGAAGTGAACGTATACGTACGTCGCGCCCACAAATGTAAACCGTGTACAAACCACACATGTGAGGTATCGCCGCGATCGTTAGAGCGAGAGCAATAATTCTAGACCTCCTATGTAACCGTTAAAAACATTTAAATGTCGCCTATGGAGATTTTTAAGTACTGTAGTTTGTCGCCATTCCACGAGTGTGCGCAATTTTAACGCATGACATGTTGGGTATCTATTTACTTGGCGTAACATCATCTTTCACACTATACAAAAAAAACTGGGCTCACTTTATTGTTTTTTTTTTTTAATTCATTAAAGGGGTTGTAAAGGTTTGATTTTTTTTTTTTTTTTAAATAACAAACATATCATACTTACCTCCACTGTGCAATTCGCTTTGCACAGAGTGGCCCCGATCCTCTTGTTCTGGGGTCCCTCGGCGGCTCTCTCTGCTCCTCCCCGCTTCAGATAACCCCCTCTGGGAAGTGCTCTCCCAAGGGGGTTACCTTGCGGGCACGCTCCTGAGTCCTGCATTCGGCATCCATAGCCGCCAATTGCAGGACTCGGCCCACCCCCCTGGCGCCCGCGTCATTGGATTTGATTGACAGCAGCGCGAGCCAATGGCTTGCGCTGCTATCAATCTATCCAATGAAGAGCCGCGAAGCCTGGGCAACTATCAAGCGCGTTCGCGACACAGGACTTTCCAGGGCTCAGGTAATTAAACGGGGGGCTGGGGGGCCGGTAATCGTCGGATGTTTTTTCACCTTAATGCATAGAATGCATTAAGGTGAAAAAACATGAACCTTTACAACCCCTTAAACCACTTAAAGCGGAGGTTCTGCGGTCCATATTTTTTTTTTTTTTTATATTCATTCAATGTTAGCAATGTAAGTACTCACGTCTGCGGCACTTTAAAACAGCCCCCGTCCGTTTTGCGATTAAAAAAAAGAGTTTATAAAACTCTTCCTGCTTTTGCCATTTTGCTTGTGGGCATCTTGAAGCCCACAAGCATATCCTTCCGGGTAGAGATGAATGCTTCTCTCCCGGCATTCATCTCCGGATCTCGAGCACGCGCAGTGTTGACGGCGAGCAGCGCCGTCAACACTTACTGGTTGCCATCACAACGGGTGCATAATGGCAAAATACACCTGCGTGCCCCATATCTAAAATGGCGGAATTAGATCCGCCCTCGTCACGTGACCGGCTAGACGAGTCACGTGATGATATATGAATGGAAGGAGGTTACATATTACTCCTCCGAAGCAGGGCAATTTGCTCCCAGGAGCCTCTGCGATATTAGGAGCAGAGGAAAGGACACGCCTACTCCCGCGGGAGGAAATCCTGAAAGTAGCAGTAACGAAAAAACATCTAAAGCAAACTACTGAGAAAAAAAAAAAAGGTTAGTGCACTTTTTATTTATGTGATAAGAGGGACTGCTTTTGTTAAACTTAAATTTGTGGGTGAACCTCCGCTTTAAGGACTGGACCAATACGCAGCATAAAGACCAGGCCCCTTTTTGCGATTCGGCACTGCGTCGCTTTAACTGACAATTGCGCGGTCATGCGACGTGGCTCCCAAACAAAATTGGCGTCTTTTTTCCCACAAATAGAGCTTTCTTTTGGTGGTATTTGATCACCTCTGCGGTTTTTATTTTTTGCGCTAAAATTTTGAAAAAAATTACATTTTTTACTTTTTGCTATAATAAATATCCCCAAAAAATATATAAAAAAAATTTTTTCCCTCAGTTTAGGCCGATACGTATTCTTCTACATATTTTTGGTAAAAAAAAAACGCAATCGGCGTTTATTGATTGGTTTGCCCAAAAATTATAGCGTTTACAAAATAGGGGATAGTTTTAAGGCATTTTTATTATTATTATTATTTTTTTTTTTTTTTTTTTTATACTAGTAATGGTGGTGATCAGCGATTTTTTTTCGTGACTGCGACATTATGGCGGACACATCGGACACTTTTGACACATTTTTGGGACCATTGTCATTTTTACAGCGATCAGTGCAATAAAAATGCACTGGTTACTGTGAATATGACACTGGCAGTGAAGGGGTTAACCACTAGGGGTGCTGGAGGGGTTAAGTGTGCCTAGGGGCGTGTTTCTAACTGAGGGGAGGCGTGGCTACGAGTGACACGTCACCGATCTCTGCTCTGATTACACAGAGCGGAGATCGCTGACATTGTCAGTAGGGGAGCGGGGAGATGTTGTGTTTACACTAACATCTCCCCGCTCCATGCCTCCGTGAGACGATCGCGGGGATCCCCGCGGCGATTGAGTCCGCGGGACCCGTGGAACGACTCACGGGGAAGGCAGGGGGGGGTCGCGAGCACGCGCGACCCCGACGTCGGCAGTTAAAGGGCCACGTACAGATACGTGATTGTGCCTGTACGAGCCATTCTGCCGACGTATATGTACAGTGAGGGGTCCTTAAGTGGTTAAAGTATATTTTTTGTATTTGAAAAGGCCGCTGCGCAAATACAGTGTGACATAAAATATTGCAACGACTGCCATTTTATTCTCTGGGGTCTCTGCTAAAAAATATATATACAATGTTTGGGGGTTCTAAGTAATTTTCTAGAAAAACAATACTGATTTTAACTTGTAAGCAACAAGTGTCAGTAAAAGGCCTGGTCTTCAAGTGGTTAAAGTAGAAACTGTATTCTGTGTTTTTCCGAGTTATCACCCCGGGGACCCGGCAGCACTAACAAAGGCTGTCCTACACAATGTCAGGTGTCTACAAACAAAAATCAAAAAAAGGTATAAAGGGAGTACCGCAGAATAATTTTCCTTCTGAATGCGCTCTGTTAGTTTGGGATTATTGTTATTTTGTTGCTTGTATTCTATGTACTGTTCTGTCTCTTTTTACTTATACAGGTTTTTATGTTTGTGTTAGTTATGGGGAAAATGTCAGGTGGCCTCTTATTATCTATACCTCTGTATGTATCCCATGCGTTGTAGACATGGCTTGAAGGACATTCGTTGTGTTCCTAACAACGGTCAAGGTGGTGCCTGGTGCTGAGTAGGACTTGGTAAACGAGCCAACGGCTGAGTCTGTGTTTACATAAACTGGAACAGAAGGCGACTATCTGTCCCTCTCGGCTTATATTTACCATCAGAGGAGGTTGGAGAAACCAGTAGAAGTACAAATTACATAAAGGGAATTATTAATAGAAGCAGACGTCCAATAAATATTGGTCACGTTTTATGTTAGGTAATCATTTACTGTTAAAGAGGAACCAGGTATTTTTTTTTTCTCCATTTTTAGTCCCCCTGCCTAAAAAAAAATCCCAGTTTTTACGCACTGTCACTGAATCCTCCTCTGTCCTCAGGGCCGCCATCAGCAATTTTGGGGCCCCTTACACAGCTTCAGGGCATGGGCCCCCTGGAGCAGAGGAGGAGAACTGGGTGGGTGCCGCCGCCGCAAATTGAGAAGCGGAGGGGGCTGCTGCGAATTGAGAAGTAGGGGAGTGGCACGAATTGAGAAGCCGGGGGGGGGGGGGGGGGTGCTGAGGTCGGGGGGGTTTTGGGTGCTGACGAACAAGAAAAAGAACAAAAAAAAGGGGGGTTGCCATCCAGGGCCCTGGGGACCTCTGGGCCCCTTCCAAAAAAATTGAAATAAAAAAAATAAAAAAATAAACAGGGGTACTGCCTGTACCCCCCTGATGGCGACCCTGTCTGTCCTGCACCAACGGTCCTCATCAGGCAGAAGGACAGCCATGTTTTTCTGCTCGTTTTCTGTGAGCCCCTAGGTCGACTGGGAGGTGTCTTTATGCTGGCTGAGTTCAAAGTACTCCAGGACTAAAGCCCAGGGCCGGTGCTTGACTATTTTGCACCCTAGGCAAGTCTAACACCCCACCACCCCGGTAGTCTTGCCTAGGGTGCGGTTGACTACAACAGGGAACAGGGTCAGAGCCTCCTCAACAGCTGTCCTTGTGCCCGGCTCATCCGCCTCCCCAGTGTCCCCTCCCCTCTGTCCTCATCTGCCTCCCCGGCCTTGTCCGCCTCCCCAGCTGTGCCGGCCTTGTCCGCCTCCCCAGCTGTGCCGGCCTTGTCCGCCTCCCCAGCTGTGCCGGCCAAGTCCGCCTCCCCAGCTGTGCCGGCCTTGTCCGCCTCCCCAGCTGTGCCGGCCTTGTCTGGTTCCCTAGCTGTCGCCCTCCTCCCAGGCTGAACTGCTGCTGACCTCCTTCACAGCAACTGTGACTGATGTCCTTCATGCCTGCTGCTTTCTCTGGAGGGTCAGTCAGCGCCCCAGCCGTGTGTAGGGTGGCATTCTTCAGCCCCTCATGTTCCCCTGGCCAGACTAGTAGGGAACTCTTAGAGGTGGAAGACCACACTGGACTGACTTGCTCGGTTGAGGGTCTGTGAGTGAGTGATGGTGGGGGCATGTTGGGGAAGTCCGCTCCTGGTGAATCCAGCCCAACTTGGCAGAATGGTAGCGGTGGGCCCTTTTTGAGGGCTTGGGCTGCTACCTCTGGGTACGGCCTCAAGGTAATTTCCGAATAAACTTATGAGGATAGGAAAAAGGAGAGCCCAGTATCCAATCAGAAGTAAATAAAGGGTGAATGGTAAATTTTATTGGAAATAGTCGAGCATGATAAAACCAACGCGTATCGGAACAAAGACTCCCCCTTCTTCAGGGCTGCTGCTCTATGCCATTGCCATGCTGCTTGAACACCGCAATTGTCCCGATCCCAGACACACCATTTTGGGCACATCCGCATCTATCATAGCATAGAGCAGCAGCCTTAAAGAAGGGGGAGTCTTTGTTCCCCCGAAATGCGTTGGTTTTATCATGCGCTACTATTTCCAATAAAAACGTCCATTCACCTTTTATTTACTTCCGATTGGATACTGGGGGCTCCTTTTTCCTATCCTCACAAGACTAGTAGGGAAGTCAGAGGCCGTGGCTGCGCCCCCTAGGCAGCAGTGCGCCCTTGGCGGCTGCCTGGAGCGCCGGCCCTGCATGGGCCGAATATCGGCTGGTTCAACAGAAACCGGCTGACATTCATCCAGTGTACAGGTCCTTCTCAAAAAATTAGCATATTGTGATAAAGTTCATTATTTTCTGTAATGTACTGATAAACATTAGACTTTCATATATTTTAGATTCATTACACACAACTGAAGTAGTTCAAGCCTTTTCTTGTTTTAATATTGATGATTTTGGCATACAGCTCATGAAAACTCAAAAATCCTATCTCAAAAAATTAGCATATTTCATCCGACCAATAAAAGAAAAGTGTTTTTAATACAAAAAAAGTCAACCTTCAAATAATTATGTTCAGTTATGCACTCAATACTTGGTCGGGAATCCTTTTGCAGAAATGACTGCTTCAATGCGGCGTGGCATGGAGGCAACCAGCCTGTGGCACTGCTGAGGTGTTATGGAGGCCCAGGATGCTTCGATAGCGGCCTTAAGCTCATCCAGAGTGTTGGGTCTTGCGTCTCTCAACTTTCTCTTCCCAATATCCCACAGATTCTCTATGGGGTTCAGGTCAGGAGAGTTGGCAGGCCAATTGAGCACAGTAATACCATGGTCAGTAAACCATTTACCAGTGGTTTTGGCACTGTGAGCAGGTGCCAGGTCGTGCTGAAAAATGAAATCTTCATCTCCATAAAGCTTTTCAGCAGACGGAAGCATGAAGTGCTCCAAAATCTCCTGATAGCTAGCTGCATTGACCCTGCCCTTGATAAAACACAGTGGACTAACACCATCAGCTGACATGGCACCCCAGACCATCACTGACTGTGGGTACTTGACACTGGACTTCAGGCATTTTGGCATTTCCCTCTCCCCAGTCTTCCTCCAGACTCTGGCACCTTGATTTCTGAATGTACTTTGGACCACTGAGCAACAGTCCAGTGCTGCTTCTCTGTAGCCCAGGTCAGGCGCTTCTGCCGCTGTTTCTGGTTCAAAAGTGGCTTGACCTGGGGAATGCGGCACCTGTAGCCCATTTCCTGCACACGCCTGTTCACAGTGGCTCTGGATGTTTCTACTCCAGACTCAGTCCACTGCTTCCGCAGGTCCTCCAAGGTCTGGAATCGGTCCTTCTCCACAATCTTCTTCAGGGTCCGGTCACCTCTTCTCATTGTGCAGCATTTTCTGCCACACTTTTTCCTTCCCACAGACTTCCCACTGAGGTGCCTTGATACAGCACTCTGGGAACAGCCTATTCGTTCAGAAATTTCTTTCTGTGTCTTACCCTCTTGCTTGAGGGTGTCAATGATGGCCTTCTGGACAGCAGTCAGGTCGGCAGTCTTACCCATGATTGCGGTTTTGAGTAATGAACCAGGCTGGGAGTTTTTAAAAGCCTCAGGAATCTTTTGCAGGTGTTTAGAGTTAATTAGTTGATTCAGATGATTAGGTTAATAGCTCGTTTAGAGAACCTTTTCATGATATGCTAATTTTTTGAGATAGGAATTTTGGGTTGTCATGAGCTGTATGCCAAAATCATCAATATTAAAACAAGAAAAGGCTTGAACTACTTCAAGTTGTGTTTAACGAATCTAAAATATATGAAAGTCTAATGTTTATCAGTACATTACAGAAAATAATGAACTTTATCACAATATGCTAATTTTTTGAGAAGGACCTGTATATGGCAGCCTGTCCGACAGAACCTGGGCCCATGTCCAGCTTCTGTTGCAGGGGCATGCCAGAAACACATCTGCCGATCGGCACCCGACCAGCGCTCTCAGCCAATGGCTGCGAGCGCTGACTGGTGTGTTTTGACGAGGGGAAATGGGGGCCAGGCCCCTGTCAGAACACTATAGCTCAGCGGGGAGATTACTGTACTAACATCTGATAGTTAGTACAGTGGCTCCTCCTGAGTTTTTTTCATTCAGCCCGCTGGGTTGAACAAAAAAATACTGATGGTGTGTACCAGGCTTCAATGGTGGTCAGTCTTTGAAGAATGCCCGCCCCCCACACTGCTGATAGAAACAGAAGAGGAACCTGTTGTGACGTCAGACTGGTTAGAAGACTGCAGGTAAGAGGCGGGCATGTGTACATAAGAACGCTATATTTAATTGTTTATTTTTTTATCAATTTACAAAATGCAAAATGAGCGTTTGTCAAGCCAACAAATGATTGGTGTCAACTGCAGCACCGTGGCAACTGCAGATCAAACAGAGGCTAAAGCCCCCCACACACGGTCGGACTTTTGCCCAATAAACTTAGTTTTAAGCAAGTTGGACCAACAATCCGACCGTGTGTACGCTCCATCGGACAAACTTTTTTGAGTTTGGTTTTGTTTTCATCGGACAAAAGTTGGGTCTGCGAACGGACAAACTTTTGCCCAACAGAAGTCCGATGGAGCAAAGTCCTGCCGTGTGTACAGAAAACCATAGGACTTTAGTCCGATGGACAAAACAACCAATGTTAAAATCAACCAACAATAGCAGAAGTTGACCAAAGGGTGGCAGTAAAGATCAGAAAAGAGCAGAAAAAACATGTGATGTTGTAAGAAGTTTTAAGAAAGTTTGCAGAAAAGTCCTGTGGTGTGCATGCTATGGGTGTTCCCGACCAACTCCGTTCGGACAAAAAACACGGAAAAGTCCGATGGAAGTCCGACCGTGTGTACAGGGCTTTAGATGGCAGCTTCCTTGGTTGTAAAGGACAAAATGCAAAGTGAGTGAATAGAAGAAAAATCCAAATCAAATCAATAATTGGTGTGACCGCCCTTTGCCTTCAAATCAGCATCAGTTCTTCTACGTACACTTGAACACAGTTTTTGAAGGAATTCAGCAGGTAAGTTGTTCCAAACATCTTGGAGAACTAAGCTGTCGGCTGCCTCAAATCCTTCTGTCTCTTCGTGTAATCCCAGACAGACTCCATGATGTTGAGGTCTGGGCTGAAAATAAATGAAAAAAAGCCTAAAATGAGAAAACAAATGCAGCCATCACATCTAAAGATTGTTAAGCTCTTTACTATTTTGTTCTTGGGTTTAGATTTTCTTTAAAGTGGTTCGAAAGGCTCAAGTTTTTTTTTTTTTACATTCTATATGTTACACACAGGTGGACTCTATTTACTAATTAGGTGACTTCTGAAGGCAATTGGTTCCACTAGATTTTAGTTGGGGGTATCAGAGTAAAAGGGGGTGAATATAAATGCCCCCCACACTTTTCACATATTTATTTGTAAAAAAAAATTGAAAGCCATTTATCATTTTCCTTCCACTTCACAATTAGGTGCCACTTTGTGTTGGTCTATCACATAAAATCCCAATAAAACACATTTACGTTTTTGATTGTAACATGACAAAATGTGGAAAATTTCAAGGGGTATGAATACTTTTTTCAAGGTACAGTAAGTATAACATGTTTGTTATTTCAATGTACAGTACAATAATATTAATATCACTTTAAGGTTCCACAGCTACAGCCGGTGACCAAACTATCAAAGTGTGCCACATAAGTGCACTGGGATACGTGGGGCTGGGTTATGTGTTGGCAATCTTTAGACGGGGCTCTCTTAAAGGAGCACTAAACCTTTTTTTTTTGCTTAAAAATAACAAACATGTTATACTTACCTCCACTGTGCAGCTCGTTTTGCACACAGTGGCCCCGATCCTGGTCTTCTGGGGTCCCTCGGCGGCTGTCTTGGCTCCTCCCCGCAAGGACTCCACACCTTAATGCGAGTGAGCTCGCATGGTGTGGAGTGATTGCGGGCGCGCTCCCGTGATACAGCGGCGGCCATAGCCGCCGACTGTATCACTCGGCCCCGCCCCCCGGCGTGCCGCGTCATTGGATGTGATTGACAGCAGCGCCAGCCAATGGCTGCGCTGCTTTCAATCTATCCAGTGTAGCCAATCGGCGGCCAGGCAGAAAAACGAAGAGGATGACGGGGACGAGCATGGGACTTTCGAGGGGCCAGGTAAGAAAAACGGGGGCTCGGGGGGGGCGGTATTGTCGAATGTTTTTTCACCTTAATGCATAGGATGCATTAAGGTGAAAAAACATGTAACTTTACTACTCCTTTAAGGCTACTTTCACACTGAAGCGCTGGATGCGCTGGCGGTATAGCGGCGCTATTTTTACCGCCGCTATACCGTATTTTTTGCCGTGTTTTGCGGGCGCTAGCGGGGTGATTTTAACCCCCGCTAGCGGGCGGAAAAGGGTTAAAAATGCCCGCAATAACGCTTCTTTGTGGCATTTTGGAGGCGCTACCCCATTGATTTCAATGGGCAGGGGCGCTATAGGAGCGGTATTTTTACCGCACTTATCGCGCCTCAAAGATGCGGCTTGCAGGAGTTTTTTTTACCCTTCTGCAAGCGCAACGCTCCAGTGTAAAAGCCCTCGGGCTTTCACACTGGATACAAAGTAGCAGTTTTTTTCGGGCGCTTTGCAGGTGCTATTTTTAGCGCAATAGCGCCTGCAAAGCGCCTCAGTGTAAAAGGGGCCTTATAGTTTTCCATCAATATCTGTGGACCTCTGTGATAGTGGCAAAGGAGTCAGGCAAGTTAGCTGAACTACACTTAAGTAGGGTACACCTGGGGCAGAGACCGTGTTGCCAACTGCCAGTAAATTTACTGACCGTTTGTAAAAATCTGTGTTTTTTTTTTTTTTTTTTTTTTTTTTTTAGAACTGCCAGTAAATATCAGGGGCTGATCATTTCATGCTGTGTTGACTTTTTAATTGTGAATCAAGCAAATGACTTTGTTTTAATACCTATAACAAAGTCATTTGCTTGATTTACAGTTAAAATACCTGTCAGTGTTTCCATATCATGTTTATACTGTTCAAATAATTACTGTGTTAGTTTTCAATAGGAGTTCTGTTATTTCTCAGGTTGTTAGTAAAAGAAATGAGCACCGCCAGTAAATTTTCCATGTTTTCTCAGTAAAAAAAAATGCTGCGGGAGGTTGGCAACACTGGGCAGAGGTCATGGCACAAGCTTAACCTGAAACATAGGCAAGGATTAAAAGATGATCAATAATCTGCATACTCAGTAAATTGTTAAATCAGCTGCTGAAAATGCTTAAAAACTATCACTTTAAGAAAATGGATTTCAAGGCAAATGCAGAAAAATACCAGGGATGTGCCTTTGGCACAAAAGGTAACATTTAAAAAAAAAACAAAAAAAAAACAAACAAGAAGTGTTATTATTACATTCCTGTAGAAAAGGTACCTACAGAGTCAGACGTTGTAATCACATAGTGCCACTAGATGGCAATCTTGTTGTATAAAACTATATAAATGAAATAAATGTTTTCATGTACCAAGCCTGGCGCTGTGTGTAGTCCCAGATTTCAATTACAGTGTTTGTTTATTCCACTTAGCCAAGTGCAGAATGTTGTGTATACAGCGTATGCCAACGGAACAGCAACACTCCCAGCGGGACAAAGCGATGTTTATGTTAACATTGCACTTCGTGAATTTTCCGCTGTTTACTTATATAGTAACGGTGGATGGGATAACATTAAGGGGAATCTGCACTGATATCTATATATACAGTGGGTCCGGAAAGTATTCAGACCCCCTTACATTTTTCACTCTTTGTTATATTGCAGCCATTTGCTAAAATCATTTAAGTTCATTTTTTTTCCTCATTAATGTACACACAGCACCCCATATTGACAGAAAAACACAGAATTGTTGACATTTTTGCATATTTATTAAAAAAGAAACACTGAAATATCACATGGTCCTAAGGCCCCTTTCACACTGAGGCGTTGAAAAAACGCTAAAAAATCATACGTTTTTTTACCGCGATTTTACTGCGTTTTTACCGTGTTTGCGGTAAAAATAGCGCTAACGCATATGCGTTTTTACCGCGTTTTTGCGGTAAAAGGATTATTTGGTATCCCACAATCCTCCACTCTACTGCAGTCATGTGACCTTCTGGGTGTTTTTTACCGCGTTTTTACCGCGTTTTTACAGCGGTACTCATTCATTTCAATGGGGATAGGGGTTTTTACAGCGCTATTTTATGCGCCTCAAAGATGCTCCAAAGATGCTGTTTGCAGGATTTTTTCCAACGCACAGCCAGAAAAACGCCTCAGTGTGAAAGCCCTCAGGGCTTTCACATTGAGAATGCTGGGGCAGGATTATTTCAGGCATCTTTACAGCGCTATTTTTAACGCGAAAACGCTGTAAAAATGCCTCAGTGTGAAAGGGGCCTAAGTATTCAGACCCTTTGCTGTGACACTCATATATGTAACTCAGGTGCTGTCCATTTCTTCTGATCATCCTTGAGATGGTTCTACACCTTCATTTGAGTCCAGCTGTGTTTGATTATACTGATTGGACTTGATTAGGAAAGCCACACACCTGTCTATAGAAGACCTTACAGCTCACAGTGCATGTCAGAGCAAATGAGAATCATGAGGTCAAATGAACTGCCTGAAGAGCTCAGAGACAGAATTGTGGCAAGGCACAGATCTGGCCAAGGTTACAAAAAATTCTGCTTCACTTAAGGTTCCTAAGAGCACAGTGGCCTCCATAATCCTTAAATGGAAGACGTTTGGGACGACCAGAACCCTTCCTAGAGCTGGCCGTCCGGCCAAACTGAGCTATCGGGGGTGAAGAGCCTTGGTGAGAGAGGTAAAGAAGAACCCAAAGATCACTGTGGCTGAGCTCCAGAGATGCAGTCGGGAGATGGGAGAAAGTTGTAGAAAGTCAACCATCATTGCAGCCCTCCACCAGTCGGGGCTTTATGGCAGAGTGGCCCGACGGAAGCCTCTCCTCAGTGCAAGACACATGAAAGCCCGCATGGAGTTTGCTAAAAAAAAACAAACACCTGAAGGACTCCAAGATGGTGAGAAATAAGATTCTCTGGTCTGATGAGACCAAGATGGAACATTTTGGCCTTAATTCTAAGCGGTATGTGTGGAGAAAACCAGGCACTGCTCATCACCTGTCCAATACAGTCCCAACAGTGAAGCATGGTGGTGGCAGCATCATGCTGTGGGGGTGTTTTTCAGCTGCAGGGACAGGACGATTGGTTGCAATCGATGGAAAGATGAATGCGGCCAAGTACAGGGATATCCTGGACGAAAACCTTCTCCAGAGTGCTCAGGACCTCAGACTGGGCCGAAGGTTTACCTTCCAACAAGACAATGACCCTAAGCACACAGCTAAAATAACGAAGGAGTGGCTTCACAACCACTCTGTTCTTGAATGGCCCAGCCAGAACCCTGACTTAAACCCAATTGAGCATCTCTGGAGAGACCTAAAAATGTCCGTCCACCAACGTTTACCATCCAACCTGACAGAACTGGAGAGGATCTGCAAGGAGGAATGGCAGAGGATCCCCAAATCCAGGTGTGAAAAACTTGTTGTATCTTTCCCAAAAAGACTCATCAAAAGGGTGCAAATACTAAATACTGAGCAAAGGGTCTGAATACTTAGGACCATGTGATATTTCAGTTTTTCTTTTTTAATAAATCTGCAAAAATTTCAACAATTCTGTGTTTTTCTGTCAATATGGGGGGCTGTGTGTACATTAATGAGGAAAAAAAATGAACTTAAATGATTTTAGCAAATGGCTGCAATATAACAAAGAGTGAAAAATGTAAGGGGGTCTGAATACCTTCTGTACCCTCTGTGTGTATATATATATATATATATATATATATATATATATATATGGAGGTCACCATGGCTGACCCCACAGGGAAAAGGCTAGTTACTTGGCCGTCATGCTTATCCAATGGCTTCAATGATTTCTAAGCCAATAGCCAACTCTAGTCACAGCCCCTTGCCTTCCAGTGCTCCCCAACCCCCATATATATATTTTTTTACTTTCCCAAAGTCTTCAGGTTGGTTGCAAGATGTGCAGGATCATCCTCCTCTTCTTCTGGTGGTGGGTAGTCCTGCATGATGCTGTGAGCGATGCTGACATGATGATGTTCCATTCATCCTTTAAATGTGAATAAAGGGCCCCGTGGTTCTGTCGTCCAAGGGGATGGGCCCCTGGCTCCCTGCACTCACCGTATCTCCACAGTCTTCCAGGTTGAGTCACCCCCCCAGGCATCATTCAACATGGAACTGAGGACATGTTGTGGCAAAACATAGTACTGCAAGGGACAGTTCAGGATTGAAAGTGAATATTATAGCCTAAGTTGCTTTCTTATTTTTAACCACTGCCTGCCAACCTGGCGTATTCTGTATATGTGGACTCTCGGTGGGTGGGCAATAACGCAGAGCAGCTGCACATATGCAGCCCTAGGTATACACTTTACTGTGGTGAGAGAGCGCTCCCAGCACAGTAAGACCCCTTTCACACTGGGCGCTTTTTTAGGTGTTTTAGCGCTAAAAATAGCGCCTGTATAGCACCTGAAAAATGCCTCCCATGTCACCCCAATGTGAAAGCCTGAGTGCTTTCACATTGGAGCGGTGCGCTTGCAGGACATTAGAAAAAGTCCTGCAAGCAGCATCTTTGGAGCAGTGCAGGAGCGGTGTTTACACCAATTCTGCACCGCCCCTGCCATTGAAATCAATGGGCAGCGCTTGCGAAGCGCCTGCAAAGCACTTCGGCAGCTGCGCTTTTAACCCCTTGTTAACTCCTTCTTTGGGGTTAAAAGCTCCCTGCTCCCGCTAAAACTAGCGGCACTTTATCGCTAACGCTCGGGCGGTCTGAGTGCCCAGGCACACCCTAATCACCCTTTACAGCACAGATTCCCTCTACTTCCCTGGCGCTGGACTACAATTACCAATATTCAGCTCTAGTTATATATATATATATATATATATATATATATATATATATATATATAAAATCAGATATTACCAATATACCATTTACTCAATACTGATTATAAACGCATGTAATTTTTTGTTCACACTGTGGTGTTATGCAATTTGCATTTGCATGCACCAAGTGTCAACATAATATAATTTCCCATCATGGGCCATTCCATCTGTGCATCTCAGGGCTTCATTGCTTCCTCCTTGACCTGCGTCATCCTTAGTGTGGGCGGCGCATGCGTGTGCATCCTCCCGACAAGGGGGGAGGGGGAGCATTGTGCTCCCACCATGCTCATTAGGCGGCGGACCTGGTTGTTCCGCCTGCCCACTTTGGGCGTTCCTTCCTTGTCGGCGGCGTCCCTGATCCCCTCTGGACGTCCTTGCCATCCGCGCGTGCGTGGGATGCTAGGACGTCGCGCTCTTGCAGCGGAGGAGACGGCAGCTGTCGGAGACCTTGAGTCCTTCCGGAACACCGAGGGAGCCACTCAGGGAGGACCGCTCATTGCGGTGGGGATATCCCTGGAGGATGATGCATGGACAAAGGCGGGGCGCCTGTTGATTACATCAGGGCCCCCCTAATTAAGGGCAGTACTAATATAACCTGAGAGCTGTGTGGCTCACACTCTGATCCCCAGCTCCTCTATGTGGATGACTAGACACAGCCTGGAAAATGTAAGTACACCAGCCCTACACAGGCTGGCTGGCAAATTTCTTTCAGACCCATTCAAGCACCATGCACCAGGCCTGACTAGCACTACTTTTATTAATTTACAACTAATTACAGCTTTATCTGTGGTGTTGGTTAGTCTCCTTGGCTCATAAAATGAGCCTGGGACTCTCCAAGACCAATGGAACCCACATATTTCTTTATACAACACTGTGGCCAGCACATGCTATGCAACAGTACATGTCCAGTACATCTGATTTGAATGGCCTTCATCACATCTTTGTTTAATCTTATCACCACTTTCACCATTGTCATCCCATTAACACACACTTTCATTCCACACACAATCATTTCAATCCATTTTCACTTTTTACACGCATCACATTATATCATTTTTTCATACACATAACACATCACACCACCATTATCAATTTTCACATTGCTGATGTTTCATTTTACCTTTTTTCACTTTTATTTTTATTTTTGTGACATTCGTTTTTGTCCTCCACTATCCCATTCATAGTGCACATCACCTTCATCATAATTTTTTCACAACCTTTATATTCCATTTATTTTACTTAGAATATGACCAACACACCCTATTAGTTAAATACCACCATAGAAGCACATCGATCATATTCCATTCATTATGCTTAGAATATGGCAAATATATTTTATTAGCCAAATACTACTACAGAAGCACATTGATAATATACAAATATATGTTCAAGGACATACCACTGCTGTTCTCTACTCTGTCCACTTAATACTTTATACTCAGCAACCACATAGTGTATATGGATGCATTACGGATGCATCCTACATTTATGCCCATGGTGTTCTATTACAGGTGCCGGCTGTCCGTCCGTGCGCGCCCCCTCTCGGGTCTCTCCCTCTCCATATGACTCCTTGCAGGTCGCACACGCCTTGGTGGCGCCCTACCTTTGGGTGTCAGATGTCCGGGAGGCTGCTGATTTCCCTTGAGATGCTAGTGATGGAACTCCGGTTAGAAATCATGGTTCTAACACACAGTTGACTGGTAATCATATACTCTAGATTTTTTACTATTGGGCATATATCCATGTAGAGAATTGAAATTTAATACATATATTTCCCACAGCAAACCACCCATCTTCTGAAGAGATCCATTGGGATCGAAACGCGTCAGAACATTTGCACAGATGCATGTGAAATGTTAAAACTGTATGGCAATGTTGTGTCTTAATTCTGTGTGGTTATTTATACATGTTTTTACCGGAGTATATATATGTTGGGACTGTACTTAATGTTTATACACAATACATTTTTAATATGCATTATTGTAAATTACTTTCGTAATGTTGCTGTCAAAAGCCCCTTGGGGAAAACTTCCTATTCTACTTCCCTGGCTCCGTCCTTCCCCCTACAGTGCTACCAGCTTCCCTCCTCTCCCGCCAGCTGTTGCTGCAAGGATGTTTTAGGATGAGTTGAGGAAGGGACCGGTAAATATGTAATTGACCATCCCCTTCCCTTTCTGAATGAACATTGTGAGTTATCAGTAGTGTGTGTTTGAGCCTTGGGGTGCACACCCTAATGCAATAGACCAGGGGTCTCCAAACTTTCTAAACAAAGGGCCAGTTTACGGTCCTTCAGACTTTAGGGGGGGGCCAGACTAGGGCCATTGGGAGTAGAAAATGTCCAGTGGGAGTAAATAATACCATATCTTTGGTGTCAGTGGGAGGACTAGTGCCCCATCGTTGGTGTCAATGGAAAGAATTGATGGTGTCAGTTGGAGGAATAGTGCCTCAATGGTGTCAGCAATAAGAATTATGCCCAATTGGCGTTGGATGGAATAGTGCCCCAAGGGCCGCATTAAGGCAAGCAAAGGGCCGCATCTGGCCCCAGGGCCGCAGTTTGGAGGCCCCTGCAATAGACTATGCTCCCAACATTTAGATCCACCTAAAGGACACCAGGAGGCGGTGGCGAGAAGGGGCTAACATCTGCTGGAAGTCTCTTCATTTTAAAAATGTTACCCAGAGTTGGGCTTCGAGCAAGCAGCAGAGGAAGGTAAAGTCATTGGAGTGAAGGGATCAGCATATTAAAATCGAGAGGTTAGAGAAGACACTCTACCTATTTCTCTTACTAGAAATTTCCTTTTGCTTTGTGGAGTCTTGTTGTATAATATTGAAACACAGATTATATCTTACATTCTATAAGGTTACATTTGTTTTCCCATCTGGCGTTTACGGATTTATGTAATAACAGTTTTTAGCGGGTTGGGTTTTGTAATCCACAGGCGGCGTCTTCAGATTGTTTTCCATTAGGATGCCCGCTGTAAGCCGCTGCGAGACCAGATGGCATGTGCCATGACTGACAACTACTCTGTGCCTCTTAACTACTTCAGCCCCTATTATTTCCTATGCAATCTAAAGGCACAACACATTAAGAATGACATTTTAGATGTTTTGGGTTAAACCCTTCCTGTATTAAAAAATATTGCAAACTTAGAGCCCATTCACACAGGGGCAACTTTGGATCCGACTTCAAGTTGCCTCAAGTCGCGCTGCATGAGAAAATCAATGTAAGTGAATGGAGCCGTCTTAATGCACACTACTGCAGTCGCTCCGACTTCAAAAAAGGTTCCTGTACTACTTCAATCCGACTTCTAGGCAACTGCTAGGCGACCTGTACCCATTGATTTCAATAGAAGTCGCCTCAGAAGTCGGATTCCCTGTCTTAACAGAGGCAACTTTCCAGGAAGAAAACATACATTTCTCAGGCAAACCCATCCCTCCCCCCTCCCTCCCACAGAGCTGATTCTTGTTTGATTGGCCACTTATACTTACCTTCTTGATGCTTCAGTGCTGCCCCCTGACTTCCTCCTCAGACCAGTGCAGCAGAACCTTTTCAGGCAGTCATGTCTTTCTGCTTATTTCATTTACATGCCCTAGGGAAAGTGCCAAAATCCAGGCTGGACTCACAGTACTCCAGGACTGAGCGGTGCTTACATGTCATTATACGAGCGCTGCTCAGTCCAGGAAAAATATCCACCCTGAGATATGGGAAAATTTGGTGTCCTCTGGAAGAGTGCAGTGCTTGTGACATTCATCCAACTAATGTTTGATAAATAGACCCCCTAAGCAGTGGTGGCTGGTGCGCAAAGTTTTTTTTTTTTGGGGGGGGGTGCAAACAAACTGAAAAATTCTGTGAAAAAAAAAATCAATTGCAGCCTCATTGTGCCCACCAATTGCAGCCACTGTGCCCATCAAATGCAGCTAATGCTCCTGCTCACTGTCTGACCAGCACTTGCCCCATCTTGGTGGCAGGTTAGGCAACAGGTGATGGCGGCGAGCTGTGGGATGGGCAGCGGGTCAGGCAGCGTGCAAGCTGTGTCCTCCATACGTCTCTTCTTTCTTCCTGCTAGGCATCCAATAGGAGCGCCTGTCCTTTCAGCCAATCAGGTGACGAGCATTAGACCCGCACTTCCTGATTGGCGGATAGGCGGTTCAGTGTTAGAAAAGCGAAGCCTGTTGGAGCCTATGGCTCTAATCCAGTGTTTCTAAACTGCAGTCCTCAAGGCGCCCCAACAGGTCATGTTTTCAGGCTTTCTATTATTTTGCACAGGTGAATTGATCAGTTTCACTGCCTTAGTAATTACCACAGCTGTTTCATCTGAGGGAAATCCTGAAAACATGACCTGTTGGGGCGCCTTAAGGACTGCATTTGAGAAACACTGCTCTAATCAAGTGCTTCAAAATAACACCCCCGCCGCTGTAATTCAGGCGCCTGGCATCCTAAAAGGGGCCTGACGCCAGAATAGGGGGCGGCGGCCATGGATAGATTCATGCTATGCATAATACATATAGAGCGGTGGCGTGATAGAGGGGGGGGGGGGCGCCCGTGCACCCTTAATGGACGGGCTGCCACTGCCCTTAAGGGGTCACCATACGCATTACAAATTGACCATACAATTTCTATACAATCAGTCTAATTTTCAAAAACTATGTAATTTGAGGACCTTCCCAATCCATCCAATCAATTTGTATTCAATCAGGCAGGCCATTGCACTCCATAGTTGTCGGTAGATCTAAAGGAGATTGTACAATTAGGTTGTAACGTTGTGTGGTCAGCTTTACTGTAGATAGGACAAATTATTTTTTGAAACTATCTTCTGTATAATGTCACTACACACTTATGTATGTTTTATATTCTGTAATGCAACAAAATTGAACAAACAAAATAGAATAATACAAAAAAAAAAGGTGTGTGTGTGAGTACATACAGTGCCTTGAAGTACCGTATTCATACCCCTTGAAATTTTCCACATTTTCTCATGTTACATCCAAAAATGTGGATGTATTTTATTGGGATTTTATGTGATAGACCAACACAAAGTGGCACATAATTGTGAGGTGGAAAGAAAATGATAAATGTTTTTCAAAATTGTTTACAAAGAAATATGTAAAAAGTATGGCGTGAATTTGTATTCAGTCCCCTTTACTCTGATACCCCTAACTAAAATCTAGTGGAACCAATTGCCTTCTAAAGTCACCTAATTAGTAAATACCTGTGTTTAACTTAATTTCAGTATAAATACAGCTGTTCTGCGAAGCCCTCAGAGGTTTGTTAGAGAACCTTAGTGAACAAACAGCATCATTAAGGCCAAGAAACACACCAGACAGGTCAGGGATAAAGTTGTGGAGAAGTTTAAAGCAGAGTTAAGCCCGGTACACACGGGCGAGAATCCCGTCTATTAGAAAACCATCAGTTTTCCTGATGGGATTCCTGGCAAGCTTGTCTTGCCAAGCCCTGTGTACAGGCGGCCATTCAAAAGGACGGCCGTTCTTTTGAATGGCAAGAACGCGGTGACGTCATCAACTGCGATGAGCCGGCGCTCGTCACATTCAATGCCGTCGCCGCCATCTTGCTACACACAACACTACACTTGTATGCTACCGCACATGCGTTGAAGTCTCATCGAGCATGCGCGGGCTTACCTGGGACAGGTAAGCATACTCACAAACGTTTTTCTCGTCAGGAAACACTCTGCCGAGAATCCCGACAAGAAAAATAGAGAGCAGGTTCTGCAAACTGTAAACCTACTAAAACATGGCCGTCCACCTAAACTGACCAGCCGGGCAAAGAGAGCATTCATCAGAGAAGCAGCCAAGAGGCCCATGGTAACTCTGGAGGAGCTGCAGAGATCCACAGCTCAGGGGGGAGAATCTGTCCACAGGACAACTATTAGTCGTGCTCTCCACAAATCTGCCCTTTATGGAAGAGTGACAAGAAGAAAGCCATTGGTGAAAGAAGGCCAGGAGAAGTCCCGTTTGCAGTTTGTGAGAAGCCATGTGGGGAACACAGAGAACATGTGGGAGAAGGTGCTCTGGTCAGATGAGACCAAAATTTAACTTTTTGGCCTCAAAGGAAAACACTATGTGTGGCGGAAAACTAACACTGCACATCACCCTGAACACACCATCCCCACCGTGAAACATGGCGGTGGCAGCATCATGTTGTGGGGATGCTTTTCTTCAGCAGGGACAGGGAAGCTGGTCAGAGTTGATGGGAAGATGAATAAAGCCAAATACAGGGCAATCTTAGAAGAAAACCTGTTAGAGTCTGCAAAAGACTTGAGACTGGGGCGGAGCTTCACCTTCCAGCAGGACAACAACCCTAAACATACAGCCAGATCTACAATGGAATGGTTTAGATCAAAGCATATTCATGTGTTAGAATGGCCCGGTCACAGTCCAGACCTAAATCTAATTGGGAATTAGTGGCAAGACTTGAAAATTGCTCTTCACAGACGCTCTCCATCCAATCTGACAGAGCTTGAGATATTTTACAAAGAAGAATGGGCAAAAATGTGACTCTCTAGATGTGCAAAGCTGGTAGAGACATTCCCAAAAAGACTTGCAGCTGTAATTGCAGAGAAAGGGGGTTCTACAAAGTATTGACTCCGGGGGGCGCCATACAAATGTACCCCACACTTTTCACATATTTATTTGTAAAACATTTGGAAACAATTTATCATTTTCCATCTCTGGCCACATTCGGTATTGCATGCCATTGAAGTCAATGCGGAACAAATTATTTTAGTTTCCATTGACTTCAATGGAGAAACTCGCTTTGATATGCAAGTACTTTGGATTACGAGAATTCTCCTGTAACAGATTATGCTTGTAATCCGAGGTTCCACTGTATATATAATTTTTTATATATAAGCAAATAGATAATAAATGAAAGCTGAACTCTGGGCACCACTGCAAACCCTGCTTTTCTCTCACTCCTCCCCCAACTAATTGCTGAATTAGCTTGAACAAAATCTATTTTACGTGTCCTAAAGTGATAGTAAAGTCGGTAGTTATAAAATCTGTTGACAAGTAGACTTTTTATAACAAGAGACCCTAGAGGTCTCTTCTGTCATAAATGTTGCTGCAAACAGGGATATTAAACTGCTAAATCACATAACAAGTCCCATCCCATTTGTAGCAATGGAACTGTTCAAATCGTTGCGACGATGAAAAAAGGTTCCTGCACTACTTTTCTATTTCATGGCGACTTGCATTGACTTCTATTAAATGAAGTCGCAAGCCACAATGAAATCAAACATCAAAAACGCACTGATTGGCGGCTATGAAATCACGATGAAGTAACGCAATTTCAAAGCCGCACTTAAACCTGCAGGGGGCCTTATTTTATTACCTTATCGAATAGACTTTACTACCGCCTTATCTGAGGTCATATATAACCCTCCTGGTTCTGAGTGATCCATTTTATTCATTGCAGATAAGCAATGTCCTTTCGACACTTGTCAATGGCTGCCCAGCGGTGAGGTCCTCGCAGGCTCCACCAGTAATAATGTCACAAAGAGAGGTGACTGGTTGGCTTGGGATCATTGGTTGTCACACCCAGAAGCAGCGCCAGTGAGGGACAGTGGACTTTTTTGCAGATTTTCTTAGAGGGGGTGTCATTTGCCTCGAGATAAATTTTACCAAAGGGTTATATACATAAATAGGAAAACATTTTATTAAAAAAACAACCTTTTTGATTCCCTTGTGAGACTTTAAAGAAGTACAGCCAAAGCTTGTGCAGTTCGTTCTGCACTCCTGTGACCCGTTTTCAGCAGAGAGCAAGAGAGGTCTACCACTCTTTGCTGACATCACAGAGTCGGTCAAGGGTTCCGCGTCATCCTGACCATGGAGTCGGGATCCGCCAGATCCCTGGACCAACACCCGGCTCAGCCTCTCAGCAAGCCACTGAGAGCCTGAGCCGGTCACTCCCCGCCCCCCCTCCACAGCCTAACGCTCCAGTGAGGGGGCAGAGCAGAGAGCCAGTTACTGACAGTCAGCACCTCTCTGCTCAGGGGTCTGTGAGAACCGAGCGATCTGCGGTGTTGGATCGCTCGGTTCTCAGTGCAGAGGCGCCAGTGGACAGATGCTGCATCCATTTAGGTAAGTATAAATCTGCAATAACCCTGATTCCCATACTTCACCTTTAACTGATGTTATCACAGATCATAGGACACCTCTGCACACACAGGAACTAGTCTAAATACATAGTAACAAAATAATTGTTACAACATTTTTATAAGTGAAGATGGTAACACTGTTTGTTGTCTTTCTATACATAGGAGCTGCTGTAATAAATCTGGACTAATTCATTTTGCTGGCTATTAGACATGTGCACTGCCAAAAAAAAAATAAGCTTGTTTTCGTTTCATTCGGTTATTTTTTTTGAAAATTTGAAAATTCGAACATTCGGAATTCGTATTCGTTATGTTCACTAACAGCCAAATTTGAAAGGAAATTCCAATACCTATAATTTAAAAGTTTAGTAATAGTTAAGTTATTATTAGTTAGTTATTATTTCAGATTTTCGAATTTTCTGGTTTTTGAATTTTCAGATTTTCGAATTTTCGTTCTTTTCAGATTTTCAAAATGTTGTTCTTATTTCCAGATTTTCGTTTATTTGAATTTTCTAATTTTCATTCTTATTTTCAGATTTTCGAATTTCCGAATATTCTGAAAAAATTGTTAAACGGGAGAATTTGTTAAAATTCGTTAAACGAATTTGGAACGAAAGGAATTGCTCATCTACTGGCTACAGCAGCTGTGGTGGGGGAAGAAGACCAGGGCATACCCTATAGCCAAGGTGCTTGGATTATATTTTTAGACCGTACCAGTGGTGGCTGGTGCTCAAATTTTTTTTTGGGGGCCGCAAACAAACTGAAAGATACTGAAAAAAAAAACACATCAATTGCAGCCTCACTGTGCCCATCAAATGCAGCAACTGTGCCATCAATTGCAGCCATTGTGCCCATCAAATGCAGCCACTTTTGCCTATCATATGCAGCCACTTGTGCCCATCATATGCCGCCACTTGTGCCCCATCAAATACCGCCACTTGTGCCCATCAAATGCGCTACTTATGCCCATCAATTGCAGGGGCAGCCCATCCATTAAGGGCGCATGGGTGCCACCCCCTCTGTCACGCCACCCCCATATATGACTAATGGATAGATTCATGCATTGCATGAATCTATTCATGGCCAAAGCTGCCACCCCTTATTCAGGTGTCTGGACCCTTTTCAGACACCGGGCACCTGAATTACAGCGGCGGGGGTGTTTTTTTTTAAGCACCCGATTAGAGCCATAGGCTCTAATAGGCTTAAAAAAAGGTGGAATTCGAGCGCAGGGCATTGCACTCGGAGTCCACCCAGATGTGTTAGAAAAGCAAATTATTATTTGCTTTTCTAACCCTGAACCACCTCTGCGCAAATCAGGAAGCGTGGGTCTAATACCTGTCACCTGATTGGCTGAAGGCACAGGCGCCCCTATTGGACGCCTAGCAGAACAGAAGAACAGAGGAGGGGGAAGCATGGAGGGCACAGGAGCGCCCCACAGCTCGCCGCCGTCACCCGATGCCTGACCCGCCACTAAGATGGGGTAAGTGCTGGGCAGAAAACAGGTGGGCAGGGTCACAGTGGCTGCATTTGATGGGCACAAGTGGTGGCATTTGATGGGCACAAGTGGCTGTATTTGATCAGTGGCGGCTGGTGGGTTCTTCTTTTGTGGGGCGGAAACCCCCCCCCCAGCGCCGTGACACATCGCCCCAACCCCCACACGCGAGGGCGGTCCGGCCTGGCATCTACCTGTTCGTGTGACGGGGCTGTGGTGTCCTCTCCTGGAGTGCGGGCAGTGGCCACGGCGGCTCCGGTGTCCGCTTATCCAGCTTCCGCCACGTGTGTCTTCCGCCAAAGTGCTAGCCATCCAATAGAATCACCTGACGGTTTGACCGATCGGGAAACAGGTCCTGCGTCCTGATTGGTGGGGAGGAACTTTAGTGTGATAATAGTGAAAATTTATTTGCTATGGTCACACAACAGGGTGGGATCAGAGCGCAATGCTCTGTGCTCCGAGCTTACCCTTTTTTAAAGCCTATTAGGGCCTCTGGCTCTAATCAGGTGCTTCAAAACAACACCTCACCGCATTGGAATCCATGGTCCAGTGCCACTGATATGTAGATCGGGGAGGCGGTGCCCGTGCGCCCTCTATGGGCGGGCCACCACTGGTGTTAATTCTTCTACTACTCTGTAAAGACTCAGTCAACTGGTCTGAGACCCAGAAGATGCAAGTTAGAACATGTCAGAACACGCTGTGAATGGCTGTGTGACACCACCATAGTGCTATGCCGCACTCTCGGAATTAAAGTGATACTAAAGCCTTGTTTTTTTTTGTTTAAAAATAACAAACATGTTATACTTACCTGCTCTGTGTAATGGTTTTGCACAAATCAGCTGCGATCCTCCTCTTCTCAGGTCCTATGCCGGCACTGCTGGCCCCCCCTTCTGCAGCTTGCTATTGGGGCACCTGAGCCGATCCACTGCTCTGTGTGTCCATTCAGACACAAAGCCGTTGCTCAGCCCCGCCCTCTCTCTCTCCTCATTGGCTCACTGACTTTGACAGCAGCAGGAGCCAATGGCGCCCACTGCTGTGTCTCAGCCAATCAGGAGGGAGAGTCCCAGACAGCTGAGTCTCTTGTGCAACATCGCTGGATCGAGATGGGGCTCAGGTAAGCATTAGGGGGGCTGCTGCACACAAGGTTTTTTATCTTAATGCATAGAATGCTTTAAGATAAAAAAAAACTTCTGTGTTTAGAACTCCTTTAAATTGTTACACTTTGTACACTTCAAAATGGAAGTCAAGTTATGTTTAATTTTAGTCCCCTGTCCATCCCTCTTGTATAAAACAAAATTACCAGTTGGTACCCTCTCCTATGTTGCTCCTGAATTCACCATCCTATTTGGGTAGAACAACACCCTTTTTGCCCATTTGCTGTAAGCCCAGCCTATAATTCCACAACCTCCTAGAGGGCACGTCATCACGCAGGCTGGGCTCATAGTCCTCCAGGATTGAGCAGTATTAGCACATCACTACATGAGCACTGCTCCGTCCTGTAGGAATGCCTACCGCGCTACTAACATTGGTTGTTTGATCAACTGCTTGCCGACCAGCCGCCGTCATTATATTGCAGCAGGTCGGCCCGATCACGCGAATCGCCATAGCTGTACGTCGGCCCCTTTACCAGCTATAGCAGGCTGCACGGCGGGGGAGCTGATGCGCGTGGCCGTCGGCCACGATGTCGGCCGGCCACCCGTGATCGCTCCACAGAGAGCCAGAATGGGGATCTGTCAATGTAAACAGATCCCCGTTCTGTTAGGGGAGTACAGAGTGACCGTCTGTTCCAAGTGATTAGGAACAGAGGCGGCTCTTTAATTAGGCGGTCGCCTAAGGCTTCGCACTCACAGGGGCCTCGCGGCCGCCTAACTTACCCAATGTATTACCCCAGTTTTGAGCGACAGGGGACCTTAACGCTGCTGTGCTCAGGCAGCGCTAAGAGCCCTGACTCAGGAGCGGGGCCGCCAGCGTCTCTAACAACCAGTGAATATCGGTGACACCACCCCTTGTGACGTCAATGACCCAGCATGCCCTCAGTCAATGACATCACAAGGGGGCGGGTTCACCAGGTGACATCACCGGGTGGCCCCTGCCCCTTAGTTATTAAAGAGCAATTATTTTTCTCATCATGGGCTTGAGTGGGGCCCCATGTCAAGTTTTGCCTAAGGCCTCACAAAGCCTAGAGCCGCCTCTAATTAGGAACAGCGATCTCTCTGTACTCCCAGTTATTCCCCTCCCCCACAGTTAGAAACACCTCCCAGGGAACACGTTTAACCCCTTGATCACCCCCTAGTGTTAACCCCTTCCCTACCAATGGCATCTACACAGTAACCAGTGCATTTTTATAAATCTGATCGCTGTATAAATGTCACTGGTCCCAAAAAAGTGTCAAGAGTGCCCGATTTGTCCGCCGCAATTTTGCAGTCCCGCTAAAAATCGCCGATCACCATTACTAGTAAAAAAAAAAAAATATATAATAAAAATGCCATAAATCTATCCCCTATTTTTTAAACACTATAACTTTTGTGCAAACCAATCAATATACGCTTAATGCGATATATTTTTTTTTTTTTACCATAAATATGTAGAATACATATCGGCCTAAACTGATGAAGAATTTTTTTTTTTTTTTTCTTTGGGATATTTATTATAGCAAAGGGTAAAAAAAATAGGATTTTTTACTCACCGTAAAATCCTTTTCTCTGAGTCCATGGACCGACACAGCTTCTCTATTGACAAAGTGGGTATTATCCGTTAATTAGGAGTGACTAGGCAGAAAAACTTGTAAAAAGTGTTGCATCACACCTTCTACAGTACCGCCCAGGGGGCGGACCCTCTGGGTATACCCTCTCAGTCTGCATCTTCGCAGATCAGTTTGTCAAAAAGCAGTACAAACTTAAAAGGAGGGGTGGGTGCTGTGTCGGTCCATGGACTCAGAGAAAAGGATTTTACGGTGAGTAAAAAATCCTATTTACTCTTTCGTCCATGGACCGACACAGCTTCTCTATTGACAAAGTGGGACATCCCAAAGCAGTGTCAGAGAAAAAACGAGGGGTGGTAACAGCATAAAAATAAATTTCACCCCAAACACAAAACAGCACTCCTCCAACGGAGGAGCTGCAACTCTAAACAGCCGCTTGCAAAACCTTGCGGCCAAAAGAGGCATCCGAAGATGCACCTACATCAATTTTGTAGAATTTTGTTAAAGTGTGTGCGGACGACCAAGTCGCCGCTTTACATAGTTGGGAAACAGACGCTTGATGTCGGAAAGCCCAAGAGGCACCTATTGCCCTGGTCGAATGCGCCGTGACAGGAAAGGGGGGCGCCTGACCCTTTAGGCCCCTTTCACACTGGGGTGGTTTGCAGGCGCTATTTAGCTAAAAATAGCGCCTGCAAACCGAGCCTAAACAGCGGCTCCTTTCTCTCCAATGTGAAAGCCCTGAGGGCTTTCACACTGGAGCGGTGCGCTAGCAGGACGGTAAAAAAAGTCCTGCTAGCCGCATCTTTGGAGCGGTGAGAGGAGCGGTGTGTTTACCGCTCCTCCACCGCTCCTTCCCATTGAAATGCATGGGATACCGCGGTAATACCGCCCGCAAACCGCGGCTGTAGCCGCGGTTTGCGGGTAGTATTAACCCTTTATTGGCCGCTAGCGGGGGTTAAAACCGCACCGCTAGCGGCCGAATAGCTCAACAATACCGACGTTATAGCGCCGCTGAAAATAGCGGCGCTATACCGCCACCGCCCCCACCGCCCCAGTGTGAAACCAGCCTTAAGGCGTAAGCCTGGATTACTATCTGTCGGATCCACCTAGAGATGGTGGCCGATGAGACTGCTTGGCCCTTCTTGGGACCAGACACCGAAACAAACAGTGAGTCTGACTTCCGGAACAGGGAAGTAGCAGATAGGTATACTCTCAAAGCTCGGACAACGTCCAAGGAATGCAACGCCGACTCCTTAGGATTCGACGGCTGAGGACACAAGGATGGAAGTACAATGTCTTCGTTGAGATGAAAAGCCGATACGACTTTCGGAAGAAAGGAAGGCTGCGGCCGCAGCACCACCTTATCCTTGTGGAAAATCAAATAGGGAGCCTTGCAGGACAAGGCTGCCAGCTCAGAGACTCGTCTAACTGACGTAACAGCCACCAAAAAGACCACTTTCTGAGAAAGTGTCAACAGGGGAATATCTCTAATATTCTCAAACGGTGCCTTCTGAAGCACCGAGAGGACCAGGTTCAAGTCCCACGGAGGTAACGGGGACGGACCGGAGGGGCCACATGTCGGACCCCCTGCACAAATGTACTCACGAGAGAGTGAGTCGCCAGGGGTCGCTGAAAAAAGACAGCCAGGGCAGATATCTGTCCCTTAAATCGTACTTAGGGCAAGCCCTTGGTCCACCCCATGCTGTAAAAACAGCAGGATTCTGGAAACCAAATAGGTACGCGGATGCCATTTCATTTCCTCACACATGGAGATGTAGGCCCTCCAAGTGCGGTGATAGACCTTCCTAGAGGACGGTTTTCGAGCACTTCTCATAGTAGAGATTACTGAGTCTGACAGGCCCCGGTCTCTCAGTACCTGGTTCTCAACAGCCATGCCGTTAAAGCCAATGACTGTAAAGCAGGATGGAATATGGGACCTTGCGATAGGATCATTGGAATTCCCTCTGCCTCCACTCTGCGGAGCAGAAGAGGAAGAAGCCTTAAGGGAGGGAAGGCATAGATTAGCCGATACTGACCCCACGATGCTACCAACGCGTCCGTTGCGTCTGCCCATGGGTCTCTTGACCGGGCCACAAATCTCAATACCTTCCGATTGAGTCGGGAAGCCAGAAGATCTACGTCTGGTGTGCCCCATCTTTGGCAGAGGAGTTGGAACACCTCCGGGTGTAAGGACCTTTCTCCCTGGTCCAGCATCTGGCGGCTCAGGTAGTCCGCCTGCCAGTTTTCCACACCCGGAATGTACACGGCCGACAGTGCCGGTACGCTCCTCTCTGCCCACTTCAGGATGCGAGCGATCTCCGATGCTGCAGCTGAGCTTCTTGTTCCTCCTAGATGATTGACATATGCCACTGCTGTGGCGTTGTCTGACTGGATCCTGACTGGTCGCCCTTGCAGCCTCTGAGACCATTTGAAGAGGCACAGCCTGATCGCCCGGATTACCAGGACATTGATCGGCAGGAGGGCTTCCTCTGGGGTCCAGCGACCTTGCGCCGACTGAACACCCCAGACTCCCCCCCAACCTGTAAGGCTGGCGTCCGTCGTGATCACTATCCAGTAAACCGGAAGAAATGACTTCCCGGCCATTAGAGCCGGTGCTGTCAGCCACCATACCAGGGATCTCCTGACTATGTGGCTCACTCGGATTTGATAATCCAGAGATGATGGACATCTGTTCCATCTGGACAGAACTTCCTTCTGTAACACTCGAGTGTGGTATTGAGCATATGGGACCGCCTCGAAGGAGGCTACCATGAGGCCCAACACTCGCATGCAAAAAACGGAGTGACGACCAATTCCTGGAAGTCAGCTGCCGTACTGCAGCCCGGAGGGTCTGCAACTTCTCCACAGGGAGGAATACCTTTGCCTCTGAAGAATCCAGAATCAACCCCAGGTACCCTAGGTGTTGAGTGGGCACCAATACTGACTTTTGCGTGTTTAGTATCCAACCACAGTCTCGAAGAGTCTGACAGGTAATGGACACGCTTACATCTAATTCTGAGCTTGAAGGGGCCTTCAGCAGAAGGTCGTATAAGTAGCCTGTGATAGCGATACCCCGCTGTCTTAGAAGTGCCAGAATCGGAGCGAGCACCTTGGTGAACGTCCTGGGTGCTGAGGCAAGGCCCAACGGGAGGGCCACAAACTGGTAGTGGTCCTTCCCGATAGCAAATCGCAGAAACCTCTGGTGTCTGGAGTATATGGGGACATGCAGGTATGCGTCCTTGATGTCCAAGGAGGCCAGAAAGTCCCCCGGATGGAGAGCCGTGACTACAGATCGAACCGACTCCATCCGAAAACTTTGTACCTTCACAAAGCAATTGAGGGTTCTGAGATCCAAGCTTGGACGAACCCCCTCCTTCTTTGGCACAATGAACAGATTTGAGTAAAAACCCCGTTCCAGTTCTGGAACTGGAATAACTACCCCGCAATCCAGTAGACCCTGGACCGCCCCATACAGGGCCTCCCGACGGGTCGGTAGTAGCTGGAGATTGGAGGTGTTGAATCTGTCCGGTGGACAAGAGAGAAACTCTATCTTGTAGCCTGAGGAGATTACTTCGCAAACCCACCTGTCGGAGATTAGTGCTGTCCACTGAGTCGCGAATTTGCGAAGACGTCTCCCCACCCGAGAGCTGGGTGGGGGTGGACCTTCATGCAGACGCAAATTTGTCCGCAGGCTTATTGGGTATGCGGGACCAGGGACGCTTTTGTCCTTGGGCAGGCGCTTTATCGGCCTGGGGTCTTTTCCCTGTCGCCCTAGGGGGACGAAAAAAACACTTGTGTGCAGTAAAGGAGGGCCCTTGCCCTTGGCGTGGCCCCTTACCCTTGCTAATTTGGGGAAGCAAAGTGCTTTTACTTCCTGTGGCATCCTTGATGATGTCATCCAGAGAAGCCCCAAAAAGTCTGTCGCCCTTAAAAGGCAGATCCAATAGGGCTTTCTTGGAAGTCTGGTCCGCAGACCAGCCTTTTAGCCAGATCAGGCGGCGTATTGCTACTGCATAAACCAAAGTTTTAGACAGCAGGGGAATAGTATTCATGTCTGACTCGCAGACAAACCTAAGGCCCTGGACCAACAGGTCGGCCAATGTTATCTCATCAGGAGGCGCATCTCGCTCCTTAACCCCTGGAGTAGCAATCTTGCCCATTCAGTAAGTGTGTGAGACACTAGGGCCGCCGCCAATGCCGGGCGTACTGCCGAGCCTACCACTGAGTATAGGTAGCAAGCGAGTGCTTCAGCCTTCTTATCCACAGGGTCCTTGAAAACAGGAGCCCCTTCTACAGGAATTGTGGTGGCTCTATTAAGTCTGGACACCGGAGGGTCCACTATAGGGGAGAGAGGTCCATTTCTTCAGAAAACTCTCCTCAAAAGGGGTACCGTACCGCACCGCAAACGTCTTTGGGGCTGTAAAGACCCTCAGTGGGTTCTCCCATTCCTTGTATAAGAGTTTATCAAAAGACACACAAGGGAACACCTTAGCAGTGCGGGCAGGTCTATGAAACCCAAGTGGACCGGAGTCTCTGCTGCTTCTGCAGTATTTTCCAATTTTAGCATATCCCGCACTGCAGTAATAAGGTCAGATACCAAAGCCGTCTCGCGTACTGACCTGGACTTTGAGGCATTCTCACTGTCCGGTCACGGTCTGCAGTCTCTGATGCGTCAGAATCTGGGCCCCGAGCCGTAGCTGGACCTGGTTCTGCACCAGAATTATCCCCAGAAGCTTGCAGGGGATGGGGCGTTTACTACCCCCTGTATTCCCGTGTGCTGCTTCCACCCTGGCAGCAAACGCCTCTAGGATTGCAGTCATAGCGTTCATAGACACCTCAGGGGCACCAGCTGCTAAATCTGGTGTTTCAGGGGAGAAGACATCTGGCTCAGATGCCATGCTGACCACACGCTGACACTCACAGGGCTCCAGGCAAGATATCAATAGGCCACCCTCCTGTGCTGCAGAGAGGCCGGGTCACCCAGAGGACTCACCACCCTGGATAGGTACTGCTATGCTGCGCCTGTGATGCTGTCCCTCTGCTGCTGTGTCAGTCTGCTTGCTTTTATCAGCACTTCCTGTGTGAATTTTCGCGCCAGTGTAATGCACCCTAGAGGCCGGAGGCTCTCGAAAAATGGTTGCCAAAAACGTCTGTATGGAAGATAATGTGGGCTCTAAGAAAATGGCCGCCGACAGAAGATAGAGGTCAAGCAGCCATAGCCCACAAAAAGATGGCCGCCGAACGGCAATATCTGCATACAGGGTGGACAAACATGGCCGCCGATCAGCTGATAGGGGCCAGTGGGTGTGGCCGAACCACAGGAAGATGGCCGCCGGGCAGGCACAAGAGACCAAACTTGGCATGGACCACCTCAAAATGGCCGCCGACAGCATGGAGGAGGAAGGACACAAACACAGGCAAGAAAAAATGACATTTCTTTTAAATGTTAGTTACAGCCAGCCCCGCTCCAGTGGGACCCCCTAGGTGACCCCCAGCACCCAGCAACCTTTAGCTAGAAGCCCAGGGAGGAGGGAAAGGCAGGGAGAGAGGGAAGAAAGGGGCCACAACTAGACTTGTGCACAACGGAAAAATTTGTTCCGTTTCGGTTCGTTTCTTTCCGGTCCTGTTGATTCGTAATCATTCGTAATTTTGCTAGACGGGATTTTTCGTGTTCGGACTCATTCGTATTTTTGCAAGCGACATTTTTCGTTGAATTTTTTGTTGCTTTATAATTCGTACTTTCGGTAGAGTACGTTGTTTTTCGTTGATTCTGGACACAACTCCTACTTTCGTAACTTTTTTTGGGTTCGTTGATTCGTAATTTTCCGTGTCTCTCTCACAACGACGCTGCCTATTATGCCTAATGTGCTTCGAATGGATTTGTACTTTTCGAAATACATAGCGGTTATTTGTAACGATTCGAAATCTCGTATTTTACTTTCGTTTTTTACATGCGGCTATAGGCTCCGCCCCTGTACACCATTTTGAGAGGGTTCAGCACGGTGAGGGAGAAGCAGAGAGCAGAGCAGAGTGAGTGTTATTGTGCTTCGAATGGATTTGAAATCTCGTATTTTACTTTCGTTTTTTCATGCGGCTATAGCCTCCGCCCCTGTACACCATTTTGAGAGGGAGTTCAGCATGGTGAGGGAGAAGCAGAGAGCAGAGTGAGTGTTATTGTGCTTCGAATGGATTCGTACATTCGTAACTTTTTTCATAACGAATTATGCCGAAGACCTTCGGGCATTCGCTATTTTGCGGTATAATTTATTTCGGATTCGGTTTTATTCGTAATTGCTCTGTTCGGAAATTCGAATGCTTCCGAATGTCCGAAAGTTGCTAAATTTGGACGAATTTTGATTCGTTACGAAACGAATTGCACAAGCCTAGCCACAACCACTTACTTGATCTCTCCAGGAATGTCCAGCTAAATCACCCAGCCGAGGCAGGGGAGTTTTACTTACCTATCCTGCATGTATTCTTTTTTTTTCAAATAATTTTTATTGAAGATTTTGTACATACAAGCAGGGTAAAATGTGAAATTGTAATACAAGTGCAGCTTGTCAAACAATACAGACAAGACAAAATAGTCTCTGCGGAACAGAGCAGAGAATATATCTGGGATATCGAAACAGTAGTCTAACAATACATGTTATACAGTCTGGCAATAACAGTAGCGGGTTAGTGGCAGGATGCGCCCAGGGGGGTAGCCAATCGGTCAATAACGAAGGTGATTATTATAAAGCTTGTTGGAGTCGGGGGCGTAGAATAGTTTGCCGAGGATTGCGGCAACCGTAAGATAATAGGAGTCGGGGAGAAAGTACCATATTTGTGTTATCGTCAACCAGTCTCAGATCCACTCGCCCCAACGGGTACTTTCTGCGAGTGGAAAGTGGGCCGGGACGATGTGCGTAAGTATGTTCAAATTGAGTGGTACTATAAGAGTAAACAGAAACGTATTACTGTGGGTAATGGATAGTTTGGATTGAAAATGGGATTCTAGAGAGTGGACGTGAATGGTGGTGAGTTCATATAATTGAATGAAGTGGTGGGACAGTGACAACGTGCTGGAAGGAGTCATTCGGGGTTAACTCAGGAGGGGGCAGGGATGGGTGAAGGGTGGTGGAGGAGGTAGAGGAGGGGGGCAATCTGAGGGAGCAGGGAGATCCAGTGGGTGTGTGGGGATTCTGAGGGGGTGAGGTGTGAGTATCAGTTTCTTTAAAGTGGAGCCAACAGGCCCAAATTTCGGTGAATTTAGTCGGGTTGTCGTGCGCTTGGTGTATAAGACTTTCCATGGCAGACGTTTTGTCGACCCGATGGATCCATTCTGAAATTGAGGGGGGTGTAGTGTCTCTCCAATGAGTTGAGATGCACATGGAGGCAGCAGAGATGAGATGAAAAATCAGGGATTTTTTGTATGAGGAGAAGGGTATAGAGGTGTGGTGCAATAGGTATTGTGCTGGTGTGAAAGTCGGGGAGTACGTGGTGATAAGAGAGATTAAGCGGTGAATTTCGGTCCAAAATGGTTGGATATGGGGCATTCCCAGAATATATGGAGTAAGGAGCCGGTGTGCGCGTTACATCTCTAGCATAGTGGAGGGAGGTTGGGATAGTACTTGTGAATGATCGCAGGTGTTCTATACCAATTAGAAAAGATTTTGTACCTATTTTCTTGAACTGATACATTAACGGAACCTTTGTGCATGTGGGTGTATATTTGTTCCCATTCGGTTGCCGAAAGGTGAATGGAGAGGTCTCTTTCCCATTTTTTAACTAGAGTATCATCTTGTATATCGTAAGTGGAGAAGAGGAGAGTGTACAGGTACGAAATCAGGTGACGTTGGGGTTCAGTCTTGGTACAGAGTGATTCAAAGGGCGTGAGGTCTCGATTCCAGTGTAAAGAGGGATTGGCAGAGGCAAGGAAATGTCGGAGTTGTAAGTATGTGTAGAACGGGATATGGTGTTCAGGGAGTTTAGACGACAGGACTTGGTGTGTTAGGAGGGTGTCATCATGAAATAGGGTGTGTGCTCTGACACTGACACCGGTGTAGAGATGTTGGGGACCTGCGGTCGCGTTAAGGATAGGCAAGCCTGGGGGAAAGTCGGGATTTCGGTCTAGTGGGGTCATGGGGCCTGGGGTGGGTGATGTGCGTAGAAGTGAGCAGGCAAGTCTGAATACGGACAAGGAAGTTCCTATGAGGGGATGGGAGGAACAGGGTACCGGGATGGAGCGTTTTGTTATTCATGGAAGGTGGGAGAGGGGGACGTCGGATATGGAGTTTTCAAGTGCAACCCAATCTTTGAATGTGCCATGGATGTGCCAGTCTACTATTCGAGTCAGATGACATGCCCAATGGTACGTTTGGATGTCGGGGAGACCCAGACCCCCTAGAACTTTTGGTAGTGTCAGTCTGGTCCAGCTTATCCTAGGGGCTTTAGAGGACCAAATGAAGGTCCTACACATGCGTTTGTAAAACGCGAAGAAAGAGGGGGGGAGTTTTATGGGGATGGTTTGGAGAAGATAAAGGAGTCTCGGGAGGATATTCATTTTTATTATTGCTATTCTGCCAAACCATGAGAAAGTACCCGGGTGCCATTTATGCAAGTCGTTTTGTACCTTTTGGAGGACTGGTAAGAAATTTTGTGCGTAGAGATCATGTAGTTTAGTTGGAATTCTGATACCCAGGTAGGTGAGACAGCTAGTTTCCCAACCAAAGGGGAAGTTAAGTTTGCATTGAGAGACTATTGTGGGGGGTAAAGAGATGTTGAGTGCTCTGGATTTTGAGAAGTTGATCTGCAGATTGGATAGGGTCTTGAACAGGGTAAAATCAGCAAGTAGGTTGGGAATGGAGGTGACAGGATCTTTAAGAAAAAGAAGTACGTCGTCTGCGTATGCGGCCACTTTATAATGAGTACCACGTATATCAATACCCTTGATGGCTGGGTTATCTCTCAATTTGCGCAGCATGGGTTCCATGGTAAGGACAAATATCCCTGGGGGGGTCTGTCTCTCTACCCTTCAGCCGGAGGGCACGGTGGATCCTGTCAAGATTTATGGCAGATTGCGGTGGTTGGCCTAGCAGGTCATTAAAGATCTCTACTACAGTGTGGGCTACTTGGTTGTTCTCCACAGTCTCTGGAACGTTGCGGATCCTGAGGTTATGGCGCCGACCTCTGTTGTCGAGGTCCTCTAAATGGCGTTGCATATCCCTCATTTGTTGGGTGTGGGAGTCAATGCGGGAGGCTGCTTTGTGTAGGCAAGTGTCGTGGCGGTCGGCAGTTTTTTCTACCGAGAGCACCCTGTCGTTGAGCGCGCGGATGTCTAGTCTCAGATCTGCAATGGCAGCCGCCAAGGTATCCTTAATATCTGCCGCTATGGTCCGCAGATCATGGATGCTGAGCTGGGGTTGAGGCAACAGTTCTATGTTAGGGGAATGTGGGTTAGAAGCAGGCGGGTGTGAGGAAGGTGGAATGGTGGCCGTCGGATCGTTTTCCTGTGAGCGACCATGGCGGGAAGGCGCCATATTTCCCCTACTGTTCCGGAACATTTCAGGGATGTTCTGGCTGGTCCCTCCGGGTTGTTCTCTTGGGGAGCGGGATCTGGAGGTAGAGGAGGAACGGGAAGCGGTACCCATCTTCAGGGTGAAAATTAGGAGCAGTTATCCTCGGAAAATAGCTCAGGGTCTTCTGTGGCGGCAGGAGCGAAGAGATCAAGAGTCCATCTTCTTGCCTCGGTCGGCCACGCCCCTCCTGCATGTATTCTGCTGGAAGACATTCCAAACAGATCATCGTCCGCGCACGGAAGGTGACTGTTGGCCAGGCATGCTGTGATTGGACCCAGAAGGGACGATCATATGTATGCCCTGGAGCATGACGCTCACCGGACAGGCTGCTGCAACTCGGCCGTAAGGTCAGCCGAAGCTGAGCGGTCCGATGCAAGCCTTGGAGCGTAAGCTCACCGGCCAGGCTGCTGCGACTCGGCCGTAAGGTCAGCCGAAGCTGAGCGGTCCGATGCAGGCCCTGGAGCGTAAGCTCACCGGCCACCCGTGGAGCGACGGGCATGTCGTGGAAAACCCAGTGCGTAGCTAGGGTCGGCACACGCTCGATGGCCGAAACTGGGGAGACTACAAGGATCGAGGATCCAGCCTGTCACCCAGTCGGCAGTTGATCAAAGATCGCAGGAAACAACAAATGTAGCAAAAAAAAAATATATATATCTTTTTTCCCCGGACCAATGGGCCCGAAGGGAGCCATGTCCTTCTCCTTGCTAGACAGAAAAAAACTGATCTGCGAAGATGCAGACTGAGAGGGTATACCCAGAGGGTCCGCCCCCTGGGCGGTACAGTAGAAGGTGTGATGCAACACTTTTTACAAGTTTTTCTGCCTAGTCACTCCTAATTAACGGATAATACCCACTTTGTCAATAGAGAAGCTGTGTCGGTCCATGGACGAAAGAGTAAGACTGTTTGTTTGTTTTTTCTTCAAAATTGTCGGTCTTTTTTTGTTTATAGCGCACAAAATAAAAACCGCAGAGGTGATCAAATACCATCAAAATAAATCTCTATTTGTGGGAAAAACAGGACGTCAATTCTGTTTGGGTACAGTGTTGCACAACCACACAATTTGCAAAAAATGGCCTGGTCATTAAAGGGGTAAATCTTCCGGGGATGAAGTTGTTAATCTTGACACACTGTATGGGAATGTCAGGAGTGCCTGCAGCTGATATCTCATATACATAGTGATAATATATTCAGCGAAGGGCTGCTTGCAAGATTCTGTTTGGATTTTATATACAAGAAAAATAAAAAGCTTACTTCATGTCACCAAACTGGTTACTAGACTTCAGAAAAAAAGTAAAAGGAGGGAGTTCCATTTGCACTAATCTACTAAAGCTGATCTAATACAGGTAAGAAAGGTCTGCTCTCCTCCTCTGCCAGCAAAATCACTTGTTCACTCAATCACATGGATGTACATGAAGCTCAGTAGCCGGGCTCCAGCAGCTTACTACGGGTGACCAATTTCCAACAGGTATAGTTTTTTTTTGTAATATAGACAATGCAAGGATTTAAAAGAAAATGCAACGATTACAAAAGCATTTGTGACACATCAAATAAAAATTAGAGAACAAAAACATTACAAACCTAAAATAAATTCATTTTAACAAATAGATTGTTCCATATTACAATAGTCTAAATCAGCCTTTCTCAACCTTTTTAACACAGAGGAACCCTTGAAATAATTCTCCGGTCTCGGGGAACCCCTGCTAAAATTGAAAAATCTACAACTCATGATCCATTAGTCTGACAGTTAGTTGGAAGAATGGTCCTTACACTTGTGGCAATTGGGAAGAATTACCTCCTTACAGATAGCTAAAAGGATTAATGGGGTCAGTGTGAACTTATCTGAGAGGCAGAAATTGCCCAATGCTGAAGGAACCCCTAGCAACCTCTGGAGGAACCCTAGGGTTCCACGGAACCCTGGTTGAAAATCACTGGTCTAAATAATACTGCAGTGATGAAAATATCGGAAGAGAAAAAGTGTCCACCACGTGTAGATGCCATAATGAATGCTTAAGCCTCGTACACACGGGCTGGAATCTCGTCGGGAAAAAAAAACGTTGGTTTTCCCGACGAGATTCCCGGCAAGCTTGCCTTGCTCACCGAGTGTACACACGTACGATTCAAAAGAACCGCCGTTCTTTTGAATGGCAAGAACGCGGTGATGTCATCGACTACGACGAGCAGGGCTGCCGTTAGAAATCACGGGGCCCCATACAGCCTACCTGGCAGGGCCCCCCTAAAATATATCAAAACAAACTTTTCACTAAAAATATACTAAAATAATTCTTAGCGGACACAAAAATAACAGAGAAGCTGTGTGAATTAGCACCTTTTTCAATTTGTTTTTTAGATTTTTGAACAAAAACATTTCATCTTTTTTTATGAAAAAAAATAATGTTTTGAAAAAAAAATGTTACAATTTTTACAAATTTATTTTTTTAACAATTTTTTTTCCAAAGAATTTTATTACATTTTACAAGGGATTAAAACAATACAGGGTTACAATTTGTTATTTTTTTTATGGGACAGGGAAGCCATCAGCTGTGTCTGTGTCTCTCCCTGCAGCAGCTGAAAGGAGAGAAACCGGTTTCCAGCTGCTGCAGAGAGTCACATAGGGCATCCTGTAATTGCCCCTCCAACTGACCACACTGATTCCCTCTGCTGTTTGGTCCCCCCTGTGAGCCCGGGTCCCCTACAAGAGGACTGGTGGTCCCCCCCTATCAGCAGCCCTGACGACGAGTCTGCGCTCGTCACATTCGATGCCGTCATCTTGCTACACCCTACACTACCCTTGTATGCTACCGCGCATGTGTCAAAGTCTTTTCGAGCATGCGTGGGTTTACCATGGACAGGTAAGCATACACACGCACAGTTTTCTCGTCGGGAAACAGGCCGACGAGAATCCCGACGAGAAAATAGAGAGCAGGTTTTCTATTTCTTGTTCATACATCACGGGACACAGAGCAGCATAGTCATTACTATGTGGGTTATATAGAATTACCTTCAGGTGCTGGCACTGGCAACTTCCAAAACAGGAAGTACCCTCCCCTATATAAGCCCCTCCCATCCGGGAGTACCTCAGTTTTTTGCCAGTGTCTAAGGTGTTGGCCAAGGTTAACATGTATTCATCTGGGCTTGTGTACAGGTTCTCTGGGCCTTAGCAAGCTATTCCGGATCCGACCAAAAAAAGCTTCATAGCTAAACGGTCGGTACCCGGGCCTTGCAGAGACGAGCAGGGTTTTGCCTGTAATGCCTCTCTTAGGAGGGCTGGACCCTGGGATCCAGAGCTCTGGTCATACCCAAAACCAAGAAGCTATCTGTGCAGGGTGCTATACAGGTCCAGGGGAGTGGAATCCTTGGGAACCCGGTCCCTGAAGGTCTAGTACAATGCCTGCCGTGAGAGGTGAAGTTTGGGCTTCTGTGGACCAAACAAAGTCCTGCGGCGGGGAAAAGGTAAGTGGGGGCCCCTCAGGAACTTGGTTCTATTGAGGGGACCCCCAAGCCTAAAATGTCTTTCTGCCTGTTACCTAAAGGGTATTCCCGCTAATAGCTGTATATGCCTAAGAAATCCTAGAAATGTTTTTTCATAAGGGAAATTTTAAAAAAACTGTAAACCTGGAAATGTTTTTTCATAAAGGAGGTTTTAAAAAAAAAAAAAAAAGACAAAGGTGCGGTACCTGTGTTTGTCCACTAGAGGCCGCTGTGGAACGTCTTTTTTCTTGGGACTATTCCTTCCATGGTGAAAGTCCAGGCAGATGAGTGAGCTCTCTATCAGGGAAGCTGCATTCCTCTGTCATGCTGCCAAGTAGTTTCCTTCCATCCCTGAGTCCTGGTGAAACAGGGACCCTGGCTCCTCTCCCTACATGGCGCCAAGAGCGCACACGTGCACGCGCGCGCACACATGCTTTCCTTTTATAAGGTTTAGCTTCAAAAAAGGGGGCGGAGCCTGGCGGATGACGCGCTCTGTGCGCCCAGCGCTTCTGCGCATGTGCGGGCGTCCCAGCAAGATAAAAGGACTCAGTCCACGCTGCTTGCTATGGACACAGAGCATGAAAAGGAGCTGGTAGCATGGTATAGGGGCTTACAGCGGGCGGTTGATACAGGCATCCCCAGAAAGACGCATTAGTAGACACCCACTGATGTACATAGCAGCAAATTGCATTAGACTATTTCAGTAAGGGGTGTATTGCGGCTGGAATACCTCAGCTTTGAACTAAGGAATATGCCGCCTAAAAAACTCAGAGATATACCTCTCAGGAAGTGTAGGGGGTCTCCATCAGGCTCTGAGGATCTGGAGCAGTCATCTGCACCCTCCTCCCCTGAGAAATCAGAGGTTAATACCCATAAGGAACCCCCGGGAGTGCCAGGTACTGCGGCTGTCCTCAGTCCACCTGCTCCTGCATATATAACAGAGGAGGTTTTTTCCTCAACTCTGGAGGGATTGGAGCAGAGATTGGCTGCATTGATCGCTTCTTCTCTACAGGAAAGAAAGCGCGCCAGATCTCCATCACCTCCATTAGAGTGCCTGTTGGCAGAGCAACAGTCCCAGGAAGGGACCGACCTACCTGAAGGGGATCAGGAGGAGGTTAGCTCTGTTTTTGAGGAATCGACAGTAGATGAACCATTTTCAGCATCACAGACTGAAAGATTGTGGGTCCAGACCCTAACTGACATGGTTCGATCTGCATTTAAAATGCCTCTTGTTGAACCATCAACTACTGCTGTCTCCTCATTGGGGTCGCTAAAAGCTCCCCAGGTTAATTGCTCCTTTCCAATACATCCATTATTGGAAGGACTTATATACCAGGACTGGGAACATCCTGATAAACTATTTGTTCCGCCTAAAAGGTTTCCGGTGATCTATCCCATGGAGGGAAAGTTCACCCAGAGATGGAATGTTCCTACGGTGGATGCAGCCATCTCTTCTGTGAACAAATCACTGACATGTCCAGTAGATAATGTTCAAATGTTCAAAGATCCAGTGGATAAAAAATTGGAATCTTTATTAAAATCTGCTTTTTCCACAGCAGGGGCTGTTACACAGCCAGCAGTGGCAGCTATTGGGGTCTGCCAAGCTTTAAAGGATCAAATGAAAATGGTCCTGAGGGATTTGCCAGACCAGCAGGCCCAGGCTCTGGCTGATCTGCCTAGAGCATTATGCTTTGCGGTTGACGCCATCAAGGATTCTATCCATCAGGCCTCCCGCCTCACGCTGTCTTTGGTACATATGCGTAGGCTTCTGTGGCTCAAAAACTGGTCTGCTGAAGCTCCCTGTAAGAAGCTCTTAGTTAGCTTCCCATTTCATGGGGAACGCCTTTTTGGCGAAGACCTGGATAAGTATATCCAGAAGATTTCCAGTGGTAAAAGTACTCTCTTACCGAGTAAAAAGAGGTCTAGGGGCCCATCTTTTAAGAGGACTACCTCTCCTATCCCTGCGACGTCTGCTACTAAGCAGTTCCGACGGCCTCCTCGGTCAAACTCAGGAGGTAAAAATCAGGGACAGCCACAGGGTAATAAAAAGCCCTGGATCCGAAGAGGTACTAAACCAGCCTCCAAGTCAAGCCTATGAAGGGCTGCCCCCACTCAAACGGGTGGGGGGAAGACTTCAGTTGTTCGCAGAGACCTGGCGGGAGACGATCAAAGACAGATGGGTGCTCTCCGCAGTAACTCTGGGATACAAGTTGGAGTTAAAAGAGTCTCCTCCGTCCCATTTTATGTGGTCAGGCATGCCAAGAGACCCTCTGAAAAGAGGGTCTCTCCTATTGGCGTTAGAACAACTATTGCTCCAAGGAGTAATTATGGAGGTTCCTATGGAAGAGTGGGGGTTGGGTTTCTACTCAAACCTTTTCACAGTCCCGAAGCCAAACGGGGACATAAGACCCATATTGGACCTAAAGAGTCTAAACAAATTTCTAAACGTCCGGTCTTTCCGGATGGAGTCGATCCGATCGGTCACCGCTGCCCTACAAGGGGAGGAATGGTTAGCCTCGATCGACATCAAAGATGCTTACTTGCATGTTCCCATCTTTCCAGGTCATCAAAAATTCCTACGCTTTGCAGTAGAAGGGCGCCATTTTCAGTTCAGAGCCTTACCATTCGGTCTGGCCACAGCACCACGAGTGTTCACAAAAATTCTGGCCCCACTGTTGGCCGATCTAAGAACACGGGGTGTAACGATAATGGCATACCTAGACGACCTGTTGTTGATGGACCACTCAGTTGCCAAGCTAGAAGTGGTAATTGTCGATACAATCAAGTATCTAGAATCTCACGGTTGGGTCATCAACCTGGACAAGTCAGCCCTACAGCCAGTGAAAAACCTGGTATATCTAGGGCTACGGCTGGATTCAGACCAGAGGAAGATTTTCTTACCTCTAGACAAGGTATCCTCTTTGAGGGCCTTGGTCCGTCTGCTTTGTGCAAAAAGACAGCCGTCCATACGCCTGTGCATGAGGCTGCTAGGAAAGATGGTAGCATCATTCGAAGCTGTGCCATACGCCCAATTCCACTCAAGGAATTTACAAAGTGCCATATTGTCAGCCTGGAACGGAAAAGTTCAGGCTCTAGACTTCCCGATGGCTTTGTCCCCTTCCGTTCGGAAGAGTCTCTGCTGGTGGTTGATCCCCCAGAATCTCCAGAAGGGAAAACCCTTCAGCCCGATATCTTGGAAGGTGGTCACTACAGATGCCAGCCTTATAGGCTGGGGGGCAGTACTGGAGCAATGGTCTCTCCAGGGCAGATGGTCAAATGTAGTAAAAACCCTGCCCATCAATCTCTTAGAGATACGAGCAGCCCGGTACGCTCTAGTAGCCTGGACATCCAGACTCCAAGGGTCCCCTGTCAGAATTCAATCAGACAATGCCACAGCAGTGGCATATATCAATCATCAGGGAGGCACCAGGAGTCGTGCAGCCCAGAGGGAAGTAAGTCACATCCTGGAATGGGCAGAAAAGCATGTCCCATGTATATCAGCTGTCTTCATTCCAGGGGTGGAGAATTGGAAGGCGGACTTTCTGAGTCGCCAACAGTTATGCCCAGGGGAATGGTCCCTTCATCCCGAGGTCTTCCGAGCAATATGTCAGCGGTGGGGAACACCGGATGTAGATCTGCTAGCATCCAGATTCAACGCAAAGGTGGACAGATTTGTCTCCCGGACAAGGGATCCCCTCGCTTGCGGCTCGGATGCTCTGGTGTTCCCTTGGGATCAGTTCAGACTGATATATGCATTCCCTCCGCTACAATTGTTGCCTCGACTCCTTCGCAGAGTCAGGTTGGAGAAGAAGCCGGTGATCCTGGTGGCTCCAGCGTGGCCCCGAAGGGCCTGGTACGCGGAGATCATCAAAATGTCTGTGGGGAGTCCTTGGACCCTTCCACGTCGTCCGGACCTGCTTTCGCAAGGACCGATATACCACCCTTCCTTACTAACTCTAAGTTTAACGGCCTGGCTATTGAATCCCACATCCTAAAGAAGAGAGGTCTCTCTAACTCTGTGGTATCAACTATAATCAATGCCAGGAAGCCTGTATCCAGGCAGATCTACTATAGAGTTTGGAAGGCGTACATCACTTGGTGCGAGGCCAGAAAATGGCATCCACGTAAGTACGTTATAGGCAGAATTCTGGACTTCCTGCAGTGGGCTGTAGACAGGAAGTTTGCCTTAAGTACTATCAAGGGCCAGGTTTCGGCCTTGTCAATACTATTTCAAAGGCCCCTGGCTATGCATTCACTTGTCAAATCCTTTATGCAAGGTGTGACTCGTATTATTCCACCGATTAAGGCTCCCATATGCCCATGGGATCTAAATTTGGTTCTGTCGGTTCTGCAGAAGCAGCCATTTGAACCTTTGCGGCACATTTCCTTGGTTCTACTCACCAGGAAATTGATATTTTTAGTAGCCATATGCTCGGCTAGAAGAGTGTCGGAATTAGCCGCCATGTCCTGTAAAGAGCCATATCTGGTTATCCATAAGGACAGAGTAGTATTACGTCCTCACCCAGCCTTTCTTCCTAAGGTGGTATCGAGGTTTCACTTGAACCAGGATGTGGTTCTTCCTTCTTTTTTCCCCAAACCAAGCTCGGTAGAGGAAAAGTTATTGCATTCTTTGGATGTAGTAAGAGCAGTTAAAGCTTATCTAAAAGCCACTGCTCAGATTCGTAGAACGGATTCTTTGTTTGTTCTGCCGGAAGGCCCCAGAAAGGGTCAGGCAGCATCAAAATCTACTTTAGCCAAGTGGATTCGACAGGTCATAATACAAGCCTATGGCTTGAGAAGTAGACCGCCTCCGTTCAAAGTTAGGGCGCACTCCACGAGAGCAGTTGGAACTTCATGGGCAGTGCATCACCAGGCCTCCCTGGCGCAAATTTGTAAGGCCGCAACATGGTCTTCAGTACACACGTTTACTAGGTTCTACCAGGTGGACGTTAGAAGTCAGGAGGATGTCGCCTTTGGGCGCAGTGTGTTGCAGGCCGCAAAAGATCCTCATGCCTGATGGCGCCCAGCTTATGTATGGTGTATCCCCCCCCTCATGTGGCATTGCTTTGGGACGTCCCACATAGTAATGACTATGCTGCTCTGTGTCCCGTGATGTATGAACAAGAAAGTAGGATTTTTAAAACAGCTTACCTGTAAAATCCTTTTCTTGGAGTACATCACGGGACACAGAGCTCCCACCCCTCTTTTGGGGACACGTATTGCTTTGCTACAAAACTGAGGTACTCCTGGATGGGAGGGGCTTATATAGGGGAGGGTACTTCCTGTTTTGGAAGTTGCCAGTGCCAGCACCTGAAGGTAATTCTATATAACCCACATAGTAATGACTATGCTGCTCTGTGTCCCGTGATGTACTCCAAGAAAAGGATTTTACAGGTAAGCTGTTTTAAAAATCCTACTTTTTCTCGTCGAGATTCCCGGCAGTTTTCCCGACGAGAAAGCATACACACGAACGGTTTTCTCTGCAAAGAGCTCTCCCAGCAGTTTTCTTGCCGAGCAAACCGGTCGTGTGTACGAGGCTTCAGGCTCTTTCCCACTATGCACTCACCAGAGTTAAGACAAAACGCACACAAATGAAGTGTTAACCGGTGGAATTCTTCGGTTTTATACTTCATTTGGGCATCCACAATCAACAAGCATTCATTGGGGCATCTATCAATGGTGGACACTTTTTCTGTTCAGAACTTATTGTCACTACAGAATTATTTGGACTATAGATTTATTTTTTATTTGGACATTTATGTATTTTGGTGTAAGCGCTGCACTTAGGCCCCTTTCACACTTAGGCGTTGGGTGCGGTGGCGGTATAGCGGCGCTATTTTTAGCGGCGCTATACCGTTGTAATTGCCGCGGAATTGCGCTAGTATTCGGCCGCTAGCGGTGCGGTTTTAACCCCCGCTAGTGGCCGAAAAAGGATTAATACCACCGGCAATGCGCCTCTGCAGAGGCGCATTGCCGGCGGTATTACCGCGGTTTCCCATTACTTTCAATGGGAAGAAGCGGTGAAGGAGCGGTAAACACACCGCTCCTCCACCGCTCCAAAGGTGCTGCTAGCAGGACTTTTGGAGCGGTCCTGCTAGCACACCGCCTCAGTGTGAAAGCCTTCGGGCTTTCACATTGAGACTGCTGGGGCAGGAGTTTTCAGGCGGTATTTAGGCGCTATTTTTAGCGCTAAACCGCCTGAAAAACTCCTCAGTGTGAAAGGGGTCTTAGATTACTGATTGTAAGAACATTTACAAACTGTAAAAATACATTTAAATATTTTGTTTTTGGTTAAATGGGAATTGCAGTCTACTTATTTATTTCGTTTAGATATACCTAATTAATGTAAATAAACATTAATGTTTTAAAAAAAACTTGTTTCTATTTATAGTCTGTAATTATGTATGTGTTTTTGGTCATGTTTGTCTGTAGTATGCAGGTTCTGCATCCTGGTTGTTTCCAGCTGATCCTCTAATCTTGAAATTCTCGGAATTAGCGCCGGTTCACACAGGGGCGACCTGTCAGGTGACTTAGCTGCCTGACAAGTCGCACTCCATGCAGTGCAATAGAACCGTTCTAATAGGAGTGATTTAAGGTTCATGTACTACTTTGGGGCGACTTCAGAGCGGCTTGCATTGACTTCTATACAGAAGTCGTTTTGAAAGCCGCGTGAAGTCGCGCTGTAGTCGCGCTGTACGGGACTTTAAAGCCACCCCTGTGTGAACTGGTGTTCTGTCGATATGTGCCCGCCTTCGAAAAATGCCCGCGCATGCACAGAATGGAGCGGCGCCCCAGCTGATTTCCCGATCAGCTGGAGTGACGTCACCATAGCACATGCGCACATCAGAGGAGCCTTTTTTCGATGGGAGATACCATTTCTCTGGCACAATTTAATGCTATGCAAACAGTGGAGGGACACCGTATTTGTCATATTGCACCTCGCCGTTGCGCCGCGGGTTTACAGCGAGGCACAATCTGATCAGCGCTGTGCTCGGCTGCATCTATTCTCCCTTACATCTTCTTCACACAGCATAAGAGAAGCAGCAGGAGCCATTGGCTCTTGCTGCTGGCAATCAAATGCAGTGAAGAGGAAGTGGGGGGCGGGCATAAGTCCCGCTGTGTAAGTCTATGGAGTGCGGCTCTATAAACACACAGGTTGGGAGCGGGCAGACTACGTTTCTCCCCATAGCAAGCGGCTGGCTATGGTGGACATAAATAGACGAGGGGGAGCCAATATTGCTGCCGGGGACCCCAGAAGAGGAGCAGTATAAAATGTTTGTTATTTTAATTCTTTTTTTTTTAAAACTGATTTTAGTAACACTTTAAGTACACAAGGAACCCCGGAATCCGCCTTTGATTTTTTTTTTTTTTTACACCTGTCAAGAAGCAGGTACTTTCTAATCAGGATAATCATGTGATTTAGCAACACTGACACATGCCCTCTTGGTTTACGAAGAATGCAATCTTTATTGATCTCTCCATTGATTTTAATGCACACTTCCCACCTCCCTAATTCCAATGGGGCCAGATGTGTTGGTCACGTTTAACATTGTTCAATAACGACAACAGAAAACTCTTCTGCAAACTAATCATTAAAATGCTTGCAAAAAAACAGCCAGTCACACAGTCTGCTTGCACTTTTTTGAATTATAGGGTCAGTTCCACTTTAGGGCTTATTTACATTGGCTTTAGTCTCTGAAGACCAATCTGCATTCAAATTGCTTTTCAGAGGTCAGTTAACAGGCAGTGAGACCTCCTCACCACCTGCTTTAACCCCCCCCCCATGTTGCGGGGCGTCAGTGCGGCTGCAGTACCTTCCATAATTTGCAGGGAACTATCCATTCATAGGCAGGATTAGGACACAACCCCCCCCCCCACACTCAAGAGGCATGTTATTTAAACGATTTTGACTTTTTAAAGTTCTGCATTAGGTTTTTTTTTTTTTTTATTAATGCTCCTGGCATTCATTTTTTGCATTAGTATATGTTCCCCAGGGCAGTGCCCCACCCCATGCTATTTATTTTTTTGACACCCTCTTGCCTATTAGCACAGAAAATGGGCATTTATAATTTGACAGATGTAGCTCCCATTGATTTCAATGGAGTTTGGGTTTAGCATCCAAACTTCTAAGAAGTTTGTCAAAAAAAACCTCAAACTGAACTCAAGGCACTTTGTCTCATCCCTAGTGATGGGGTTTGCATGAAAGGGATTCCATTGTACATCAGATCAACTCTATGCATTTGTCAACATTTTTGGAGAGATCCTCTTGGATAGATCTGGTTGTAGTCATGTCTGTCCTCTCCCAGGGATCAGGGTCTGCTTTAGTGATGGATCTGGTTGTAGTCATGCCTGTCCTCTCCCAGGGATCAGGGTCTGCTTTAGTGATGGATCTGGTTGTAGTCATGCCTGTCCTCTCCCAGGGATCAGGGTCTGCTTTAGTGATGGATCTGGTTGTAGTCATGTCTGTCCTCTCCCAGGGATCAGAGTCTGCTTTTGTGATGGATCTGGTTGTAGTCATGTCTGTCCTCTCCCAGGGATCAGGGTCTGCTTTAGTGATGGATCTGGTTGTAGTCATGTCTGTCCTCTCCCAGGGATCAGGGTCTGCTTTCGTGATGGATCTGGTTGTAGTCATGCCTGTCCTCTCCCAGGGATCAGGGTCTGCTTTCGTGATGGATCTGGTTGTAGTCATGCCTGTCCCCTCTGGGGAATTGGAGTCTCCTCTTGGTTGTGGTTCTGCCTGTCCTCTACCAGGGATCGGAGTCTCCTCTTGGACTTGGTTATAGTCACACCTGTCTTCTCCGGGGGATCAGAGTCTCCTTTTGGATGAATCTGGTTACAGTTACACCTGTCCTCTCTGGGATCAAAATCTCCTTTTGGATGAATCTGGTTGCAGTAACTCCTCCTTTAGGGATTTGATTCTCCTCTTGAATTGATCTATGTGTAGTCATGCCTATCCTTTCTGGGATTGGAATCTCCTTTCAGATGGATCTGGTTGTGGTCATGCCTGTCCTCTTCCAGGGATCAGAGTTCCCTCTTGGATAGATCCGGTTGTAGTCATGCCTATCCTTTCTGGGATTGAAGTTTCTTCTTGGAAGGATCTGGTTGCAGTCACTCCTGTCCTCCCTCAGGGATCGGAGTCTCCTCTTGGATGGATCTATCTGTAGTCATGCCTATATTTTCTGGGATCGGAGTCTCCTCTCAGGTGGATCTGGTTGGTGGTCATGCCTGTCCTCTCCCAGGGATCAGAGTTTCCTCTTGGGTAGGTCTGGTTGTAGTTATGCCTGTCCTCTTCCAGGGATTAGAGTCTCCTCTTGCATAAATCTGGTTGCAGTAATGCCTGTCCTGTCTGGGATCAGAGTCTCATCTTGAGTGGATCTAGTTATAGTCACACCTGTCTTCTCCAGGTGATCAGAGTCTCCTCTTGGATGAATCCAGTTGCAGTCATGCCTGTCCTCTCTGGGATCAGAGTCTCCATTTGGATGGATATTGTTCTAGTCTTGCGTGTCCTTTCTGGGATTGAAGTTTCTTCTTGGATGGATCAGGCTGTAGTCATGCTTGTCCTCCGCAGGGATCTGAGTTTCCTCTTGAATGAATCTGGTTGCAGTATTGCTTGTTCTTCCTCTGGGATCTGAGTCTCTTCTTGGAAGGATCTGGTTGCAGTCATGCCTGTCCTCCCAGGGGGGATCTATCTGTAATCATGTCTGTCCTCCCTCAGGGATCGGAGTATTCTTTTGGATAGATCTTGGTGTAGTCGTGCCTGTCCTTCCTCAGGGCTCTGAGTCTCCTCTTGTATAGATCTTGTTGTAGTCATGCCTGTCCTCCCTCAGGGATCAGAGTTTCTTCTTGGAAGGATCTGGTTGCAGTCATGCCTGTCCTCCCTCAGGGATCAGATTTTTCCTCCTCGAAGGATTTGTTTGCAGTCATGCCTGTCCTCCCCAGGGGGGATCTATCTGCAGTCATGCCTGTCCTCCCCAGGGGGGATCTATCTGCAGTCATGCCTGTCCTCCCCAGGGGGATCTATCTGCAGTCATGCCTGTTCTCTGTCAGGGATCAGAGCCTCCTCCTTGGATAGATCTGGTTGTGGTCATGCCTATCCTTTCTGGGATCAGGGTCTCCTCTTGGGTGGATCTGGTTATAGTCACACCTGTCTTCTCCAGGGGGTCACAGTCTCTTGGATAAATATTTTTCTAATCACGCCTGTCCATTTTGGGACTGAAGTTTCTTCTTGAAAGTATCTGGTTGCAGTCACTCCTGTCCTCCCTCTGGGATCGGAGTCTCCTCTTGGATTGATCTGGTTGTAGTCATGCCCAGTGGCGTATCTAGGGTATGGCACTCCATGGCAAGTGCCATGGGCGCCCTGGAGGGGGGGGCGTCAAAATAAACTAAACAAAAAAAAATCCCACCCGCACCTGTCCTCCTGCGGGCCGCCTCCCGCACAATAGCCCCCGGCGGCGGCATGGCACTTCACAGTAAAGTACTCTTACTTGGCTGAATGGCAGTGTTTGGAGACTGTGACAGGCGCGGGCGCCCCCATGCTTGTAGATGAAGTGTAACCATCCACTGCGTCTCCGACCGTCATTCGGCTAACTGGCGGAGGCGGAGCTTTCCTCCTCTGCGCTGCTTCAATCTTCTCCCCGAGCACGAGCGGGTCGATGACGTCACGTGAGGTGAGGTCGCTATCGCTGAGGAGGAGAACTGTCTTCAACTGAACTGACAATTGGACCCTGCTGGAACCCGAACCCCCAAGCCAGGCAGCAACTGCAGCAGGTACTAGTCACAACAAGTGACCCCATGTATGAATCTCTGTCTCTGACAACAATGTCTCCTTCTTCATATGGGTAGCTTAACCCTTTACTAAAAGTAAACTGCAAGTCAGTCAGTGTTAATGATGTGTGCCAGGCCAGCCCAACAGCCAAGCAGCCAATCAAGTATACTGTAGTGCCTGCTTGCTCAATATGGATTAAATAAATTGTAATTATGCATAGCCATAGTTATCATAAATAAAGTGATTTGTGCAAGTAGTACCTGCTGTTGCACAAATCACTATATTTATGATATCTATGGCTATGCATAATTACAATTTATTTAATCCATATTGAGCAAGCACTATATTTGATTGGCTGCTTGCTTCTGTTTGGGCTATTTTCACACTGGGGTGTTGCGCCGTCGGCGGTAAAACACTGTCGCTGGCGGGACGCCTCAAAGATGCGGCTACCTGGACTTTTTTGAGCGTCCTGCCAGCGCACCGCTAGCGGCCCAAAAAGGGTTAAAACCGCCAGCAAAGCGCCACTGCAGTGGCGCTTTGCTGGCGGTTCGGCGGCGCTGCCCATTGATTTTAATGGGCAGGGGCGCATTAGAAGCAGTGTGTACACCGTTCCTACAGTGCCTCAAAGATGCGGCTAGCAGGACTTTTTTGAGCGTCCCACCAGCGCACCGCTCCAGTGTGAAAGCCCTTGGGCTTTCACATTGGAGTGAAATAAGAGGCTCTTTCAGGGAGCTTTGCAGGTGCAATTTTGTAGCGCTGTAGCACCTGCAAAGCACCTCAGTGTGAAACTAGCCTAAGACCCCTTTCTCACTGAGGTGCTTTGCAGTCGCTATAACGCTAAAAATAGCGCCTGCAAAGCGCCCTGAAAGAGCGGCTCCATTCACTCCAGTGTGAAAGCCCCGAGGGCTTTCACACTGGAGCGGTGCGCTAGCAGGACATTAGAAAATGTCCTGCAAGCAGCATCTTTGAGGCACTGTAGGAGCGGCTCCTAAAGCGCGCCTGCCCATTGAAATCAAAGCGGCGCTTTGCGGGCGTTTTTTTTTAAACCTTTTCTCGGCCGCTAGCAGGGGTTAAAAGACCCCCGCTAGCGGCTGAATAGCGCTGCAAAAACGACAGTAAACGACGCCCCCCCACCGCCCAGTGTGAAAGAGGCCTTAAAGTCAACATCATGTGCGATTGTGCGTGTGTGCTAAGCAGACAGGGCCGCTGGTGATCCTACTCCCTCTCTCCCTCTGTACAGTGTCAGCAGTGGCGGAGGACTGTATCCATTATGAGGAAACATCCCCTGCACCGCTGCGTGTCCCTGATCATTACAGTGCCACTGCCAGTGAGTGTGACCTGTCTGTGTACCACTGCGCACAGTCACTGTCTGTGATGTTCCGTTCCACTCTGCCTTTCTGCCCAGTGCTGTACCCGTACATCTCATGATCCGCCCCCATGGAGGCCGCTCTCTGTCTCTCTCCCTCCTGCTAAGTGCCCATACATCGCACGATTCCTCCGCATTTATGGGTGCTGATGTTACTGCATTTATGGGTGCTGGTAAGGCCGCAATTATGGGTGCTGGTAAGGCCACATTTATGGGTGCTGATGATACTGCATTTATGGGTGCTGATATTACTGCATTTATGGGTGCTGGTAAGGCCGCATTTATGGGTGCTGATGTTACTGCATTTATGGGTGCTGATATTACTCCATTTATGGGTGCTGGTAAGGCCGCATTTATGGGTGCTGATATTACTGCATTTATGAGTGCTGCTAAGGCCACATTATGGGTGCTGGTAAGGCCACATTATGGGTGCTGGTAAGGCCGCATTTATGGGTGCTGATGTTATTGCATTTATGGGTGCTGATGTTACTGCATTTATTGGTGCTGGTAATGCCGCGTACACACGATCGTGATTCACGGCGGTGAAAACACCGCCGTGAATCACGACATGAAATAAAATGAAAAACGAGGGAACGGCATTTTCCCCCACACACAACCGTTTTTCCCGTCATTTTTTTCTTTGTCGAGAAAAACGACCGTCTGTGGGCTCCGCGGCAGTGTCTCCCTATGGGAAAACTGCCGCGGAAAAAAATGATGGAAAAAACGATGAGAAAAATTAGAACATGTTATTAAATTAAAAGCCCACAGACGATCGTTTTTATCGTCCAAAGGAAAAAATTTAATTTTTCCCGACGGGAAAAATGATCGTGTGTACGCGGCATAAGGCCGCATTTATGGGTGCTGATGTTACTATGTTACTGCACTTATGGGTGCTGGTTTGACTTGTAGTTTTGTCAGCTGTTTTTTTTTTGTTAAGGTTATCTGAAAGATGGGTTTCAAATGTTTTGACAGGGGCACAGTTTCAGTTCTTGCCATAGGCGCCATTTTCACTAGATACGCCTCTGGTCATGCCTGTCCTTTCTTTCTTTCTGGGATCAGTCCCCTCTTGAAAGGATCTATCGGTAGTCATGTTGGTTCCCCTCTTGGAAGGATCTATCGGTAGACATGTCGGTTCCCCTCTTGGAAGGATCTATCGGTAGTCATGTCGGTTCCCCTCTTGGAAGGATCTATCGGTAGTCATGCCGGTCCTCAGGGATCGGAGTGTCGGTTGACATCATGCCCTGACAAGCTCCCAGCACGTGTCTGGCCCCGCCCCCTCCGCCTCTTATAACCCCCGTTCCCCGGCTCCGCCGGCAGTAGAGCGGGTGTCCCGCTACCAGACATGATCCTGCGGCGGGGTGCGGAGCAGGGTAGCGGAGCCGGGCAGGATGGGCAGCAGCTCCGCAGGTTGTGAAAACTCCAGCATGTGGGAGGCGAACATGTCCAGCGTGGTGCGGGAGCGGAGCCAGGGCTGCGGGGGCTCGGTGTCGGTGGCTTTCCCGTTGTCTATGATGATCACCGGTCTGGTGGGCAATGCGCTGGCCATGTTCCTCATCTACCGATCGTACCGGCAGAAGGAGAGTAAGAGGAAGCATTCGTTCCTGCTTTGTATCGGCAGCCTGGCGCTCACCGACTTCACCGGACAGCTCCTCACCAGCCCCATCGTCATCTCCGTCTACCTGGCCGGCCGCCAGTGGAGTCGGGTGGACCCGTCGGGTCACCTGTGTCACTTCTTCGGGCTGAGCATGGCCATGTTCGGGCTGTGCCCGCTCTTCATCGCCAGCGCCATGGCCATAGAGAGGACCCTGGCCATCCGCTCCCCGCACTGGTACTCCAGCCACATGCGGAGCCGGGCCACCGTCACCGTGCTGCTCTCCATCTGGGGCGCCGGGCTGGGCTTCGCCCTACTGCCGCTGATCGGGCTGGGGCAGTACACGGTGCAGTGGCCGGGCACCTGGTGCTTCATCAGCACTGACCGGCGGAACCCCGGCAGTGTCGTTTTCGCCGCCACCTTCGCCTCCTTGGGGCTCCTGTCGCTGGCGACCACCTTCACCTGCAACCTGGCGACCATCAAAGCCCTGGTAAGGCGCTGCAAGAGCCGGAACTCCTCGTCCAAGGCCAGTAAGCAGTGGGAAAGGATCACGATGGAAACCATGTTCCAGCTAATGGGGATCATGTGTGTGCTCTTCGCCTGCTGGTCGCCGCTCCTGGTAGGTGGATCTTTGGGGGTCTCCGCACCTTTCATAACTTTTTACTTTCTTCTTGTTACAATATGACAACGTCTATAACGTTTATAATGCTGAGCAGTCCATGCTGAGGGTTGTAGCTCTGCAAAGTCCTCCTAAGTATGGTGTTGGTTGGGATCCTCAAGAGTAGATCAACTTTTAGCAAAACAGCGCTCCTCGTAGGTGGATCTTGGGGCTCTGCGCCTTTCATAACTTTTTATTTTCTTCCTGTTACAAAGTGGTAATTTTTTCAGGGCTGAGCAGTGCATGCTGAGGGTTGTAGCTCTGCAAACTATTCCCAAGTATGATGTTTGGTTGGGATCCTCAAGAGTAGATCAAACTTTAATAGTTGCAAAACACCGCTCCTGGTAGGTGGATCATGGGGCTCCAAGCCTTTTACACAATAACAACATCTATAAGGCTGAGCAGTCCCTGCTGAGGGCTATAGTTCTACAAGGTCCTCCGCAGTGTGTAGGCACCGAACTGTTCAGATATCAGATATTTATGGTGTTGGTTGGGATCCTCAAGAATAGATCAACTTTTAGGAAAACAGCGCTCCTTGTAGGTGGATCTTGGGGCTCTGTGCCTTTTAATAATTTGTTACTCTCTTCCTTTTACAAAATAGCAACATCTATAGGGCTGAGCGGTTCATGTTGAGGATTGTAGCTCTGCAAAGTCTTCCCAAGTTATGTCAGATACATTTTTATGGTGTTGGAGGGGACCTTCAAAAATAGATCAACATTTAATAGTTAGCAAAACACAGTTCCTGGTAGGTGGATCTTTGGGGGCCCCATGTCTTTCATAACTTTTTTTACTTTCTAACTGTTACAAAATGGCAACGTCTATAATGCTGAGCAGTCCATGCTGAGAGTTGTAGCTCTGCAAAGTCCTCCTAAGTATGGTGTTGGTTGAGATCCTCAAGTGTAGATCAACTTTTAATAGTAGCAAAACAATGCTCCTCGTAGGCGGATCAAGGGGCTATATGCCTTAAATAACTTGTTACTTTCTTCCTATTACAAAATAGAAACATCTATAGGACTGATCAGTCCATGCTGAGGGTTGTAGCTCTGCAAAGTCCTCCCAAGTTATGCCAGATGAGTTTATGGTGTTGGTTGAGATCCTCAAGAAAACATCAACTTTTAATAGTAACAAACCACTGCTCCTGGTAGGTGGCTCTGCATCTTTAATAACTTGGTACTTTCCTCCTGTTATAAAACAGCAGCATCTATAGGGCTGATCAGTCCATGCTGAGGATTGTAGCTCTGCAGTCTCATTCCTCCTGCTGCATAATTGTGGGTCATGTGTAATGCCCCGTACACACGATCAGAAATTCCGACAAGAAGAAAAGTCCGATGTGAGCTTTTGGACGGAAATTCCGACCGTGTGTAGGCTCCATCGGACTATTGCTGTCGGAATTCCCACCAACAAAAGATAAGATTGAGAGCTGGTTCTCAAATTTTCCAACGGAAAAAATTCCTATCGGAAAATCTGATCGTCTGTAGCAATTCTAACGCGCAAAAATTCTGACGCATGCTCGGAAACAATTCGACACATGCTTGGAAGCATTGAACTTAATTTTCTCGGCTCGTTGTAGTGTTGTACATCACCGTGTTCTTGGCGGTCGAATGTTCAGAGAACGTTTGTGTGTATGCAAGCCAAGCTTGAGCGGAATTCCATTGGAAAAACCATCCTAGGTTTTTTCCGATGGAAAATCTGATCGTGTGTACGTGGCATAAGACGTTTATGTAATAAAGAAGTTGGCTTTTTTTGGAGTGCAGCCATTTATTCAACTTTGTATCTATAGATCAACTTTGTTTCACTCTACAGCTGCCTCTAATACAAGTCTCAGTGTGTGGATATTTGGAGGAAAAAGTTCCAGCTGATACTTGCTGTGTCTTGTAACTTACAAGCCAGGAGAATAATATGACAACCTTCTCTCTCTTTCTGTATCTGGGCTGTATTTTATGTCAGGCTGAAAAATGTGCTGTTCCAGGGCAGGAAAGTTGGGGGTATCAGAAACAATGCTGGAGAAGAGGTTTAGTGGGCATGTGTAGAGGAGAGGAGTGCAGAGGGTATGAGAGCAGGCAGTATGTACAGGAGAGGAGTGTGGAAGGGAGTTTAATAAGACACGTGGCCACTCATTAAAATTAGAAGAAAAGAGGTTGAACCTTAAACTACGTAGAGGGTTCTTTACTGTAAGAGCTTTAAGGATGTGGAAATCCCTTCCACAGGCGGTGGTCTCAGCGGGGGGCATCGATAGTTTCAAGAAACTATTAGATAAGCACCTGAATGACCTCAACATACAGGGATATACAAGGTAATACTGATATATAATCACACACATAGGTTGGACTTGTGTCTTTTTTCAACCTCACTTACTATGTAACTATGACTGTTGGCTGTGTGTGCAGGGGAGGAATGTGGGGGAGGAATGTGGAGGGTATAACAGTGCAGTGAATGCAGGAGAGGAGTTCAGAGGTTATGGTAGGGAAGTATTATCAGGAGAGGAGAGGAGTGTGGAGGGTATGACTACTGTCTACTGTACAGGGGAGTAATGTGGATGGCAAAAGGGTAGACAGTTTAAAAAAAAAAAAAATTGTCAGATTTCCCCATCAACACAAGCTAGGTGGATTCTGACAGCTCTTTACTATAAGAATACACTGATCGGCGTCTGCAGCCGCTGATCGATGAAAGTTTTCCAGCGCGTCTATTTAGCAGAAGTCAGTCTAACTTACTGCTTTCTGTGCAGTAAGGGAGTAAGGAAGATGTGGCACTAGGCAGTATGTGCAGAAGAGTGTGGAGGGTATGACAGTGGGCAGTATGTGCAGGAGAGAAGAGCAGAGGGTATGACAAGGGACAGTCTGACAGAGAGGAGATTTGAAGGTGTGAGAGCAGTGAGTATGCACAGGAGAGGAGTGTCCAATGTGGTGATAGTGAGCAGTATGTGCAGGACAGGAGTTCAGAGGGTATGACAGCAGGCAGTGTGTGCAGGAGAGGAGTGCGGAGGGTATGGCAGCAGGCAGTGTGTGCAGGAGAGGAGTGTGGAGGGTATGGCAGCAGGCAGTGTGTGCAGGAGAGGAGTGTGGAGGGTATGGCAGCAGGCAGAATGTGCAGGAGAGGAGTGCGGAGGCGCGGGGAGCAGGCAGTATGTGCAGGAGAGGAGTGTGGAGGGTATGACAGTGGGTAATATGCACAGAAGATTGTAGAGGGTATGTTCAGGAAAGGATTGCAGAAGGTATGGCAGTAGGCAGTATGTGCAGGAGAGCAGGGCAAAGGCAAGTAGAGCAGGCATTATGTGCAGGAGAGGAGTGCGGAGGTTGGGAGAGCAGGCATTATGTGCAGGAGAGGAGTGCAGAGGCAGGGAGAGCATGAATTATGTGCAGGAGAGGAGTGCAGAGGTTGGGAGAGCAGGCATTATGTGCAGGAGAGGAGTTCAGAGGCAGGGAGAGCATGCACTATGTGCAGGAGAGGAGTGCAGAGGCAGGGAGAGCAGGCAGAATGTGCAGGAGAGGAGTGCAAAGGCAAGTAGAGCAGGCCGTATGTGTAGGAGAGGAGGGTATGACAGCAGGCAGTATGTGCATAAGAGGAGTGCGAAGGTTGGGAGAGCAGGCATTATATGCAGGAGAGGAGTGCGGAGGTTGGGAGAGCAGGCATTATGTGCAGGAGAGGAGTGCAGAGGCAGGGAGAGCATGCATTATGTGCAGGAGAGGAGTGCAGAGGCAGGGAGAGCAGGCAGAATGTGCAGGAGAGGAGTGCAAAGGCAAGTAGAGCAGGCCGTATGTGTAGGAGAGGAGGGTATGACAGCAGGCAGTATGTGCATAAGAGGAGTGCGAAGGTTGGGAGAGCAGGCATTATATGCAGGAGAGGAGTGCGGAGGTTGGGAGAGCAGGCATTATGTGCAGGAGAGGAGTGCAGAGGCAGGGAGAGCATGCATTATGTGCAGGAGAGGAGTGCGGAGGCAGGGAGAGCAGGCAGAATGTGCAGGAGAGGAGTGCAAAGGCAAGTAGAGCAGGCCGTATGTGTAGGAGAGGAGAGTATGACAGCAGGCAGTATGTGCATAAGAGGAGTGCGAAGGTTGGGAGAGCAGGCATTATGTGCAGGAGAGAAGTGCAGAGGTTGGGAGAGCAGGCATTATGTGCAGGAGAGGAGTGCGGAGGTTGGGAGAGCAGACATTATGTGCAGGAGCGGAGTGCGGAGGCAGGGATAGCATGCATTATGTGCAGGAGAGGAGTGCGGAGGCAGGAAGAGCAGGTAGTATGTGCAGGAGAGGAGTGAGGAGGGTATGGCAGCAGGCTGTATGTGCAGGAGAGGAGTGCAAAGGCAAGTAGAGCAGGCAGTATGTGTAGGAGAGGAGGGTATGACAGCAGGCATGATGTGCAGGAGAGGAGTGCGGAGGCAGGGAGAAGAGGCATTATGTGCAGGAGAGGAGTGCGGAGGCAGGGAAAGCATGCATTATGTGCAGGAGAGGAGTGCGGAGGCAGGGAGAGCAGGTAGTATGTGCAGGAGAGGAGTGCAGAGGCAGTGAGTGCAGGTAGTATGTGCAGGAGAGGAGTGCAGAGGGTATGGCAGCAGGCAGTATGTGCAGGAGCAGTGTGGAGGGTATGACAATGCGTAATATGCACAGAAGATTGTAGAGGGAACGTTCAGGAGAGGGTTGCAGTAGGTATGACTGCAGGAAGTATGTGCAGGAGAGGAGTGTGGCAGGTATAACAGTGGACAATATGTGTAGGAGAAGAGTGAAAAAGACATGATTGTGGGCAGCATGTGTAGCAGAAGCATGCAAAGCATAGGACAGCAGGCAATTTGTGCAAGAGAGGAGTGTGTAGGGTATGACAGAAGACGTGCAGGAGAGGAGTGCAGGAGTATCACAATGGGCAGTATGTGCAGGAGAAGAGTTTGTAGGGTCTGACAATGGGCAGCAGGCATAGGAGAGAAGTGTGGAGCCTATGACAGCAGGCAGTATGTGCGGGAAGGGAGTGTGGACAACATGATATCGGCAGTATGCACAAGATAAGATTGAGAAGCTAATGAGAATGAACTGGTATCTGCAGAATAGGAGTGAGAAGGGTATGACATTGGGCAGTATTTTTTTTAGAGAGGAGTACAAGGGGGATGACAGTAGGTAGTAGGTAGGTAGTATCTGTAGGAGACTTTTAAACTTTTCTAACTTTCTGTAGCTGACAGGGAAATCTGGGAACAATATAATAAATAACAGTCAGGAGAGGCTGAGAGAACAGGAAGTTATCAGGTCGCTAGATATCAATACGTTTTTTTTTGTGCTTATCAAAAAGATATAACAAGGAAAGGCCAATAGAGAAACTTGCTGTTGGCGTTTCCATACACTTCAAGCTATTGTTGGCTCACCTGTCAGGGAACCCGCCATACACCTGGAAATCGCTGTGCACACAACGGAGGTGGTTTGTTAAGAGCCGGTAACACTTTGGGAATTATTTTTGAATTAGGCTGATTGATGTCATCTCTTCCCATAAAGACATGGTAGTCACTTGTCTAGGGTAGTGATTTTTAACCCCTTACCATTGCGCCCCACCCCCAACCGCCTATAAGAGGATTTGAATGCCGGAAGGCAGAGGCGGGATTTCCGATCATGTGATTGCTGTGATTGACAGTCACATGATCAGAAGCACCCAATCCTAAACAATGACCAGGAACTGTCTGTGACAGCTCAGGCACTGTGCAGAGCAGTTGCAGCGTGGCCCCATTCCTTTGAATTAGTTGTGTCCAGCGGCAGCACCACCCATTGATTGGGACATGCCATGTCATTTTTTGCCACAACATTTGTACAGCCCTGATCAGCTGCATTGTTTAGGTAGGTAGTCAGATGCCAGTAAAACTTTGTCTCAAGCACCTGGTTTTACCTCCACCTGGCTGCCTGTGTGAACAAGCCCTAAGTGTATGGCCAGCTTAAGTTGCAGCAAGTTAACTTTTGTAGAACCCAAACTCCTGTGAGGCTCAGGCCATGCTGAGAGTTGTAGTTCCACAGGGATCCCCCTTATTTCCTGAGTGTAATATTTTTTGTATTTTACTGTAATGGGTGCAGTTGGCGAGTGAATATGTAATATCTCTAATGATTTTTTTCCATGTCAGTTGCAGTGGCTGGCCGCTCATGCAGGGCGCACGAGCGCCGCCCCCCATTCATGCGTCAAATCTACATGCACCGGAAGCATGGATTCCATTTTTTTTTTTTTAAGCACATTAGAGCAGGAGTCTCCAATTGCCTAAAAAAAAGTGCGGGCTCGGGGCGCAGAGCACTGTGTAGGTGCTTGAGACAAAGTTTTCTTGGCCTCCGACTACCTACCTAAAGAACGCAGCTGATCGGGGCTGTAAAAATGTGGCAAAAAATTACATGGCATGTCGCTATCAATGGGTGGTACTGCCACTGAACACAACTAATTCAAATGGGGCCACACCGCAACTGCTCTACACAGTGACTGAGCTGTCACAGACAGTTCATGATCATTGTTTAGGATTGGGAGCTTCTGATCATGTGACTGCCGCAACAGTCAATCACAGCAATCACATTATTGGAAAGCCCGCCTCTGCCTTCCAGCATTCAAATCCCCTTATAGGGGGGTGGGGGGGGCAGTGGCAAGGGGTTAAAAATTGCTACCCTAGACAAGTGACTACCATGTCTTTATGGGAAGAAATGTCTTCAACCAGCCTAATTCAAAAATAATTGCCAAAGTGTTACCGGCTCTTAACAAACCACTTCCATTGTGTGCACAACGATTTACATATGGCATTTCCCTGACAGGTGAGCCAACAATAGCTTGAAGCAGTGCCGGTGTTCTGATGATATGGTTCCTTATCCAGCTGTAAACGGAACATACGCAATGAACACTGCGCTCGCTCCTGACCCGATGCTTGGGGCTGGTTATACACGCCCCCTCCGCTCGCTGCTTATACACGCCCCCTCCGCTCGCTGCTTATACACGCCCCCTCCGCTCGCTGCTTATACACGCCCCCTCCGCTCGCTGGTTATACACGCCCCCTCCGCTCGCTGGTTATACACGCCCCCTCCGCTCGCTGCTTATACAAGCCCCCTCCGCTCGCTGGTTATACATGCCCCCTCCGCTCGCTGCTTATACAAGCCCCCTCCGCTCGCTGCTTATACAAGCCCCCTCCACTCGCTGCTTATACAAGCCCCCTCCGCTCGCTGCTTATACAAGCCCCCTCCGCTCGCTGCTTATACAAGCCCCATCCGCTCGCTGCTTATACAAGCCCCATCCGCTCACTCTATACAGCAAGGGGCAGTGGTTATACATGCCCCTTCCGCTCGCTGCTTATACAAGCCCCCTCCGCTCGCTGCTTATACAAGCCCCCTCCGCTCGCTCTATACAGCAAGGGGCAGTGGATATACACGCCCCTTCCGCTCGCTGCTTATACAAGCCCCATCCGCTCGCTGCTTATACAAGCCCCATCCGCTCGCTGCTTATACAAGCCCCCTCCGCTCGCTGCTTATACAAGCCCCCTCCGCTCGCTGCTTATACAAGCCCCCTCCGCTCGCTGCTTATACAAGCCCCCTCCGCTCGCTGCTTATACAAGCCCCCTCCGCTCGCTCTATACAGCAAGGGGCAGTGGTTATACACGCCCCTTCCGCTCGCTGCTTATACAAGCCCCATCCGCTCGCTGCTTATACAAGCCCCATCCGCTCGCTGCTTATACAAGCCCCCTCCGCTCGCTGCTTATACAAGCCCCCTCCGCTCGCTGCTTATACAAGCCCCCTCCGCTCGCTGCTTATACAAGCCCCCTCCGCTCGCTGCTTATACAAGCCCCCTCCGCTCGCTCTATACAGCAAGGGGCAGTGGTTATACACGCCCCTTCCGCTCGCTGCTTATACAAGCCCCATCCGCTCGCTGCTTATACAAGCCCCATCCGCTCGCTGCTTATACAAGCCCCCTCCGCTCGCTGCTTATACAAGCCCCCTCCGCTCGCTGCTTATACAAGCCCCCTCCGCTCGCTGCTTATACAAGCCCCCTCCGCTCGCTGCTTATACAAGCCCCCTCCGCTCGCTGCTTATACAAGCCCCCTCCGCTCGCTGCTTATACAAGCCCCCTCCGCTCGCTGCTTATACAAGCCCCCTCCGCTCGCTGCTTATACAAGCCTCATCCGCTCGCTGCTTATACAAGCCCCCTCCGCTCGCTGCTTATACAAGCCCCCTCCGCTCGCTGCTTATACAAGCCCCCTCCGCTCGCTGCTTATACAAGCCCCCTCCGCTCGCTCTATACAGCAAGGGGCAGTGGTTATACACGCCCCTTCCGCTCGCTGCTTATACAAGCCCCATCCGCTCGCTGCTTATACAAGCCCCCTCCGCTCGCTGCTTATACAAGCCCCCTCCGATCGCTGCTTATACAAGCCCCCTCCGCTCGCTGCTTATACAAGCCCCCTCCGCTCGCTGCTTATACAAGCCCCCTCCGCTCGCTGCTTATACAAGCCCCATCCGCTCGCTGCTTATACAAGCCCCATCCGCTCGCTGCTTATACAAGCCCCATCCGCTCGCTCTATACAGCAAGGGGCAGTGGTTATACACGCCCCCTCCGCTCACTGTTCCTTTGAGAAAAGCACTGGCCATCGTGCGGAGGGTGCGTGTGTAACCACTTCCTCTTGCTGTATAGAGCGAGCGGAGGGGGCTTGTATAAGCAGTGAGCGGAGGGGGCTTGTATAAGCAGCGAGTGGAGGGGGTGTGTATAACCAGCCCCAAGCATCGGGTCAGGTCGGGAGCGAGTGCAGTGTTCATTGCGCATGCTCCGTTTACAGCTGACGAACAGCTGTTCGGGCTAGGAGATTTCCGTAGCCTCCAACTGCGCATGCGCGGCACCTGCGCAGTCGAAGCCGGACCCTATCCGATAGGGGAACCATCTCGACAAGACACCCGGGACGAGGTCACCCAGCTCCCAGGGCAAACATGCCAAACTGCATCCCTCCCCCAGTTGTGCATGGGTTAAATGCTCAGTCATTAATGCCTAGTACACATGATGAGAACATTGGAAGAAAACAAGTGCATTTGGAGCATTTGTCTGATAATCTGATCAATAGTACAAAGCTTTCAGGAGCTGATTACGACAGTTCATGTGAAAATATCACAAAATGAGCACAAAAAAAATTACTGTAAGAGAACAGAACGAACGATTTTCATGTAATTAGTATGATATTCGCATGAAATAAATCTGCGCATGCTTGGAAATGAAAGAATACATTACAATACATCATTTCTGAAGTTGTATTCTGTCTAATGATAATTTTTGTAACTTTAGTAACCTATTTGTTTTCCATATGAGACTAGCATGGAAAAAAAAATTGTCTGATATTATCGTTGTGTGTATGGGCCTTTTATTCTAGGAGCAGTGGATTATTGTAAAACCACTTAAAGGGCTTGTAAATAAATTTTACCTCCACTGTGCAGCTCGTTTTGCACAGAATGGCCCCAAACCTGGTCTTCTGGGGTCCCTCGGTGGCTGTCTCGGCTCCTCCCCGCAAGAACTCCGCACCTATATGCGAGCATGGTGGTGAGTGATTGCGGGCGCACTCCAGTGATACAGCCTGTGGCTATAGCCGCTCACTGTATCACTCGGCACCGCCACCCCCCCCCCGGCGCACTGCGTCATTGGATGTGATTGACAGCAGCGTGAGCCTATGGCTGCGCTGCTTTCAATCCATCCAGTGTAGCCAATCAACGGCCAGGCTCAGAAACGAGGAGGATGACGAAGCAAGCGCGGGACTTTCGAGGGCTCAGGTCAGTAAAACGGGGGCTCGGGGGGGGCGGGAGGGGGGCGGTATTGTCAGATGTTTTTTCACCTTAATACATAGGATGCATTAAGGTGAAAAAACTTTTACCTTTACAACCCCTTTAAACTGACACACATGCATAGGTTTTTTTTTGTTCATTCAGCCAGTGGCCTGAATAAAAAAAAACAAACACTCAGGCTGGGTTCACACTAAAGCTCCATACAGAGCAGAGCACTGCGCCCCAAGCCCACCCACTTGTGTGACAATAGCGTATTAATATTCGCTATTATCTTCCTGATTCTCCTCCCGGCCAATCAGGAAGCAGTTATTTGGAAATTACCTAAAAGTTTTTTTTCTTTAATTCAATTGTGCACTTTTTTTTAAATGTGACAGTAAAAAAAAATGAACAAATAAAACAGATAAAAAAGGAAAAGAAAAAATAGCAGGAAAATAATAGTTAAAGTGATTGTAAAGTCTTGTTTTGTTTTTTTAAATAACAAATATGTCATTCTTACCTGCCCTGTGTAGTTGGTTTTGCACAGAGCAGCCCGGATCCTCCGCTTCTCGGGTCTCTCTCCAGCGCTGCTGCCCCTCCCTCCTGTTGAGTGCCCCCATAGCAAGCAGCTTGCTATGGAGTCACCCGAGCCGAGCCACAGCTCTGTGTGTCCATTCAGACACGTTGCAGTGGCCCAGCCCCGCCCCCCCTTCTCTCTTCATTGGCTGACTGACTTTAAATGACAGCAGCGAGAGAAAATGGTGCCTTGCTGCTGTCTCAGCCAATGAGGAGGGAGTCCTGGGCAGCCAAGACACTGCTGCAACATCGCCGGATTTAGAGGGACCTCAGGTTAAGTATTAGAAGAGCTTAAAAGAGGCTTTTTATTTTAAAGCAGAGTTTCACCCAAAAGTGGAACGTCCACTTATCTGATTCCTCCCCCCCCCCCTTCGGTGCCACATTTGGCACCTTGTGGGGGGAGGGGGGAGCGAGTGCCTGTTTTTGACAGGTACCCTGTCCCCACTTCCGCCGGTACGCCAGAATTCCGGCCCCCTCCTCCTCCCCCTCTTTTCCCTGCTGCCGGGTCAGTAAGAGAGAGCAGCGTGCTTCGCGTATGCGCAGTAGGGACCCGGCTGTGGAGCCGCCGCAAGGCTTCATTGCCAGGTTCCCTTACAGGCAATGGCGGCGGCAGCACTCGACAGCTGATAGAAACATCGGCCGGGGTGCCGACCGCTGGATTCCATGACAGGTAGGTGTTCTAATATTGTCAGCAGCTGCAGTATGTGTAGCTGCTGACTTAAATTTTTTGGAGGGGGAGGCCGGAACACCGCTTTATTGCATAGGATGCCTAAGATAAAAAACCTTCTGCCTTTACAACCAAGAGTTATTAGGGATTAAATGGACACATAAAAAAAAAAAATCTAGTTTTCTTCATTTCTCAGGCTGCTTTGACTGATATCATTGGCAGAACCAAACACATCCCTTTGATCTGTCAGTTGAATAAAAGAGTGGGTGCAAAAGGAAAGATTTTACTTTGTATCTCTCTGTCTGAATAATGTTGATAAATAGTGAGTGAGACTGTTCTTTTGTTTTGTTTATTGACAGCTGCAGATTTTAGAGCAGGAGTAGGCAACCCTTTTTGAGCATAGTTTGACGAAAAATGTTTTCAAAGAAATTAAGAGTGCCAGCTACATAAAAAAAAAGGGGCAGAAGCACTATAAAATCACTCTAATGCCACGTACACACAACCGTTTTTAATGTCATTGAAAAAAACGGCATTTTTCTCAACGTGATTCTTCTCAAGCCTGCCTTGCCTACACACTATCATGGAAAAAAATGTTTGGGTAAAGCGCGGTGACGTACGAAATGTACGACGGCACTATAAAGGGGAAGTTCCATTCGGATGGCGCCACCCTTCATGTTAGTAAAGTTTGTTGAGAGACGATTATCTTCTTTTCAGCCTCGTGCTTTTCAGTCCGTTACAGCGTGACGAATGTGCTATCTCCATTACGAACGCTAGTTTTACCAGAACGAGCGCTCCCGTCTCATACTTGATTCTGAGCATGCGCATTTTTTTTCACGTTGTTAAAGCCCACACACGGCCGTTTTTCATGACGAGAAAAACGACGATGTAAAAAACGACGTGAAAAATTACAGCATGTTTCAATTTTTTCTTGGCCATTTTTCACGTCGTGAAAAATGCTCGGAAGCCCACACACGATCATTTTTAATGACCATTTTAAAAAATTGCATTTTTCTCGTCATTAAAAACGGTCGTGTGTACGCGGCATCTGGATATATTCATATATGATTTGCACACCTCCTCCAGAGTTACCATAACTTGGTAGGAGTTCTGAGATCTCTTGTAGCCATTACAGCAGAGCCTCATTCACTTTTATCTCATTCAATATTAACTCTATCCACATATAGTAGTTGAGCGGAGGCAGCAGCAGCTTTTGTTCTTTCTCCATAGCGCAGGCCCACTTCTTTAACCACTTAACGACCGCCCACCGCCGATTTACGTCGGCAGAATGGCACGGACAGGCAGAATCACGTAGATCTACGTGATCGCCTTTGTGCAGTTGGGGGGTCCATCCGGACCCCCCTTCACTGCAGTGAGCGGCCGTTAAGTGTTCGGGAGCGATCAGGCATGAGGGGGCGGCCGCTCGATTCCGCCCCCCCCCTCGCGATCGCTCCCGGCCAATGAAAATGCTTCCTCCGCCATGTGATGTAAACAAGGCTGGAGGAAGTGATGTCATCTCCCTCGCCGCGGTCTTTTCGTTCCCGGCGCCGAGCAGAGAAGAAGCAGGTTAGTGCACCAACAGTCCACTGACACGTAGGTACACATAGGCACACAAATCACCCCCCAGTCACCCCCAGATCACCCCCCAGGTCACCCCAAAGCCCCCAATCACAGTGTCACTGATTGCAGTGATCATTTATTTTACTGATCACTGCATTTAGTGTCATCTGTGATTGTAAAAAGTTGCAGGGCAGTTAGGATTAGGCCCCTTTAGGTCCAGGGTAGCCCCCTAACCCCCCCCCCCCTAATAAAGGTTTAACCCCTTGATCACCCCCCAGGTAACCCTTTCACCCCCTAACTTCAGCGTCACTAAGCGATTGTTTTTCCGATCGCTGTATTCGTGTCGCTGGTGTTTTAGATAGGCAGTTATTTTTTTTTAGGTTCGCCGCAGGTTTTTATTAGTGTCAGGTACCCCCATATATTATTTTAACCCCCTGATTGCCCCTAGAGTTAACCCTTTCACCAGTGATCGCCGTATAAGCGTCACTGGTGTCACTGGTTAGCCAGTAAGTTATTTAGTTATTTAGGTTACCCGTCAGGTTTTTATATTGTGTCAGGTACCCCCATATTTAACCTAATAAAGGTTTTAACCCCCTGATTGCCCCTAGTTAACCCTTTCACCAGTGATCACCATATAAAGGTTACGGGTGACGCTGGTTGATTAGTTTGCTTTTTATAGCATCAGGGCACCCGCCGTATATAACCCAATAAAGGTTTAACCCCCCTGATCGCCCGGCGGGTGAGATCAATTAGGTTTTAGCGCCAGAGAGGGTCTGCGTCGCCCCAGGCAGTGTTAGGTTAGTGACAGTAACGCTAACACCCACGCGCAAAGCATACACCCCCCTTAGTGGTATAGTATCTGATCAGATCTATACTAGCATCCCCAGCGGTTTAGGGTTCCCAAAAACGCAGTGTTAGCGGGATCAGCCCAGATACCTGCTAGCGCCTGCGTTTAGCCCCTCCGCCCAGCCCAGCCCAGCCCAGCCCACCCAAGTGCAGTATCGATCGATCACTGTCACTTACCAAACACAACACACATAACTGCAGCGTTCGCAGTGCTTGGTTTTTGGGGCCCTGTACGCGGCTAGGCTCCCAAAAAGTCCCACACATGTGGTATCCCCGTACTCAGGAGAAGCAGCAGAATGTATTTTGGGGTGTAATTTCACATATGCCCATGGCATGTGTGAGCAATATATCATTTAGTGACAACTTTGTGCAAAAAAAAAAAAAGTTTGTCATATTCCCGCAACTTGTGGCAAAATATAAAATATTCCATGGACTGAACATGCCTCTCAGTAAATAGCTTGGGGTGTCTACTTTCCAAAATGGGGTCATTTGGGGGGGTTTTGTGCTATTTTGGCATTTTATGGCCTTCGAAACTGTGATAGGTAGTGAGGAGTGAAATCAAAAATTTGCGCCCTTAGAAATCCTGAAGGCGGTGCTTGGTTTCCGGGGTCCCGTACGTGGCTAAGCTCCTAAAAAGTCCCACACATGTGGTATCCCCGTACTCAGGAGAAGCAGCAGAATGTATTTTGGGGTGCAATTCCACATATAACCATGGCATGTGTGAGCAATATATCATTTAGTGACAACTTTTTGTAATTTTTTTTTTTTTTTGTCATTATTCAATCACTTGGGACAAAAAAAAAAATATTCAATGGGCTCAACATGCCTCTCAGCAATTTCCTTGGGGTGTCTACTTTCCAAAATGGGGTCATTTGGGGGGGGGGGTTTGTACTGCCCTGCCATTTTAGCACCTCAAGAAATGAGATAGGCAGTCATAAATTTAAAGCTGTGTAAATTTCAGAAAATGTACCCTAGTTTGTAAACGCTATAACTTTTGCGCAAACCAATAAATATACGCTTATTGACATTTTTTTTACTAAAGACATGTGGCTGAATACATTTTGGCCTAAATGTATGACTAAAATTGAGTTTATTCGATTTTTCTTATAACAAAAAGTAGAAAATATCATTTTTTTTCAAAATTTTCGGTCTTTTTCTGTTTATATCGCAAAAAAAAAATAATCGCAGAGGCAATCAAATACCATTAAAAGAAAGCTCTATTTGTGGGAAGAAAAGGACGCAAATTTCATTTGGGTACAACATTGCATGTCCGCACAATTTACAGTTAAAGCAGCGCAGTGCCGAATCCCAAAAACAGGCCTGGTCCTAATGGCCCGAAATGGTCCGGGGCTTAAGTGGTTAATACTTCACTTCACACTCTCAGCCTAGGTTCACACCGATCGCCCCAGTTCCTGGACCATCGACCTCCGATTACCCCAATTCCTTTACCTTCATGCCTCAGATCACCACAATTCCAGCATTTTCCCTAATTTTCCCTAATCCTAATTACTCCCTCATAAAACCTCAGATCAGCCCCAAATCCTGCACCATGAGAACTCCTGCACCTTCACACCTCAGATTAGCCCCAATTCCTGCACCTTCAACCTCAGATCAGCCCCAATTCCTGCACCTTCACACCTCAGATCAGCCTCAGCTCCTGCACCTTCAACCTCAGGCCAGCCCCAATTCCTGCACCTTCACACCTCAGATTAGCCCCAATTCCTGCACCTTCAACCTCAGATCAGCCCCAATTCCTGCACCTTCACCCCTCAGATTAGCCCCAATTCCTGCACCTTCACCCCTCACATCAGCCTCAGCTCCTGCACCTTCAACCTCAGGCCAGCCCCAATTCCTGCACCTTCACACCTCAGATCAGCCTCAGCTCCTGCACCTTCAGCCTCAGATCAGCCCCAATTCCTGCACCTTCAAACCTCAGATCAGCCTCAGCTCCTGCACCTTCACACCTCAGAACAGCCTCAGCTCCTGCACCTTCAACCTCAGATCAGCCCCAATTCCTGCACCTTCATACCTCAGATTAGCCCCAATTCCTGCACCTTCATACCTCAGATCAGCCCCAATTCCTGCACCTCCACACCTCAGGCCAGCCCCAATTCCTGCACCCTCAACCCAGCCCCAATTCCTGCACCTTCACACCTCAGATCAGCCCCAATTCCTGCACCTTCATACCTCAGATCAGCCCCAATTCCTGCACCTTCACACCTCAGATCAGCTCCTGCACCTTCAACCTCAGGCCAGCCCCAATTCCTGCACCTTCACACCTCAGATCAGCCCCAATTCCTGCACCTTCAACCTCAGATCAGCCCCAATTCCTGCACCTCCACACCTCAGATCAGCCCCAATTCCTGCACCTTCACACCTCAGATCAGCCACAATTCCTGCACCTTCAAACCACAGATCAGCCTCAGCTCCTGCACCTTCACACCTCAGAACAGCCTCAGCTCCTGCACCTTCAACCTCAGATTAGCCCCAATTCCTGCACCTTCATACCTCAGATTAGCCCCAATTCCTGCACCTTCATACCTCAGATCAGCCCCAATTCCTGCACCTCCACACCTCAGGCCAGCCCCAATTCCTGCACCCTCAACCTCAGGCCAGCCCCAATTCCTGCACCTTCACACCTCAGATCAGCCCCAATTCCTGCACCTTCATACCTCAGATCAGCCCCAATTCATGCATCTTCACATCTCAGATCAGCTCCTGCACCTTCAACCTCAGGCCAGCCCCAATTCCTGCACCTTCACACCTCAGATCAGCCCCAATTCCTGCACCTCCACACCTCAGGCCAGCCCCAATTCCTGCACCTTCACACCTCAGATCAGCTCCTGCACCTTCAACCTCAGGCCAGCCCCAATTCCTGCACCTTCAACCTCAGATCAGCCCCAATTCCTGCACCTTCACCCCTCAGATTAGCCCCAATTCCTGCACCTTCACCCCTCAGATCAGCCTCAGCTCCTGCACCTTCAACCTCAGGCCAGCCCCAATTCCTGTACCTTCACACCTCAGATCAGCCTCAGCTCCTGCACCTTCAGCCTCAGGCCAGCCCCAATTCCTGCACCTTCAAACCTCAGATCAGCCTCAGCTCCTGCACCTTCACACCTCAGAACAGCCTTAGCTCCTGCACCTTCAACCTCAGGCCAGCCCCAATTCCTGCACCTTCACACCTCAGATCAGCCCCAATTCCTGCACCTTCATACCTCAGATCAGCCCCAATTCCTGCACCTTCATACCTCAGATTAGCCCCAATTCCTGCACCTTCATACCTCAGATCAGCCCCAATTCCTGCACCTTCATACCTCAGATCAGCCCCAATTCCTGCACCTTCATACCTCAGATCAGCCCCAATTCCTGCACCTCCACACCTCAGGCCAGCCCCAATTCCTGCACCCTCAACCTCAGGCCAGCCCCAATTCCTGCACCTTCACACCTCAGATCAGCCCCAATTCCTGCACCTTCATACCTCAGATCAGCCCCAATTCCTGCACCTTCACACCTCAGATCAGCTCCTGCACCTTCAACCTCAGGCCAGCCCCAATTCCTGCACCTTCACACCTCAGATCAGCCCCAATTCCTGCACCTTCAACCTCAGATCAGCCCCAATTCATGCACCTCCACACCTCAGATCAGCCCCAATTCCTGCACCTCCACACCTCAGATCAGCCCCAATTCCTGCACCTCCACACCTCAGATCAGCCCCAATTCCTGCACCTCAACACCTCAGGCCAGCCCCAATTCCTGCACCTCCACACCTCAGGCCAGCCCCAATTCCTGCACCTCCACACCTCAGGCCAGCCCCAATTCCTGCACCTCCACACCTCAGGCCAGCCCCAATTCCTGCACCTTCAACCTCAGGCCAGCCCCAATTCCTGCACCTTCACCCCTCAGATTAGCCCCAATTCCTGCACCTTCACCCCTCAGATCAGCCTCAGCTCCTGCACCTTCAACCTCAGGCCAGCCCCAATTCCTGTACCTTCACCCCTCAGATTAGCCCCAATTCCTGCACCTTCACCCCTCAGATCAGCCTCAGCTCCTGCACCTTCAGCCTCAGGCCAGCCCCAATTCCTGCACCTTCAAACCTCAGATCAGCCTCAGCTCCTGCACCTTCACACCTCAGAACAGCCTTAGCTCCTGCACCTTCAACCTCAGGCCAGCCCCAATTCCTGCACCTTCACACCTCAGATCAGCCCCAATTCCTGCACCTTCATACCTCAGATCAGCCCCAATTCCTGCACCTTCATACCTCAGATTAGCCCCAATTCCTGCACCTTCATACCTCAGATTAGCCCCAATTCCTGCACCTTCATACCTCAGATCAGCCCCAATTCCTGCACCTTCATACCTCAGATCAGCCCCAATTCCTGCACCTTCATACCTCAGATCAGCCCCAATTCCTGCACCTCCACACCTCAGGCCAGCCCCAATTCCTGCACCCTCAACCTCAGGCCAGCCCCAATTCCTGCACCTTCACACCTCAGATCAGCCCCAATTCCTGCACCTTCATACCTCAGATCAGCCCCAATTCCTGCACCTTCACACCTCAGATCAGCTCCTGCACCTTCAACCTCAGGCCAGCCCCAATTCCTGCACCTTCACACCTCAGATCAGCCCCAATTCCTGCACCTTCAACCTCAGATCAGCCCCAATTCATGCACCTCCACACCTCAGATCAGCCCCAATTCCTGCACCTCCACACCTCAGATCAGCCCCAATTCCTGCACCTCCACACCTCAGATCAGCCCCAATTCCTGCACCTCAACACCTCAGGCCAGCCCCAATTCCTGCACCTCCACACCTCAGGCCAGCCCCAATTCCTGCACCTCCACACCTCAGGCCAGCCCCAATTCCTGCACCTCCACACCTCAGGCCAGCCCCAATTCCTGCACCTCCACACCTCAGGCCAGCCCCAATTCCTGCACCTTCAACCTCAGGCCAGCCCCAATTCCTGCACCTTCACCCCTCAGATTAGCCCCAATTCCTGCACCTTCACCCCTCAGATCAGCCTCAGCTCCTGCACCTTCAACCTCAGGCCAGCCCCAATTCCTGTACCTTCACACCTCAGATCAGCCTCAGCTCCTGCACCTTCAGCCTCAGGCCAGCCCCAATTCCTGCACCTTCAAACCTCAGATCAGCCTCAGCTCCTGCACCTTCACACCTCAGAACAGCCTTAGCTCCTGCACCTTCAACCTCAGGCCAGCCCCAATTCCTGCACCTTCACACCTCAGATCAGCCCCAATTCCTGCACCTTCATACCTCAGATCAGCCCCAATTCCTGCACCTTCATACCTCAGATTAGCCCCAATTCCTGCACCTTCATACCTCAGATCAGCCCCAATTCCTGCACCTTCATACCTCAGATCAGCCCCAATTCCTGCACCTTCATACCTCAGATCAGCCCCAATTCCTGCACCTCCACACCTCAGGCCAGCCCCAATTCCTGCACCTCCACACCTCAGATCAGCCCCAATTCCTGCACCTCCACACCTCAGATCAGCCCCAATTCCTGCACCTCAACACCTCAGGCCAGCCCCAATTCCTGCACCTCCACACCTCAGATCAGCCCCAATTCCTGCACCTCAACACCTCAGGCCAGCCCCAATTCCTGCACCTCCACACCTCAGGCCAGCCCCAATTCCTGCACCTCCACACCTCAGGCCAGCCCCAATTCCTGCACCTCCACACCTCAGGCCAGCCCCAATTCCTGCACCTCCACACCTCAGGCCAGCCCCAATTCCTGCACCTCCACACCTCAGGCCAGCCCCAATTCCTGCACCTTCAACCTCAGGCCAGCCCCAATTCCTGCACCTTCACCCCTCAGATTAGCCCCAATTCCTGCACCTTCACCCCTCAGATCAGCCTCAGCTCCTGCACCTTCAACCTCAGGCCAGCCCCAATTCCTGTACCTTCACACCTCAGATCAGCCTCAGCTCCTGCACCTTCAGCCTCAGGCCAGCCCCAATTCCTGCACCTTCAAACCTCAGATCAGCCTCAGCTCCTGCACCTTCACACCTCAGAACAGCCTTAGCTCCTGCACCTTCAACCTCAGGCCAGCCCCAATTCCTGCACCTTCACACCTCAGGCCAGCCCCAATTCCTGCACCTTCACACCTCAGATCAGCCCCAATTCCTGCACCTTCATACCTCAGATTAGCCCCAATTCCTGCACCTTCATACCTCAGATTAGCCCCAATTCCTGCACCTTCATACCTCAGATCAGCCCCAATTCCTGCACCTTCATACCTCAGATCAGCCCCAATTCCTGCACCTCCACACCTCAGGCCAGCCCCAATTCCTGCACCTCCACACCTCAGGCCAGCCCCAATTCCTGCACCCTCAACCTCAGGCCAGCCCCAATTCCTGCACCTTCACACCTCAGATCAGCCCCAATTCCTGCACCTTCATACCTCAGATCAGCCCCAATTCCTGCACCTTCACACCTCAGATCAGCTCCTGCACCTTCAACCTCAGGCCAGCCCCAATTCCTGCACCTTCACACCTCAGATCAGCCCCAATTCCTGCACCTTCAACCTCAGATCAGCCCCAATTCATGCACCTCCACACCTCAGATCAGCCCCAATTCCTGCACCTCCACACCTCAGATCAGCCCCAATTCCTGCACCTCCACACCTCAGATCAGCCCCAATTCCTGCACCTCCACACCTCAGGCCAGCCCCAATTCCTGCACCTCCACACCTCAGGCCAGCCCCAATTCCTGCACCTCCACACCTCAGGCCAGCCCCAATTCCTGCACCTCCACACCTCAGGCCAGCCCCAATTCCTGCACCTTCAACCTCAGGCCAGCCCTAATTCCTGCACCTTCACACCTCAGATAGGCCCCTATTCCTGCACCTTCACACCTCAGATCAGCCTCCGCTCCTGCACCTTCAGCCTCAGGGCAGCCCTTGCACCTTCATACCTCAGATCAGCCCCAATTCCTGCACCTTTACACCTCAGATCAGCCCCAGATACGTCACACTGATTCAATGCCCCAGAATTGGATCAGTGTGTCGTCTATCACAGGAGGTGGGATATTGGTACTGCGGCCCCCGGACAATTCAGCTCCATGATACAGGGAGATCTCCTCTCTGCGTGAGGAGGGAAGGCCCCCCCCAGGCAATGTGCGGACCGCCCCCTTTTTGGTGCCATTATCGACACCTTTTCTTCTTTCGGCCCAATGCTGAAAACACAGTTTTTGGCCAATGTTTAGTCGGCCGACATTTCGGTGCACCTCTACTTATTTTTGGTAATTTTGTTTGCCTGTGCACATCACAGCTGTAGAGTTTGCTAGTTCCAAGTTTCCTTTTGTGGAAAAAGTTTAATGAATTCAACAAAAAAGGTCTGAGTCCCAGTTCACACTGGTGCGATGCAGGAAACCCTGTGATTCCTGTGCGGGTTCCCGCATAACACCTGAATCGAAAGAGGTTCACACTGACATCTGCAAACCGCTGTGGGTGTCAATGTAAAGTTTAAAGCGGAGCTCCACCCTATTTTAAAACATTATCTTAATCAAACAGCAGCAATGAATAAAGTTACAAACTGAAGTTTTTTTTTTTGTTTTGTTTTTTTACGGTACCTGTGTAATCTTGATGTCTCTCTCTGTTTCCTGTCTGTCTATTCTGAGGATATAGGCGGGTATTCTGCTGCTATTTCGTCATTTTCTTTACCCGCACTGTCTCCTGGGAGCTTGTATCATAGCTCCCAGGAGTCATTGCGGAGGCCTGCTGCGAGTTATCGCGGGATTTAGAAAGAGGTTTACGGCGCTGCGGTTACAATGCGCATGCGCGAGAATGGGGGGGACGGGTGGTGCATGATGGGCGCAGATCGTCATCAGTATCCAGGAAGTAAGTGCTTGTGGGCTTCACATGCCCACAAGCGAAATGAGAACGTCGGAGAACAATTTTTAAAAGGTGCTTTCTACAAAAACTAGGGAGATCGGCGGCGGATTGTTATACAGTAAGCGAACATAGATATACAGTATGATTGCCTAATGAAAGATATTACTTTTAAAAATTGCTCTATGTAGTTGGAACTCCTCTTTAAAGAGGAAGTAAACCCTCCACAACTTTTATATTTAAAAATACCCCTGCAAGAGAAAGGCATAAAGAGCTAGTATGCATAGCATACTAGCTCATTATGTGGCACTTACCTGAAATCGAAGCCCCTGAAGTCCTCCTCGTTCTCCTCCGCCACCATGTCCACTCAGAGCTTCTTCCTGTTATCGCCGCTCCAGCGCTGTGATTGGCCGGAGCGGCGATGACGTCACATGCATGCGCGCTCGGGCCGGCAAGATTCCATTCAGAAAACCGGCAATGATGCCGGCCCGCTAGTGCGCATGCGTGTGACGTCATCGGTGCTGTGTTTTTCAGCAAATATCTCCTTAACCGTGTAGGTTAAGGAGATATTTCATGCACCTACAGGTAAGCCTTAATCTAGGCTTACCTGTAGGTCTATGTTGTCAAAGTGGGTTTACAACCACTTTAATGAATCAGATTGCAGATCGCAGTGCGATAATTTGTTTTGTTACAATTTATTTCAGATTCGTTGAAATTTGTTAATTATTGTGATTGGGATACATCCAAGTCTCAGAATAACGGAAAAAAACATCCAAATTATGATTCATAACAAAATGAATTTCAAATGTCTAGAGAGGACAACTGGTTTACAAGAGGCATGAAAGAGGCCATCTATGTCAAACCGGAACAACCATCAATGAACAGTGGTGGGGCCTTCAACCCCACATGTCTTCCACATTTAATACCGTTTTAACATCTCCACCCCGGTGATTTGAAAACAATTCACATCTAGGTAGACTTCCTGACACCAAATATTGGAATATGTATCTAGGACAGTAGGCTCCAAACTGTAGCCCGTGGGCTGAATGCGGCCCTTTGCTTGCCTGTGTTCCGGCCCTCAGGGCAGTACAGGTATTCCTCCAACTGACACCAACAAGGGGACACCATTCCTCTCACTTACACCAACTATGAGGCATTTTTTCTTCCACTGACACCATGAATTGTGTCCTCCCACTGACGCCAGCAATGGGGCATTATTCCTCCTACTGATATTAACAATTAGGCATTATTCTTCACACTGACACCAATGATGGGGCACTATTCCTCCCAGTGATGCGTCACAATTCCTCCAACTGATACTAATTATGAGGCACTATTTCTCCTTCTACTGACTACAGACACTATGTACTTTTTTTTTTCTCCCACTGACGCTGGGGCATTTTCTACTTCAATTGGCCACTCCGGCCACTCTAAAGTCTGAAGGACAGTAAACCGGGCCTTTGTTTAGAAAGTTTGGAGTGGCCGGCTCGCTGAGAGGCTGAGCTGGGTGCCGGTCCAGGCATGTGGGCGGCTCCCAACATCATTGTCACGATCTTGCCCGAGCCTGGACCGGCTCTGTGATGTCAGTCGGCAGCAGGCTTCAGCCTGCTCTCTGCTGAAAATGGGTCATAGGAGTGCAGAACGAGCTACACTCCTGTGATTCACAGAAGTACAGCCCAACGAGCTTTAGCTGTACTTCTCCTTTAAGATTTGTTGGTCTCTACAGTGTTGTCAGGTTGACTGTTATTGCCATTTCATTGCATATCTCTATAATTCTGTTTTATGCTAACGTTGCAATTTGGGGAATTCCCACGCTTCACATTTTTTTTCCCCTGTTAACAACAATATTCAGTAAAATATCCTTTTGCAATCTCTGTTATTTTCGTTGGTGTCTTTTGCATTTGCATTCTCTCTTTGACTTATGTCAGAACCCAGGGTGTCAGAGGTGTCGGAAGGCTTTCAAGGTCAAAGCAACCTCTGGGGACAGTCTTTTTCAAGTAGCCCCTACGGAGTTGGTGCTACAAAAATACCTGTAGTGAGGTCCCGGGGGCCCCTGGGGCCTAATGGTGACCTCCAGAGTTAGGGACAGCTGACATCCTTCTATGTAGAGTGTGTTACCAGGCATGGTGGGTATAGTGCAAGGTAGATTCATGGGCACCAGACACTTCTTGATTGCAAAGAGAAATTTTCTCTTAAACAGAACGGTGGGAGAGAGGGTTAGGACCAAGACACCCTTTAGTAGTTTCAATGTTAATTAGCAGACTCCGAGGCTTCTATAGGTAGAAAGGCACCCAGCCAGACACCACATCTGCATGAGTAGACATATGGCAACAATCTTGAACAGTTTCTAACAAAGGTTGCAATTAACTCGTTCACTTCCTCCACAATCTCCTTTTTAGATCTTCACTCAACTGAGCTCCCAGTCTATCACCTAGACCCGCTGATCCACTGCCACTGGATCTCCTGAGCATTTCCAATCTTCTCACTGAGCCTCTTCCTCAAGCATCACCCCCGCTTCCCTGCTGGGTCCCTAGCTTGGCACTCTCACAGATACTCTTCAAGCATCACCCCACTGACCTGCTCGGTCCCTGGCATGACACAAAAGGCTGCTCTGCAAGCGTCACCTCCACTGCCTGTGTCCCTGGCTTGACACCTGCTGAAGTTATCCAATTTTTCATCGTCCCCCGGTTGGTGAGAAAATTGCTCTGGTACTTGCTTCCGCTACTCACAGTGGAAATAAGGTGGATGGTCCCTTAGTGGCGGCAGCTTCCCCTTTACCTCTGACCATGACAGGTTCTCCAGCCGGGAGAACCATTACTTTTGGTTGGACTGCAAGCTGCACGTCCCAACCCTGCGCTGCTCTCTTGCTTCTGGATAGGCCCTCAGACAACCTAGCAGACGGATGTCCCCAGGATATGGGATAGGCCCCAGGCTCTGGCCTAGCAGCCCGAGGTAATACAACACACATCCACCCAGACAGTAGACATGTGCATTCGTTTTCGTCCGAATTTCTGGGGTTTTCGTGTTTGTTTTAACAAACGATAGCGAATGTGCAGAGTCCGAAATCCGAAAGATCCAACATAAAAAATGCTTTATTTTCCTTTCATTGCGACAACAGTTCGATAGATAGAAGATTTGACACAATGGTGACAATAGCGATCTGTTTCTATCGAATCTGCGGTTAAATGTGCCTAACCTCACTCAATTAGTCCAAGATTATTCGACAAAGAGAGAAAAGATTCAACATTATAGAGACATGAAGATTCGACATAGAGAGAAAAGAGTCGACATAGAGAGAAAAGATTTGACATAGAGAGAAAAAATTCGACATTATAGAGACATGAAGATTTGACGAAGCAGCTAAAAACATACAATCGCCACGAGCGGACATTTATGGTCAAATGCTCCGCCCATAGGCTATAGAAGAATTCTAATGTTGGTTGACTAGTAATAATAATTAATAAATATAATTATTACTAGTCATACATCATTAGAATTCTACTATAGCTTGTGGGCGGAGCATTGAACCGGAAATGTACGATTGCGGCGTCATACAGTTTAGCTGCTTCGTCGAATCTTCTTAGAACATTCGACATAATTGAGGTCGAATCTGTCAATTGAAGGCTTATGGTGTCTGTCGAATGTTCTAAGAAGATTCGTCAGAGCAGCTAAACTGTACGACGCCACAATCGTACATTTATAGTCGAATGCTCCGCCCACAAGCTATAGAAGAATTCTAATGTTGGTTGACTAGTAATAGTAATTAATAAATATAATTATTACTAGTGTCATACAACATTAGAATTCTTCTATAGCTTGTGGGCGGAGCATTCGACTAGAAATGTACGATTGCGGCGCCGTACAGTTTAGCTGCTCTGTCAAATCTTCTTAGAACATTCGACAGACACCATAAGCCTTCAATTGACAGATTCGACCTTAATTCATTCAGATTTTTGGACGAATGCAATTTTTTAACGAAACAAAATAAATAAAAACGATTTTGGGAGTAACTAAATAAATAAATTTTTCAGACGAAAACAAAATTCCGAAACAAAATATTTCAGTGTGCACATGTCTACCAGACAGCCGTCCAGGTGGCACAGAACCCCGATCACCTGACCTCACCCAAATTAATAGGCTCTCCCAGCAGGCCAAGGGACCCAAGAAGATCCCTGCCCATTAGCTGAGATACCCCATCTATTCCTAATCTGTCCTTGCAATGCCTTTGTCTTATCCAGTGCCACCAGATACCCGGCCAGAAGAGAGAAGTGCAGCAATTACAGAGTTGGGGTGGAATCAATTGGCTAAGGCAACTACCGTATTTATCGGCGTATAAAATCAGGGGAAAATCGTGGGTGCGTGTTATACGCCGATACTCCGTCAAATTCCCCTGCTGAAAACGAGCGAGAGGAGCGAGCGGAGCCGAAGCTCGAAGTACAATCGGCTTTACTCGGCTCCTCTCGCAGTCCCGCCCATCTCTGACTGCGCCGCTGACATAGAGAAAGCCGAGTGTACTTCGGCTAGTCTCGGCTCCTCTCGCAGTCCTGCCTGTGACTGTGAGCAGAGCCGAGTCTAGCCGAAGTACACTCGGCTTTCTCCGTCAGCGGCGCAGTCAGTGGAGATGGGCGGAACTGCGAGAGGAGCCGAGTCTAGCCGAAGTACACTCGGCCCCGCTCGCTCCTCTCCACAGAAATCGGTGCCAAATTTTAAAAACCGCCGGGACTGACACGATCGCAAAGGCACTGGGCAAGGCTGCAGATGGACAGATGGACACTGGGCACGGCTGCAGATGGACAGATGGACACTGGGCACGGCTGCAGATGGACAGATGGACACTGGGCAAGGCTGCAGATGGACAGATGGACACTGGGCACGGCTGCAGATGGACAGATGGACACTGGGCAAGGCTGCAGATGGACAGATGGACACTGGGCACGGCTGCAGATGGACAGATGGACACTGGGCAAGGCTGCAGATGGACACTGGGCAAGGCTGCATGCTGCATTTAAATGTAAGTTTTTTTCCTTAAAATTCCCTCCTAAACTTGGGGTGCGTGTTATACGCCGGTGCGTGTTATACGCCGATAAATACGGTATACCTGGCAGGTAAATTTACTAGCAATGAATGAAGAAAAGATAATCCGCACTCCGGTCGTTGCTCTTAAAAAATTGACGTATTTATTGACAAGCCACAGTAGACAAACGCAAATAGGAAAGGTTGACGCGTTTCAGCCTATAAGGCCTTAGTCATAACCACCAATTTACTAGCAACCCTGCCTAAAAATCAGGGCACTACATACCATTTTTTTTTCCCAAAAAAGTTTGATTTCCGAGAGACCTTACCTTCATATTATTTTAAATAAACAATTCTGCAATTAGTCTTATGCTTGATGTACATGGTTACTTGGGGGAATGCCCACCTTCTGTCCTTTTAAATAGGGTTGTCCCGATACCGATACTAGTATCGGTATCGGGACCGATACCAAGCATTTGCGCGAGTACTTGTACTTGCGCAAATGCTCCCAATGCTTCACCCGATACTTTTTTTTTGTGGCCGGAGAGGGCGGGAGGAGTCAGTGGCTGGGGAGGGCGGGGGAGTGCGGGCGGAGTCTGGCTGGAGAGGGCGGACAGAGTCTGTCGACAGAGCTAGTGCAGGCGGAGTTTAGCTGGAAAGGGGGCGGGCTGAGTCTCTGAAGGAAAGTGTGGGCGGAGTCTGGCTGGAGAGGGCGGGCACAGTCGATGGACGGAGTCCGCGGGCGGAGAGCGAGTCCCTCACCTGCAGTTGAACTTGGTAAGCTGGCAGGGGTGCAGGGCGCAGCCGCATCAGGATCGGTGACCGGTGCTGTCACATTCGGTCGCCGTCAGCGGCTGAACGTCCCCACGCCCATCTTGGTACACCCTGCACTTGGCTGCAGTAAGCAGCAGCAGACATCTTGTTACACCCAGCCCGAGCTATATGGGCTGGGTGTAACAAGATGTCTGCTGCTGCTTACTTCAGCCGAGTGCAGGGTGTACCAAGATGGGCGTTGCAGCAGTTTTTTTTTTTTTTTAAATCCTGTGTCATTTTTTTTCCCCACAGCATTTCAGTGCCAGCCACCTATCAGTACCCACAAGTGCTACCTATCAGTGCAATCAGTGCCATCTACCAGTGCCACCTATTAGGTGGCACTGGTAGATGGCACTGACTGCACTGATAGGTGTCACTTATGGGCACTGATTGGTGACACTTGTGGGCACTGATAGATGACACTGATTGCACAGATAGTGCAATCAGTGCCATCTATCAGTGCCCACAAGTGCCATCTATCAATGCTATCAGTGCCCACAAGTGCCACCTATCAGTGCCCACAAGTGCCACCTATCAGTGCAATCAGTGCCCACAAGTGCCACCTATCAGTGCCACCTATCACTGCCCACAAGTGCCACCTATCAGTGCCATCAGTGCCCATAAGTGCCACCTATCAGTGCAATCAGTGCCATCTATCATTGCCAGCCACCTATTAGTGCCCATCAGCGCCAGTCACCAGTCAGTGCCCATAAGTGCCACCTGTCAGTGCCACCTATCAGTCCCCATCTTTCAAACTGTCACATGACATTGAAAAAAAAGTATCGGTAATCGGTATCGGCGAGTACTTGGAAAAAAGTATCGGTACTTGTACTCGGTCTCAAAAAAGTGGTATCGGGACAACCCTACTTTTAAAGCCCTGCTTAGACTCTTTCTGTACCTCAAATACAGCTGTGCTGATACTGCGTAGATGGATCACTGTACTCTAGTAGCCTGAAGACAAGGTGATACAAAGGCAATAGAACAAGCCTTATCGACTTGTATCCACCTGTGTTCATCTATGAAAGTGACGTGCCCATACACACAGCTGATGCAACTGTGCTTTCAGTTTATGGTGAAGCTTTATCTTCACCTGCTTTCACTGTAATATAAGGCTCAACTCCTAGCTCACCCCTGCTCTATGTTGAGGAATGACAGATATGGTGACAGCTAATTAAACCACCACTTGTGGGTTTTCAGAAGATGAATTGAAGAAGGCTCAGCACATTGGTTTGTCCATCTTTCTATCCTTCTACTTTAAAGCGGACTTCTACCAATATAAGTCAGCAGCTACAAAAAGTGTAGCTGCTGACTTTTAGGCCCCTTTCACACTGAGGCGCTTTGCAGGCGCTATTGCGCTAAAAATAGCGCCTGCAATGCGCCCCAAAAAAGCCACTCAATTGTATCCAGTGTGAAAGCCTGAGGGCTTTCACACTGGAGCGTTGCGCTTGCAGGAGTGTCAAAAAACTCCTGCAAGCCGCATCTTTGAGGCGCGATAGGAGCGGTAAAACCAATGGGGTAGCACCTCCAAAACGCTGCAAAGAGGCGTTATTGCAGGCGTTTTTAACCCATTTTCGGGTTATCCCCCCCGCTAGCGCCCGCAAATCGCAGCAAAAAATACGGTATAGCGGCGCTCAAAATAGCGCCGCTATACCGCCAGCGCATCCAGCGCCTCAGTGTGAAAGTACTAAAGTAGCCTTATTAATCTGACACTCACCTGTCCTAGGTTCCAGCGATGCGGGCGTACGAAAGCCCCACTCGTCTTCCCCTCCTCTCTGCGGCACCGGCATCCTGGCTGTGGGCGCCCGGCTGTGGCTTCACAGCCAGGCACGCACTGCATATGTGCGAGCAGCGCTGCTCGTCCTGATTGGCCGGGCAATCATCTGGGACCTGTGACGTGTCCCAGATGATTGCCGAGAGGGGAGAGGGAGGGGGGAGAGGTGAACTTCCTTCGGATCCCCGGGAGGAAGTGGAAGCTGGAACCCGCTCCCCCCCCCCCAGAAAAATGGCATGTCAGGGGGTGACCGTCACTTAAAGCAGAAGTTACATTTTTGGGTGGAACTCCGCTTTATGCCGCGTACACACGACCAAATTTCCCATCGGAAAAAGTCAGATGTGAGCTTTTGAACAGAAATTCCCAAACCGTGTGTACGCTCCATCAGACTTTTTCTGTCGGAATTCCCGCCAGCAAAAGTTTGAGAGCAGGTTCTCTATTTTTCCGTCGGGAAAAATTCCTATCGGAAAAAACATTCGTCTATGCTATTCCGACGGGAAAAAAAACACGCATGCTCGGAAACAATTTGACGCATGCTCGGAAGCATTAAACTTCTTTTTCTCGCCTCGTCGTAGTGTTGTATGTCACCGCGTTCTTAACGCTCAAAGTTCAGAGAACTTTTGTGTGACCGTGTGTATGCAAGCCAAGCTTGAGCAGAATTCCGTCGGAAAAACCATCCAAGGTTTTTCCGACGGGAAAACAGATCGTGTGTACGCGGCATTAATGTTGTTTTTGGAAGGGGGTGGGCAAGCACCTTATCTCACTGATGCTCCTTACTGCAGGATCACGTCCTAGAAAATTGAAATGTCGATTATTCAGAATCTCTAGGAACAATCAGCATAATGTCATAGTCATGAGGGACGTTCTTTAGTGAGTTTGATGCACGCTAAAGAAATGGCAGGCCAGGAAATGAAAGCTTATTTTTACTTTTCAAAACTGACATTTTCTAGTTATTATCCAGTTTTAATGAATATTGTGGATACTTGTCAAAGAAAATTCTACTTTACCCCAGTCTCACAGAATTTTCTTATATGTCACAGGGTATGTTATGTCTGCTACTACACATCAATCTCTTGATCCTTCACTTCTTAAGGCTGCGTTCCAGCTCTCCCTTTACAGTCGCATGGTTCTTCAGGCTCCTCACCTGTACTAAATTTGCTTGTTCTAATTTCACTGCACACTGTGAGCTTCTCACAGTGTACAATAGTTGCTACAGCAAGTCAGATAGAGCCCGTCACATTTATTGGCTAGAGCAGTAGTCTCCAAACTGCGGCCCGTGGGCTGAATGTGGCCCTTTGCTTGCCTGTATCTGGCCCTCAGGGCACTACAGGTATTCCTCCCACTGACACCAACAAGGGGGCACTATTCCTCTCACTGACACCAACTATGAGGCATTTTTTCTTCCATTGACACCAGGAAATCGTGTCCTCCCACTGACGCCAGCAATAAGGCATTATTCCTCCCACTGATACCAATGATGGGGCATTATTCCTCCCACTGATCCGGCACTATTCCTCCAACTGATACTAATGATGAGGCACTATTCCTCCTTCTACTGACTACAGACACTATGTACTTTTTTTTGCTCCCACTGATGCTGGGGCATTTTCTACTTCAACTGGCCACTCCGGCCCCCCTAAAGTCTGATGGACAGTAAACCGGCCGTTTGTTTAGAAAGTTTGGAGATCCCTGATCTAGGACATGGTGGTTCCATAACTTTCAGGCCGGGTTCACATATGTGTGTGAATTGGATGTGGATTTCCCTGCATCCAATTCGCATGACATGCGAGTGTGACCGGCTCTCAATGGAGACAGTTTACACATGTCCGGATTCCAAAAGGGTCGTGTTTGGGTCCGGTTCAGCTGTGAATTCAGGCAGAAATTCGGACCTGATTCACACCTGAACAGGTGAACAGGAACGTATCGGACCCTTGGCTGCAAACCGCACCTGGACAGACGTGAACCCGGGCCTCACACCTCCCATGCTGATTGAATTAAGATACCTTGGCTACCTGTGTGAATATAAATGCTGGGGTATGTTCCTAACACTCATTAAAACTGAAGAAGTGTATTGGAGAAGCTTGGAAAACGTCTTCAATAGGGATGCATCGATACCATATTTGTTACAACGAGTACAAGTACCGATACTTTTTTTTTTAGTGCTCACTGATACCTACTGCAACTGTTTTGTTTTCACTTCAGCTGTCAGCAATGGTACAAAGCATTAAAAAGTTATTTACAATTGAAATAAAAAAAATAAATAAAAATTGTTTTAATTTTGTGCTTTTTCAATGTGGAATGTGAAAATTTATGTTAATATATATGTTTAAAAATATTATAACAAAGCAAACAAAAAAAAGTTTTAATTATCGTTTATAAAATAGACGTGTACGGGAAAAAAAAAAAAGCAGGAAAATTATTAAATGGAGGAGAATAGGGAGTTACTGGTAATTAAGGCTGATTCGAGTATATTAGGGGTTAATAAGGGTTTAAATGGAGGAACGTTTGTTCATCCCTTTGATCTGCAGATGAAGAAACAGAAAGATACAAAAAGAAACAATGTTTCTTTTTATTTTAGTGTTTCAAGGGCTGAGCAATGTTGTTAATAAACATTGCTGGCTGCTTTTTTTTTGACAGCTCCAATTACCGGACTTTAACACTTCAGCTGTCAAAGGGGAGACCCACTGACAGCTCAAAGAACCAAGCCTGAACGTATCGGTTTCAGGTATCGGTGCATATACACATGTTACCGATACTTGTGCAAATACTCTGTATCGTTGCAACCCTAGTCTTCAATATTATAGAAAAAGTCCAGTTGAATGTGACTAATACCATGACCTGGATAAATGAGAACCTTCAGATGTATTTTTAGAAGATTATAGGAAGGGTAGAACCCCCATCAGTTTGATGTGTATATTTTTTTTGGAAGTCATGTGGTGTGGAGGGTCCTCTTTTCTGATGCCCCCGCGGCAGTGTTGCCAACCTACCAGATTGAAATTTACTGACACAACACCAAAAATTTACTGGCACCGCCACGTTTATACTGACATTTTTAAAAGTTGCGATATTACAGTTTTAAGTGCAAATTTCAGTATTTGGGCTACAAAAAGTACAATATGCAATTAGCAATGTGATTTAAGGTAGATATTAGGGTAAAAAAAAACATATTTCTTATTTTATTTTTGATATGGTAAGTAGCTCAGGAACAGGACTCAGGAGGGCAAGAAATTAAATTGGTAGGCACACACACATGAAATTGATACTCACCTGGGAGAGGTGGCATCTTCGGGAGGACTTGTCGTGAGCCGGTAACAGAGTCAACGGGGTAACCTAATGTCTCCCCCTATCTTGTTTCTCCTATTTTCTTTCCCCCCTTTGTTCTTCTCTCCTTTTCTTTTTCTTTTTCTCTTCTCCTTTGCAATTTATCTATGCACAGTTATGTGTGTAATTGGTCTTAAGATACTGTTTACTATGTTTGTTTTTATAAGCAATGTTACTAGTGAAGTTGATATATATCATGCACACAATGCGAAGAAGCTATCTTTTTTTTCCCCCTCCTTGACGCGTTTGCGTATACCCAGAGTATTGTTCTATCCCTGTATTCGCTTTTTTGAACTTTATATGTATCTGTGTAATGATAATCTTTTTGAGATAACTAATAAAAACCGTTATTTAAAAAAAAGAAATTGGTACTCACGTGGTCGGGCGGTGATGCAGAGCAAAGAGATTGCTCTGTTGCCCTGATGACAGTGGCCCTTCCGGGTCTCCCAATACATCCTCCCTGCCCCTGGTACTGGCCAATACGATTGCTTCTCCTCTCGGTCAATCGCGCTCCTCCCGCTTTCTGATTGACTGGGAGGAGAAGTAGGAAGACAAAAGCAAATATTAATTCATTAATGTCACACAACTGGGTGGGCTCGGGGCGCAGTGCTCTGCGCCCTGAGCCCATCCTTTTTTTAAGCCAATTAGAGCCTCAGGCTCTAATCACATGCTTAAAAAAAAACCAAGAAAACATTGGAATCCATGTGCCTAGCGCCCCGCATGCAGATTAGAGGTCGGGCGCATGGATTAGGGGTACGGTGCACGGTATGGAGCGGCCGCCACTGAACCCGCTCCTGGCCTGCCCAGCTCCCGGCCTGCTCTGCTCCTGTCCAACAGACCCGCACACAAAACTTTGGCTGATGCGCTCAGCTCCCTTGCACCATAACATCACACAACAAGATCAGGCACTGCCTGCACCCCATCGGCGCTGCCCAAACACACTGTAGCAGGCACTTGGATGGCCTCGGCCGGCTTCAGACTGGAACTTCTCAGCACAGTTCTGAGCCAAGCATCGTAGCCATATTTTTTACTGGCAACCTTTTTCTGTGAAGCCTCGTACACACGACCGGTTTTCTCGGCAAGAAAACTGCTGGGAGAGCTTTTTGTCGAGAAAACCGTTCGTGTGTATGGTTTCTCGGTAGGAAAACTGCCGGGAATCTCACCGAGAAAAATAGAGAACCTGCTCTCTATTTTTCTCGTTGGGATTCTCGGCAGAGTGTTTCCTGCCGAAAAAACCCGGGTCGTCTGTATGCTTACCTGTTCAGGTAAACCCACGCATGTTTGATGAGACTTTGACGCATGCGTGGTAGCATGCAAGGGTAGTGTGGGGTGTAGCAAGATGGCGGCGACAGCATCGAATGTGACGAGCGCCGGCTCGTCGTAGTCCATGACGTCACCGCGTTCTTGCCATTCAAAAGAACAGCGGTTCTTTTGAATGGCGCGTGTGTACACAGGGCTTGGCAAGACAAGCTTGCCAGGAATCCCGTCGAGAAGACCGTAATTTTTTCTCGACGGGATTCCCGCCCGTGTGTACGAGGCTTCACTGACATTTACTGGCAGGTTCTCTGAGACATTTTCATGTACCAGGCCTGTTATTTTCTGTTCCAGAGAAATAAATGTCTTTCCCCGTGCGCAGCTCGGCTTCTATTAATGAGCAGGTTTTCATGCAGAATGTGCAGCTCTGGAAATGTCAGATGGACTTTGGAGAGATTATTTTTTTCTTATGATATAATGAGTGCAAAAACTGAATGACCTTTTTGTCTAAAGCCCCATACACACGGTCTGACTTTTTGACAACAAACTTCAAAATTTCCAGGTTTTCAAAAAAATCCTACCGTGTGTACGCTCCATCGGACAAACTTTTTCGGTTTTCATCGGACAAAAGTTCGCTCTGCAAACGGACAAACTTTTAGGCAACAAAAGTCCTACGGTGCAAAGTCCTGCCGTGTGTACAGAATTCCATCGGACTTTAGTCCGAAGTACAAAAAAGCATGCCCAGAACCAATGTTAAAATCAACCAACAATAGCAGAAGTTGACCAAAGGGTGGCGGTAAAGAGCAGAAAAACCACGTAGTACGTCAATTACGTCACTACGTTCATGTTTGTTGGCTGAAAAAGTCCTGTCGTGTGTATGCTATGGGCGTTCCCGGCCAACGCCCTTCAAACAACAATCCACTGAAAAGTTTGTTTGAAGTCCGATCGTGTGTGTATAAGGCTTTACACTGCATTCACACTATATTGTTTCATGGACATGCGCAAAAATGTGTTTGCGCACATTTATGAAAGGCGCGAAAAACGCGTGTCACACTCACGTGTGTCACATTGTTATTTGCACCCCAAATATGGCAAGACAGATGTGTGTTTTCTGCACAAAAAATATGCAATAGACACAGGAAAACATGCAGTTAAAAAATGTTTGAGGCTCAAAAGGTGCATGAGCTACTTTACTGCATTTGTTGCATGCAGGGAAGCAGACTGAAATTAACGGGCTACCTTGTGTGCGTGGTGCGAAAATGTGCAAAAAGGTGCGGAGCACGTGTTCTCAAAATTCTGTAATGTGAATGCAGCCTTAAAGGAACACTAAAGGTACATTTTTATTTAAATTTTTTTAAATAACAAACATGTTATACTTACCTCCACTGTGCAGCTCATTTTGCAGAGTGGCCCCCAAACCTGGTCTTCTGGGATCCCTTGGCGGCTGTCTCGGCTCCTCCCTGCAAGAATTCACCACCTTCATGCGAGCTTGCATGGTGGTGAGTTCTTGCGGGTGCGCTCCCGTGATACAGTCGGTGGCTATAGCTGCTTGCTTTATCACTCGGCCCCGCCCCCCGGTGCGCCGTGTCATTGGATGTGATTGGCAGCAGCGCGAGTCAATGGCTGCACTGCTTTCAATCAACCAATGAATGAGCTGAGAAGCCAGCGCATTCACGGCGCGGGACTTTCGAGGGGTCAGGTAAGTAAACGGGGGCTCGGGGCGCTAACGCTCAGATGTTTTTTCACCTTAATGCATAGAATGCATTAAGGTGAAAAAACTTGTACCTTTACAACCCCTCTAGAGTATATGTAAACAATCACCTTGTAAAACAACCCATTCAGTTTAAAATAGAAATAAAAGATAAAACATTTGTGTGTGTGTGTGTATATATAAAAACATAAAAAATACATTCCCCCCCCCCCCTTTTTTATAAGTGATCACATTCCCTGTATTCTCAGCTTTATAAGAAGCTTAGAGAGCTGAGGGGGGAGAAACACAGCACACTGAACCTCCCAGTAAATGTCTGTGCAAAGGGGGGGGGGGGTCAGCACAAGTCTGGTCACTGGATTAGCTCCCGGCACAGCTAGAAAATTTACCACCTTGTGCTCACCTGCCTATTATGGTCAGTTTTTATTAGGAAGGCAGAGGGACTGGCAGAGATTTCACACAAAGGAAGCAATACAAAGAGAACAGGATACTTTCTAATACAAGTACATGGAACAGCAGGCACATATCAGAAATCTGAAATGTTGGGTTTACATAGTCTTTAACCACTTGTCTACCGCCCACCGTCAAATGACGTCGGGATGAAGATCCTCTCATTCTGGGCGGACGTCATATGACGTGATCACCTTCCCGAGCCACTAGGGGGCGCGATGGCCGTCGGGCACCCGTGATTGCCCAGTAACTGAGCAGGACCTGAGCAGTGTAAACACACAGATCCACGTCCTGTCAGGGAGAGGAGACCGATGGTGTGTCCCTTGTACATAGGGACACCGATCGGTCACCTCCCCCAGTCAGTCCTCTCCCCCTCACAGTTGGAATTACTATCTAGGGAACACATTTAACCCCTTGATCGCCTCCTAGTGTTAACCCCTTCCCTGCCAGTCATATTTATACAGCAATCAATGCATTTTTATATCAGGGATCGCTGCGTAAACGTAAATGGTCCCAAAGATGTGTCCGCCGCAATGTCGCAGTCACGATAAAAAACGCTGATCGCCGCCATTACTAGTAAAAATAATAAAAATTCTATAAATCTATCCCCTATTTTGTAGCCGCTATAACTTTGCGCAAACCAATAAATATACGCTTATTGCGATTTTTTTTACCAAAAATGTAAAAGAATACATATCGGCCTAAACTGAGGAAAAAATTGGATATTTATTATAGCAAAAAGTAAAAAATATTGTGTTTTTTTTCAAACTTGTCCCTCTTCTTTTGTTTATAGCGCAAGAGATAAAAACCACAGAGGTGATCAAACACCACCAAAAGAAATCTCTATTTGTGGGGAAAAAATGCTAAAAAATGTATTTGGGTACAGTGTTGCATGACTCATTCAAAGTATGACAGCGCTGAAAGCGGAAAAATGGCTTGGGCAGGAAGGGGCTGAAAGTGCCCGGTATTGAAGTGGTTAAAGTAGAATTATAACCTACAGCAAATTAAATACAATCGTTAATACAGTGCCTTGAAAAAGTATTCATACCCCTTGAAATGTTCCAGGTTTTGGTTACAACCAAAAACCTAAATGTATTTTATTGGGATTTTGTGTGATAGACCAACACAAAGTGGCACATAATTGTGAAGTGGAAGGAAAATGATAAATGGTTTTTTTTTTTTTACAAATAAATATGTGAAAAGTGTGGGGTACATTTGTATTCAGCCCCCCTGAGTCAATACTTTGTAGAACCGCCTTTCAGTGCAATTACAGCTGCAAGTCTTTTTGGGGATGTCTCTTCCAGCTTTGCACATCTAGAGAGTGACATTTTTTTCCCCATTCTTCTTTGCAAAATACCTCAAGCTCTGTCAGATTGGATGGAGAGCGTCTGTGAACAGCAATTTTCAAGTCTTGCCACAGATTCTCAGTTGGATTTAGGTCTGGACTTTGTCTGGGCCATTCTAACACATGAATATGCTTTAATCTAAACCATTCCATTGTAGCTCTGGCTGTATGTTTAGGGTCGTTGTCTTGATGGAAGGTGAACCTCCGCCCCAGTCTCAAGTCTTCTGCAGACTCTAACAGGTTTTCTTCTAAGATTGCCCTGTATTTGGCTCCATCGATCTTCTCATCAACTCTGACCAGCTTCCCTGTCCCTGCTGAAGAAAAGCATCCCCACCACACGATGCTGCCACCACCATGTTTCACGGCGGGGATGGTGTGTTCAGGGTGATGTGCAGTGTTAGTTTTCTGCCACACATAGCGTTTTGCTTTTAGGCCAAAATTTTCAATTTTGGTCTCATCTGACCAGAGCACCTTCTTCCACATGTTTGCTGTGTCCCCCACATTCTTTGGGTTCTCACAAACTGCAAATGGGACTTCTTATGGCTTTCTTTCAACAATGGCTTTCTTTTTGTCACTCCTCCATAAAGGGCAGATTTGTGGAGAGCACGACTAATAGTTGTCCTGTGGACAGATTCCTCCACCTGAGCTGTGGATCTCTGAAGCTCCTCCAGAGTTACCATGGGCCTCTTGGCTGCTTCTCTGATTAATGCTCTCCTTGCCCGGCCTGTCAGTTTAGGTGGGCGGCCATGTCTTGGTAGGTTTGCAGTTGTGCCATACTCTTTCCATTTTCGGATGATGGATTGAACAGAGCTCTGTGAGATGTTCAAAATTTGGGATTTTTTTTTTTTTATAACCTAACCCTGCTTTAACCACTTCCCTACCCACCCATAGTAATATGACGTGCACAGATGGGATCTCCCATCCTGGGTGGACGTCATATGACGTCCTGGGCTTTGTGGGGGGATATCTGAATGACGCCTGCAGCTAGAGGCATCATTCAGCTATCCTTCTCTTCTGCCGGCGATTCTGCCCACCATAAGAACGATCATAGCGGCGGTTCCGCCACTTGATCGTTCTTATAGGCGGCGGGAGGGGACACCCCCCCCCTCCTGCCACCATCCGGTGCTTCTCCGGGCTCTCCCGTGCCATCGGGGGCCCGGAGGATGAATCGTTCGGCTCCGGAGGTGAACCATAGAGATGACTGGTGACCAGATGGTCACCAGTCATCTCTATGTTCGTCTGAGGCCTGGGTGCGATGTGATGACGTCACGCCCAGATCCTCAGAAGTAAACAAAGCCGCCATTGCGGCTAGTAAGCATAAGATCGGTGACATTTTTTTCCCGATCTCATGCTTTCCAGCCTGGAGAAGAGATGTGGAGTCTTATTGACCCCGCATCTCTCCATAAAGAGGACCTGTCACACACCATTCCTGATATAAAAGGGGTATTTAAATTCCTTATAATAGGAATAAAAGTGATCAAAAAAATGTAAAAAAAAGTGTAAAAATGTAAAAAATTAAGTAAAATAAAAAAATAAATACCGTATATACTCGAGTATAAGCCGACCCGAATATAAGCCGATGCACCTAATTTTACCACAAAAAACTGGGAAAACGTATTGACTCGAGTATAAGCCTAGGGTGTCCATCTGCATGCCTCACTGTGCCTCACTTTGCCTCACTGTGCCCATGCCTCACTGTGTCCATGCCTCACTGTGCCCATGACTAGACTGACGTTTACCATGAGAGTCTATGGAAGGGGTGCCCGGCTTTAAAAACAAAAAACTTTGCACACGTATAGAGGAGAAATGGGGCTACATGTGTGCCAAGTTTGGGGTCCAGGAGACCTACGGCCGGCCAGTACCGGGTCCCCAAAGTCCGGGAGATTAGGCACAAAAAGGTGACCCGAGTATAAGCCGAGGGGGGCATTTTCAGCACAAAAAAAATTTGCTAAAAAACTCCGCTTATACTCGAGTATATACGGTAATAAAAATACAATTTAAAACGCCCCTGTCCCCGGTAGCTCGCGATCAGAAGCGAACACACACAAAATTCCCGCCCACATGTGTAAACGGCGTTTAAACCACATATGTGAGGTATCGCCGCATGTGTTAGAGCGCGTGCAACAATTCTAGCACTAGACCTCCTCTGTAACTCTAACCTGGTAACCTGTAAAAATTTTCAAAGCGTCGCCTATGGAGATTTTTAAGTACCGAAGTTTGGCGCCATTCCATGAGTGTCTGCAATTTTAAAGCATGACATGTTAAGTATCTATTTACTCGGCGTAACATCATCTTTCATATTTTACAAAAAAATTCGGCTAACTTTACTGTTTTGTTATTTTTTAATTCATGAAACCATTTTTTTCCCCAAAAAAGGCGTTTGAAAAATTATTGCGCAAATACCGTGCAAGAAAAAAAGTTGCAATGACTGTCATTTTATTCCCTAGGGTGTCTGCTAAAAAAACATATATAATGTTTGGGGGTTCTGAGTAATTTTCTAGCAAAAGAGTGATGATTTGTACATGTAGGAGAGAAGTGCCAGAATAGGCCCAGTATTGAGGTGGTAAAAAAAGCCCGGGGTTGAAGTGGTTATACTTCTCCACAACTTTATCCCTGACCTTTCTGGTGTGTTCCTTGACCTTCATGATGCTGTTTGTTCACCAAGGTTCTCTAAAAAAAAAACTCTGAGGGCTTCACAGAACAGCTGTATTTATACTGCGATTAAATTACACACAGGTGGACTCTATTTACTAATTAGGTGACTTCTGAATATTTATTTGTAATACATTTTGAGAACCATTTATCATTTGCCTTCTACTTCTAAATTATGTGCCACTTTGTGTTGGTCTATCACATAAAATACGAAAATTTCAAGGGGTATAAATACTTTTTCAAGGCATTGTACATCTACAATTACAGACTATACCTAAAAAAACAAATAATAAAAAACAGGCACGTTCAAATTATCGTGTAGAGGGAACGAACATCCCTGCCACGCGTTTTGCATGCAATTCTGCGTGTTGCATTAGGCAGATCATTTACTTAAATGGGCTGCCCCATGCATGTTTTGCCTCAAAAAGAAACTCTTCCTTTTTGCCAGGGAGATCCAGTCACACGGCAAATTCAGCAGAATTACGTCCCGTTTGGGGTGCCACTAAAAGGATATTGGCCCCCTAACGCGCACAGCGCATTGGGCTGCAATTGCCACGTGATTTGGAATTGCTGCCAGAATCACATCGCTTCTGCCCGCGATCCCAAATCGCGAGATGTGAACGAGGCCACACACAGATAAGATCAATTACATTCAGCTGATTGCTTTCACACCTATATATCTAAAAAAAATTAAAAACCTTTGATTAGCATTGCCCTTTAAGTTAAAAGATTGCGCCAAAACGCATGGCGATAATGTACAATGCCCTCCCCTGAAATCTATAAAGAGTGGTGCAGACATTCTTTAGAACAGTGGGGGGGGGGGTCTGCATAGAAATCAGCTTCCAGGTTTTAGCCCAGGTCCCCATTGGAGCGGGTTAGGAATCATGCGAGTTTAGCGGAACACGCATGATTTAGACCCGGCAATGCAGTCCGTCTTTGGGAGCAATTTGACAGATATCTGTGCAGGTTTCTGGCATCAGAGATGTCTATTTAAATCGCCCCTGAAGTCACCAAAAGTAGTACAGGAACTACTTTTGGGAATCGGTGCGGCGTTGCACTGATTCGGATGGTGCCGTTGCTTGCAATAGCCGGCGATTTCACATGTCAAATCGCATGTCAATGCGGCCTGATGTGAACGTGGGCTTATTGTCAAAGCTTAATTGAACAAGCTGAAATTGAAGCTGATTGGTTACGATGTGCACCTGATTCTGTGTGCTCCAGTCTTAGTGAATCCCTTGAAGTGTCGGCGCCACAATATGACAAATGTCTGTGAATGCTCCCAATTCACAAAGCCTGCCTTGTGCACAGGTCTCGAACGCTATGTGGCCGAGCTTTATTCCTCCGATACTGTGGAAATAGTTAAAACCAGCTATATCTACGAAAAGAATACTGGCTATAAAGCACGATACACACTATACAATTTTCTGTCGATTTTTTTTCCTTCGGATTTACCAAAACCATATAATATGAGGTCCAACCTTAAGTGAGTTTCAATTTGTATGCAAGGCTTTGGATATCTTTTTATATGCTTTTCCATTTTTGAAAAGTTTGATTACCTTGTTATACAGGCCTTTTGACTGTTCTTTTCTGCTCCCCATGGCTTATGCCACGTAAACACGATAGGAAATTCCTACAAGAAAAGTCCGATGTGAGCTTTAGGACGGAAATTCAGACCGTGTGTAGGCTTCATCGGACTTTCCGCCAGCAAAAGATTGAGAGCTGGAAAATCTGGAAGATTGAGAGCTGGAAAATCCGATCGTCTGTAGCAATTCCGACGCGCAAAATTCCGACGCATGCTCGGAAACAATTTGACGCATGCTCGGAAGCATTGAACTTAATTTTCTCGGCTCGTAGTGTTGTACGTCACCGCGTTCTTGACGGTCGAAAATTCCGAGAACTTTTGTGTGACCGTGTGTATGCAAGCCAAGCTTGAGCGGAATTCTTGGATGTTTTTTTCCGACGGGAAATCCGATCGTGTGTACGCGGCATAAGTATCTAGCCTGCTTAGTGCATCCATGTGAGAGCTAACAAACTCATTGATTATTTATACACAGGCACTAATTGCGATTTTAAAAAGCCACAAATCTGGGAAATTAACCCTTAATAGCCATTTTAACCTGTGTGTGTGCCACCTTCTGTGTCTGTACCAAGGCCAAACATTCCAGGGTATGTAAACTTTTCATCAGGATCTTTTGGGTGATTTCTGGTATCATTATGATTTTAGGGCCCATTCACACTAGGGGCAACACGACTCTTTGCGAGGCAACCTGGAGGCGACCCGAGCGCGCACCACAGCGCGACTTGGGGCGACTTCAAGTCGCCTCCAGGACAGGCGACTTTCCAGTGGCCAATCAAACTAAAATCAGCTCTGTGGAGGGAGGGGTTTGCCCTAAATCTATTTTCACTTCCTGAAAAGTCGCTGCAGTAAAGACAGTGATCCGAATTCTGAGGCGACTTCCATTGAAATCAATGGATACAAGTCGCCTAGAAGTCAGATTTAGCCCAGGTTCACACTGGGCTGCGGGAGTGAAGCTGAACTTGCACGATTTCACTCCTGCCTGTCAGTCCTGATTTCGGCCACGATTACAGGGACATCTGTGCAGGTTTCTGCACAGATGTCAATGTAAATCGCGGCCGGAAATCGCAAAAAGTAGTACAGAAACTACTTTTTGAAATCGGTGCAGCGCCGCAAATGCGGCGTCGCAACGATTAGGACGGTGCCATTGCTCCCAATTTGCGGCAAATATCGCCGATTTGACATGTCAAATCGCATGTCAAATCGCACCAGTGTGAACCAGGGCTAATGCTGGATTCACACTTCTGCGGTGCGAATTCCAGCTCTGTTATCTCTGCAAGGAGATAAGAGAGCTGTTCAGAGTTTTGTGTGCTGTGGAACATGCAAACTTGCTGACCTGGGAGAGGGGAGGGAGAGGGGGGGGGGGGGGAGTGTAGTGAGCATTGAAAAAAGTCCTGTTCAGAACGGAAGACATTTGCGAATTAGATGCGTGGCCATAGAAGGTAATGGACCTGAATTCGCACCTGAGTCGCACCGCAATGTCTAGAAAACGCACACGTTTTTTTGGTAATGTGCAGTGCGAATGCATCGCACATATGTGAACCAGCCTCATTGAAAAGAATGTATTTTTTAATGTTGTGCGAATTGGATGCGGTGTAAGCCGCAACCAATTCGCATAGGTGTGAACCCGGCCTGAAGTAGTACAGGAACCTTTTCTGAAGTCGGAGCGACTTCTGTAGTGTACATTAAGACGGCTCCATTCACTTCAATTGCTTTTCTCAGCAGCGTGACTTGGGGCGACTTTAAAGGCGTTGTAAAGGTTTGTTTTTTATTTTCTAAATAGGTTCCTTTAAGCTCGTGCATTGTTGGTTCACTTACCTTTTCCTTTGATTTACCTTCTAAATGTTTTTTTCTTTGTGTTCTTTGTCTGAATTTCTCACTTCCTGTTCCTCCTCAGTAAGCTGTTCAGTAAGCTGTTCTGGCTGACTAAACACCACTCGGATGATGGTGTGGAGTTCAGTGAGGAGAAACAGGAAGTGAGAAATTCAGACAAAGAAAAAAAACATTTAGAAGGTAAATCAAAGGAAAAGGTAAGTGAACCAACAATGCACTAGCTTAAAGGAACCTATTTAGAAAATACAAAACAAACCTTTACAACCCCTTTAAGTCGGATCCAAAGTCGCCCCTGTGTGAATGGGCCCTCAAAGGAGCCAAAAAGCTGTGATAATAAATGGCTTCATGTGATCACTATCCTTGAGCAGTCATATTTTCAATATAAATGGCAACATTTCACAATTTCTGCCAGGGTATGCAAACTTTTAAACACAACTGTAGGTGTGAACACCCATGCGATCTGATTCCAGTGTGGACTAAAAAAATGGCCCTGCGCCATTTTGGTGTGAGTGCGATTTCAGCCATATAGTTTTGTATGGCTAAATTTGCACGGCACAGACATGGCATGTGATGTGTACAGAATCACATGCGATGTTTGGCATCGCACAAGTGTGAACCGGGCCTTACTGTATTTTTGTGACATCTTCTTGTGTATATATTTATATAGATGACTTACTTTGTCATCTTGTTTACTTTTGCCCTTGGGCAATGTTTGTACTTTTGTTATACGTAAAACGCAATAAAAATGTGATGATCAAAAAAAAAAGGTGGGGGAATTGCTCTGGGAGTTTAGAGCAACACCAGCAAACATGGAGGGATGTCAGCAGTGCGGAAGTGTAGATCTCCTTTATATATATATATATATATATTGTGAGGGGGTTAGCTCGGCAGCGGGTGTGTGTGACCCCCGGGATGGGCTCCCCACACAAAACAGGCCCAGCAAACGGAGGTTGTGGTTTTCAAAATCAAAAAAAGGTGCGGTTTATTTTCTATTTACAGTGACAAAACACAGCAAAGCAAAAGAAACATAACCAAAATAAATCCTGGTCAAGTTGACCTCTGACTAAACATACGGGTTTCCTAACTAACAACTGGGATCAGCCTAGTGCTGTCCTAGTCCCTAAGTCCCTGGTTTAGTAAAAGTCCAAACAAATAGCCACACAGGCTTTGCCTCACCGCACAGGGGTTCACTCTCCCTAGACAGTCCACACAGGTCTGGTTCCAGGCATGAGCTAACATCTAATGAAGCTGGGAGTTCTTATAGAGGCCTAAATGAGCTGACAAGCTTCAGCTGGCCTCATCAACTCCCTGTCTGTACGACGCCCCACACTCTCCCTAGAGGTATGAGTCATCCATGAGCCCACTAGCCTTATACAACTCTTCCCCTAGTTGTATAAGTCGGCGTAAAGCCTGAATCTGGGCAAAATATATCTACCCCCCTGGATGCAACCAGGTGACTTTACCTTCCTGCTGTCACATACCCCCCCCTCTTGTTTTAACCTCGGGGTTGGAACACCAGCAATCAGGCATTCATGTACTCGAGACAAAGCATCCACATTCCCCATTTGAACGCCAGGGCGATGCTTTACTGTGAAGTTGAATTCCTGGAGGGCCAGGAACCACCTATTCACTCTTCTATTTGTTTCCTTGTTTTGAGCCATCCACTTTAACGGAGCGTGATCCGTAACCATGTCAAAGTGCCTACCTAGCAGGTAGTACCGAAGGGAATCTAGAGCCCACTTCACCGCTAAGCACTCCTTTTCAACGGTGGCGTAATTTACCTCATGGGACTTCAACTTCCTGCTGAGGTAAATGACTGGGTGCTCTTCCCCGTTCCAGACCTGGGACAATACTGCTCCTAACCCCACATCTGACGCATCACTTTGTACGACAAAATCTTTAGAGAAGTCGGGTGAGTACAACACTGGCTGGCTACATAAGGCTTGTTTCAAGAACTGGAATGCTGCCTCAGCCTCGGGGGTCCATTTAATCATGACCGACCCTTTCCCCTTCGTCAGGTTGGTTAGGGGCACAGCCTTAGAAGCAAAGTGGGGAATGAATCGCCGATAATACCCAGCGATTCCCAGAAAGGCTCGTACCTGCTTCTTGCTGTTGGGACGTGGCCAACTCTGGATGGCCTCGACTTTGTTGAGTTGGGGTTTTATTACTCCCCTCCCAATGGTGTACCCAAGATATTTGGCCTCCTCCTGCCCAATGGTACACTTCTTGGGGTTAGCCGTAAACCCTGCTTCCCGAACAGAGTCCAGGACTGCTTGCACTTTTGGCAGATGTGAGGCCCAATCTGTGCTATGGACAATTACGTCATCCAGGTAAGCCGCAGCATACTTCCGATGGGGCCTCAGCATCTGGTCCATTTTCCGCTGGAATGTGGCCGGCGCATTCTGTAACCCGAACGGCATTCTTTTATATTGGAACGCCCTGTCTGGGGTTACAAATGCGGTTTTCTCTTTGGCCGACTTGGCCAGGGGGATTTGCCAATACCCTTTTGTGAGGTCAAGAGTCGTCATGTATCGGGCTGTTCCCAGCCGGTCGATCAACTCATCTATACGTGGCATGGGGTAGGTGTCAAATTTTGTAACTTTGTTCAACTGACGAAAATCGTTACAAAATCGCCAGCTCCCATCCGGTTTAGGCACCAACACGATGGGACTAGACCAATCACTTTGGGACTCCTCTATCACCCCTAAGTTCAGCATTTTCTGTACTTCCTCCCGTATTGCCTCCCGTCGAGCCTCTGGGATCCGATAGGGTTTTAACTTCACCCTTTCACCGGGCGGGGTAATGATGTCATGCTCTACCCCAGATGTTTGTCCCGGCAGCTCAGAGAATACCTCCTTGTTGCGAAGCACAAACTCCTTAACCTCCTGTTGTTGGGGTTGTGACAAGGTGGCTGCTATTCCAACCTCAGGAATCACGCAACCAGTTTGAGCTGGTGACCAAGTGTCTGCGACTAGGGACTCTCTATCCCTCCAGGCTTTCAACAGATTAACGTGATAGATCTGTTCGGGCTTTCGCCTTCCTGGTTGTCTGACCTTGTAATTCACTTCGCTCACTTTTTCCATTATCTCGTAGGGGCCTTGCCATTTGGCAAGGAATTTACTTTCAACCGTAGGGACAAGTACCAATATCCTATCCCCCGGGGAAAAGGTACGGGTCTTGGCTCCACGGTTGTACACTCTCTGCTGTGCCAACTGCGCTTGGGCCAAATGTTCCTTCACGATGGGCATTACCTGTGCAATTCGATCTTGCATCAGGGCGACATGCTCAATCACACTCCTGTGGGGAGAACTCTCACTTTCCCAAGTTTCCTTGGCAATATCCAACAGCCCTCTTGGGTGTCTCCCATACAGTAACTCAAAGGGGGAGAATCCCGTAGAGGATTGGGGCACCTCCCTAATAGCAAACATCAAATAAGGAAGTAAACAGTCCCAATCCTTTCCATCTCTATCCACCACTTTCTTCAACATTTGTTTTAGGGTTTTGTTGAATCTTTCAACCAGCCCATCGGTTTGGGGGTGATACACAGACGTACGCAATTGCGTCACTTTGAACAATTTACACAGCTCTTTCATAACCCGGGACATAAAGGGTGTACCTTGGTCCGTAAGCAGTTCTTTACAAATACCCACCCGGCTAAAAACAAGAGATAGCTCTTTGGCTATGGTTTTGGCCGAGGTATTTCGGAGAGGGATCGCTTCTGGATAACGGGTGGCATAGTCCATTATAACTAATATGTACTGGTGCCCCCTAGCGGACTTGATTATAGGACCTACCAAATCCATGGCGATCCTCTCAAACGGGACCTCAATGATGGGTAGAGGGACCAGCGGGCTACGGAAATGTGGCATCGGGGCCAACCTCTGACACACAGGGCAGGAGGAACAATAATTTTCTACGTCCTTCATCACCCCCGGCCAATAGAATCTCTGTAATACCCTCTCTCGGGTTTTCTCTGTCCCCAGATGACCTCCAAGAATGTGCCCATGGGCCAACTCCAACACCAACTTCCTGTAAGGTTTGGGCACCACAAGCTGCTCAACGGTTTCTTCTGCCCTTTTTGCCACCCGATACAGTAGGTCCTTCTCTACGCTGAAGTATGGGTAAGTGCAGGTATTATCTGGGTTCACTAACTCGCCATCTATTTTCACTACGTTTTCCCGTGCCTTTATTAGGGCGGGGTCTTTCAACTGTTCTGTGGCAAAGTTTTCCCTGTGAACCTCAAGATCAGAAAACTCCACAGACGGTAGGTTTTCGTCTGAGGAGGTGGGCTCCTCTCCAGTTTCTTGAGTCTCCCCTGCCAATACTGATAAGGGAAATTCCGGAGAGTCCTCACCACTCTCAGGGGAGTTCTGGCTATCACATTCCTGGTACATAGGGGCACCAGTGAGGGGCTCAGGATCATCCCACAGTTCCCAGAACTTCGGAAAATCCCTTCCCACAATGGCGTCATGCGGTAACTGAGATACTAAGCCCACTGGATGAGAGAGGGTACCTTTGGGGGTCTCGAAACACACTGTAGTCACTGGATACTCTCGGGTGTCCCCATGTACACAAATAACAGCTACCTTGCTATTCCCAGAGACCTCTGTTTTAACTAACTCAGCCTTTATCAGGGTCACAAGGCTACCTGAATCCAGCAATACCACAACATTTCTACCATTAACACACATTTTGCATAAATGTTTCTCAGTTCCTCGAATGGCAGTGCATGCGACTGTCGCACACAGCGACTGACGTCTGCCCGTCAGAAAGTCACACTGCATGGGTTCCTCCACAACCGGGCAATTGGCTGCAATATGTCCCGCTTGCCGGCAGCGGTAGCAAACGATCCTTCTTGCCGCCTCTTGAGCCGCTGATTTCCCAGGCTGTTCTCGCCAAACTTGTGGTAGAGCTCCCACCCTCTCACTCTCTCCACCCTCACCCCTTGGAATCCTCTTATCCGCCCCTGGGGATGGTCTGGTCTTAGGGTGGAAAGTCCGAGTGTCTCTGGAAGAGGCCGTCAGGTTCTCTGTAGCCAAGTATTTCTCCACACGATCCACAAGACCATCGGCCGTCTCTGGGTCTCCATGGCTTACCCACTTTTGGATGGCAGTAGGAAGAGCTCTCAAAAACCGATCCATTACAACACGTTCCACAATCTTTGGTGCGGACAAAGTCTCTGGCTGTAGCCACTTTCTGCTCAGGTGAATGAGATCATACATTTGAGACCTGGGGGGTTTTCCAAGCTGGAAAGTCCAGTTATGCACACGCTGAGCCCGGACAGCCTGGGTGACACCCAGCCTTGCCAATATTTCAGCTTTTAGCATCACATAGTCTTTTGCTTGGTTAGGCTCTAGGTCATAGTAAGCTTTCTGCGATTCCCCAGTTAACAGAGGAGCCACCAGTCCAGCCCACTGCTCCTCAGGCCACTTTTCTCTTTCAGCGGTCCTTTCAAATGTGGTCAAAAATACCTCTGGATCATCCTCTCCAGTCATTTTTGTCAATAAACGACTCACCCCAAAGGACGCGGTATTAGTGGGACGGCTTTCCTCACTGGTCTGCGGACGTTGCTGCATTACTGCTTCCATCTGTTGTTGTAGTCTCTGCTCTTGCTTCTGCAACAGGTCTATGAAGCGGGCCTCAGATTGCTGCTGGGCTCATTGCTGAGCCTCCAGACTCTGTTGCAAAGTTGCGTTTGTCTGCTGCTGGGCTGCAAGGCTCCTTTGCAAACCTGCATTTGTCTGCTGTTGATTGGCATTTGCTAGAGCCAGCTGCTTCAGTATCTCCTCCATGCTGGCTTAAAAAAAACTGCCTGCATTCTCCACCAACTGTGAGGGGGTTAGCTCGGCAGCGGGTGTGTGTGACCCCCGGGATGGGCTCCCTACACAAAACAGGCCCAGCAAACGGAGGTTGTGGTTTTCAAAATCAAAAAAAGGTGCGGTTTATTTTCTATTTACAGTGACAAAACACAGCAAAGCAAAAGAAACATAACCAAAATAAATCCTGGTCAAGTTGACCTCTGACTAAACATACAGGTTTCCTAACTAACAACTGGGATCAGCCTAGTGCTGTCCTAGTCCCTAAGTCCCTGGTTTAGTAAAAGTCCAGACAAATAGCCACACAGGCTTTGCCTCACCGCACAGGGGTTCACTCTCCCTAGACATTCCACACAGGTCTGGTTCCAGGCATGAGCTAACATCTAATGAAGCTGGGAGTTCTTATAGAGGCCTAAATGAGCTGACAAGCTTCAGCTGGCCTCATCAACTCCCTGTCTGTACGACGCCCAGCCCTCTCCCTAGAGGTATGAGTCATCCATGAGCCCACTAGCCTTATACAACTCTTCCCCTAGTTGTATAAGTCGGCGTAAAGCCTGAATCTGGGCGAAATATATCTACCCCCCTGGATGCAACCTGGTGACTTTACCTTCCTGCTGTCACAATATATATATATATATATATATATATATATATATATATACAGTGGGTACGGAAAATATTCAGACCCCCTTACATTTTTCACTCTTTGTTATATTGCAGCCATTTGCTAAAGTCATTTGAGTTCATTTTTTTCCTCATCAATGTACACACAGCACCATATTGACAGAAAAACACAGAATTGTTGTCATTTTTGCAGATTTATTAAAAAAGAAAAACTGAATTATCACATGGTCCTAAGTATTCAGACCCTTTGCTGTGACACTCATATATTTAACTCAGGTGCTGTCCATTTCTTCTGATTATTCTTGAGATGGTTCTACACCTTAATTTGAGTCCAGCTGTGTTTGATTATACTGATTGGACTTGATTAGGAAAGCCACACACCTGTCTATATAAGACCTTACAGCTCACAGTGCATGTCAGAGCAAATGAGAATCATGAGGTCAAAGGAACTGTCTGAAGAGCTCAGAGACAGAATTGTGGCGTCACAGATCTGGCCAAGGTTACAAAAAAAATTCTGCTGCACTTAAGGTTCCTAAGAGCACAGTGGCCTCCATAACTCTTACATGGAAGACGTTTGGGACGACCAGAACCCTTCCTAGAGCTGGCCGTCCGGCCAAACTGAGCTATAGGGGGAGAAGAGCCTTGGTGAGAGAGGTAAAGAAGAACCCAAAGATCACTGTGGCTGAGCTCCAGAGATGCAGTCGGGGGATGGGAGAAAGTTGTAGAAAGTCAACCATCACTGCAGCCCTCCACCAGTCGGGGCCTTATGGCAGAGTGGCCCGACGGAAGCCTCGCCTCAGTGCAAGACACATGAAAGCCTGCATGGAGTTTGCTAAAAAACACCTGAAGGACTCCAAGATGGTGAGAAATAAAATTCTCTGGTCTAATGAGACCAAGATAGAACTTTTTGGCCTTAATTCTAAGCGGTATGTGTGGAGGAAACCAGGCACTGCTCATCACCTGTCCAATACAGTCCCAACAGTGAAGCATGGTGGTGGCAGCATCATGCTGTGGGGGTGTTTTTCAGCTGCAGGGACAGGACGACTGGTTGCAATCGAGGGAAAGATGAATGCGGCCAAGTACAGGGATATCCTGGACGAAAACCTTCTCCAGAGTGCTCAGGACCTCCTACTGGGCCGAAGGTTTACCTTCCAACAAGACAATGACCCTAAGCACACAGCTAAAATAACGAAGGAGTGGCTTCACAACAACTCTGTGACTGTTCTTGAATGGCCCAGCCAGAGCCCTGACTTAAACCCAATTGAGCATCTCTGGAGAGACCTAAAAATGTCCGTCCACCAACGTTTACCATCCAACCTGACAGAACTGGAGAGGATCTGCAAGGAGGAATGGCAGAGGTTCCCCAAATTCAGGTGTGAAAAACTTGTTGCTTCTTTCCCAAAAAGACTCATGGCCAGGGCCGCCATCAGGGCGGTACAGGCAGTACACCTGTAAGGGGCCCAGAGGTCCCAGGGGCCCGGGTGGCAACCCCCCTTTTTTTTTGTAAGGCTTCCGGAGGTCATCAGGGGCCCGGTGGTCCCCAGGGCCCCGGATGGCAACCCCCCTTTTTTTTATTATTTTATTTTATTTATTTTGTTTTTAATTCTTTCTTTCTTTTTTTTTTTTTTGTAAGGGGCCCAGAGGCCCGGAGGTCCCCAGGGCCCCAGGTGGCAACCCCCCCCCCCTTTTTTTTATAAAAGAACATTTTTTTTTTTTTTTTATTATTTTTTTTTTTTAAATTCTTTATTTATTTTGATTTTTTGTAAGGGGCCCAGAAGTCCCCAAGGGCCCGGATGGCAACCCCCCGACCTCAATAATTTGTGGCGGCAGCACCCCCCCCTGCTTCTCAATTTGCAGCGGCAGCACCCCCCCCTCCCCCCCCGTTCACTGCTCCAGGGGGCCCATGCCTGAAGCTGTGTAAGGGGCCCCAAAATTCCTGATGGCGGCCCTGTTCATGGCTGTATTAGATCAAAAGGGTGCTTCTACTAAATACTGAGCAAAGGGTCTGAATACTTAGGACCATGTGATATTTCAGTTTTTCTTTTTTAATAAATCTGCAAAAATGTCAACAATTCTGTGTTTTTCTGTCAATATGGGGTGCTGTGTGTACATTAATGAGGAAAAATGAACTTATAAAGCGGAGGTTCCGCGGCAAATCTTTTTTTTTTTTTTAGCTTGCATGCAAAGTATTTTTAGATCACCAATTTGTACTCACGTGTTTGGTGATTTTTAACCTCCCCTGTCTTTTTTCTGGCAAAAGATGCACTTTTAAAATCAGCCATCAGAATTTTCCATTTTGCTTGTGGGCATTGTGAAGCCCACAAGCACTGACTTCCTGGTAGCGGTGGACGGTGTTCTGCAGAAAAAGTTCCCCGGCGGATAAGGTTCCCCCCCTGTACTGCGCATGCGCGGCACGAACCTCAACGGAGTTTCCGAAAGTAGCCGAACATGTAGAGCTGCGAGTTAGCTCTACACGGCGCCTGCGCAATGACTAGGAGCCATGTAGAGCTGACTGCGCAGGCGCCGTGTAGAGCCGAGGTTCTACCTCAACTCCGCTGAGGTTCGTGCCGCGCATGCGCAGTACAGGGGGGGGGGGGCAACCTTATCCGCCGGGGAACTTTTTCTGCAGGACATGTCACATCTGGGCGAACTCCCAGATTACATTGCGGGAGAATAGAAACGCCTACTCCCGCGGGAGTGAGTACCCGGAAGCCGGAATTGAAATGACAATATTACGGTATGTACAGAGAAAAAAAAAAAAAAGTGGCTACTGTACATGTTTGTAGTGTAAGGAGTGTGGTCATATATGGATGTTATTTTGGGTGGAACTCCGCTTTAAATGATTTTAGAAAATGGCTGCAATATAACAAAGAGTGAGACATTTAAGGGGGTCTGAATACTTTCCGTACCCACTGTATATAAGGTCCAGGTGATTCCCTTGAGGCCAAAATTGACTTCCTGACATTCGGCCAATGATTTATTCATAAATTATTATTATAACCCATGCAGAGGTGCTCTATAAACCTGTAACGGGAGTCTGTAATCACTCTATAATATCTTCCCATCCTTATCCAATCTGAGGGTAGGGGTCACCAACGCACACTTTGCTCTGAATAAATCTTCTAAACACTTCATATGAATGTATTATCCATTAAACAGAGTGCTCCAGCTGAATGGGGTGTTGAGATGTTGGCAAAGGGAGAACAATCAATGACGTAGAGCGCTCAAAGGATCCATTCTATGTGAGCGATAAGACCTGCAAGAGCTACAATAATGATGTATAATGGCATTCCGCTGATCCATCTGAACTCCTCTAACCACCACTAAAATAATGAATGAGGCTTAAAGGAAATTTATTGGCTTTTAGAGAAGTACTAATACAACTTCCAATTTGTTTCTTAAGCCTCGTACACACGATCGGACTTCCATCTGACTTTTCCGTGGATTTTTGGCCGAAGGGCGATGTCCGTGAACTTGGTATGCATACACATGGCAGAACATTTTCAGCCAACAAACACGAACGTAGTGACGTATTAGACGTACTATGTGTTTTTTCAGCTCTTTAGCGCCATCCTTTGGGCAACTTCTGCTAATGTTGTCTTATGTCTAGCATTGGTTCTGAACATGCGTGTTGGTATTTGTTGTTAATTCCGGCAACAATTGATGGAGCATACACACGGTCGGATTATCCGACACAACACGTCCATCAGACAATTATTGTCATAAAATCCGATCGTGTGTACAGGCCTTAAGTCTTGTCAGTCTGTAATAAATGGATAGGCTGCATTCTCAGTGATGTCACCGGTCTCTAGTGAATGGATAGGCTGCACTCTCAGTGATGTCAACGGTCTCTAGTGAATGGATAGTCTACATTATCAGTGATGTCACTGGTCTCTAGTGAATTGATAGGCTGCATTCTTAGTGATGTCACTGGTCTCTAGTGAATTGATAGGCTGCATTCTCGGTGATGTCATCGGTCTCTAGTGAATGGATAGGCTGCTTTCTCAGTGATGTCACTGGTCTCTAGTAAATCGATAGGCTACATTCTCAGTGATGTCACCGGTCTCCAGTGAACAGATAGGCTACATTCTCAGTGATGTCACCGGTCTCTAGTGAATGGATAGGCTGCAATCTCAGTGATGTCACCGGTCTCTAGTGAACAGATAGGCTACATTCTCAGTGATGTCACCGGTCTCTAGTGAACAGATAGACTACATTCTCAGTGATGTCACTGGTCTCCAGTGAACAGATAAGCTACATTCTCAGTGATGTCATCGGTCTCTAGTGAATGGATAGGCTGCATTCTCAGTGATGTCACTGGTCTCCAGTGAACAGATAGGCTACATTCTCAGTGATGTCATCGGTCTCTAGTGAATGGATAGGCTGCATTCTCAGTGATGTCACTGGTCTCCAGTGAACAGATAGGCTACATTCTCAGTGATGTCACTGGTCTCTAGTGAATGGATAGGCTGCATTCTCAGTGATGTCACCGGTCTCTAGTGAATGGATAGGCTGCATTCTCAGTGATGTCACCGGTCTCTAGTGAACAGATAGGCTACATTCTCAGTGATGTCACTGGTCTCTAGTGAATGGATAGGCTGCATTCTCGGTGATGTCATCGGTCTCTAAAGAATGGATAGGCTGCATTCTCAGTGATGTCACTGGTCTATAATGAATGCAGAGGCTACATTCTCAGTGATGTCATCAGTCTCTAGTGAACGGATAGGCTGCATTCTCAGTGATGTCACCGCTCTCTAGTGAACGGATAGGCTACATTCTCAGTGATGTAACCGCTCTCTAGTGAATGGATAGGCTGGATTCTCAGTGATGTCACCGGTCTCTAGTGAATGGATAGGCTACATTCTCAATGATGTCACCGGTCTCTAGTGAATGGATAGGCTGCATTCTCAGTGATGTCACCGGTCTCTAGTGAATGGATAGGCTGCATTCTCAATGATGTCACCGGTCTCTAGTGAATGGATAGGCTGCATTCTCAGTGATGTCACCGGTCTCTAGTGAATGCATAGGCTGCATTCTCAGTGATGTCACCGGTCTCTAGTGAATGCATAGGATACATTCTCAGTGATGTCACCGGTCTCTAGTGAATGGATAGACTGCATACTCAGTGATGTCACTGGTCTCTAGTGAATGGATAGGCTGCATTCTCAGTGATGTCACCGGTCTCTAGTGAATGCATAGGATACATTCTCAGTGATGTCACCGGTCTCTAGTGAATGGATAGACTGCATACTCAGTGATGTCACTGGTCTCTAGTGAATGGATAGGCTGCATTCTCAGTGATGTCACCGGTCTCTAGTGAGTGAATAGGCTGGATTCTCAGTGATGTCACCGGTCTCTAATGAATGGATAGGCTGCATTCTCAGTGATGTCACCGGTCTCTAGTGAATGGATAGGCTGGATTCTCAGTGATGTCACCGGTCTCTAGTGAATGGATAGTCTGCATTCTCAGTGATGTCACCGGTCTCTAGTGAATGGATAGTCTGCATTCTCAGTGATGTCACCGGTCTCTAGTGAATGGATAGGCTGGATTCTCAGTGATGTCACCGGTCTCTAGTGAATGGATAGGCTGGATTCTCAGTGATGTCACCGGTCTCTAGTGAATGGATAGGCTGCATTCTCAGTGATGTCACCGGTCTCTAGTGAACGGATAGTCTGCATTCTCAGTGATGTCACCGGTCTCTAGTGAATGGATAGTCTGCATTCTCAGTGATGTCACCGCTCTCTAGTGAACAGATAGGATTCTTTCTCAGTGATGTCAGTGGTCTCCAGTCAATGGATAGTCCACCCATAAAACCCCTGTAAGTGGAGGGACCAAAATAGTCTTCCTTGTGGGAAAGTTGATGTCTAATTTCAAAGGAGTCTTCCAGGGCTGCAGAAAATGTTTGATCCACCAAAAACGCAGTAAAACAGTACTGCCAGGAAAAGGAATAAAAGCCCCTCTAAGGTTCCATTGGAACTTGTGCACCTTGTCATGCAACTTTGGACATCAAAGCCACATGACACGTTGCAGCCTATTCTTTTCAAAGGCACCCGTTCAAATTGGTGCGACTTAAAGTCACAGCAACTTTTAAAAGGTGCCTACAGTATTTTGGTGCAACTTTGGTGCAGTGAATATAAAGTCAGATCAAAAGTCGCACTGGAAATTGTGCGACTTTGAAGATGCACTGATGTGAATGGAGCCTAAAAAATCTTTTCTATCTGCTATATTGTATCTACTGGTTTGAATGAAAAATCTGCACGCCTGTAGGAAGGATCACCTGAGAATAACGCCGGGCGTTTCTACAGCAGATCACGCTTGTAAGATCAGCCTCAAGGATAAACTAAGCCGGGATAAACTCTAAGGCCCCTTTCACACTGAGGCGTTTTTCAGGCGTTTTAGCGCTAAAAATAGCGCTGTAAAAATGACTGAAATAATCCTGCCCCAGCATTCTCAATGTGAAAGCCCTGAGGGCTTCCACACTGAGGCGTTGTGCTGGCTGTGCGTTGGAAAAAATACTGCAAACAGCTTTTTTGGAGCATCTTTGGGGCGCATAAAATAGCGCTGTAAAAACGCCTATCCCCATTGAAATGAATGAGTACCGCTGTAAAACCGCGATAAAAACGCATAGGCGTTAGCGCTATTTTTAAAATTAGCGTTAACGCCTATGCGTTTTTACCACGTTAGTGCAAAAAATAGCGCAAATGCGGTAAAAACGCATAGGCATTAGCGCTATTTTTAACGCTAACGCGGTAATAACGCTAATAGTTTGTAGCGCGTTATTGCAACGCTTCAGTGTGAAAGGGGTATTATGATCCGATGTATGGAGGGTAGAACTTCGCTAATAACCTCTACACGTTCCTCTACATAGGTATAAAATAACAATCCGCTTAAATCTCAGAGCACCCTAATGTATCTTTATTTTGATGTGTAATCAATAAAACTTTTTGACAAAATAAATCTCAGAGCACCCAAAGACTACCCAGCGTGCGATTACACTGCTGATGGAGACTCCATTAACCCTTTCCTTACCTGGAATCTTCTACAGCTAAACTCTTCAAAGATACACTTATATAAGATTAACCACTTAAGGATCGGAAGATTTTCCCCCTTAATGACCAGGCCATTTTTTGTGATTCGGCACTGCGTTGCTTTAACTGACTTTTGCGCGGTCATGTGACGCTGTACGAAAAACAATATTGAGGTCCCTTTTTTCCCACAAATAGAGCTTTCTTTTGGTGGTATTTGATCACCTCTGCGATTTTTATCTTTTGCGCTATAAACAAAAAAAGAGCAACAATTTTGAAAAAAAACAACAATATTTTATATTATTTGCTATAATAAATATCCCCCCAAAAATAAAAAAATAAGTGTATATTGATAGGTTTGTGTGAAAGTTATAGCATCTACAAACTTTGAGATATATTCTGGAATTTTTTTTTTTTTTTTTTCTTAAACTACTAATGGCGGCGATCAGCGACTTATAACGGGATTGTCATAGTGCGGCGGAGCTGACATCACCAGTGACACTAATACGGTGATCAGTGCTAATAATATGCTCGGTCAGTGTACTAATGACACTGGGAAGGAAGGGGTTAACACCAGGGGCGATCAAGGGGTTAAATATGTGGCTAACCAGTGTTTATGTGTACTACATGTGCTGCTTTTACTGGACATCAAGTTGTTTTCATTCCTTGCTTAGGAGGGAATGAACAAACGAGATCTCATGTGACTGAAGACAGCTGTGTTGTTCACATTCACAGAGCTGTATTCAGTGAAGCTCAGAGCCAATCACTGGGTGCCAGCGGTCAATCACTGGCCGGGACCCGGTGATCAGCATGTGCCGTGACCAATCACAGCGTAGTCGGGCCGGCGTGCACGCCCTCTGCCCAAGCCCGCGGATCACGTACTAGGTATGTGATTCAGTGCAGGGAGGCCCCTCTGTCACCGTATATCTAAGTTATCTGATTGGCAAGAGGTTAAAGTGAAAGTTCATATTTTCAGGGAAAAAAAGGTGAACTTTAACCCCACACCCCCGCGATGGATCAAAGTGATTCTGATTGGTCAACGCCACCACAGAGCATTGCTCTGAAATATATCCCAGAAACCCTGCAGAAAGAAGAGGGAGAAAAGCAGGGATTTCAAATCCCTGGACTGCTACACCGGCAGGGCCGGTACTGACAGCCGATCACCTATACAGTGGAATCAAGTGGGGGTGGCCGTAGGGTGTTAGTTCACCTTTTTTGTTTTTTCGGAAAAGGTGAACTGACCCTTTTACAGTGGACAGTGCAGTCCCAAGTCAGTCTATTAGCTTGGAGAAGGGATGGGGTAGCTGGAGGGAGGAGTAGGTGAGTGCCTTGCCATTCTAGGCTATGGGGCTGTGTGTTTCCATTGATGCACAGATCATAGGGGGACACAACTCCAGTCACTGCATACAAGGGTGGATCTATAGGATGCTGCAAGAGAAAGGAGCCACCCTGAGGGTTCACACTGATCCAACATGCGCTGTGACTTTGAGAGCACAAGTTGCATGACATGTCATAATTAATGGTTCCCTATGAGGGCCGTCTTAACTGATCCGACTTTAAAAATGCTTCCTGTACTATTTTGGTCAGACTTGGGCACAATTTCAGCTTTTTGATTTGAATGTAAGTCACATCCAAGTCAGATCATCATCTTAACTTATCCGACTTTTGGCGTGCGACTTGTGCTCTGAGGATCTTGAGGGGGAACCCCACGCCAAGATTGAAAAAAAAAAGCCATGGGGCCCGCCCCCCAGAACCATACCAGACCCTTTGGTCTGGTATGGATTTTAAGGGGAACCCCCACGCCAAAATTAAAAAAAAATAAAACGGCATGGGGTCCCCCCAAAATCCATACCAGACTTTTATCTAAGCATGCAGCCCGGCAGGTCAGAAAAAGGGAGGGCAAACAAGCGCCCCCCCCTCCTGGACCATACCAGGCAACATGCCCTCCACATCAGGGAGTGGTGCGCCCCCCCCCCCCACCCCAAAGCACCTTGTCTCCATGTTGATGGGGACAAGGGCCTTTTCCTGACAACCCTGGTCAATGGTTGTGGGAGTCTGAGGGCAGGGGGCTTATCAGAATCTGGAAGCCCCCTTTAACAAGAGGGCCCCCAAATCCCGACCCTCCCCCCATTGTACCCCTACCCATTCACCCAAAACAAGTGTAGAGTTACAAAAAAACGAGACGGTTTTGGAAAAGTCCTTTGTTAAAAATTAAGAATATCTCTTTGTCTTCTTCTTCGTCCGTTCTTCCTCTGCTTTTCCCGCTTCTTCTCCCTCCGCTTCTTCTCCCTCCGCTGATGACTTCTTCCTCCGCTGACCTGGTCTTCCTCCGCTGACCTGGTCTTCCTCCGCTGACCTGGTCTTCCTCCGCTGACCTGGTCTTCCTCCGCTGACCTGGTCTTCCACCGCTGACCTGGTCTTCCTCCGCTGACCTGGTCTTCCTCCGCTGACCTGGTCTTCCTCCGCTGACCTGGTCTTCCTCCGCTGACCTGGTCTTCCTCCGCTGACCTGGTCTTCCTCCGCTGACCTGGTCTTCCACCGCTGACCTGGTCTTCGCCCGACGCTGGCTCTCGCTGGTATGTCAGGTGCGATGTCTGCCATTTCTTATATAGCCATGGGGTGTGGCCATCTGTGGACGTCAACCAGAGAGCCCGCCCTTCGTGACAGGGGGCGGGGTTTCCATGTGACATCTCCCCGATTAAGGATTAAGAGATAAAGTGAGGATTAGGAGATAAAGAAGCTGCATACTCAATGAATAAAACAGTTGTTCAAAACAGAAACTGTTAAAAGTTAAACATGTAGGGTTTACCACTTTAAGACCGGGCCTGTTTTTCAGACTCGGTGTTTACAAGTTAAAAACATTTTTTTTTGCTAGAAAATTACTTAGAACCCCCAAACATAATTTTTTTTCTAACACCCTAGAGAATAAAATGGCGGGGGGCCCTTTCCCGCCGCCGATAAAAGTGATCTTGCGGTGTATCCGCCGCAGAGACCACTTTTATCTTGTAGCGGACCGCCCGCTGAAGAAGAGGATACCGGGGTTATGGTAGCTAGCTGTTGCCATAACAATGGTATTCCTCTTCAAACAGATCACGTATAACAACGCTGGGAGGTCCGGAAGTGGTTAATATCACTTTAACCTCTTCCAGACTGCTCCACACATATATACTGCAGCAGGGCGGCCCTCCTGGGCGAAGTCACGTACCTGTACGTGATTTCTAGTTCCTGGTGTGGGGCACGCATACGCGCCACCGCGACCCGCTCCTGCTGTGATTGGACACAGCGGGTCCGGCAAACCCAATGTTTGCCGTCACCCGGCAATCGTTCCCGAGAGAGGCAGAATGGCGGTCTGTCTATGTAAACAAGGCAAATTGCCGTTCTGTGAGAGGGGAAGATGGAGATCTTGTGTTTCTACTAAGCAGGAAGGAACACAGATCTCTGTCTTCCCTCAGTCAAAGCAACTCCCCCACACAGTTAGAAAGCAATCCCAGGGAACACATTTAACCCTTTGATCGCCCTTAATGTTAACCCTTTCCCTGCCAGTGTCATTAGTACAGTGACAGTGCATGTTTTTTTTAGCACTGATCACTGTATTAGTGTCACTGGTTTCCAAAAAGTGTCAGATTTGTCCGCTGCAATGTTGCTGTCCTGCTAAAAATTGCTCGCCGCCATTACTAGTAAAAAAAAAATTAAATAAATCTATCCCATAGTTTGTAGACGCTATAACTTCCATGCAAACCAATCAATATCCGCTTATTGGGATTTTTTTTTTACCAAAAATATGTAGCAGAATACATATTGGCCTAAATTGATAAAGAAATTCGTTTTTTTACGATTTTTTTTGTTTGATGTATTTTATAGCCGAAATAAATAAATATTGTTTTTTTTTTTATTTTTTTTAATTGTCTTTTTTTTTTTTTGTTGATAGCGCAAAAAATAAAAACCACAGAGGCGATCAAGTACCACAAAAAAAAAACTATTTGTGGATAAAAAAGGACATCAATTTTATTTGTGTACAGCATCGCATGACCGAGCAATTGTCAGTTAAAGTAACGCAGTGCCGTATCGCAAAAAAATGGCCTGGTCATGAAGGGGGGGGAGTAACCTTCTGGGGCTGAAGAGGTTAATGGTCATAGAAGGCATAAATATTATTAAAGTGCAGTCCCAAGGTACATATAAATGATTCCGGACTCCCTATCCAGCCTCCTTACTTTCGTTTACGGCAAATTTTACTTTTTTTTTTTTCCCTCTTTTTACTTTAAACTGTCATCCCCTTGCTATGCATTTTCAAAAATTTGGGGAGATCTGCTGATCGTATTCTCTTTGAAAACTATTTACTTTGAAAGTTCTTTTGAGCCTGGCACAGTGAGTTGGCAGAGCACAGGATGGTAGGTAAAGATGTAAATACATTCCTGTGACATCAGAAGTCAGCGGCAGAACGCAGGGCTGGAATTTTTCATTGGGGAAAAGAATGCGGCTTGCATCAGAATGGGGACAATAGATGAGAGAAGAACAGGAAATTACTGTCCTACAGGTTATAGATTTACAGAGAGGTACAGATCAGGTTATAAAATAGACACTATATTACCAAAAGTATTGGGACGCCTGCCTTCACACGCACATGAACTTTAATGGCATCCCAGTCTAAAGCCTCGTACACACGGCCGAGTTTCTCATCAAAAAACAACAAGAAAACTGCAGAGAGAGCTTTCTTGCCGAGAAAACCGGTCGGGTGTATGGTTTCTCATCGAGAAAACTGCCGGGAATCTCGACGAGAAAAATAGAGAACCTGCTCTCTATTTTCTCGTCAGGATTCTCAATTTTCTCGTCGGGTTTCTCGTCGGCCTGAAAACTGGTCGTATGTATGCTTTTCCGAGTCTTAAAAAATCGCTAATGCTCAGAATCAAGTATGAGACGGGAGCGCTCCTTCTGGTAAAACTAGCGTTCGTAAATGATATAGCACATTCGTCACGCTGTAACGGACTGAAAGCACGAAGACTGAAAAGCGAGAATCGTCTCTCCCCAAACTTTTACTAACACGCGGTAACACGAGATCAGCAAAAGCTGCCCAAGGGGTGGCGCCATTGAAATTGAACTTCCCCTTTATACTGCCGTCGTATGTGCTGTACGTGACTGCGCAGAACAACGACGAGATTTGGAATTGACAGTGTGTATGCAAGGAAAGCTTGACAAGAATCTCGTCGAGAAAATCGACGGGTTTTTTACGACGAGAAACTCGGTCCTGTGTACGAGGCTTAAGTCCGTAGGGTTCAATATTGAGTTGGCCCACCCTTTGCAGCTATAACAGCTTCAACTCTTCTGGGAAGGCTGTCCACAAGGTTTAGGAGAGTGTCTATGGGAATGTTTGACCATTCTTCCAGAAGAGCATTTGTGAGGTCAGGCACTGATGTTGGACGAGAAGGCCTGGCTCGCAGTCTCCGCTCTAAGGCCCCTTTCACACTGGGGCGGGAAGGTGCGCTGTGGGTATAGCGGCGCTATTTTTAGCGCCGCTATACCTTCGTTTTTACTGCGGTATGCGGCCGCTAGCGGGGTGAATTTAACCCCCGCTAGCGGCTGAAAAAGGGTTAATACCACCCGCAATGCGCCTCTGCAGAGGCGCATTGCGGGCAGTATTACAGCGGTTTCCCATTGCTTTCAATGGGCAGAAGCGGTAAAGGAGCGGTGAACACACCACTCCTTCACTGCTGTAAAGATGCGGCTAGCAGGACTTTTGGAGCGGTCCTGCTAGCGCACCGCTTCAGTGTGAAAGCCTTTGGGCTTTCACACTGAAGACTGCAGGGCGCGATTTTTTCAGGCGGTATAGCAGCTCTATTATTAGCGCTAAACCGCCTGAAAAACGCGTCAGTGTGAAAGGGGCCTAATTCATCCCAAAGGTGTTCTATGGAGTTGAGGTCAGGACAGTCAAGTTCTTCCACCCCAAACTCGCTGATCCATGTCTTTATGGACTTTTTTTTTTTTAACACTTGTAGAGTTTTATGGAGAAACAGAGTCTTGTGTTCTATTTGTATGTTTCAGTACAAGGTCTGCTTCTTAAAAGGATACATAACTGTAATCTGAGACCGCTTGTTCTTGACTCAGAACAAGCGTCACCTCTAGCCTGCAGCATGAACAAAAATGCAATTCATTATATGCAGTGACCCTGCCGACTGAGCGTGAAGCACTGCGACGTGTTGTGTATTATTTTACTCTGACATATTTTTATTGGAAACATAACTTCGTGTTAGAAATCTACAGTCTGTTCTTAAGAAATTCCATTATTGAATTCCATTGTCAAGTCTCAGTTGTAGCCTTGTATCCGGCTCAGAGAGGGATCGGGAACACTTTCCCATACGTGTTTATATAATGACCATCTATGAAGCAACACATCATTTTTATGGGCTTGTGACTGTATATACAGCGCCTTAAAAAAGTATTCACACCCCTTGAAATTTTCCACATTTTGTCATGTTACAACCAAAAACGTAAATGTCTTTTATTGGGATTTTATGTGATAGACCAACACAAAGTGGCACATAATTGTGAAGTGGAAGGAAAATGATAAATGGATTTCAAAATTATTTACAAATAAATATGTGAAAAGTGTGGGGTACATTTGTATGGCGCCCCCCTGAGTCAATACTTTGTAGAACCACCTTTCACTGCAATTACAGCTGCAAGTCTTTTTGGGGATGTCTCTACCAGCTTTGCACATCTAGAGAGTGACATTTTTGCCCATTCTTCTTTGCAAAATAGCTCAAGCTCTGTCAGATTGGATGGAGAGCGTCTGTGAACAACAATTTTCAAGTCTTGCCACAGATTCTCGATTGGATTTGGGTCTGGACTTTGACTGGGCCATTCTAACACATGAATATGCTTTGATCTAAACCATTCCATTGTAGCTCTGGCTGTATGTTTAGGGTCGTTGTCCTGCTGGAAGGTGAACCTTCCGCCCCAGTCTCAAGTCTTTTGCAGACTCTAAAGCCCTCTACACACGATCGGATTTCCTATGGATTTTTCCATCGGAAATCCGATGAAGCTGACTTCCATCAGTCTTGCCTACACACCATCAGTCAAAAAACCGATCGTCCCAAACGCCGTGACGTAAAACACTCCGACGAGCCAAGAAAAATTAAGTTCTATGCTTCTGAGCATGCGTCGACTTGATTTTGAGCATGCGTGGGTTTTCTATCCGATGGAGCTCCCCACAGACGATAGTAATTTGCTATCGTTTTTTTTTCCATCGGATAAATTTAAAACATGTTCTATTTTTTAACACCGGTGGAAAAAAGACCAATGGGGCCCATACACGATCGGTTTGTCCGATGGAAAAAGTCCATCGGACTGTTCATCGGTAAAACCGATCGTGTGTACACGGCTTAACAGGTTTTCTTCTAAGATTGCCCTGTATGTGGCTCCATCCATTTTCCCATCAACTCTGACCAGCTTCCCTGTCCCTGATGAAGAAAAGCATCCCCACAGCATGATGCTGCCACCACCATGTTTCACAGTGGGGATGGTGTGTTCAGGGTGATGTGCAGTGTTAGTTTTCCGCCACACAGAGCGTTTTGCTTTTAGCCCAAAATTTTCAATTTTGGTCTCATCTGACCAGAGCACCTTCTTCCACATGTTTGCTGTGTCCCCCACATGGCTTCTCACAAACTGCGAACGGGACTTCTTATTCTTTCAACAATGGCTTTCCTGACACTCCTCCATAAGTCCACGACTAATAGTTGTCATGTGGACAGATTCTCCCACCTGAGCTGTGGATCTTTGCAGATCAAAGCATATTCATGTGTTAGAATGGCCCAGTCAAAGTCCAGACCTAAATCCAATTGAGAATCTGTGGTAAGACTTGAAAATTGCTGTTCACAGACGCTATCCAGTATTTACTTTCTTAAAGCAGAGACAATGAAGAATAAAATGGTAATAGTTTTTTTTTGGAGGCCATTTTTTATGTCACATGTTTATCAATCCCTAATGTTTTGTAAAAATACACTGAAGTTCAGTTTAGTGCACACAAAGGCAATATATTACCCATAATTTTTGTAAAATATAAAAGATGAATTTGTGACGAGAAAATAGATACCCAACATATGCAACAGCAACAGGGTTTGGAATCCAAAATTGTCTATAGGCATCGCTTTAAAAGCCTTTTACAGGTCATCAGTTTAGATCTACAGTGCATCTGGAAAGTATTCACAGTGCTTCACTTTTTCCACATTTTGTTATTTTTAAAGCCTTATTCCAAAATGGATTAAATTCATTATTTTCCTCAAAATTTTACAAACAATACTCCATAATGACAACGTGAAAGAAGTTTGTTTGAAATCTTTGCAAATTTATTAAAAATAAAAAACCAAAAAGATCCCATGTACATAAGTATCACAGCCTTTGCTCAATACTTTGGTGAAGCTCCTTGGCACCAATTGCAGCCTCAAGTCTTTTGGAGTATGATGCTACAAGCTCGGCACACCTATTTTTGGGCAGTTTCTCCCATTCTTCTTTCCAGGCCTCTGAAGCTCCATCAGGTTGGATGGGGAGCGTCGGTGCACAGCCATTTTCAGATCTCTCCAGAGATGTTCCATCGGGTTCAAGTCTGGGCTCTGGTTGGACCACTCAAGGACATTCACAGAGTTGTCTCATAGTCACTCCTTTATTATCTTGACTGTGTGCTAAGGGTTGTTGACCTGTTGGAAGATGAACCTTCACCCCAGTCTGAGGTCCTCTGGAGCAGGTTTTTATCAAGGATGTCTCTGTACATTGCTGCATTCATCTTTCCCTCGATCCTGACTAGTCTCCCAGTCCCTACTGCTGAAAAACATCCCCACAGCATGATGCTTCCACCACCACCATGCTTCACTGTAGGGATGGTATTGGCCAGGTGAGGAGCAGTGCCTGGTTTCCTCCAGACAGGACACTTGCCATTCAGGCCAAAGAGTTCAATCTTTGTTTCATCAGACCAGAGAATTTTTTTTCTCATGGTCTGAGAGTCCTTCAGGTGACTTTTGGAAAACTCCAGGTGGGCTGTCATGTGCCTTTTACTGAGGAGTGACTTCCGTCTGGCCACTCTACTGTACAGACCTGATTGGTGGAGTGCTGCAGAGATGGTTGTTCTTCTGGAAGGTTCTCCTCTCTCCATAGAGAAATGCTGGAGCTCTGTCAGAGTGACCATCGGGTTTTTGGTCACCTCCCTGACTAAGACACTTCTCCCCCGATCACTCTGTTTGGCTGGGCGGCCCGCTTTAGAAAGAGTCTTGATGGTTCCAAACTTCTTCCATTTACAGATGATGGAGGCCACTGTGCTCATTGGGACCTTCAATGCTGCAGAAATGTTTCTGTACCCTTCCCCAGATCTGTGTCTCCATACAATCCTGTCTCGGAGGTCTACAGACAATTCCTTGGACTACATGGCTTGGTTTGTGTTCTGACATGCACTGTTACCTGTGGGACCTGAGTTTACCACAGGTGGACTAAAATCAAGTTGTAGAAACATCTCAAGAATGATCAGTGGAAACAGGATGTACCTGAGATCAATTTTGAGTGTCATGGCAAAGGCTGTAAATAAATGACGTTAATCGTTTTTTATTTTTAAATAAATTTGCAAAGATTTCAAACAAACTTCTTTCAGGTTGTCATTATGGGGAATTGTTTTTAGAATTTTGAAGAAAATAATGAATTTAATCAATTTTGGAAAAAGGCCGTAACATAACAAAATGTGGACAAAAAGTGAAGCGCTGTGAATACTTTCTGGATGCTCTGTATTTGGGAATAATGTCCCTAGAATTATGTCCTCATTACCGTGTTTGTGGCGATTTGTAACATGTGTAGTGCAATTGTCATTCTTTATATGTTACTTTTTTTGTATTTATTTTTGTTTACAATGAATTTTTTAGCTGTCACATAAGAGCCCATTCACAGAGGGGCAACAGACTTCCAGAGCGATTTTATGAGGCAACTCAGACACGACTTGAGTATGAATCACAGCACGACATGAGGCAACTTACAAGGCAACTCCAAGTTGCCTGCAGGACAGGAGACATTCCAGTGGCCAATCAAACAAGAATCAGCTCTGTGGGAGGGAGGGGGGAGGGAGAGCTTTGCCTGATAAATGTATGTTTTCTTCCTGGAGAGTCGCTCCTATTAAGACAGTGAGGGGCGACTCCCATTGAAATGAATGGGTACAGGTCGCCTAGGAGTCGGATTGAAGTAGTACAGGGACCTTTTTTGAAGTCGGAGCGACTGCAGTAGTGTGCATAAGGACGGCTCCATTAACTTACATTGATTTCTTCAGCCAGCGCGACCTGAGGCGACTAGGGGCGACCTGGGGCGATTTGGAGTCGGATCCAAAGACGCCCCTGTGTGAATGGGCTCTTACGGGCCAATAAATAACCCTCTGTGATACAATTTTGCTGTGACAGGTTCTCTATACTGAGACTTCGGGGATCCCCCTCCATTTCACCCACTGACACCTGCTATGCTGGTTACAAGTCCACAGATGGGACAGTGGAGCCCATGGCACATGGCAGGGGCAGTCAGGTAGGGGGAGGAGTTTCTACCTTTGGTGGGCACGTGATTGGGTGACAGACTGTTGTAATCACCCCTGGCAGGGTATGGGCCTGTGTCGAAGGTCTTTTATTTGCTTCAGATGGGTATTACATTCCCATACAAGCAGGTCAAATGCAAGTCAGAAGAAGGTCAACTGCAAGTAGATGCAGCTGTCAGTGAATATTGAATTCACTCAGAAGCCTCTCATACTAATGCCATCAATACAGCCCAAAGTCCATCTACACAAGCCCTTGTATGTTTTATCCCGACCTCAGTAAGGCCCCGTTCACACCTATGCAAATTAGTTGCGGCTTAAACCGCATCCAATTCGCATAACATTATAAAATACATCGATTTTAATGAGGCTGGTTCACATATGTGCGATGCATTCGCACTGCGCATTGCCCAAAAAAGTGTGCATTTTCTAGGCATTGTGGTACGGCTCAGGTGCGAATTCAGGGCCATTATTTCTATGCAGAGGCGGCTCTCTAATTAGGCAAATTAGGCGGTTGCCTAAGGCCTCGCACTCACAGGGGCCTCGCGGCCGCCTAATTTGCCTGTGATCAATACTAATGTCGGCGTCATCGGGTCTCTCTATTACCCCTCTCTCTTTCTCACCTCCCCCTCTCTCCCTACTTTTGCATTGGCTGAATATGTCTGATGGGTGAGGAGGGTGCCCTGGAAGTGGTACTGATCACCTGTGTGCTAGATCCGTGCATTTTCTGCAGCCATTTTTCTTGCTTGAATTATTTTTCCCATTATAGGCGTGAGTGGGGCCTCATGTCTAAGTTTTTCCTAAGGCCTCACAAAGCCTAGAGCCGCCTCTGCTTCTATGGGCACGCATCTGATTCGCAGATGTGTTCAGTTCTCATCAGGATTTCTCTCCTTCTCCTCACTACACTTCCCCCCTCCCCCTCCTCTCTCCCAGGTCACCAAGTTCGCAAGTAAAAAACGGAGATGATCTGTTGAACAGTTCTCTTATCTTTTTGCAGAGATAAGAGAGCTGGAATTTGCATGCACAAGTGTGAACCCAGCCTGACTGTTTCCTTTCCTGGACAGCTTGGCCCGTTACAGGAATGGGAAAACAGATCTGCTGTCAGGACAGAGGGTGGATATAACTCAATGATTTAAAAAAAAAAAAAAAAAAAAATCTTAAAAATCGTATTTGTTTGATTTAAATCAATTTTGATTTTTAACTAATTTATTTTAATAAAATACTTTTGGAGTAAAAGTCTATCTGAAATTTCTTGTGAAAAAAAAAAAAAGTCTATCTGAAAGTTGTCTATAAGTAAGATACATTAACCACTTAAGCCCCGGAGCATTTGGCTGGCTAAAGACCAGGCCACTTTTTGCGATTCGGCACTGCGTCGCGTTAACTGACAATTGCGCGGTCGTGCGACATGACTCCCAAACAAAATCGACGTCCTTTTTTTCCCCACAAATAGAGCTTTCTTTTGGTGGTATTTGATCACCTCTGCAGATTTTATTTTTGCGCTATAAACAAAAATAGAGCGACAATTTTGAGAAAATTACATATTTTTTACTTATTGCTATAATAAATATCCCCAAAAAATATATAAAAAAAAAACATTTTTTTTACTTAGTTTAGGCCGATATGTATTCTTCTACATATTTTTGGTAAAAAAATTTGCAATAAGCGTATATTGATTAGTTTGCGCAAAAGTTATAGCGTCTACAAAATAGGGGATAGTTTTATGGCATTTTTATTTTATTTTTTTACAAGTAATGGCGGCGATCAGCGTTTTTTATCGTGACTGCGACATTATGGCGGACACTTTTGATACCATTTTGGGACCATTATAATTTTTACAGCGATCAGTGCTATAAAAATGCACTGATTACTGTAAAAATTACACTGGCAGTGAAGGGGTTAACCTGTAGGGGGCGCTGAAGGGGCTAAGTGTGTCCTAGGGAGTGATTCTAACTTTTAGGGGGCGTGGCTACGAGTGACATGGCACTGATCGCTGTTCCTGATGAGAGGGAACAGACGATCAGTGACATGTCACTAGGAAGAACAGGGAGATGTTGTGTTTTACACTGACACGATCATGGGACACCGGCGGACATCGAGTCCGCGGGTCCCGCGGGCACAGTCACGGAGCTCATTTGCCCAGCCGTGCCATTCTGTTGACGTATAAGTTCGTGCGGCGTTCGGCAAGCAGTTAATAATTTTGTTTATTCAGCATGAAATGGAGCTTAGTTATGTAGCATGAGGCTGTATGTTCTGCAATATTTGAATGTTTGGTAAGCTCATTCAATGAATACAAGCTGAGATAATATGCTCTGCATTGATGCATTCACACAATTTCACAGTAACCATGAGATAAAACAAAGTTCAGGAATGTTTCTTTATCCCATTGTTTTGCAAATCTATGTACACTACAAACTGTATGATTGAATCAGTTCTGATATCGCTGTTTTACTAACCTGACAGCTTATTATTCTAAATAGTAAACCTTTATTTTGTTTGCAAGTATTAAAGATTCTAACTACCAGCAAGACTGAGTACTTACATTTAAAGAGCACCTGTCATTTCAGATTCATCATGGCAGCGCCTGTTAGCGGGCATCCACTCACCTGCTACCGCCACGTCCCTCACCTTGTTGTGTCACTGCAGCATCACCAGCCGTCCCATTAAAGTGAATTAAACTGTCGGTGAGTCAACAGCGGGTCAGAGGAGGAGCCGCTGCGGGACAGAGATGACAGTTGCTCTTTAAAAATTATGATTAAATCAAGTCTTTTTACTAGTGATTTAAATCAAATCCACCCTGTGTCAGGATCAACAGGATATAAATCTGTGTTACAGGGGGGACTGCTATGTTAGGTCCTCATAGTGGAAACTTGCATTCTCACCTTTTATTTTTTTAAACGCGATTCTCATGTGAAAACGCGTGTCGCGCATAGGGCAGCCCATTCACTGGAATAGGCTGCCCTATGTGCGGTTGTTGTTCTAAAATCGCTCAGGGACCAATTTGTGTCCCTGAGCCAGGAGCGATTTTACGCACAAAATGTGGCAAAATAGCATGACATTTGAATGGCATCTAAATGCGCGTCGTGCGTTTTTGCCACAATTTGGAATCGCGGGCAGAATTAAAACTGTAGATTCTGAGGCTGTCATTGTGATTCTGGCTTCACCAATGAGTCACCAACATTTGGCACTATGCATAGGTTGTGCGCAGCCTGTTGCATTAGGGTGTGCACCTGAAAGCTCAAAAACACGGTACCGATCTCTCACTGTGTTCATTCAGAAATGGAAGGGGCCGGTAAATGACATTACCCCTTCCCCCACTCATCCTGAAATATCATCTATGTGTGCTCACTGCAGTAGCCAATGGGAGAGGAGGGAAGCCAGCCATGCTGTGGGAGGGGACACCGGGCAGCAGGGGGAATCTGCACTGCAGGGAGTGATTAGGGTGTTCCTTGGCACACCCTGTGTGCACGCCTATGGCACTGTATCAGAAAGCTGAGCAGAGGAATTCTGGAAAATTCTGTATTATGGTAAAACTTAACCCAGATGCTTCCACTCTCAATGGAGCAACAAATATCCAATATGTGAACTGCTTATGGCAATATGCATAATTGGACTACTTTACATTTAAAAATGCCTTTATTTTCGAAAAAAAAAATAATGTAATAAATTATTTTTTCTTCTCTCTACAGGTAATTATGCTAAAAATGATCTTCAATCATACCTCAGTTGAAAATTGCGGGCCACCTTTGGCGTCACAAAGCCCAGAAGTGCAAAAAGACTGTAACTTTTTTTTGACGGCCATACGCCTGGCCTCCCTCAACCAAATACTTGACCCTTGGGTTTACCTCTTGCTCCGGCAAATTCTACTTAGAAAGTTTTGCCAAGTAGCGAACGCCGTGTCAAATTGCTCCACTGATGCCCACAAAGATCAGGCAATAATATTAACTACAGAGGTGAAAAAACCAGAAGGCTGACACATATTTATGAAGACCTTGCATGCTGAAAAGGAAAAAATATTTCAAGGGTAAATCAACCCCCCAAACAGATTGCGGTTGGCAGGATGAATCGGCCATTGAGTGCTTTTATGGAAGGATCTGGGAGCCAAGAGCTTACAATCAGGTCCCACACTTGCTGAGCAAGGAACTTCAGAAGTGAGACTTCAACATCAGATCCCTCAACTCCACCCAACTGCTGCAGCCCACCCAACAACTTCACCCACCTAGTGCCACCTGTCTTGATGCTGCACTTCGTTTTCACACCCCACCAGCTCTACTCACCACCAGCGTGGATCAGTTGCATTCAGTGCTCGGGGAAATTAGCAATTTGCTTCTCATATCAGTCTTTGAAACATTTTTGAAGGCTGTGGAATGCCGTGTTTCAATTTAGAATTGATGTTATAGAGCAGTACACATTTGTGTCTATTGTTCCTTTCGCAATGCATTGCTTTGCTATTATACCTACACATATGCAATTGCGAATGCAACTCAAACATGGCTCAAACTAATCTCAGGCTGACTTCAAATGCAAGCCATTTTCAATGTTTGTCTTACTTCTAACTTGAATGTGAAGGTGTGCATTAGCTTACATTGTGCTGGTTATGCAATCATGTGACAGTTTGGTGGCATTCAGACTGCTTTCAGAATCACTATATCAGAGATTTCCAACCAGGGGTCCATGGAACCTTTGGGTTCCCCCAGAAGTTGCTAGGGGTTCCTTGAGCTATGGCTGATTGACCTACCATCTGATGGTGCATGCATTATTCTGAAGGCCTACACCACTTTACAAAGTGATATGCAACCAGTGATCTTTAGCTGTCTGAAAGAGTGGTATTCTGATCCCCAATATAAAGAGAATCCTTTCCCATGACCACCAGTGTAAAGAGCATTCTTCCCCCTGTCCACCAGTGTAAGGAACATTCTTCCCCCTGTCCACCAATGTAAGGATCATTCTTCCCCCTGTCCACCAATGTAAGGAACATTCTTCCCCCTGTCCACCAATGTAAGGAGCATTCTTCCCCCTGTCCACCAATGTAAGGAACATTCTTCCCCCTGTCCACCAATGTAAGGAACATTCTTCCCCCTGTCCACCAATGTAAGGAGCATTCTTCCCCCTGTCCACCAATGTAAGGAGCATTCTTCCCCCTGTCCACCAATGTAAGGAGCATTCTTCCCCCTGTCCACCAATGTAAGGAGCATTCTTCCCCCTGTCCACCAATGTAAGGAGCATTCTTCCCATTGACCACCAATATAAGGAGCATTCTTCCCATTGACTACAAATATAAGGAGCATTCTTCCCATTGACTACCAATGTAAGGAGCATTCTTCCCATTGACCCCCAGTGTAAGGAGCATTCTTCCCATTGAGTACCAATATAAGGAGCATTCTTCCAATTGACTACCAATATAAGGAGCATTCTTCCCATTGAATACCAATGTAAGGAGCATTCTTCCCATTGACCCCCAGTGTAAGGAGCATTCTTCCCATTGAGTACCAATATAAGGAGCATTCTTCCCATTGAGTACCAATATAAGGAGCATTCTTCCCCCTGTCCACCAATGTAAGGAGCATTCTTCCCCCTGTCCACCAATGTAAGGAGCATTCTTCCCCCTGTCCACCAATGTAAGGAGCATTCTTCCCATTGACCACCAATGTAAGGAGCATTCTTCCCATTGACCACCAATATAAGTAGCATTCTTCCCATTGACTACCAATGTAAGGAGCATTTTTCCCATTGACTACCAATATAAGGAGCTTTCTTCCCATTGAATACCAATGTAAGAAGCATTCTTCCCATTGACCACCAATGTAAGGAGCATTCTTCCCATTGACTACCAATGTAAGGAGTATTCTTCCCATTGATTACCAATGTAAGGAGCATTCTTCCCATTGACTACCAATGTAAGGAGCATTCTTCCCATTGACCCCCAGTGTAAGGAGCATTCTTCCCATTGACCCCCAGTGTAAGGAGCATTCTTCCCATTCACCACCAGTGTAAGGAGCATTCTTCCTATTGACCCCCCAGTGTAAGGAACATTCTTCCTATTGACCACCAGTGTAATGCCCCGTACACACAAGCGGTTTTTCCGTCTGAAAAAAAAACAATGGTTTTCCCGACGGAATTCCTCTCAAGCCTGCCTTGCATACACACGGTCACACAAAAGTTCGGTGAACTTTTGACTGCCAAGAACGCAGTGACGTAAAAGACTACGACGAGCCGAAAAAATTAAGTTCTATGCTTCTGAGCATGCGTCGATTTATTTCTGAGCATGCGTGTTTTTTTTTTCCCGTCGGAAAAGCATACAGATGAACGGTTTTCCCGCTAGGATTTTTTCCTGATAGGAAAAAAGAGATCCTGCTCTCTTTTTTTTTTCCAGCAGTTTTCCTGTGGGAAAAAGTCAGATGGAGCATACACACGGTCGGGATTCCCAACGAAAAGCTCTCATCTGACTTTTTCTGACGGGAAAACTGGTCATGTGTACGGGGCATTAGGAGCATTCTTCCCATTGACCCCCAGTGTAAGGAACATTCTTCCCATTGACCCCCAGTGTAAGGAGCATTCTTCCCCCTGTCCGCCAATGTAAGGAACATTCTTCCCCCTGTCCACCAATGTAAGGATCATTCTTCCCCCTGTCCACCAATGTAAGGAACATTCTTCCCCCTGTCCACCAATGTAAGGAACATTCTTCCCCCTGTCCACCAATGTAAGGAACATTCTTCCCCCTGTCCACCAATGTAAGGAGCATTCTTCCCCCTGTCCACCAATGTAAGGAGCATTCTTCCCCCTGTCCACCAATGTAAGGAGCATTCTTCCCCCTGTCCACCAATGTAAGGAGCATTCTTCCCCCTGTCCACCAATGTAAGGAGCATTCTTCCCATTGACCACCAATATAAGGAGCATTCTTCCCATTGACTACAAATATAAGGAGCATTCTTCCCATTGACTACCAATGTAAGGAGCATTCTTCCCATTGACCCCCAGTGTAAGGAGCATTCTTCCCATTGACCCCCAATGTAAGGTGCATTCTTCCCATTGACTACCAATATAAGGAGCATTCTTCCCATTGAATACCAATGTAAGGAGCATTCTTCCCATTGACCCCCAGTGTAAGGAACATTCTTCCCATTGACCCCCAGTGTAAGGAGCATTCTTCCCATTGAGTACCAATATAAGGAGCATTCTTCCCATTGAGTACCAATATAAGGAGCATTTTTCCCCCTGTCCACCAATGTAAGGAGCATTCTTCCCCCTGTCCACCAATGTAAGGAGCATTCTTCCCCCTGTCCACCAATGTAAGGAGCATTCTTCCCCCTGTCCACCAATGTAAGGAGCATTCTTCCCATTGACCACCAATGTAAGGAGCATTCTTCCCATTGACCACCAATATAAGTAGCATTCTTCCCATTGACTACCAATGTAAGGAGCATTTTTCCCATTGACTACCAATATAAGGAGCTTTCTTCCCATTGACTACCAATGTAAGAAGCATTCTTCCCATAGACTACCAATGTAAGGAGCATTCCTCCCATTGACTACCAATATAAGGAGCATTCTTCCCATTGACTACCAATGTAAGGAGCATTCTTCCCATTGATTACCAATGTAAGGAGCATTCTTCCCATTGACTACCAATGTAAGGAGCATTCTTCCCATTGACCCCCAGTGTAAGGAGCATTCTTCCCATTCACCACCAGTGTAAGGAGCATTCTTCCTATTGACCCCCCAGTGTAAGGAACATTCTTCCTATTGACCACCAGTGTAATGCCCCGTACACACAAGCGGTTTTTCCGTCTGAAAAAAAAACAATGGTTTTCCCGACGGAATTCCTCTCAAGCCTGCCTTGCATACACACGGTCACACAAAAGTTCGGTGAACTTTTGACTGCCAAGAACGCAGTGACGTAAAAGACTATGACGAGCCGAAAAAATTAAGTTCTATGCTTCTGAGCATGCGTCGATTTGTTTCTGAGCATGCGTGTTTTTTTTTCCCGTCGGAAAAGCATACAGATGAACGGTTTTCCCGCTAGGATTTTTTCCTGATAGGAAAAAAGAGATCCTGCTCTCTTTTTTTTTCCAGCAGTTTTCCTGTGGGAAAAAGTCAGATGGAGCATACACACGGTCGGGATTCCCAACGAAAAGCTCTCATCTGACTTTTTCCGACGGGAAAACTGGTCATGTGTACGGGGCATTAGGAGCATTCTTCCCATTGACCCCCAGTGTAAGGAACATTCTTCCCATTGACCCCCAGTGTAAGGAGCATTCTTCCCCCTGTCCGCCAATGTAAGGAACATTCTTCCCACTGACCGCCAATGTAAGGAGCATTCTTCCCCCTGTCCACCAATGTAAGGAACATTCTTCCCCCTGTCCACCAATGTAAGGAACATTCTTCCCCCTGTCCACCAATGTAAGGAACATTCTTCCCATTGACCCCCAGTGTAAGGAGCATTCTTCCCACTGACCGCCAATGTAAGGAGCATTCTTCCCACTGACCGCCAATGTAAGGAGCATTCTTCCCACTGATCACCAATGTAAGGAACATTCTTCCCCCTGTCCACCAATGTAAGGAACATTCTTCCCCCTGTCCACCAATGTAAGGAACATTCTTCCCCCTGTCCACCAATGTAAGGAACATTCTTCCCCCTGTCCACCAATGTAAGGAGCATTCTTCCCCCTGTCCACCAATGTAAGGAGCATTCTTCCCCCTGTCCACCAATGTAAGGAGCATTCTTCCCCCTGTCCACCAATGTAAGGAGCATTCTTCCCCCTGTCCACCAATGTAAGGAGCATTCTTCCCCCTGTCCACCAATGTAAGGAGCATTCTTCCCACTGATCACCAATGTAAGGAGCATTCTTCCCCCTGTCCACCAATGTAAGGAGCATTCTTCCCACTGATCACCAATGTAAGGAGCATTCTTCCCCCTGTCCACCAATGTAAGGAGCATTCTTCCCCCTGTCCACCAATGTAAGGAGCATTCTTCCCCCTGTCCACCAATGTAAGGAGCATTCTTCCCCCTGTCCACCAATGTAAGGAACATTCTTCCCCCTGTCCACCAATGTAAGGAACATTCTTCCCCCTGTCCACCAATGTAAGGAACATTCTTCCCACTGAACCCCAATGTAAGGAGCATTCTTCCCTCTGCCCCTCAATGTAAGGAACATTCTTTCCAGTGGGTTTAGAAGGGGTTCCTCAAAACCTGAAAATTTATTAAAGCGTTCCTCAGGGGTAAAAAAAAAAAAAAAGGTGGAGAAAAGCTACAATAAATGTTCATAAATGGGGTGGATATGGATTAAAATGACCTCAGAGTCACTTGAAAAGGCATTTTTGATTGACTTGCGCCCCACTTTTTGTAACCTGCTTACTTGAAACCAGGAAACCTCCAAGACTGAAAGTTAACTGAAAATACCAAAATGTTCTTGTATATGGCCAGCCTGGTTTTGGATAAGGTTTGGGTTTGAATTGTTTGCACCTGTTACAATCTGATTGTTTAATCTTCTTTAGATACACTAACAAATGTGTAGTGCAAGGGCCTACCTAATGGGCTGTAAAATATATACCGTATATACTCGAGTATAAGCCGAGTTTTTCAGCACATTTTTTTGTGCTGAAAATGCCCCCCTCGGCTTATACTCGAGTCTGTGTCCATCTTCAACTTTGTGCGCCTGATCCCCAAGCTTGGCACACATGTAGCCAAACTCTTCCTCTACAGGTGTGCAAAGTTTTTTTGTCCGGGGGACCTACGGCCGGGGAGCACCGATTTTTCAAAGCCGGGCACCCCTTCCATAGACTTCTATGTTAAACATCAGTCTAGTCACACAGCACTGGAGATCAAGTAGGGAGATTGGACACAGTGAGGCATGGACACAGTGAGGCATGGACACAGTGAGGCATGGACACCGTGAGGCAAAGTGAGACACAGTGAGGCATGGACACAGTGAGGCATGGACACAGTGAGGCAAAGTGAGGCACAGTGAGGCATGCAGATGGACACCCTAGGCTTATACTCGAGTCAATAATTTTCCCCAGTTTTTTTGTGGTAAAATTAGGTGCCTCGGCTTATATTCGGGTCGGCTTATACTCGAGTATATACGGTAGATTGATTGCAACATGTATGGCAGGTTTAGGTGTCCTTCCACTTTAAAGGGCAGTACCCTCTGACAGCTGCTGGCATCAGGGGTCATGCACAGACACTAAAACGTTCCCAGCAATAACACAAACCAATGGATGATTAATCTTTTCAGCCCCTGACTACCTAAATATATTTTTTTGGTGGTCTGAGCCTGTGTGAGATCAATCCACCAACACTTCTGTTTTGGATCATCCAGCACTCTTAAAGCCCCACACCAGCCAAAATGTTTTATTTGTTTCCAATAGGGCATTAAAGGGATAGAACATGTTGTTGTTTTATTTTTTTTATGGTCATCTGTATCCATGTTGAGGAAGTTTCTTTCCCTGATGGGGTATCTCTAATGCCGCGTACACACGATCAAAATTTCCGACAACAAATGTTCGATGGGAGATTTTGGTCGGATATTCCGACCGTGTGTATCCAATTCTGACGCACAAAAGTTCTACGTATGCTCGGAATCAATTTGACGCATGCTCTGAATCATTGTACTTCATTTTTCTCGGCTCGTCGTAGTGTTGTACGTCTCCGTGTCCTTGACGTTCGGAATTTCCGAGCAACATTTGTGCGACCGTGTGTATGCAAGACAAGTTTGAGCCAACATCCGTCGGAAAAAAAATCCACGGTTTTGTTGTCGGAAATTCTGATCGTGTGTACGCGACATTAAACAGGGAAACAGACAAAAACACATTTAGTAGAATGAGAAAAGTTTATAGTATTTGAAATTATAATACTGTTTTTATTGCTTTCAGTGCCTTAAGCCCCCTCCCCCTTGTACGGATGTCACTGGAAATGAGGGAAAATCCTCCCCAATGGGGCAATAGGGTCGCAGACATGAATAAAAATCTTGGGGTACACACATAGCAGGTGCCAGATCTCCAGTACAGTGGAACTTCGGATTACAAGCATAATCTGTTCCAGGAGAATGCTCGTAATCAAAAGTACTCGCAAATCAAAGCGAGTTTCCTCATAGAAGTCAATGGAAACTAAAATAATTGGTTTCGCATTGATTTTAATGGCATGCAATACCGCATGTGGCCAGAGGTGGGGGGCACCGGAGAGCCTCGGAAACACCCGGAAAGGCCCGAGGACAGCTCGGCTGAACTCGGAAAGGCTCGGGAATGGAGTATTTCCGAGGTTTCCTGAGCATTTCTAAACAGATCCGATCGGCTCCACTCGCCTCCGGGCCCCCACCTCAGGCCAAACGAGTCAGGTTTTTTTTTAAATACAGTGCTCGTATTGCAAAACGCTCGCTAACCATGTTACTCACAATCCGAGGCTCCACTGTAATTCGAAAGACCTCATTGATCAAGCTGAGTCACTTTGGTTAGGCTACTCACACCCCAAGGGAAGAGGGGTCTGCAGAGAAGTCTAAACACACGAGAAGCAGTAAAGCCCTGTACACACGATCGGATTTACAGATGAAAACACTCTGATGGATTTTTTTTCATCGGACAAATCGATCGTGTGTGGGCCCCATCGGTCTTTTTTCCATCGGTGTCAAAAAATAGAACGTTTTAAATTTTTCCGATGGATAAAAAACCGATAGCAAATTCCGATCGTCTATGGGCAAGTCCATCGGATAAAAAACCCACGCATGCTCAGAATCAAGTCGACGCATGCTCAGAAGCATTGAACTTCATTTTTCTCGGCTCATCGGAGTGTTTTACGTCACCGCGTTTGGAATGGTCGGTTTTTTGACTGATGGTGTGTGGGCAAGACTGATGGAAGACAGTTTCATCGGATTTCCGATGGAAAAAACCATCGGATTAGAATCCATAGGATATCCGATCGTGTGTACAGGGCTTAAGAGTATCACATTAATGATCAAAGAGTCAAAAATGTATTTTTTTTTAGTTACTCAGTGGGATAAGACCCAACACGTTCCTGGGATTTAGACCCTTCAAGCTTTGTGTTGAAGCCCTGATGAAGGGGAAGTGTCTGAACCTCCATAACATGTTGAATGGTATCCCACTAAATATCTAATAAGCAAAAAATGTTGGACCTTTTAACGATCAGTGTGGCACTCTACTAATTATTACATACTAAGAAATAAAAGCCTGACATATATTGTAACTCCCCCATTCTATCCAAAAGTAAAAAAAGTTTTGATCTGGGCTTTAACCACATCAATACTGGGCACTTTCGCCCCCTTCCTTCCCATGCCAATTTTCAGCTTTCAGCGCTCTTTCAATGACAATTGCACGGTCATGCTACGCTGTACCCAAATTACATTTTTATCATTTTGTTTGCACAAATAGAGTTTTCTTTTGGTGGTATTTATTCACAACTCTGTTTATTATTTTTTTGCGATTTAATTGAAAAAAGAGCGGGAATTTGGAAAAAACATTTTTTTAATAGAAATACAATAAAATCGAACTTTGTCAGAAATTTAAGCCAAAATGTATTCTGCTACATGTCTTTGGTAAAAAAAAATTCTGTTAAGTGTATAATAATTGGTTTGTGTGATCACGGACAGATGCACGCAAATGATCATGTACGGATGTGCTCAGGTGATCACGGACATATGTGTGCAGATGATCATTGGGACATATGATTTTACTGTTACATATGTGGGGGACAGGTGTTTTTACTATGTGGGGACATGTGTTTTTTACACTGTGTGTGTTACTAGGCTGGTGATCAGTGTGTAAAAAGCTGTAAAAAACAACTCATAGCAGAGAAAGGAAGCCGCTCAGGTGTAGATATCCTCCAAGTAATTGCTTCTTCCCAACAACCACGGGTGCAGGCAATGCAAACTCGAGCAAAGCAAAAGAACAAATCTTCTGGACAGCAGCACTCCGAATAAAAGCCTTTATTTTGTAAAAAATTGAAAATACAAAAATCACACTGCAGGTCACAGCACACTGGTCAAGCTGACGCGTTTCACACTGTCCTAGTGTTTAATCATAGCTATTGGATTTTTTACAAAATAAAGGCTTTTATTCGGAGTGCTGCTGTCCAGAAGATTTGTTCTTTTGCTTTGCTCAAAAAACAGCTCATACTCACTGATCACCAGCCGGCTGCAGCGATCCGCTCTCCTCTCACCGACAACTAATGTGGGAGGAGAGGAGAGCCGATCGCCTAGCAACCGGCTCTCTGATTACATCACATGACTGCTGTGATTGGACACGGCCGTCATGTGATCAGGAGGGCCAATCACAGAGCCCTCCTGCCGATCTGAGATGCACCGTGTCCGGGTGACACGAGCGCATCGGGATCGCGCCGTTGCGCGGGCTCACGCGCGATCCCCCTCCTTCTGAGAGACGTTCCTGAACGTCCACTCAGAAGGAGAGAGCACCCACCCAGCCGTACATATGCAGTGGCCAGGTGAGAAGTGGTTAAGGACACTATAGAATATCTGATGGAATTCCCTAGCATGCACACCTTATGCCGCAAGCAAGATGTCTCTCTTTTCTTGTTGGATTATTTCATGGAAAGTGCAACATTTGGAGTGAAACACGAAGAACTACACAGGTAACCCAAGACCTCATGGTGGATCGGATAGAGCTGTGGTGGGGAAACCTTGCAGCTGGGAGCCACAAGTAAGGCATAAAACCCAGCTGATGACTCCGTTCACTAGACTCCATTTACAACTTGGTCATCACTTTTGGATGGAATGACACTTTAAATATAAATCTAAGTTCAAATGTGAAAAAAAGGGCCTAAAGGCCCATCGTTCCAGAGATGGAATCCAAAGCTGCTAAGATGGACAATTTTTACTTCTCTGTGCCAAAAGTCTAACGTGTGCGTATTTAAATGAACTGCGATGCATCATATATTTCCATACATTCTATTCTGCCTGTATATTGGAGGTTACGTTGTGCGAGAAGAAGGAATACGAGCCGAGCTACTGATGCATGTCGTATGAAGAACCCGGTGAATGCCTGACAAGCGCAACCAAAGAGTTTTGTTTCCGGCAGTGTCTAATTAGTGCATGACAAAGTCTGTATGATGAAATAATGCAGGGAAATAAAAGATTGTCAGACCGAGCCTCGGAGTATGTATTACTCAGGAAAATCATTTTTTCTTAATGACAGAACCTGAGGGGGATGAGAAAGACACAGAAAACCTAATAAAGCATTTATTAGAAAAGAGGATGATGGGTATAAGCACTGCATGATTGCACTCAGTGAATCTACATGGTGGAAAAATAAGTCGCTTCTCTGATATGATATGCGGTATTTCTATTGCTACATAAAAAATGTACCTCTAAGATTTAAAGTGGTTTAAATTTTTACATAACCCCAGTGAAGTGACTAGCCTCAGGTGATACACAAAGATGAAACACATCCTCCTGCATATGCTGTACCTACTTATCTGCTGCCCTCTACGCCATTCAAACTACACAGACCAAAGGCTATTTATCAGCATGTGGGGGTGAGGATCTGATGTCACACACTGAACAGCATAGAGCACAGAGCTGAGTGTAATTTGAGACCCGAGTGGAGGGAAAGGATACACCCCCCTCTACACAGTCTCATAGGGAAACATGCACAGCTAAGGCTGTCAACCATAGTTACATAGGGTGGGGATCTGATGTCACACACTGCACAGAGCTGAGTGTAATTTGAGACCTGAGTGGAGGGAAAGGATACACCCCCTTCTACACAATCTCATAGGGAAACATGCACAGCTAAGGCTGTCAATCATAGTTACATAGGGTGGGCATCTGATGTCACACACTGCACAGAGCTGAGTGTAATTTGAGACCTGAGTGGGGGGAAAGGATACACCCCCTTCTACACAGTCTCATAGGGAAACATGCACAGCTAAGGCTGTCAACCATAGTTACATAGTTAGTCAGGTTGAAAAAACACACAAGTCCATCTAGTTCAACCATAAAAAAAAACCTGAGTGGAGGGAAAGGATACACCCCCCTCTACACAGTCTCATAGGGAAACATGCACAGCTAAGGCTGTCAACCATAGTTACATAGGGTGGGGATTTGATGTCACACACTGCACAGAGCTGAGTGTAATTTGAGACCCGAGTGGAGGGAAAGGATACACCCCCTTCTACACAGTCTCATAGGGAAACATGCACAGCTAAGGCTGTCAACCACAGTTACATAGTTAGTCAGGTTGAAAAAAGACACAAGTCCATCCAGTTCAACCATAAAAATACAAAAAATATCGTACAATCCCATATACCCAATTCTATACCCACAGTTGATCCAGAGGCAAAAAAAACAGCAGAGCATGATCCAATTTGCTACTGCAGGGGAAAAAATTCCTTCCTGATCCCCCGAGAGGCAATCGGATTTTCCCCGGATCATCTTTACCTATAACCACCTTTTGTATGTTGGAGGGTGGGCAGGTCATCCCCCAGAATTCTGTGGTGTCAGTGTAACCTGTCAGAAGTGACTCATGCAAATAGCAGAGGGAAGGGAGAGCAGAAAAGAACAACACTTGGTGCTTTGGATTGAGGCTAGTACACACTATAGAAGGATATGCTTCTTTCTCTTTTTTTTTCATTTTAGAAGTTTACAACCATTTTAAACCTAAAAAAAAAATGGTGACAGGTAGCATTGGTCATTATTGGTCTTTATTCATCTCTTCAGTCAATAACCCTTCCCTATGCTTGCTAGTGTTTATGTACACTGAGCGGCACACTTGCACCCCTGTGTACATTTACAGCACCGCTTTGTGCCATGATGTGAATCTCAGGTGAATGAGCAAGAGTGATGTCATTATGACTTGGCCATCTATACAGCCAAAGAGTCAAAAGGAAGACTGGGAGAAGAGGGCAGTGCCTGTGACCGACAAGAGCACTGGTGGGGACCGAAAATTGTTTCTGATGGATCTACTTTAAAGTGATTTTTCTTCAAACAAGCAGATCCGTGATTGAAATATAATATAGGTGGATCCTACTCTAGTCTTAGGCTGCTACCTCCCTGATAGCAGCAAAGGGGCACTCACCCACCAGAAGGTACATTCTTGGATGTGTACGGAGGAGTGCCTGGTACTAAAGTTTATCTCACATGAAGGACTTTTTTTACGTTTTTATTAACATCAACTGCTCAAGCCCTGAAGACGAGAGGGGCTTTTATCCCCTAATCGGCTGGCTGTATTTGATGCTCTCATCCTTTAAATGTATATTAACGTCCTTAAAATGAGATGAATTTTTGGACCAGGTGCTCCTCAGTACACATCCAAGAATATATGTCCAGCCAGCTGGCATTATTAAGTGCAATGCAGGGCCAACTGTTGGTCCTGTATTGTATGTGAGAATGGTGAGCATCGGAAAATGGTACCAAAAGCCTGCAGATCATAGAGTAGGGCAAGTATTACATATTATTCCTGAATGAAAAGCTTTCTATGAATGGGGGAGGTGGACCAATCATTCACGCACCCATCCTCCTTCCAAAGAACGCTTTTCATTGATCAAAGCTATAGTACAACTTCTATGAGTGGAGGGGGGGGGGGGGTTGTTGCCATTTTTTATGAAGTGCCTATGACAGGTCTAGTGGCTGTAATAACCCCCCTGTAGTACTAAAAGATTGCCTGTGGGGGGCAGAGGATAGTTGAACTAGACCAACAGCCACCAGTACAAGGAACACGTCTCATTAAATGTAGGTACTGCTCTTTGTGCTGAGTTTTAAAGGAAAACATTTAACTATGACCTGTATTGAAATTCTCGGAGAGCCGCTCTAAGGCACTAAAACCCCTGCTCCAGTGATCCACACTGATATGGATGCCAGCTTCTCTAATACTCATTGAGAAGTATCATGAATAAACAATGTAAATGTGCCCACTCCCAACAGCCTGATCTCAGATAATAGTAAGGAGCGGGCTTAGCCTCGGCTCCTCCCAAGCCATGCCCACTCGTGCATTTCACCTCACCCAGGGCTTAGTCGTAGACTTCTATGACTAAGCCCTTGGGGAAGGGTAAAGTGCACCAGGGGCTGTGGCTGGGGAGGAGCTGAGGCTAAGGCCCCTTTCACACTGGGGCGGGCAGGTGCGGTGGCGGTATAGCAGCGTGATTTTCAGCACTGCTATATCGTCGTTCTTACCGCGGTATGCGGCCGCTAGGGGGTGAATTTAACCCCTGCTAGCGGCCGAAAAAGGGTTAATACCGCCCGCAAACCGCGGCTATTGCCGCGGTTTGCGGGCGGTATTACCGCGGTGTCCCATTGATTTCAATGGGCAGCCGCGGTAAAGGAGCGGTGAACACACCGCTCCTTCACCACTGTAAAGAAGCGGCTAGCAGGACTTTTGGAGCGGTCCTGCTAGCACACCGCTTCAGTGTGAAAGCCTTCGGGCTTTCACATTGAAGGCTACAGGCACAAATTTTTCATGCGGTATAATAGCGCTAATATTAGCGCTAAACCGCATGAAAAATGCCCCAGTGTGAAAGGGGCCTAAGTCCGTTCCTTACTATTATCTGAGATCCGGCTGTTGAGAGTGCAGCCTTGTTAAATAGTTAAAACATTTAACTAATCTTAGAATTTAAAGGAATGTGGTGTTACTTATATTTCTCTAGTTCTGCTGTTTAGTAATTATTGCCACCTCTAATGCCCCATACACACGATCGTTTTTCATGCCGTTAAAAATGCCATTTTTAAAAATGGGCATTAAAACCGATCGTGTGTATGCTCCAGAGCATTTTTAACGACGTGAAAAACGGGCATTAAAAATTTGCAGCTGAATTACAGGCAGCCAACAATGGCTTAGTGGACAATCTATAAAATTAAAGGTCTAATTTCTTGTCTCTATTGTTTCCCACATCATATAGAGCAGTGGTTCTCAACCTTCTAGTGCCGTGACCCCTGGATAAAATTTCCCAAGTTGCAGGGACCCCTAACAGTAAAATTATTATCGTAGCGTGGGTTGTCAGCAAGGCAAGACAAGTAATTTGCGCCTCTAACCCACGGACATTTAGCGCTCCCTGAGTGCCTTCCACTCGTATATTATTAAAACCCCTTATGGTACATTTTAGGATGTACCACTCGTTCTCTTCTCCTTTCTTTCCCTTTTATATCTCTCTATCCTAATTTCTTGTTTTTTTCCCCCCATCCATCTCTCTAGCCGTCTTTCTTGTTCTTTCTCTTATTCTTTCTCTCCCCGTTTTTTTTTCCTCCCCCTCTATCCTCTCCCTTCCATGTATTCTCTATTTTTATTCCGTCTCTTACTCCTGGGTGGGGGGGAGTTGGGATCAGTGGCAGTGCTGGCGGGGAGTTCTGATCAGCCAACTTAGGTGCTCTTCGTCAAGGTCAAGGCTGATCTGAGAACTGTAGTGGGGACTTTTAATGGCAACTATAATCACATTACTCTTGTTCATCACTGTGTCTCCAACTTTGTGGTGTCTTGTAGCAGTGACACCTATCCCGAAATCAGGAGATAGGGTCTCCTTCAGACTCTCCCACTTCACATTCCTCACCAGTCAGCTGACCTCTAGTCTCTGCTCCCCAGCCATGCCGTGAACTGAATGGGAGGCTGAGTTGGCGCCCGCAGGCTACAGGAAGAGCCCAGCTGGGGGATCACAGGCTCCAGGGACAGCCCTGCTGGGCGGCCTCAAAAAGGCTGGCGGTGTGGGTTTCAGGAACAGCCCAGGATTCGGTGACCCCTGGAAAAATCATCATTTGACCCCAGAGGGGGTCCCGACCCCCAGGTTGAGAACCACTGATATAGAGGAAGTTGACATATACAGTACATATGGAGACACTCCACCCTCCATGTGTTCCAAGCTTTCTCCAGATAAACATGTTGCTTGGATGTTCTTCTTTCAACCATCTTGTGACCAGGAACTCGCTCAGTAGGATTCGATTTTGGGAACATTAACATAAAACATATGTGATACGTTATCTACTTCTGATTTTCTTATTCTTCTTGAGCCTAGGAACGTGCTGAAATTTTCTTAAACCTTTGACATAGTGTCCTCCAGACATCCATCCTGAAACTCACCACCTATACATATGGTTCACCTTGCCACATCTGTTTCCTATTATCCATTTCAGCAGCGATCTTCTGAGGAAAAATCGTCTTATTTTTAAGTAACATTCCATTCAAACTGAAAGATGTGGAACATACAGTACATGCTAAGGACACAGCCTACGAACCTTGGTTTAGATACACCAAGGTCTAAAAACTTTGGATTGCCAGTAACACTGTGTCTTGGGAACACCTAATTCCCAGCCTGTGGTTCTGTTCATCGAGGATTCTAATCTCTGCCTATAAAAGCCTCTGTGATCTAATGCTGCACATCCATTATTATAAAAGCAACTAACAATACCTTTCCTCTTCATCTAAACAATTCCATAGTTTGCATAAAGAGAAATGTTAAAATTAAAAAAAGATGGAGCACTAGAAACGCAGCTAGTGCAATATGGATATAGTTCCAAGGTCCAGGTGTGCCAGTATGCAAAGTTCATTCACTCCTGAGACCAGACCAGGGTTCAGGGGTTCTGGTATGTATCAGTGTGGACAGCCAGCTGTAGAGAGCAGAAGCGACTCTGTGGATATGGGTGAGAGAGAGCTAGAGAGAGGAGCGGCGCCACTCTGAGTGCAGTATGTCAGTTAAAACTCAATGTTTAATAAAAGCAAGATCAACTCACATTTTGGTGAGATATAATGTGCATGGCATAAGTAGCTTGGGCTCCTGTAGTCTAGTTGGGCAGCGGTGGTGGCATATGCCTGATGAAGGAGAATGCATGTTCTGAACGCAAGCTCGACTACGCCTCCCGTCCATCACCGCTGACGTGCTTGTTGTGTGACGTCTTCAGCCTCAGAGCCTCAGCAACCACCAGAGCCGTCGGGAACTGCTGACCACTAGGGATGAGCCGAACACCCCACTGTTCGGGTTCGCACCAGAACCTGCGAACAATACCTAAAGTTTGTGTGAACTTTAGAACCCTATTAAATACAATGGACTCGAACGTTCAAAATCAAAAGTGCTAATTATAAAGGCTAATATGCAAGTTATTGTCATAAAAAGTGTTTGGGGACCCGGGTCCTGTCCCAGGGGACGTGTATCAATGCAAAAAAAAGTTTTAAAAACTGCAGTTTTTTCGGGAGCAGTGATTTTAATAATGCTTAAAGTGAAAAATAAAAAGTGAAATATTCCTTTAAATTTCGTACCTGGGGGGGTGTGTATAGTATGCCTGTAAAGCAGCGCTTGTTACCCGTGCTTAGAACTGTCCCTGCACAAAATGTCATTTCTGAAGAAAAAAAAGCCATTTAAAACCACTTGCGGCTATAATGAATTGTCGGCTCCCAGCAATACAGAGAAAAGTCATTGATAAAAAAAAAAAAAAATGCGTGGGGGTCCCCCCAAATTTAATTACCAGGCCCTTCAGGTCTGGTATGGATATTAAGGGGAACCCTGCATCAAATTTAAAAAAAAATGACGTGGGGTTCCCCCCAAATATCCATACTAGACCCTTATCCAAGCACGCAACCTGGCAGGCCGCAGGTAAAGAGGTGGGAATGAGAGAGCGCCCCCCCCCTGAACCGTACCAGGCCACATGCCCTCAACATGGGGAGGATGTCCCCATGTTGATGAGGACAAGGACCTCATCCCCACAACCCTTGCCCGGTGGTTGTGGGGGTCTGCGGACAGGAGGCTTATCGGAATCTGGAAGACCCCTTTAACAAAGGGGACCCCCAGATCTCGCCCCCCCTATGTGAATTGGTAAGGGGTACATTGTACCCCTACCATTTTACGAAGAAAGTGTAAAAAAAAATGTAAAAAAAACACAGACACCTTGGAAAAGTCCTTTATTAAAAATAAAAAATAAAAAACACATTCCAGCGATGTAATCCAATGTCCCGCAGCGATCCGATGTCCAGCGCTGCAGTCTCCACTCCACATGAAACGTCATTGGCTGAGCGGACCTACACTGTGGAGGAAGTTCCCCATCAGGTCCGCTCAGCCAATGATGTAGGCGGGGTCTGAGGTACGAGGGGGCGGGGGCGCCCTCGTATCTCAGACCCCGCCTACGTCTTGGCTGAGCGGACCTGATGGAGAACTTCATCTTCAGTGTAAAAAAATGAATAGACCCGCCCCTTCTCACGTTCCCCATCAGGTCCGCTCCTGATGGGAAACGTGAGAAGGGGCGGGTCTATTAATTTTTTTACACTGAAGAGGAAGTTCCCCATCAGGTCCGCTTAGCCAATGACGTAGGCGGGGTCTGAGATATGAGGGCGCCCCCGCCCCCTTGTACCTCAGACCCCGCCTACGTCATTGGCTGAGCGGACCTGATGGGGAACTTCCTCCGCAGTGTAGGTCCGCTCAGCCAATGACGTTTCGAGTGGAGACTGCAGCCCCAAATTCAATTAAAAGCATCCAATAAAAGTCCATATTGAAAATCTAAGAAAATCTAAAGAAATGTATAAGCATAAAGAATATGCTAAGGAAAAAATTGTCCCAAAAAGCAGTATTAATGGTGGTGAACAGCGTGCGCTCCACCACCCGCAAGGAACAACCACAGGACCGAAAACAGCGTAGTACAACGTGACCAGGTACCGCCTCGATGTACGTTTCATAAATTATGTCTTCAGGAGGCGTGGCGAGGCACGTTGCACATGCGGGTGGTGGAGCGCACGCTGTTCACGGAGGTGAACACGAGACAGATCCAGCATACCCATTCGAGACAAGCCAGCAGCCTCAGTGCCGGGTTAAGGCACTTTTTAATGTAAGCAGCCATTTGGCTTTTCCCTTTTTTTTTTTATGTTATAAAGGGTATCACGCTATGGATGTCTAATTGCTTTTTTCACATATCCTGCCTTGTACTGTGAGGAAGACGTTTAGTTGTACATCTCCAAGCCATACTTATATGCGAGCAGGCATTATCCTGCCAAAGCGATATTTGACTTTCCTTTTCACTAAAGAAGTCAAATACATCCGGTAAGCAGATTATATATCCGTCCCCTAGGGTGTCGTTAATGTTGGTGAATGATTTTTTCACTGTCCAGTGTGGAACATAGATCACCTTGCAACAATCATCTTGTGATTGGACTATGATGCAAATTTATTAAATACTGCTTTTTGGGTAAGGTGACCAGATTTTTTAACCACTTAAGCCCCGGACCATTTCGGGCCATTAGGACCAGGCCTGTTTTTGGGATTCGGCACTGCGCTGCTTTAGGAAAAGTGTACCGCTCAAGGGTTCCAGGTTCCTTCAATTAGCTCCCGCCCTGCTCCACTTCCAGGTGATGGCTATGCTCTGATGAAATTTTTTTTTTTGGCATTTTAATTTTCTTCATTAAATAATACGTTTAACCAGAGTGCGGCAGTCCAGATTACTTCTTCTCCTCAAGCACTGCGCTGCTTTAACTGTAAATTGTGCGGACATGCAATGTTGTACCCAAATGAAATTTGCGTCCTTTTCTTCCCACAAATAGAGATTTCTTTTAATGGTATTTGATTGCCTCTGCGATTTTTATTTTTTGCGATATAAACAGAAAAAGACCGAAAATTTTGAAAAAAAATGATATTTTCTAATTTGTTATAAGAAAAATCGAATAAACTCAATTTTAGTCATACATTTAGGCCAAAATGTATTCAGCCACATGTCTTTAGTAAAAAAAATGTCAATAAGCGTATATTTATTGGTTTGCGCAAAAGTTATAGCGTTTACAAACTAGGGTACATTTTCTGAAATTTACACAGCTTTAAATTTATGACTGCCTATCTCATTTCTTGAGGTGCTAAAATGGCAGGGCAGTACAAACCCCCCCCCCCCAAATGACCCCATTTTGGAAAGTAGACACCCCAAGGAAATTGCTGAGAGGCATGTTGAGCCCATTGAATATTTTTTTTTTTGTCCCAAGTGATTGAATAATGACAAAAAAAAAAAAAATTACAAAAAGTTGTCACTAAATGATATATTGCTCACACATGCCATGGTTATATGTGGAATTGCACCCCAAAATACATTCTGCTGCTTCTCCTGAGTACGGGGATACCACATGTGTGGGACTTTTTAGGAGCTTAGCCACGTACGGGACCCCGGAAACCAAGCACCGCCTTCAGGATTTCTAAGGGCGCAAATTTTTGATTTCACTCCTCACTACCTATCACAGTTTCGAAGGCCATAAAATGCCAAAATAGCACAAAACCCCCCCAAATGACCCCATTTTGGAAAGTAGACACCCCAAGCTATTTACTGAGAGGCATGTTCAGTCCATGGAATATTTTATATTTTGCCACAAGTTGCGGGAATATGACAAACTTTTTTTTTTTTTGCACAAAGTTGTCACTAAATGATATATTGCTCACACATGCCATGGGCATATGTGAAATTACACCCCAAAATACATTCTGCTGCTTCTCCTGAGTACGGGGATACCACATGTGTGGGACTTTTTGGGAGCCTAGCCGCGTACGGGACCCCAAAAACCAAGCACCGCCTTCAAGGTTTCTAAGGGCATAAATTTTTGATTTCACTCCTCACTACCTATCACAGTTTTGAAGGCCATAAAATGCCAAGATGGCACAAAACCCCCCCAAATGACCCCATTTTGGAAAGTAGACACCCCAAGCTATTTGCTGAGAGGCATGTTGACCCCATTGAATATTTTTTTTTTTTGTCCCAAATGATTGAATAATGACAAAAAGAAAAAAAAAAATGTACAAAAAGTTGTCACTAAATGATATATTGCTCACACATGCCATGGTTATATGTGGAATTACACCCCAAAATACATTCTGCTGCTTCTCCTGAGTACGGGGATACCACATGTGTGGGACTTTTTGGGAGCCTAGCCGCGTACAGGGCCCCAAAAACCAAGCACTGCGAACGCTGCAGTTATGTGTGTTGTGTTTGGTAAGTGACAGTGATCGATCGATACTGCACTTGGGTGGGCTGGGCTGGGCTGGGCTGGGCGGAGGGGCTAAACGCAGGCGCTAGCAGGTATCTGGGCTGATCCCGCTAACACTGCGTTTTTGGGAACCCTAAACCGCTGGGGTTGCTAGTATAGATCTGATCAGATCTGATCAGATACTATACCACTAAGGGGGGTGTATGCTTTGCGCGTGGGTGTTAGCGTTACTGTCACTAACCTAACACTGCCTGGGGCGACGCAGACCCTCTCTGGCGCTAAAACCTAATTGATCTCACCCGCCGGGCGATCAGGGGGGTTAAACCTTTATTGGGTTATATACGGCGGGTGCCCTGATGCTATAAAAAGCAAACTAATCAACCAGCGTCACCCGTAACCTTTATATGGTGATCACTGGTGAAAGGGTTAACTAGGGGCAATCAGGGGGTTAAAACCTTTATTAGGTTAAATATGGGGGTACCTGACACTATATAAAAACCTGACGGGTAACCTAAATAACTAAATAACTTACTGGCTAACCAGTGACACCAGTGACGCTTATACGGCGATCACTGGTGAAAGGGTTAACTCTAGGGGCAATCAGGGGGTTAAAATAATATATGGGTTTACCTGACACTAATAAAAACCTGCGGCGAACCTAAAAAAAAATAACTGCCTATCTAAAACACCAGCGACACGAATACAGCGATCGGAAAAACAATCGCTTAGTGACGCTGAAGTTAGGGGGTGAAAGGGTTACCTGGGGGGTGATCAAGGGGTTAAACCTTTATTAGGGGGGGTTAGGGGGCTACCCTGGACCTAAAGGGGCCTAATCCTAACTGCCCTGCAACTTTTTACAATCACAGATGACACTAAATGCAGTGATCAGTAAAATAAATGATCACTGCAATCAGTGACACTGTGATTGGGGGCTTTGGGGTGACCTGGGGGGTGATCTGGGGGTGACTGGGGGGTGATTTGTGTGCCTATGTGTACCTATGTGTCAGTGGACTGTTGGTGCACTAACCTGCTTCTTCTCTGCTCGGCGCCGGGAACGAAAAGACCGCGGCGAGGGAGATGACATCACTTCCTCCAGCCTGTGTTTACATCACATGGCGGAGGAAGCATTTTCATTGGCCGGGAGCGATCGCGAGGGGGGGGGGCGGAATCGAGCGCCCCCCCCCCTCATGCCTGATCGCTCCCGAACACTTAACGGCCGCTCACTGCAGTGAAGGGGGGTCCGGATGGACCCCCCAACTGCACAAAGGCGATCACGTAGATCTACGTGATTCTGCCTGTCGGTGCCATTCTGCCGACGTAAATCGGCGGTGGGCGGTCGTTAAGTGGTTAAATGATATCCGGGGACATATTTTTTTTTTATTAGTAATGGCGGCAATCAGCGACTCATAGCGGGACTGTGATATTGCGGCAGACAATTCGGACACTATTGCCCCGTACACACGAGCGGAAATTCCTTCGGAAAAACCTTGGATGTTTTTTCCGATGGAATTCCGCTCAAGCTTGGCTTGCATACACACGGTCACACAAAAGTTCTCGGAACTTTCGACCATCAAGAACACGGTGACGTACAACACTACGACGAGCCGAGAAAATTAAGTTCAATGCTTCCGAGCATGCGTCGATTTGTTTCCGAGCATGCGTCAGAATGTTTTCCCTCTGAAAAATTGAGAACCTGCTCTCAATCTTTTGCTGGCCGAAATTCCGACAGCAAAAGTCAGATGGAGCATACACACGGTCGGAATTTCTGACCAAATGCTCACATCGGACTTTTGCTGGCCGAAATTCCGACCGTGTGTACACGGCATTAGTGACACTTTTGACGCTTTGTGGGAACCAGTGATACTAATACAGGGATCAGTGCTAAAAATATGCACTGTCACTGTACTGATGACACTGGCTGGGAAGGGGATAACATCTAGGGCAATCATAGGGCTAAATGTGTACCTAACAAGTGTTTTCTCACTGTAGGGGAGGTACTTTTACTAAGGGAAGGTAAAGATCCCTGAACCTGCTTTGCAGGAACACAGGATATCAATGTCTTCCATACTGACAGAACGGCAATCTGCCTTGTTTACATAGGCAAAACACCGTTCTGTCTGTGTACATAACGATCAGCAGGTACCGGTGGACCCAGAAATGCAGGATCACGGATATACGTGATCCTTTGCAAAGCGACCGCCCTGTAGCAATAAATCTGCTATCGGGCGGTCAGCAACAGTTTAAGATCATCAGCATTATGATAACTCACAGGCAGCAGGCACTCTATCATGGCACTGGCTGGCTCTGTCACAGTGCGTCACATAACATGGCTGCTGGGTGCTGATTTTGTTAACTTGTGACCATTATGCCAGAGAGATAGACAAAGTGCAATGTCATCTATTCACAGACACTCCCAAAGCACACCTGTGTTGAAGCCTTGAAGGCACTGGCAGCCCCACCATCGGATCCGCTTCCCCTCTGTTCCTGCTGCTGGACACCATCAGCTGAGCTCAGCTGCCCCTCTCTGCCCGTCGCCACCGCCGCTCACCTCACAGCCTCTCAAGTCTCAATTCTCCGGGCCCCGGCTACTACTGGATAGTGATGTCGCGAACATAAAATTTTCCGTTCGCGAACAGCGAACGCGAACTGCCGCAAATGTTCGCGAACGGGCGAACCCGGCGAACCGCCATAGACTTCAATAGGCAGGCGAATTTTAAAACCCACAGGGACTCTTTCTGGCCACAATAGTGATGGAAAAGTTGTTTCAAGGGGACTAACACCTGGACTGTGGCATGCCGGAGGGGGATCCATGGCAAAACTCCCATGGAAAATTACGTAGTTGACGCAGAGTCGGGTTTTAATCCATAAAGGGCATAAATCACCTAACATTCCTAATGTGTTTGGAATAACGTGCTTTAAAACATCAGGTATGATGTTGTATCGATCAGGTAGTGTAAGGGTTACGCCCGCTTCACAGTGACAGACCAAACTCGGACAGACCAAACTCCCCGTTTAACGCACCGCAAACAACTGCAAACAGTCCATTTGCACAACCGCAAGGCTTTAATGATCACCTTAGATGATCACAAAGAAAATTTATGTTTTTTCTATGCAAAATTATCAAGCCGATCGCTTTTGGTCTGTTCACAATGAAGCAACGACCTTACCATCTGGGGTGTGCAAACAACGCCATTGCCAACACACTCATAGAGGTGGTCGCTTCATTGTGATACGCAAGCCCCTTCACCACAACAAGGTAACGATCACGAAGGGGAATTGACACAGGTATGTGTTTTTTTGTTTGTTTTTTTTGCAGCCACAGTGCAGCACCAGAGGCCAGAAAAATTAGGCATGTACACATGCCTGTAAAATTAGGTATTGTTGCAGCCGCTGCTGTAGCAGCGGCCAGAAAAAATTATGTTTTTCAGGCAGAAAGTGCCCTAAAACATTGCGGCTTGTGGACCATTTTTAGCCCAAGGCAGCTCATCTCATCAGGCCTTTTTTAGTCAAATGTATCGCCCACTGTCAGTCCCTTCGGGATCCATGCCTCATTCATCTTAATAAAGGTGAGGTAATCTAGACTTTTTTAACCTAGGCGACTTCTCTTCTCAGTGACAATACCTCCTGCTGCACTGAAGGTCCTTTCTGAAAGGACACTTGAAGCGGGGCAGGCCAGATGTTCTATCGCAAATTGGGATAGCTCAGGCCACAGGACAAGCCTGCACACCCAGTAGTCAAGGGGTTCATCGCTCCTCAGAGTGTCGATATCTGCAGTTAAGGCGAGGTAGTCTGCTACCTGTCGGTCGAGTCGTTCTCTGAGGGTGGACCCCGAAGGGCTGTGGCGATGCGTAGGACTTAAAAAGCTCCGCATGTCCTCCATCAACAATACGTCTGTAAAGCGTCCTGTCCTTGCCGGCATGGTCGTGGTAGGAGGAGGATTACTTTCACCTCTTCCCCTGTTAGATTCCCGTTGTGCTGTGACATCACCCTTATATGCTGTGTAAAGCATACTTTTTAATTTATTTTGGAACTGCTGCATCCTTTCCGTCTTCCTGTAATTCGGTAACATTTCTGGCACTTTCTGCTTATACCGGGGGTCTAGTAGCGTGGCCACCCAATACAGGTCGTTCTCCTTCAGCCTTTTTATACGAGGGTCCCTCAACAGGCATGACAGCATGAAAGACCCCATTTGCACAAGGTTGGATGCCGAGCTACTCATGTCCTGTTCCTCGTCCTCACTGATCTCACTGAAGGTCTGTTCTTCCCCCCAGCCACGTACAACACCACGGGTACCAGATAGGTGACAACGAGCACCCTGGGATGCCTGCTGTGGTTGGTCTTCCTCCTCCTCCTCAAAGCCACATTCCTCCTCTGACTCCTCTTCCTCAGACTCCTCTTCCAGCGTTGCCGCAGGTCCAGCAAGCGATGCTGATAAGGCTGTTTCTGGTGGTGGTGATGGTGACCACAACTCTTCCTCTTCCTCTTCACGCTCATCTACGGCCTGATCCAGCACTCTTCGCAGGGCACGCTCCAGGAAGAAAACAAATGGGATGATGTCGCTGATGGTGCCTTCAGTGTGACTGACTAGGTTTGTCACCTCCTCAAAAGGACGCATGAGCCTACAGGCATTGCGCATGAGCGTCCAGTAACGTGGCAAAAAAATTCCCAGCTGCGCAGAGGCTGTCCTAGCACCCCGGTCATACAAATACTCGTTGACGGCTTTTTCTTGTTGGAGCAGGCGGTCGAGCATTAGGAGTGTTCAATTCCAACGTGTCGGGCTGTCGCAAATCAAGCGCCTCACTGGCATGTTGTTTCGCCGCTGGATATCTGAAAAGTGCGCCATGGCTGTGCAGGAACGCCTGAAATGGCCACACACCTTCCTGGCCTGCTTGAGGACATCCTGTAAGTCTGGGTACTTATGCACAAAGCGTTGTACAATCAGATTTAACACATGTGCCATGCACGGCACATGTGTCAACTTGCCCAAATTCAATGCCGCCAACAAATTGCTTCCGTTGTCACACACCACTTTGCCGATCTCCAGTTGGTGCGGAGTCAGCCACTGATCCACCTGTGCGTTCAGGGCGGACAGGAGTGCTGGTCCGGTGTGACTCTCTGCTTTCAGGCAAGTCAACCCCAAGACAGCGTGACACTGTCGTATCCGGGATGTGGAATAGCCCCTGGGGAGCTGGGGGGGTGCTGTTGATGTGGAGCAAGACGCAGCAGCAGAAGAGGACTCAGCCGAGGAGGTTATCGAAGAGGATGGAGTAGGAGGAGTAGAGGAGGTGACAGCAGGCCTGCCTGCAAGTCGTGGTGGTGTCACCACCAACTCATCTGCAGAGCCACGCATTACATGCTTGGCAGCCGTCAGCAGGTTTACCCAATGAGCAGTGTAGGTGATATACCTGCCCTGACCGTGCTTTGCAGACCAGGTATCAGTGGTCAGATGGACCCTTGCCCCAACACTGTGTGCCAGACATGCCATGACTTCCTTTTGCACAATAGAGTACAGGTTGGGGATTGCCTTTTGTGAAAAGAAATTTCGGCCGGGTACCTTCCACTGCGGTGTCCCAATAGCTACAAATTTTTTGAAGGCCTCAGACTCCACCAGCTTGTATGGTAAAAGCTGGCGGGCTAAGAGTTCCGACAAGCCAGCTGTCAGACGCCGGGCAAGGGGGTGACTCTGTGACATTGGCTTCTTACGCTCAAACATGTCCTTGACAGACACCTGACTGTGGGCAGATGAGCAGGAACTGCTCAAGGCGAGAGACGTAGTGTCAGATGGTTGAGAGGGGGCAAGGAGGACAGCAGTGGTTGACGTGGCTGAAGATGCTGGACCAGGAGGAGGATGGTGGCTTTGAGCTTGTGTGCTGCTTGTACTCGTCATCATGTGTTGATCCCATAGGCGTTTGTGATGTGAGATCATGTGCCTTCGCAAAGCAGTTGTACCTAGGTGGGTGTTGGATTTCCCACGACTCAGTTTCTTTTGGCACAGGTTGCAAATGGCATCGCTGTTATCAGAGGCAGACACACAAAAAAAATGCCACACTGCTGAGCTTTGCAATGGCGGCATTCTGGTGGTGGCAACAGCATGCGTTGATTGGCGTGCTGTCTGGCTGACCCCGGGTGCCGATACATGCTGTCTGACTGTGCCACTAGCTCCTTGCGACGACCTACCCCTCCTTCCAACTCGTCTCCTCCTCCTCTCTGTCTCCCCATCTGAACTTTCCCCCTGTTCTTCTTCTCTTCGAGCGGGCACCCACGTGACATCCACATCGTCATCATCAACCGCTTCACTTGTATCTGACAACTCAGCAAAGGAAGCAGCAGCGGGTACAACATCATCATCATCACACCGTACATCCATGTGTGTAATGCTGCCTGACTGAGACATATCCCTTTTATCTACATCCTCTGGCAATAATGTTTGCGCATCACTCATTTCTTCCAACTCATGTGTAAATAACTCCTCTGACAGATCAAGTGAAGCAACTGTGGTGCTAGTGTTGGTGGTGGCGGCAGGCGGGCGAGTGGGAACTTGAGAGGTGCCCAAAGCTGAGCTGGAGAAGGATGGTGCGTCAAGGTTCCGAGCGGAAGCTGTAGAAGATTGGCTGTCCTGTGTTAGCCAGTCAACTATGTCCTCAGAACTTTTCGAGTTCAGGGTACGTGGCCCCTGAACACTGGGCATTATTCTTGGGCCAAAGGGAATCACAGCACCACGACCACGACAGCCCCTGCGGGGTGGCCTGCCTCTGCCTGTCATTTTTTTTAGATTAGTTTAGTTGTACTATGCGTGCAAGCTACTGTGACACCAGATATGAGTGGCACTGTGCACTGGCAGAAGTTGGCACAGTAGACACTGTAGGTCTGACACACACGCTGGCAGGCAACTGACTGCTCATCTACTGCAGTCAAAACTGTTGTGGTTTTTTTTATGTAAGCTACTGTGCCGGGGAAAAAAAACAAGCAGACTGGTGTTTTACCAGCCCTAAAAAGGGCTTTTTGGGGTGCTGTCAGGACGCTGTGCTTACAGCAGAGATCAGATGAGTCTTTCAGGAGTGGAGTGAACACTGAATACACTGGCCTAGCCTAGCTTTCCCTATAAAATCAGCAGCAGCTAAACTGTCCCTCCTCTGGCTAACACTACAGCTTAAGTACAGACTGAATCTAAAATAGATGCTGTCCAGGAAAAAAAAAAAGCAGACTGGTGTTTTACCAGCCCTAAAAAGGGCTTTTTGGGGTGCTGTCAGGAAGCTGTGCTTACAGCAGAGATCAGATGAGTCTTTCAGGAGTGGAGTGAACACTGAATACACTGGCCTAGCCTAGCTTTCCCTATAAAATCAGCAGCAGCTAAACTGTCCCTCCTCTGGCTAACACTGCAGCTTAAGTACAGACTGAATCTAAAATAGATGCTGTCCAGGAAAAAACAAACAAGCAGACTGGTGTTTTACCAGCCCTAAAAAGGGCTTTTTGGGGTGCTGTCAGGACGCTGTGCTTACAGCACAGATCAGATGAGTCTTTCAGGAGTGGAGTGAACACTGAATACACTTGCCTAGCCTAGCTTTCCCTATAAAATAAGCAGCAGCTAAACTGTCCCTCCTCTGGCTAAGACTGCAGCTTGAGAATGAATCTAAAATGGATGCTGTCCAGGAGGTGGGAGGGTCTGGGAGGGAGGGTATGCTGCTGATTGGCTGGAATGTGTCTGCTGACTGTGAGGTACAGGGTCAAAGTTTGCTCAATGATAATGAATAGGGGGCGGACCGAACATCGCATATGTTCGCCGGCCGCGGCGAACGCGAACAAGCTATGTTCGCCGGGAACTGTTCGCCGGCGAATAGTTCTGTACATCTCTACTACTGGATAGGGAGTGGAGGGAGATCACTTCCTCCAAGGAGAAGGCAAGGAGATAAGCAGGCAGGCGGCTGGCCGGGACTTGAGCCAAGGCAGAAGAACATGCGAGAGGAGCTGAATGGGCACCTGAAACTGAAGAAATATTCCCTCCGCTCCGACCAGCACATGATCATCAGAAAGGGGCACAGATAATGGACAAAATACACCCCCCTAAGCTAGTAGGAGCGTCAGAGCGGGGGGGGGGGGGTAATTCAGATTTTGTTTTTCTAAACAAAAGCGGTGCATACTAGCTCATTATGCCTTTTGCTTTGCAGGGTTAAAAAAAAACAAAAGAAGTTCAGCGGGTATAAAACCGCTTTAATTATTCATCTTAATTTCACTATTGTATGTGTTATGCAGGTGTGCCATATTTAATTAGCGCCTTCTATCATATCCAACTTTTCATTAGGAATATTTATCACTTTTTAGGGGGAGCAGCTTAGTTTAACCACTTCCCTACCCAGCCATAGTCAAATGACATCCACAGATGGGATCTCCCATCCTGGGTGGACATCATATGACGTCCTGGGCTTTGTGGGGGGATATCTGAATGATGCCTGCAGCTAGAGGCATCATTCAGATATCCTTCTCTTCAGCCGGCGATTCTGCGCACAATAAGAATGATCATAGCGTCGGTTCCGCCGCTTGATCATTCTTATAGGCGGTGGGAGGGGACATTCCCCCCCCTCCCGCCGCCATTCGGTGCTTCTCCGGGCTCTCCCATGCCATCGGGGGCCCGGAGAAAGAATCGTCCGGCGCCGCTGTCTTGTCACATGACAAGCATAGAGATGACTGGTGACCAGATGGTCACCAGTCATCTTTATGACCGTCGGAGGCCCGGGTGCTCAGAAGTAAACAAAGCCGCGATTGCGGCTAGTAAGCATGAGATCGGTGAATTTTTTTTCCCGATCTCATGCTTTCCAGCCTGGAGGAGAGATGGGGGGTCTTATTGACCCAGCATCTCTCCATAAAGAGGACCTGTCACACACCATTCCTATTACAAGGGATGTTTACATTCCTTGTAATAGGAATAAAAGTGATAAAAAAAAAAAAAATGTAAAAAAAAGTGTAAAAATAAAAAAAATTAAGTAAAATAAAAAAATAAATAATAATAATAAAAAATTAAAACGCCCCTGTCCCCGGTAGCTCGCGCTCAGAAGCAAATGTACATGTAAGTCCGGCCCACATATGTAAACGCCGTTCAAACCACATATGTGAAGTATCGCCGCGTGCGTTATAGCGTGTGCAACAATTCTAGCACAAGACCTCCTCTGTAACTCTAACCTGGTAACCTGTAAAAATTTCAAAGCGTCTCCTATGGAGTTTTATAAGAACCAAAGTTTGGCGCCATTCCATGAGTGTGCACAATTTTAAAGAGTGACATGTTAGGTATCTATTTACTCGGCATAACATAATCTTTCATATTTTACAAAAAAATTGGGCTAAATTTACTGTTTTGTTATTTTTTAATTCATGAAACCATTTTTTTTCCAAAAAAAGGCAATTGAAAAATTATTGCGCAAATACCGTGCAAGATATAAAGTTGCAATCACCGTCATTTTATTCCCTAGGGTGTCTGCTAAAAAAACATATATAATGTTTGGGGGTTCTGAGTAATTTTCTAGCAAAAGAATGATGATTTGTACATGTAGGAGAGAAGTGCCAGAATAGGCCCGGTATTGAGGTGGTATAAAAAGCCCGGTGTTGAAGTGGTTAATATTTAGTTTGTATTTAGGTTGGCGCAGAGTTCACTTTCACATTTATCACTGTCAGTATCAAACGATATTTATTATAGCAAAAAGTACAAAATATTGTGTTTTTTTCAAAATTGTCGCCCTTTTTTGTTTATAGCGCAAAAAATAAAAACCGCAGAGATAATCAAATACCACCAAAAGAAAGCTCTATTTGTGGGAAAAAAAGGACGTAATTTTTTTTTGGGTACAGCGTTGCACGGCCGCGCAATTGTCAGTTAAAGCGACGCAATTCTTCCGGTGCTGAAGTGGTTGAACATACTGACATACTCAGGGCCGACATGAGGAATTTTGGGGCCCCTTACACAGCTTCAGGCATGGGCCCCCTGGAGCAGAGGAGAACCGGGGGGGTGCTGCCACCGCGAATTGGGAAGCGGGGGGGGGGGCAGCCGCGAATTGAGAAGCGGGGTGCCACGAATTGAGAAGTGGGGGGGCTACGAATTGAGAAGTGGGGGGGTGCTGCCGATGCAGATTGTTGAGGTCGGGGGGGGGGCTTTGGGTGCTGACGAACAAGGAAAGAATGAAAAAAAAGGGGGGGTTGCCACCCGGGGCCCTGGGGACCTCCGGGCCTCTGGGGACCTCTGGGCCCCTTACAAAAAATAAAAAATAAATAATAATTTATAAAAAATAAAAAAATGTATAAAAAAAAAGGGGGTTGCCATCTGGGGCCCTGGGGACCTCCGGGCCTCTGGGGACCTCTGGGGACCTCTGGGCCCCTTACAAAAAATAAAAAATGAAAATAAAAAAAAATATTATTTCTTTTAATAAAAATACATAAAAAAGGGGTGTTACCATCCGAGGCCCTGGGGACCTCCGGGCCTCTGGGGACCTCTGGGCCCCTTACAATTTTTTTTTATTTTTATAAAAAAAATATATATTTTTATAAAAAAAGGGGGGTTGCCATCCGGGGCCCTGGGGACCTCCGGGCCATTACGAAAAAAAAAAAAAAAAAGGGGGGTTGCCATCCGGGCCCCTGGGGACCTCCGGGCCCCTTACAGGTGTACTGCCTGTACCCCCCTGATGGCGGCCCTGGACATACTGCACTCAGAGTGGCGCTGCTCCTCTCTCTCTCACCCAAAAAGAGAAATGTAGCTGTCTGGGAGGAAGGTTGTTCAGTACAGAATGATTGGCAAAAGTCTGTTATTTTGATGGTCACGTAAACTCAATATTGCTCACCAAAAATGTAGTTACCTACACAATACTTCTTTATCTAATCACTACTTGCGGCTGCTCACATGCATTCATTTGTGGAGCAATTCGTTGCAAATGCTGGGACCTGGGAACAGGACTTCCCGTCCGCAGCTAATCACAAGGAACCCTTTCTGGGTCTCCCACATCTAATCACAAGCAGCCCCATTCACATAAAGCTTCTTGCTTTACTGCAGATCTCCACCTATCCCCCACCTCTCTATGTCCCTCTCCACTTGAATGCATGGATTTCTCTTGCAGAAAAACAATGCTGCTTGCCCACACATTGGGGTTGGTTTACTAAAACTGGTGCAGCTCTGCATGCTAGCCAATCAGCTTCTAACTTCATCTTGTTCGGCCTCGTACACACGGCCGGTTTTCGAGGCTTTCATGTTTCTCGTCAAGAAAACTGACCAGAATCTCGACGAGAAAAATAGAGAACCTGCTCTCTATTTTCTCGTTGGGATTCTCGTCGGCCTGTTTCCCGACGAGAAACCCGAGAGTTTTCCTGTCTCTGTGGAAACCCACGCATGCTCGAAATGACTTTGACGCATGCGCGGTAGCTTACTAGGCATAGGTAGGGTGTAGCAAGATGGCGGCGACGGCATCGAATGTGACGAACGCTTGCTCGTCATAGTCGATGACGTCACCGCATTCGTTCCATTCAAAAGAATGGCGGTTCTTCAGAATGGAGCGTGTGTACACTCAGCCCGGACAAGATTCTGGTCAAGAATCTCGTCAGGGAAAAACAACAGGTTTTTTCCTGACGAGATTCTCGGCCATGTGTACGAGGCTTTCAATGAAGCTTTGACCAAAAAATCTGGAAGCTGATCGGTTTCTTTGCAGAGCTGCACCAGATGTTGCACTCTCCAGTTTTAGTAAATCAACCCCATTGTGTGTAGGAAAAAGGCTCTGGGGAGATGTAGTTCTGGGGGTGTGTCTATATCAGCTACAAGTAATACTTCATATTCCCATCGCACACGTTCCTGGTATAAGCTCTCAAAATTTGGGTGCTGCAGAAACAACCAGCTGGATACTGGTTCAAGTCACAAAGTAGATATTTGCCAGCACATGCCTGACGAAAGGGGTCCTGCGTGACTCCGAAATGTTGCACCTATTTTGTGTTGTGATCATGCAATAAAACTACCCGTTTGGACGCCACTTTGTGCTGATCCTAGGTGTGCTGGCAAATATCTACTTTGTCTCTATATCAGCTACGTCAGCTCCCAACAACTGCCCATGCAAGAATTTTGCAAGCTTGTGCACTGAGAATTACGCACCTGTCCCACATATGACATAATGCAGTCATTACGACACAGAATGGTAATCACCCGCCACGACATGAAGCTGCCAGTGACCTCTTTTAAAATAGCCGGCATAAAAAGTAGCGTTCGCCCGTGCTGGCGGGGTCACGTGGTAGTGACGTCAGTGCGTTGCACCGCCCTGACTAGTTTCGTTTACTTCAAACGTTCTCCCCGTGCCCTTTCAGAACGTTTGAAGTAAACAAAACTAGTCAGGGCGGTGCAACGCACTGACGTCACTACCACGTGACCCCGCCAGCACGGGCGTACGCTACTTTTTATGCTGGCTATTTTAAATACCAATTTTTACCTTGTTTATTGTTTTTTGGTTGTATACCTCTGTAATTGGGAATAAATTCTTTCATTGAGGTAATACACTACTGGAGTCCCTCTCCTCTTTTTGTTTCCTATACAAACTCGGAGATCTCGTTTCTATACCATTTGGAGTGATTCATCGCAGCAGCCATAGTGAAGGAATCAGTATTAGTGGATACTATCAAACTGCATTGGGATAACAGCTTCGTAAAATCAGGTGGATGAAGAGGGTGATATCTGCAGGCCTGATAGACCTTGCCATAGCGGAGGTCCACCACTTCTGGTAACGTACCCATTTTTTAACATACGTATTCACCGTGGTGGATTTGATCTTCTCTGATAACCGTGGATTCTCTGGGATAATTCTCCTGCACTATCATCTCCCACCTTGAATTACCTTCCAGAGTTTTTCTTCTCCCTTTATCCAGTATGAAGGTGACACTTCCATACCTGTGCTGAACTTCTTCTCCCCTGATACTTTTATATATACGCTGGACTTCCTCTCCCATGAACATTTTTTTAGCTTGGAGCCTTGCTCTAAAGATTTTCAAGCATCTTATTTGAATTTAATTTAATATATTGGACACTGGTGTTTCATTTATTGACAATAATTATTCACTCGGTTTGACCATTCATTTTATGCTCTTATCGTTTATTAATATTGATATAGTATATTTTTTTACACATTTTGCAACCATATTCATTTATTTTGGTGGTAGGAACCCCTTTATAAGGGTTTTTTTCACTTGAGTTGTGTCACCTGTGTATTTTCAATTAATTAATTTTCATTATTTATTTCATGTATTTTGGGCGCGATATTTTCTAATTTTATATTGTTTGTATATGGTTTCACATATTTTATTTGTCGCAGCCTTGGTGTGATTAGCACAATTATTTTTCATATTTTTCTTTTTCACATTAGCGCAGTATATACCCCTAATTTTAACACATGAATATGCTTTGATATAAACCATTCCATTGTAGCTCTGGCTGTATGTTTAGGGTCTTTGTCCTGCTGGAAGGTGAACCTCCGCCCCAGTCTCAAGTCTTTTGCAGACTCTATCAGGTTTTCTTCTAAGATTGCCATCCATCTTCCCATCAACTCTGACCAGCTTCCCTGTCCCTGCTGAAAAAAAAAACATTCCCACAACATGATGCTGCCACCACCATGTTTCACGGTGGGGATGGTGTGTTCAGGGTGATGTGCAGTGTTTGTTTTCCACCACACTTTTAAGCCAAACAGTTAAATTTTTGTCTCATCTGACCAGAGCACCTTCTTCCACATGTTTGCTGTGTCCCTCACATGGCTTCTCACAAACTGCAAACGGGACTTCTTATGGCTTTCTTTCACCAATGTCTTTCTTCTTGTCACTCTTCCATAAAGTCCAGATTTGTGGAGTGCACGACTAATAGTTGTCCTGTGGACAGATTCTCCCTCCTGGGCTGTGGATCTCTGCAGCTCCTCCAGAGTTACCATGGGCCTCTTGGCTGCTTCTTTGACGAATGCTCTTCTTGCCCGGCCTGTCAGTTTAGGTGGACGGCCATGTCCTGGTAGGTTTGCAGTTGTGCCATACTCTTTCCGTTTTCAGATGATGGATTGAACAGAGCTCTGTGAGATGTTCAAAACTTGGGATCTTTTTTTATAACCTAACCCTGCTTTAAACTTCTCCACAACTTTATCCCTGACCTTTATGGTGTGTTCCTTGGCCTTCATGATGCTGTTTGTTCACTAAGGTTCTCTAACAAACCTCTAAGGGCTTCACAGAACAGCTGTATTTATACCGAGATTAAATTACAAACAGGTGGACTCTATTTACTAAATAGGTGACTTCTGAAGACAATTGGTTCCACTAGATTTTAGTTAGGGGTATCGGAGTAAAGGGGGCTGAGTACAAATGCACGCCACACTTTTCAGATATTTATTTGTAAAAAAAAATTGAAAACCATTTATAATTCTCCTTCTACTTCACAATTATGTGCCACTCTGTGTTGGTCTATCACATAAAATCCCAATAAAACACATGTACGTTTTCGGTTGTAATGACAACATGGAAAATGTCAAGGGGTATGAATACTTATTCTAGGCACTGTATTTTAATACAAGGATCTGTGCCTGGGTTTCATTTTTGAATAATTAACTATAATAAAACTATATTACAGCAAGCAAATAACTGCGAAAGTCTCATCAAAATGTATTTTCAAGATACTGTCGCATTGATAACTCAGAATGAGCTCCATAGACACACATCATACTTTCCTTTCCATAACCTTTATAGACTCCAAAATTCTCTCCTCCGCCCTCCCGCTCCCCGGAGTCCTCAGCACATCATTTTCCAGAGATGAATCTTCAGTAAAGTTATGCACAGAGAATTAAATGATTTATAGGTGTAAGCTTGGCTAATGTGATTTGCTGTAACAGCGCAGCGCATCCGTCCTACGTATAACATAACGCAGTCATTCAGACACAGAATGGTAATCACCCGCCAAGACAAGGAAGCTGCCAGTGACCTCAATTATTCGTGGATTTATTCACAAGGCAATCTGAAATATTATAAAAACAGCATCTCTGCGCTTGGCGGGCTACGCGTTTTATAACAATTCTTCAGGCACTCGTAAAACGGACCAGACTTTATCTGCTGTCTAACATCAGAGAGAAGTCTAATGTACTCGTAAAATCAAGATAAAAAAAAAAAATCTAAAATCTGACCTCCAGCCTTCCCATCAGTCTTGCACAGTTGTACCGGCTCCTCTCCTGTACTGAGATCTCTAATGCCCTGTACACACGATCGGATTTCCGATGGAGTAAAATCCAATGGATTTTTCCTTAGGAATTCCGATGAAGCTGACTTTCATCAGTCTTGCCTACACACCATCAGACAAAATTCCGACCGTCCAAAACGCCGTGACGTACAACACGTACAACGGCACTATAAAGGGGAAGTTCAAATCCAACGGCGCCACCCTTTGGGCTGCTTTTGCTGATTTCGTGTTACCGCGTGTTAGTAAAAGTTTGGTTTTAGCCGATTTGCGCTTTTCAGTCTCCGTGCTTTTCAGCCCGTTACAGCGTGACGAATGTGCTCTCTCCATCACGAATGCTAGTTTTACCAGAACGAGCGCTCCCGTCTTGTAGTTTAGTCTGAGCATGCGTGGATTTTTCTCCCATGGAGTTCCCCACAGATGATCGGAATTTGCTATCGTTTTTTTTTCCATCAGTAAAATTTAAAACATGTTCTATTTTTTTACACCGATGGAAAAAAGACAGATGGGGCCCACACACGATCGGTTTTTCCGATGAAAAAAGTCCATCTGTCTTTTTTCATCGGAAAAAACGATCGTGTGTACGCGGCATTACTCTGATTTCACTGCAAACTGTGAGCTTCTCACAATGTGCATTAGAAGCTGCAGCAAGTCAGATGGAGCCCACCTTATTTCCTGGCTGGAGGTTTCCCAGTATCTTCTAGCCCATGGGTGTCAAACTCAGGGCCTGGACAGTGCACAATCTGCATGGCCACTTTTTTATTTATTTTTCTCCCACAGTTTTTTCACCTTTGTGTGTGTTTTTCTCACGGATGAAGGGTGTGAGTCTTCAGGCTTGCCCTGACATCTAGGGGGAGGATGTGTGGCCCTCAGGTTTCTTCCCCCATTGCCCCTGGGGGGGGGCTCTCTTTGGGAGAGACCATCGACCAAGTATTCGAAGGTCGGCTTCGATTGACATAGAAGAACCGGGTCTGCCAGGCCTTCTGGATAGGCAGACCATTGGAGCCCTATGTCCCTGTCAGGAGCCTTGCGCCCCAGGAGATCAGAGTAGAAGACCTACCCCTCAAGGGAGGTGGACTAAAGACACACCCTTAAAGCGGAGGTTCCGCAGTCCATACTTTTTTTATTTTTTATGTCTATTACATGTCCTTACAGATTACTAATAAGTACTCACTCGTCCTGCGTTTACAATCGTCCCCCGTCCGTTTTCGTTTAAAATAAATATTTATAAAAACTGTTCCTGTCTTTTCCATTTTGCTTGTGGGCATCGTGAAGCCCACAAGCACAGACTTCCGCCAGACTTCCGGGTAGTGGTGAATGAATGGGTTTTCGCTGGAGGGCGTCTCTTGGGAAGCATGACACTTTGCTCCCAGGAGACATTGCGCCGACATCCCAGCACACACAGCGTCGCCGGCGAAAGAGAAAGACCCGTCTACTCCCGTGGGAGTAAAACTAGGAAGTGCAACTAAAGAAACCTCATTATCTTCAATTACAGCCTCCGCAAGTAAAAAAGGTTAGTGATATACTAATTTAACTATTGTTAAGATATTGGGAATACAACGTTTATATGTAAGGTGAACCTCCGCTTTAAGTGTACTTTTTAGTGTGTTAGCACATGCACGTTTTTTGTTCACTTACGGGTTTTTTCCGTTTAGGTTTTTGCACCACGGGACAGGGGGCTTTAAATTTGTTTTATTTTCATATTTATTTGACTTTTTTATTTTTACACTGTCCCTTTAAAAAAAAAAAAAATTGTATCACATTTGTTCCTATTACAAGGAATGTAAACATCCCTTGTAATAGAAAAAAAAAAGCATGACAAGACCTCTTTAATGTGAGATCTGCAATCAAAAAGACCTCAGATCTCTCATTTACACTTAAATACAATAAAAAATAAAAATAAAAAAAATTATTTTTTCCCCCCTTTAAGGCCATTGGGCAGAAGTGACGTTTGAAGTCGTTTCCGTCATCCAACGTCATTGATTCGAGTGGGGGGCCATCATTCCCTCACTCCACTCACAGCCTATGAGGGGAAAGGATCGTATCACCTCCGCTGCTACAGGCGGCTCCGGTAAGCGGTGGAGATGACCGGAACGCAGTGGGGGAGGGGGTGGCCACCTCTCCCGCCACCGATAAAAGTGATCTTGCGGCAAATCCACTTTTATCAGAAAGAGGACTGCCTGTTGTTTCAGAAAATACTGGGGTTATGGCAGCTATCTGCTACCATACCAACGGCATACCTCCCAACTTTTAATGTGCGGGACATTAAAAAGTTTTTTCGCCCATTCAAAAAAAAGTTGTTGAGCGGGGGGGAGCCGCCTATCAGGGGGGGGGGCTCCAATAATATTCCGCCGATCGCGGGGGGGCTCTTACCTGCTGCTGCTCCTCTTCATCTGTTCATGCTTCCTGCTGTGCAGGAAACATGACAGTCTCGCGGGACTGCGGGAAGGAGGAGCCTCTGAGGGTAAAACCCGCAGAATGCGTGCCAGTTGGGAGGTATGCAACAATATTTTTTGTCCCTGGTGGTCTAGGGTGGCATACCTGGTGGTCCTGTGTGGTGGCCATCCCTGGTGGTCCTGGCGGCATCCTGGAGGTCCTGGGCGGGCATCCGCGCTGATAAACAATCAGCACAGACCCCCCCTGTCAGGAGAGCCGCCGATCGGTTCTCTACTCGCGTCTGTCAGACACGAGTGAGGAAAAGCCGAAAAACGGCTCTTCCTGTTTACATTGTGATCAGCTGTGATTGGACACGGCTGATCACGTGGTAAAGAGTCTCTGTCAGAGGCTCTTTACCGAGATCCGTGTAGCGGTTTGTCAGACTGACACGCCGCACCACCGATCGCCGCGCTGTGCTCCCCCACGGTGGCTGTTATCCTGCTAGACGTCATATGACACCCAGTCAGGATAACGGACCACCGCCCAGCCGTCATTCTGCTATAGGCCGGGCGGGAAGTGGTTAAACAAAAGAAAAAAAGTAAAATAATGATGCTAATGAAGGGTCATTTTGTGGCTTAAGGGTAATTTTCCAGGGTAATTGAAAGGAGCTTCTGTAAACCTCAGGAGCCATTTAAAGCCTATTACACTTTTAGAAAAATACCATAAATCACTTTAATTTCACTGTCTTCTATGACATCAATGCATTTCACTGAAACGTTTAAATTTCACAGACATCTTCATAATGATTAGAAAGTAAAAAAAAAAAAAAACTGCGCTACAGGTGTGAAACTAGGCAGATATATCAAATACCTAGAAACAAACAAGGGGAAAAAGCAGCAACTATTCTGAAAACTAACAGTGCATACAAATAAGAAAAAATATATAGTCGCGCTAACTTATGAGTATAAACATAAGCCCACCTCTGAATGATTGAAAAAATTTCAAAATCACCACAGTGATAAATTATGTAAGTGCTCAGTGAAGAACAATAACTAAACAGTGTAAACAAAACATATAAAATAATACAAACTTAATTAATAATATTATTACATGCTTGAATAGGACCCTTAAATAATCAAGTCTAAAGTCCATACAAAAAAACACCCGTGATCAAGTGTCCATAAAAAATGAAAAAAGAAAAAAGAAAAAAGAAAACGAAACAAAAACGATTCCAAATCTTCTTGTATTCGTGACTTTCACCACCACCAGTAAGAATTCCTGCTTACCAAAAAGCGATGGTCCCCTATGACGGAGGACCCCAAACAGCCTCAATTGATAATCAATAGGACTCCAAACTTCAGTGTATGTTGAGCCTCAATTTATTTGGTAGCCAAAACGCTCATATACCATCATGCAGTACTCGATACGGAACATGGAAGGAAGGGAGGACACTAGATAGTGTAAAATCCTTGGTGGATGTTTAATTAAAAGGAGAAAACATACTTACAAAAATGCAGTTTAAAAAACAGCCTTAAAAGTATGACAGCGCCGACCGGTCAAAGGCGCTAGTCACACGCATACGTCCGTGGAAGTCGAGCAGTGGAGGGTGACGTCAGCACAAAGCTCGTATCCTGCCCTACGCGTTTCGTGAAAATTCACGTCGTCTCGGGGCGACGTGAATTTTCACGAAACGCGTAGGGCAGGATACGAGCTTTGTGCTGACGTCACCCTCCACTGCTCGACTTCCACGGACGTATGCGTGTGACTAGCGCCTTTGACCGGTCGGCGCTGTCATACTTTTAAGGCTGTTTTTTAAACTGCATTTTTGTAAGTATGTTTTCTCCTTTTAATTAAACATCCACCAAGGATTTTACACTATCTAGTGTCCTCCCTTCCTTCCATGTTCCGTATCGAGTACTGCATGATGGTATATGAGCGTTTTGGCTACCAAATAAATTGAGGCTCAACATACACTGAAGTTTGGAGTCCTATTGATTATCAATTGAGGCTGTTTGGGGTCCTCCGTCATAGGGGACCATCGCTTTTTGGTAAGCAGGAATTCTTACTGGTGGTGGTGAAAGTCACGAATACAAGAAGATTTGGAATCGTTTTTGTTTCGTTTTCTTTTTTCTTTTTTCTTTTTTCATTTTTTATGGACACTTGATCACGGGTGTTTTTTTGTATGGACTTTAGACTTGATTATTTAAGGGTCCTATTCAAGCATGTAATAATATTATTAATTAAGTTTGTATTATTTTATATGTTTTGTTTACACTGTTTAGTTATTGTTCTTCACTGAGCACTTACATAATTTATCACTGTGGTGATTTTGAAATTTTTTCAATCATTCAGAGGTGGGCTTATGTTTATACTCATAAGTTAGCGCGACTATATATTTTTTCTTATCTTCATAATGATGTTGAAATTTTGGTGAAATGAAAACTCTCAGTTTTGCTAAGCCCTTGTTCTTACATCACTTAGAACAGGGGTCTCAAACTGGCGGCCCTCCAGCTGTTGAAAAACTACAAGTCCCATGAGGCATTGCAAAGCTGACGGTTACAAGCATGACTCCCACAGGCAGAGGCATGATGGGACTTTTAGTTTTGCAACAGCTGGGGGGCCGCCAGTTTGACACCCCTGAGTCTTAAGCCCTGTACACACGGGTGAGAATCCCGTCGAAAAAAACAAAACGTTGGTTTTCTCGACGGGATTCCTGGCAAGCTTTTCTTGCCAAGCCCTGTGTACACACGCACATTCAAAAGAACCGCCGTTCTTTGAATGGCAAGAACGCGGTGACGTCATCGACTACGACGAGCATGCGCTCGTCACATTCGATGCCGTCGCCCGCCATCTTGCTTCACCCTACACTACCATTGTAAGCTACCGCGCATGCGTCGAAGTCTCATTGAGCATACCCTAGATGAAACTTCACACCCTAGATGAAACCTCATTTTGCCCCCCCCCCCCGGCTCCACTCCTTTGCCCTGCCCATGTAAACCCCACCTTTTTAATGTAGCACCCATCAAATGCAGCCCACCAGCGCCCATCAATGCAGCCTACCAGGGCCCATCAACGCAGCCTACCAGGGCCCATCAATGCAGCCTACCAGCACCCATCAATGAATGTTTGCTTGCTTCCATTCATTCAGGGGTCCAGACACAGACACAGTCATCCGCCGCCGCTGCGCCTTTGACACTATGTGCAAATGGAGCAGCGGCTGCCTGCTGATGCTGAGACTTAGTTGCTTGCTGAAGAGAGAAGAGAGTAGAAACACCAGTGGCCGGGTGCCCTAGGCAGCAGTGCGCCCTAGGTGGCTGCCTCGTTTGCCTATTGGAAGCACCGGCCCTGATAGGAATGATTGGCTAATGGTGATACTGTATCATAGCTCAAACAACACAAATATTTCCAGCACTCCAAGCCAAATCTCAAAAATTTATTGTGATTATCCTCTTTGAGGACAGTTAAAAATAAATATTTTTTACCGACATTCATGAGCCTCGCAGGACTCCTTTATTGGGGTGAGAGACATCAGTCTCCATAGGGGCGTGCAGCCTATTACATTAGGGTGTGCGCCCCAAAGCTCAAACATACATGTATGTAGTAGGGTCAAGGTTGGTGTCAGTAGAGCAGTGGATTGGCTCAATAGTTTATTTATTTATTTTTTCTATTTCATTTTTTTTTTGGTATTATTTTTTAATGGGGGGAGGGGTGGGGGCTTTGGTGAAATATCAGGGACAGAGATTCCCCAGTTCCTTTCTCAGATGCACTGGACAGAGAATGAATGGGAAGCGCTCTGTGCTGAGCGGCTTCCTGGTCATTCACAAGCTGAAGCATAGTAAACAGTTTACTATGCTTTCATTATGAATAGACACAGGAGTGATTAGTACTGGTCGCACAAGGAGGGGGGGGGGGGGGTTGGCAGCAGGGGAATCTGTGCCGCATGGGACACACCCTGTGCGCTAGCGTATGTCTGTCTTCTTGATAAAGGAGTATTGGGAGGCCTTGAACAAAGTGCTGCACAAATTGTTGGCACTATGCTATATAAATCCTGTATAATAATAATAATAATAATTGGGAGGCCTTGAACATTGTTTGTGCTTTAATTTCATCTTACAGGTGGCAAGAACACTGCATTTCTGGTAGGATCAAAAGGTAATTTCCGTACTTGCTGTTCTGTTTAAAATGCATGGACTTCTTAGTCAGACCAAGTCCCAGTTTGGTCACCTGCTGACTTGGCACTATTCACAGGCAGTTTCACTGTTCAATAAAACACAATAAAACACACAAGTTGAATCCAACACAACTTTATTTGCAGTACAAAGCTAATTGCAGTACAAAGGATGTTTTCCAGTGTAGTAAGATTTTCCTAAGACCTGTCTCTGTGAAGTGCTAACACTGACTGAGGGAACACGGAAGGAATGGGAAGGGTCTAGCTAGGACTGAACTCATTTTCGCTAAACAGGAGGGGAGAACTTGGTGTCAGGATACTACTGAGCAATTAGAACCTAATGCAGTTCAAAACAACTCAGAAAACATGAATATAAGTGGGAAAACTTGGTGAAAACATTCTTAGCCTAAAAAAGAAAACAAATGCATCCACCACATCTAAGGACCAATATATGTAATACAGTAAAACCTTGGATTGAGAGTAACTTGGTCTGAGAGCATTTTGCAAGACAAGCTATTTTTTTTAAATAAATTTTGACTTGATATACAAGCGATGTCCTGATATAAGAGTAGCGTCAAGTAAAAACTGAGTATAAAAGAGAAGAGAGGAGCCTCTAAGTGTAGCAATATGGTTACTGTGACGGGAGTCACTTTGGGCGGGGGGCTTGGGGAACCCAGGTCACCTTGGAGAGCACTGGAAGCTCCTTGTCCAGCTCCCCTAGCCCCACCCTGTGTCTATTAGGGGCACAGGGTGACCGAGAACCCCAGTCTGACCTCGAGAATATATGAAGACAAAGTCCACCATTCATCAGAGACCATTGCTAGATAATTTGAGGTGGGGTGGGGGTTGCTATGTGTTTGTTAGGTGTAGCTTTATTCCATTGTTCTATTGTGTCTGTCTGCCTTGGGAGCAACCTATTATGGGATGTACATGTCTATGTGGATTAGCTGTGAGAGAGGAGGGGGGGGGGGTTCCTCCAACAGCTCTCCCTGCTGATTAGACTGTCTACTGATGAGAAGTTTGAATACCTCTGTGTGCCTGTGTTCAAATAAACAGTTCATGTTCAGCAGCCAAAATGAGTACTGTCTAGTTCTTGGTTGTCAGCGGTTGGAAAGTCTGATATCTATATTCAGACTGGGAGGAAGTGGTATATGACGAAAGCACTCAAGCGGAGTGTGGGACGTTTCGTTACAGTTATAATTAATGAAGGTACAGCCATTTATTCATAAATCCTTCAGTTTATAATCCATATAAAAAGATTATAGCAATGTGATAGGTTGTGTAACCATAAAATGTCCATCCACAAATGGAAGCCTCCACAAGGAGATTAGAAGCAAAATCCAGCAGGAGTTACAGAGCATAAAAGAGAAGAGAGGCGCCTCCAAGTGTAGCAATATGGTTACATTTAATGAAGGTACAACATTTAGCAAATCACATGGTTGATGATTAAAACAGGCACATCTAAGTATGCAGGCATCCAGAGTAAAGCTGACCATCCCCCGCACCACCGACATCACCCCTTTCACGAGCGCTTCAAGCTTCGCTTTCAGACCGCTCTACTGCAGGGTAGTCTTCCCGGTCATGATTGCAGACTAACAGCGGTGAGAGCCGGGGGTGAAGAGGACGGTCTATGTGGACAGCTTTACCCCAGATGCCTGCATACTTAGATGTGCCTGTTTTAATCATCAACAATGAGAGTTGCTAAATGTTGTACCTTCATTAAATGTAACCATATTGCTACACTTAGAGGCGCCTCTCTTCTCTTTTATGCTCTGTAACTCCTGCTGGATTTTGCTTCTAATCCCCTTGAGGAGGCTTCCATTTGTGGAAGATTCCATATAAAAAGATTGTGCTATAATCTTTTTATATGGATTATAATCTGAAGGATTTATGAATAAATGGCTGTGGAACGAATCATCTGAGTTTCCATTATTTCTTATGGGGAAATTTGCTTTGATATAAGAGTGCTTTGGATTACAAGCACATTTCTGGAACGAATAATGCTCGCAATCCAAGGTTTTACTGTATATTCCAATTTATATTCTTGGGTTTAGCTATGCTTTGAGTGACCTGCACAATGTGTCACGTTTGCTTGGGATTGACCTTTGGAATTTGGGGTTCTGGCCATTAACATAAAACAGAGGAGAAGGATTTAGCACCAAATCCTGATGAGAGATGGAGATATGAAACGTTTATTTAGCTGGAATTAAATATTTTGGCTGAAGGAAAACGAATGATGATAAATATTTTAACAATGGTGCTAATAGAAATGTTTGTCTTAAATGCTGGGAATAATGTACAGAGCTATTTAAAGCACAAATATATTGTACAAGTGCAGGATAGACTTTGACATTGTTGGCATGGTGCATCCCTCCAAATATTGTGGAATCAGAAGATCCATGCCAAGCTTGGCAAATAGTGAGCCACAAGTTACCAAGAATAACAGATCAATGAGGGAATAGAAATAACTGGAATATATCTTCGAGGATGGGCACATATTCTGGACAGATCGGGAAATGATCACAGGACTGTGGGCACTATGCAACCCGTACAATCGATTATTCAGGTTGGATTCTTATAGTTGAAAACCAGCAAAAAGGTTGGGACTTTATATGAGGCAATACTGAAGATAAGCCTCCATCCCTGGCAATATGGAATAGGAAGGATGGTGGCACTTTATATGAAGCGCATTGCTAGGTAAAAACAAACCAACCAATATGTACATAGTTATTTGGAATATAGAAGGCATACATGCACATTGTAAAACAGTAAAATAATATGTAATAAAATAGTTCACAATAGAAATAATCTAAACAATATAGTGTATAATTGTCTCAGCATGATAAACATAATAAAGGACCTAGGGCATGTAACCCAATGATGCAGTATTAACCTAAAAACAACAGAACTATGGTGGACAGGTTCATTATGATATAATATAGTGTAAAAGGAGGTAGTAGATAGACACTGTGACATGGCATAGAGTAAGGCTCAGTGCGTTTCGTGGTCATTGTACCACCACTCATCAGGAGCAATTTGCAGAGTAGGGAGTATCTATAATAAGGTAGAAAATGCCAAATAAGATAATAGTAAAGATAAGTATTCAACAAGATAGAAAGAGGGGAAACCAAGAGGGTCCCAATCACACTCACCTATCTGCAGGGGAAGGCTGGGCCAGGGTGGCAATTGCCTCCCAGGCCGCCCTAACTTATGTTCAAAATGGCCAGCAGCCGCTGCCCGCTACCATTTTCTTTTTTTTCTGGTCTAGGAAGTCGGGCCGGGGGCACGGCCATGGCGGGCGACCACTAGCTGTTGAATTCCGGGAGTTGTAGTCCACGCTCAAGCTTCCGGGGGTAGAAAACACAGCAGCGCAGAGGAAACTACAACTCCCTGGGACCGGATTCTTGGAAGCAGACAGAGGCAGGGAGTCGGGACTCAGGGCTGCAGGGCTGGGCGCTGGCTGCAATTTGACCCCAGGATCAGGAGCATTACCCCCCCAGGAGACCGTGGTGTGCAAGGACCTGCTGAGCTGAGATCGCTGAGGTGAGAGACCCTGACACCCCTAGCTGACCCACCATACACCCCATGTAACCTGCCCCAGTGATCAGGCTTCATTGATGGGCACTGGAGTTGGCTGCACTGATAAGCACTGGTGAGGCTGCATTGAAAAACCAGGTGGGCCATGGATGGTGAGCAGATTCGGCGGTTCAGTGGGCCACTTGACTGGACTTGCCCCCCAGACCTAAGGCTACCAGCCCTCCCCTGCCTATCTGTAGTAATGGAGTAGTCTTGTAGATAATGTCCAAATAAGGAGGCATAAGAGACGTCAGCCCCGGGAGCTGAGGCGGCCCCCCCTGAAACAACGGCGGCACACCCAACCAAGATGTGTGCATGTGGATAGGATTTCCAATTTGCAGCTGTGCCATGTAGGTAGACATTGTAAATGGTAAATAATATAGTAGATTCCAGAGGATATCTGTAAAAATTGGGAAGTATTACGTAAACTAATGACCCTGCTGAAAAATTGGAAACATGACCCAAACCGTGAAAGAGTGTGGATGCACCCAGTGAGAGAAAGAGGAAAGGGTGCAGGACAAGGGTTAGTAAATGAGAAGGCAAAGGTGACAGTGAACTAATGAATGAATAGGTGCGGGGAGCATGGGGATAGCACGTGTGTAGTAAACAAAATTAGTAAGGGACCATGGAGATGAAGTGAACAGGAAGAGTGAAGGTGGCCATGGATTGCCTAGGAAGGTATACCATGGGGAAAAAAATAAATTGGTATACACTCGTGTATGGAAAAGCAAGTGACTAAGGTGTAGACATAGTGCAAGTATGGTGAGTGTACCTTCTTATAGTTACCTCTTAGGCAGTCCATACATTCATCATTGTTTCAATTCAACCAGTGGGTTGAATGAAAGAAAAAAAAAAATGGTCCAATTGCCCCATCCACACATCCGATGTAGATGGGGTAATCTTCCTGCTGTGCCATGTGTTCTCATGCCAGTGGACCTTCCCTGTCATCAGAAAGCGATGATCAGTGCCGCTGGCTATAGCTGGCAGCTCTGATTGATTGGGAAAAACCTGACAGGCTATACAGAAGCCGATCGGCAGACCTACTTCTGTACAACCAGGGTGCCCATACATCGATCAAAATTTGTCCGGTCCCTCCTGAACCAGCCGAGATTTGATCCATGTATTTATTGTATGTCTGAAAATGCTATTTAAATTTTTTTAATACTTAACCCGTCCACACCGACGTAACACATATACGCGGCCTATGGCCTTTTTCACTTGGGGCCGCATATACGAGTCTGGGGCAGTTTGCAGGCGCTATTGTGCTAAAAATAGCGCCTGCAAACCAAGCCTAAACAGCGTCTCCTGTCTCTCCAATGTGAAAGCCCGAGGGCTTTCACACTGGAGCGGTGCGCTAACAGGACGTGAAAAAAAGTCCTGCTAGCCGCATCTTTGGAGCAGTGAGAGGAGCGGTGTGTTTACCGCTCCTACACCGCTCCTTCCCATTGAAAACAATAGGAAACCACGGTATTAACCCTTTTTCGGACGCTAGCGGGGATTAAAACCGCACCGCTAGCGGCCAAATACCTCAGCAATCCCGACGGTATAGCACCGCTAAAAATAGCGGCGCTATACTGCCATCGCACCCACCGCCCCAGTGTGAAAGGGGCCTAAGGATGGGAACCCTGATCTTCTGATTCCAGGTCACCTGATCGCTGTGGTAGCCTCTGATTGGCTACCACAGGAATCAGTCACTGTGAAGCGCACCCCTGTGTTTTTTTCTTTCTGTGAATGGGGAAAAAGGTACAATGTACCTTTCTTGTTTCTTGCAGAAAGAAAAAAAGAGTGTTTGTAAAAAAATATTAAAATAAATAAATAATAAAAAATAAAATAAAAAATAAAGAAAACTACCTAGATCACAGGTGTCAAACACAAGGCCAAATCCGGCCCTCCAGGCCATTATATGTGGCCCTCGCACCTCTCCTGCAGCTGCAGGTGAGCTCCAGCCCTCCTCTGGTCCTCCTACAGACCCTTACCTTCTGCTTTCAAGCAATGCATCCAGCTTCTTCCCAGCAGCAGCATAAGGAAAGCGGGGTGCACTGTGATGTAAGGGAGAGTGGGGGACTCAATTTCTGATGGTGGGGTGGCTCTTGACATCTAATATATTGGGAGGCGATGTGCTGGACATCTAATCTTACAGAAACAACCGGCCCTTTTGAGGGCACTCATAATGCCGATGAAATTCAGTTTGACACCCCTGACCTAGATCAAGGTTTCAAGTAAGGGTCAGGGTCAGTATATTTTGGACAGGATTTTTTTTTTCTTTCTTTAACCACTTCCCGCCCCGTCAATAGCAGATTGATGTCCGGGAAGTGGTTCTGTTATCCACACTGGACGTCATATGATGTCCTGCGGGATAACAGCCGCCGCACGCCCGGGGGGGCGCGCATCGCGGCGATCGGTGGAGCGGTGGGTCAGTCTGACCCACCGCTACACTGATCTCGGTAAAAAGCCTCCGTCGGAGGCTTTTTACCATGTCATCAGCCGTGTCGAATCACGGCTGATCAGGAAGTAAACAGGAAGAGCCGTTGATCGGCTCTTCCTCACTCGCGTCTGACAGACGCGAGTAGAGGAGAGCCGATCGGCGGCTCTCCTGACAGGGGGGGTTCGCGCTGATTGTTTATCAGCGCAGCCCCCCCTCGGATACCCACACTGGACCACCAGGGAAGCCCCCCAGGACCACAGGGAAGCCCCAAGCATGTGGATGGCCCCCATGGCCATCCACATGTAGTAAAAATAAATAAATAAAATAAAAACTTTTAAAAAAAATGCCAATCAGTGCCCACAAATGGGCACTGACTGGCACTTTCACAATGTGTGGTGGCTGGCATTGCTGGGCACCAGTGCCACCAATGCCACCTACTAGTGTCCATCAGTGCCACCTATCAGTGCCCATCCGTGCCCACCTATCAGTGCCCGTCCATGCCACCTATCAGTGCTGCCCATGAGTGCCAATCAGTGCCGCCTATGAGTGCCAATCAGTGCCGCCTATGAGTGCCAATCAGTGCCGCCTATGAGTGCCAATCAGTGCCACCTATGAGTGCCCATCAGTGCCGCATACCAGTGCCACATATCAGTGCCCATCAGTGCCGCCTATCAGTGCCCATCATCAGTGCCCATCAGTGCCACCTCATCAGTGCCACCTCATCGGTGCCCATCAGTGTCGCCTTATCAGTGCCCTTCAGTGCCGCCTTATCAGTGCCCGTCATTGAAGTAGAAAAGGTACTTATTTACAAAAAAAATTAACAGAAACAAAGAAAAACTTAGTTTTTTTAAAAAATTTCGCTCTTTTTTTATTTGTTGTGCAAAAAATAAAAATCGCAGAGGCGATCAAATACCACCGAAAGAAAGCTCTATTTGTGGGAACAAAATGATAAAAAGTTTGTTTGGGTGCAGTGTAGCATGACCGCGCAATTGTCATTCAAATTGCGACAGTGCTGAAAGCTCAAAATTGGCTTGGGCAGGAAGCTGTATAAGTGCCTGGTATTGAAGTGGTTAAATTAGCATCAGTGTCAGTGTGTTTTAGGGAGGACAAAAAATTACTATTGCTTCTGGGCTGTACTACAAACAACAAATAACATACACATACTTGTATGGGGGCTAGCTCCCGAGCTGCCCCTGTGTGCCCCTGTTTCCTCCACACTGGCTGAGATTGACAGCAACGGGAGCCAATGGCACCCGCTACTGTGTTTCATCCTATGAGAAGGCAGAGAGCAAACAGAGCCACTTCTCTCATGTACATTGCTGGATCAAGATTGGGCTCTGGTAAGTATAAGGGGGGCTGGGGGCTGCATTCAGGAGGTTATTCACCTTAATGCAGAGATTGCATTAAGGCACATATGTCAAACAGAAGGCCGTATCCGGCCCACCAGACCTTGTTATGTAGCCCTCGCACCCAGTCTGGCAGCCAGAACATGGTAGAACACTATTTTGCCACCTCTGGATCTCACCCTCTGCTCCCGCTCCCTGCTGTCACTTGTAAACACAGAAACCTTTGCTCTCAGTGGCTCCCAGGACTCACAGATCCCTACATGCACTCATGGCGGGTACAGAGCTCCATAATCTAAGAGAACAATCTCCCAGCAAGGTGAGGCAGAGCCACCAACACAGGGAGGTACTAGAGTTGGGCAAGGTAAGAAAGGTGGGCAAAAAAGAGGTAAGGAAGCTTTGGGGGGGGGGGTAAAGGTTGCACACTGTGCATAATGCACCCCAAAACCCTACACTCTGTACACATCCCCCCCTGAATTCTGCACTCTGAACTTAACACTCCTGAACCCTGCACTCTGTACGTAGCGCACTCCTGAGCTCTGCACTCTGTACGTAACGCACTCCCAAACCCTGCGCTCAGTATGTAGCACATCCCCCAGACACAGCTGGGCCTTTGAGGGTAACCATACTGCTGATGCGGCTGGCGATGACATTTTGTTTGACACCCCAACATTAAGGTAAAAAAATCCAGCCATTAGAACCACTTTAAAGAATTTAGAACCACTTTTAGGAATTTTTGGAGTGAGGTGGAGTAGTCGAGGAACAAGCCAAGGTCAGCAGCAGGAGTTACAAGAGCAAGATATTGGCTGGAGAGAGAGAGTTATGCCTTTGCAAACAGGAACTGCAAAGGCATAACTAAAATAGGAAGTTCACATGAGAGCAAAGGGTTCAAGGTTCAAGAGGAACAAGGTTCAAGGCACAATCATTCAAGGAATTGTCCAGGGAGCTGTCCAGCATTTCAGGTGGATCAGCAAGAAGAGACATTGCATTTGCCAGACACAGCAGGGGTTGCGGGTTCAGACCTGGGTCCTGACAGATGGTCAGAGCATACGGGCATGCTACAGAAGATGGTCAGAGACTGCAGGCATTCTACAAGAGATAGTAAGAGATTGTGGACATACTGAAAGAGATGGTCATAACTGCAGACATGGTACACGAGATGTTCAGAGACTGCAGACATGCTACAGGAGATAGTCAAGGACTTTAGGCATGCTGCAGGTGATAGTTAGGGACTGTGGACATTCAGAAGCAGTTGAAGACTGGGATCATGCTTTAGGAGAGAGTCATGGACTGGAGACACTTTATGTGAAACTGCCGGAGATCAGTACTATTATAGCCCCTTCCACTTTTGCACTCCCTACAGCCGCTTTATAAATGACTTGTGTCACATTTAGTATATTTTTTAGCAAGATCCATTACAAATGTAGCGCACTAACCCCAGACTTTACCTGCTTTTCTTCTGCTAGGCTCCTCCGCAGGAAAAGAATGAGGCACACCGCACCACAAGCCCGTACCCTCCTGAATAGGGAGGTTGAGCGGTGTTAGTTTCTCGGGCCTGCTTGCGACTGGTGTAAAAAAGGCCTCCAGTGCTGACCTTGTCTCTGCAGTAATCAGAACAAGTCTTTAACTTTCCCCAGTAAGCAACTGTCCACACCAACTGAAAGGTCCAACACTTGTTTATTCCTTCTCGCACAATAAACAGTCTCTTTTAGAGCAGACGGGTTGAGACAAACACGGGTCAGACAAGGTGGGAGGAGGTCCAGGCACAAACTTAAATTTGGGTTTCTCCTGTTCTAAATAGCACTAACAGGCTTGGCGCACGGTCACTGCCACCGACCATGAAGGGGTCTCTGCCACAGACCAGGTGAGAAGGGCCTCTGCCAAAGGCCCGGTTGTTGGGTCTCTGCCACCGACCGAATTCACGATGGGTCTCTGCCACAGACCATGAGAACGTTGATTACCTTCTAAAAGTATTGACCCCTGTCAGGGAAAGGACATCTATCCGAAGAGTTACCAGAGGCCCCACCGTCACCAGCGATGCCACGCCGGGTCTTCGGGAAGGGTCATCTCCCTGGACTCCTCGTCCTAGATTCGGGCACCCACTTCCAGGGGGCACCCTAGGAGCCCTCGATCCCTTGTGGGACCCAGTCGAAGGTACTGGGCCCCGGGCCTCTCTCGAAGTACCTCACCCCAGACTGAAGGTGTCTGAGATGGAACAGCAGCTCCGTCTCTGGGCTTAGAGTACCCAGAGACCTCCCGACAGGCCTCCGGGCCTAGGGCACCCAGAGGCGACACACCCGCACCCAGGCTTAAGGTGCCTGAGCGCGGAACGACGACCCCTCTGGAAGATGGCCGCCCCCATTTATACCCTCTCCCGACAGGCACAGCAGGTTCCCCGCCCCACCGTATCACTGTCGGGAGGGGACAAAAAGGACACAACCTCGTACTGCAGTTCAACCCGGGACCCACGGCAACAGTGCCACCTATAGGCCCCAGTGAACTTAATCACCAGTACTATCTCCCAGGGATAGAAATGGTCAATGAGACCTAACAATTGGTACATCTGAGCAGATGCCTCCCCCTAAATGTAACCACCCGCTACACAAAAGTTAAATTTTCCTTCACTGCCTTGAGTAAGCACCAAAACTCCTTTGAGGGCAACACAATAATTGGCAAAGTGCAGCATGTGATCTCCTGGCCGCAAGTTGGGCCTAGATAGCCCCTGTTTATTATTTTTGCAAGATTTATGCAACTCTTCTTTATTATTTAGAACTGCATCAAGGTCAAATGAAGGTACATGGCGTGTCCTCCGCAGTCATCTACATCCCAATTTCTTTAAGGCTCCTTGTATACTGTGCCCGGCTGCCAGGATTTTAAGAGTTTGTTTGTCCTTTAAACTAGTTTTAGCATTACAGAGCTGCAATTAGTTTATGGCATTAATGGAATAAAAAATTTGTGACTGTACAGTACATCTGCCAAAGGTTGAATCAAAGGAGAGTGTGGCTCATTATGAAAGTGAGAATAAGGCCTCATGCACATGGATATATACATTATTGCAGGATCGAGTTGGCAAATCTGGCAGCCAAATCCAGAATAAAAAGTGGTCTGTAGAGCCAGAAGTGTTCCTAGAGATTAACGGGATACTATGGATTTGTTTTTTGTTTTTTTAAAAAAACAAACATGTCATAATTACCTTCGCTGTGCAGTTCGTTTTGCACAGAGTGGCCCCGAACGTCCCCTTCTGGGGTCCCACGACGGCTCTCGCGACTCCTCCCCGCAAGAGCTAACCCCCTCTGGGAAGCTCTTTGTGATACAGTCAGCGGCCATGGCCGCCGAGTGTATCACTCAGCCCCGCCCCCCGATGCGCCGCGTCATTGGATTTGATTGACAGCAGCACGAGCCAATGGCTGAGCTGCTACCAACCTATCCAATGAAGAGCCGAGAAGCCCGGGCAACGATCGAGCGCGTTCGCAAATTGGGACTTTCCAGGGCTCAAGTAAGTAAACGGGGGGGCTGGGGGTCCGCTAATCGTCGGATGTTTTTTCACCTTAATGCATAAAATGCATTAAAGAGAAAGTAAAGCCTCCTTAAAAAAAAACACACCCTGCAAGACAAAGGCATAATGAGCTAGTATGCGTAGCAGGGTGTGTTTTTTTTTTTTTTTTAAGTACTTTTGAAGTACTTACCTGAGATCGAAGCCCCCGCAGCCGACCTCATTCGCCTCCTCCGTCGCCACCATGTCTCCTGGAGTGACTTCGGGGTATCTGGTCTCCGGCGCTGTGACTGGCCGGAGCCGCGATGACGCCACTAACGGCATGATCACCGTTAGTAACGGCACGCTTAGTGCGCCTGCGCGCCGTTGTCTACGGCGCATGCGCCATAGACATCAGTGCATGTCTTTTGAAAATATCTTGTAAACCGTGTAGGTTTAGGAGATATTTCTTTCACCTACAGGTGAAGCCTTAATCTAGGCGTATCTGTAGGTCAAAGTGGTCTGTAAGGGTTTACAACCACTTTAAAGTGAAAAAACATGTACCTTTACAACCCCTTTAATTGCTGCCTTAGGCGGTCATTTTTCATTTTCACCTCCCTGAAACGCTCAAAAGCCAGGATGATCTCCAACTGGCCCCCACGTTACAAAGTCAGTCCACCCAAAATACATCATGATCTCTGGCTAGCGACCCCGTTACAATAGCAACTCACCTACAATACAGAAAACAAGAAGAGGTAAAATTCAAAAGCATGTACGATGTCCGGCCAGCGTCACCGAATACCGTGATGACCCTCCCAAAATTTGCCAAACAAAATGCGGAAACAGCTGCCAGAGATCATATCGGCTTTTTTGTATTTTAGGTGATTCTTCTATATTTTATTGTATGGATAGTCCAGTTACCAACATACAGTCAGGTCCATAAATATTGGGACATCGACACAATTCTAATCTTTTTGGCTCTATACACCACCACAATGGATGAATTACAAGAGTTTGTATATGTGCCTCCCACTTTTTAAGGGACCAAAAGTAATGGGACAATTGGCTGCTCAGCTGTTCCATGGCCAGGTGTGTGTTATTCCCTTATTATCCCATTTACAAGGAGCAGATAAAAGGTCCAGAGTTAATTTCAAATGTGCTATTTGCATTTGGAATCTGTTGCTGTCAACTCTCAATATGAGATCCAAAGAGCTGTCACTATCAGTGAAGCAAGCCATCATTAGGCTGAAAAAACAAAACAAACCCATCAGAGAGATAGCAAAAACATTAGGTGTGGCCAAATCAACTGTTTGGAACATCCTTAAAAAGAAAGAACGCACCGGTGAGCTCAGCAACACCAAAAGAGCCGGAAGACCACGGAAAACAACTGTGGTGGATGACCGAAGAATTCTTTCCCTGTTGAAGAAAACACCCTTCACAACAGTTGGCCAGATCAAGAACACTCTCCAGGAGGTAGGTGTATGTGTGTCAAAGTCAACAATCAAGAGAAGACTTCACCAGAGTGAATACAGAGGATTCACCACAAGATGTAAACCATTGGTGAGCCCCCAACACAGGAAGGCCAGATTAGAGTTTGCCAAACAACATCTAAAAAAGCCTTCACAGTTCTGGAAAACCATCCTATGGACAAATGAGACTTGTACCAGAGTGATGGGAAGAGAAGAGTACGGAGAAGGAAAGGAACTTCTCATGATCCAAAGCATACCACCTCATCAGTGAAGCGTGATGGTAGTGTCATGGCGTGGGCATGTATGGCTGCCAATGGAACTGGTTCTCTTGTATTTATTGAAAAATTATGTTTATTAAAGCATTTTTTATAAGACATACAAACAATGAAAAGGGTGGCCTTGGCAAGCCGCCAGGCCCCACTATGACCAACATGGTCGACAAACCACATATAGTACATTCTACCTAACATAGGCAGCTGACTACGTGCATTAACTGAGAAAAACACCCCCACTACCAATCAACCCCACCCTTCCACCCTCCCCCCCCCCCACCCCCCAACCACCCAAAAACTCAGTTTACCACATTTCTCAGGAGACAAGTACCTAATAATAGGGGGATACACAGTTTCACCAACCGCGGGTCTTCATTCAAGAGTTATAAGATAAAACAGCAGATACATGACAATACACTCCCATCATCAGCAGAATGATACCATTACCATAGGACTGACCAGCATGCTTATATACCACCCTTCAGTGTATCAGGGCAGTATCAGCGAACCCTCAATATCAGGCCCAGGGGTCCGACTACTCAAAGCAGGCAAAACAACTATCTTGACTAGCTAACAGTAGTGTCAGAATTGAACCATGCCTGCCTCTCTTGTATTTATTGATGATGACAAAAGCAGCAGGATGAATTCTGAAGTGTTTCGGGCAATATTATTATCAGCTCATATTCAGCCAAATGCTTCAGAACTCATTGGACGGCGCTTCACAGTGCAGATGGACAATGACCCGAAGCATACTGCAAAAGCAACCAAAGAGTTTTTTAAGGGAAAGAAGTGGAATGTTATGCAATGGCCAAGTCAATCACCTGACCTGAATCTTATTGAGCATGCATTTCACTTGCTGAAGACAAAACTGAAGGGAAAATGCCCCAAGAACAAGCAGGAACTGAAGACAGTTGCAGTAGAGGCCTGGCAGAGCATCACCAGGGATGAAACCCAGCGTCTGGTGATGTCTATGCGTTCCAGACTTCAGGCTGTAATTGACTGCAAAGGATTTGCAACCAAGTATTAAAAAGTGAAAGTTTGATTTATGATTGCTAATCTGTCCCATTACTTTTGGTCCCTTAAAAAGTGGGAGGCACATATACAAACGATAGTAATTCCTACACCGTTCACCTGATTTGGATGTAAATACCCTCAAATTAAAGCTGAAAGTCTGCAGTTAAAGCACATCTTGTTTGTTTCATTTCAAATCCATTGTGGTGGTGTATAGAGCCAAAAAGATTAGAATTGTGTCGATGTCCCAATATTTATGGACCTGACTGTATTTTCCTCCAGCTTTGGTTGCTAGAACGTTAGCACAGAAACCAATGTGGCCTGACTGCCAGTGTCCTAGCATTCAATAACAATGTGCAGCTGTGCATCATTGGTCGGTATGTGCCATGTGTGGCTGCTTGCACCATGCCACCCAATAACGCAGTGCGACCCAGATGCCAGCATTCTAGCAACCAGCTTAGTAACACTGCCCTGTGTATAAGGCCCCTTTCACATGAAGGGTTCCGATCAAGTCCGCTTGTCAGTTTATCAGGAGGATCTGATCAGACGGTCCATTCACCTCTATGGATCAACAGGTGTGTCCGTTTACACCTGCCTACCTCTGATCTGATCCAGTCCACTAAAAAAAAACGGAAGGGGATCCATCCTCCTTCGTGTAGGCAGATAGGATCGGAGGGCAGTCGGGTGTAATTGGACAATGGAGTCCATTTACACTCGGCCGCCCATGGAGCAGAGTGGGCTCTGTCCATGTCTGCTCTGCAGAAACCGAATGGATTCGGACCTGTCATCTGCCCACTCTGCTCTGTTCTGCAGAGGATCAGCGGACAGATACCATACTGATTAAAATGGAGTCTGCCCATTACTGAGCTGCAGTGAGAAAATAGTGTCCAGTACGTACACTCTGGCCTCAGTGCAGCCCCCCACTGAGTGCTGGAAGAAGGTCACTTCAGTTTTTCTTATTGGTGGCACACCCCCTGTAAAGTGCATCTCAACTCATTTGAACATACGTGCACTCGTGTCTGTATGAGTTGAATGACTTAAGGCTGGGGTCATCCTGCGCCTGCACTGCCATTACTGTCTACATATTGCTGATCATAGGCGTGCGCACAGGGTGTGCCAGGTGTGCCTGGGCACCCCCTAATCATCCGGTGCTACGCAGACTCACCCTGCTGCTTGGCTGCAGAGAAAGAGACTGGGGAATCTCTGTCCACAGCCCCTTTCTCTTTCTCAAAAGTGAGACATCAGGGGTCTGTTTAGACCACTGATATTTCACCAAAGCCCCCCCTCAAAAATATATAAATACATTTTTTTTTGTAAAAGAGCAAAAATAAAAAAATTATTAAAATAAGCTACTTACACCAATCTCTGCTCTACTGACATCGTCCACTGGCACTGTCCGTTGCTCGATACATATATATATATACACATACACACGTGCGCATGTGTGTTTGAGCGTTGGGGTGCACACCCTAATGCAATAGGCTGTGCACACCTATATTGCTGATATTTACATCTCCCTACTGGCCCTGAATAAGTCATTCACTATGCAGTGGTAATGGCAGCACAGGTGCAGGATGACCTTACCCTTCAGGCATTCTGAAAGATTGAGGGCCAAGGCCATTCTATGTTTATGTTTATATCACGTTTAGATCAAGGGTCTCCTAACTTTCTAAACAAAGGGCCAGTTTTCTGTCCTTCAGACTTCATGGGGGCCGGACTGTGCCCAGTGGAAGAAAACGATGCCCTGTCTTTGGTATGAGAGGAAGAATTAGTGCCTCATCGTTGGTATCAGTGGGAGGAATAGTGCTCCATCGTTAGTGTGAGAGGCAGGAATAGTGCCCTATCATTGGTGTCAGTGGGAGGAATAGTGTCCCATCGTTGGTATCAGTGGGATGAATAGTGTCCCATCGTTGGTATCAGTGGGAGGAATAGTGTCCCATCGTTGGTATCAGTGGGAGGAATAGTGTCCCATCGTTGGTATCAGTAGGAGGAATAGTGTCCCATCGTTGGTATCGGTGGGAGGAATAGTGTCCCATCATTGGTATCAGTGGGAGGAATAGTGCCCCATCATTAGTGTGAGAGGCAGGAATAGTGCCATATCATTGGTGTCAGTGAGAAGAATAGTGCCCCATCGTTGGTATCAGTGGGAGGAATAGTGTCCCATCGTTGGTATCAATGGGAGGAATAGTGTCCCATCGTTGGTATCTGTGGGAAGAATAGTGCCCCATCGTTGGTATAATTGGCAGGAATTATGCCCCGTTGTTGTCAGTGGCAGGAATAATGCTTCAAGGGCTGGATAAAGGCAAGCAAAGGGCTGTTTGGAGACCACTGGTTTAGATGCATAAGACCTTGTTTGCACAGGGCCTTCTAGAGCATATGCCCATGCAGGGCAGGTTTTACTTACATGGGGATACACGGAACACCTGTGCATCCCCATGTGGGTAAACATGGCCATGCATGGGCATATGCTATAGCATGCTTCGTGTAAACATGATCAAAATCCGACTGCAGGTGTATATTTTTCTGTCAAAATGCAGATGTATGAAGGAGCTTTATACAATACAGATCTGATCCCAGATTTATTTTTCCGTCCATGCACAGGAGCCCTAAAGCATATCCTTCTTCATGCTGGATGCCTGTGTGAGAAGGCTATGCTCAATGTAGTCATTCTGTGACTTATGTGACACCTAGGCTTTCCGAGACGGTTAGATTAATCATTTGAGGAGGGTTGGAGGTCAGAAATATTTATTGACTTTTTCTTACTACAGGTACTTATATAGCGCCGTCAATTTACACAGCGCTTTACATACGTATGTATTATACATTCACATCAGTCCCTGCTGTCAAAGAGCTTATAATCTAAGGTCCCTAACTCACATTCATACATACACATACTAGGGCCAATTTAGACAGGAGCCAATTAACCTACCAGCATGTCTTTGGAGTGTGGGAGGAAACCGCACAGGCACAGGGAGAACATGCGCACTCCAGGCAGGTAGTGCCATGGTTGGGATTTGAACCAATGACCCTAGTGCTGCTAAGTGGAAGTGCTAACCACTTAGCCACTAAAAACAAATATACTGCAGAGAGGAGCTTACAAATCTATGGATCGCTCTGCAGCGTTCCTCAGACACGTGGGCTCATTGCTCAAAGGCTAAAAAGGTTATTGTAAGCATTATTTGATGGTTGCTTCAGTCCACAGTCAACTTTATGGTACAGAGGCTTGAGTCTGGGCAGGGCCATCTTAATGCAAGGGCACACCTGGGCACTGCCCAGAGGCCCCAGGTACATGGGGGGCCCCCACAATAATATTGCATTACATCATACTTGCCAACTGTCCCAGATTATACTGTGCCCTCCTGACCCCCCTATACTGTGCCCTGAGCCTTCCTGATCCCAGTGTTGTGCCCTACTGACCCCCCCTCTACTGTGCCCTCCTGATCCCAGTGTTGTGCCCTACTGACCCCCCCCTGTACTGTGCCCTTTGTGTTGACTAGTCTTTGATTAATGAAATGTTTATATTTCCTTTTGTAAAATCGATTTTATTGAAAGTACTAATGAATATATGTTAAATTCTATCAACTATTTATAATTTATTTATTGAAAGTAGGTGTGTAGATTGGGGCAAGCTGGTGGGGCCCCAGTGCATTACTTTGCGGCCCATGATGCTATTAAGACGGCCCTGAGTCTGGGTCCAGGCTTGCCATGGCTCCTCTAGTTTTACTTATCATATTTTTATATTTGTTTTCACTTCCAGAAGCCTGCAATGATAAATGAACAAAAATAGATGTTAGTTACAGACACAGAATAAAGACTTTGTACAATCTGCAATCTGTGTAGCTAGCGTGGGCAGATGATTGAAATCTGCATCCTTCCCGATCACCCTATCATATTTTTATGGAAAGTCTGAATGTGAAAATTAAATAGGAAAATATTTGGGTTAGATAAGAGCGCTTAGTTCACTTGCAAAACACTTCTCGCTAAAAGCCAGCCACGAGCCAATTAGATTATATGAAAAAATACTTGAATTTGTGACAATAATGAGCGGACATGTGTTACCCACCATGCATAGCGAAGGGATTTTCTCAATATCATTACCAGATTATTGTGTCTTCCCACATTAAATAGCCCACTAATCCCCGGAACCAGCACTTTTTCAAGTCTCCTGATGAGGTCCCCAAAAAATCGATAAAACTCATTACATATATATTTTTAGCAGCTAGAATAACTATTGCTAAATATTGGAAGCAGTCGATGACTCCCCTTGAATACGTGAAGAACAAACTTAACTGGATCATGGTTAATAATAGACTTACCTGTATTCTTTGAAAATCTACTAAGAAATTTGATGCAACATGTAACAGAAACATACAAAAAGAAGCTGCAGTCCCACCACAAGTTAGAGGAATTAAGTGCTTAGCTCTTCTGCCTGGCAGCACCAATTCCCAACCACAACGCCGCCTGCCTGGAGTTTGCATGTTCTCCCTGCGCCTGCGTGGGTTTCCTCCCACACTACATTGGCCCTAGTATGTGTATGAATGTGAGTTAGGGAGCTTAGATTGTAAGCTCCTTGGGGGCGGGGACTGGTGTGATGGAAATAGATGACTGATCATTATCACATGGCCTACCTGTTGGATTGGCTCTGCAGACTCCTCTTCTCCGTTGCCGATATCTGCAGGTTTCCTGCCAATCCCCAGGACAGGTTTGTTGGTGGCGGGGGTCCTCTAGGCTTGTACAGCCCTCTGTGGAGACACCAATTACACAGCGAGACCCTTTATCTCAATAGCAACAGTGAGACCCCCCCATAACCCAGAAATTGTGGGGAGCCCCCTCTAAGAAAATGTGCCCCTCCCCCCTTCTCTGCAGCTTTGGGAAAGTTTGTGGTTTGCGGGGACTCATCTTAGGAAGGTCTAGTATTCATAGACATTCCCTGTCTGCTCACATTCACAGCACATTTTACAGCTATTCATACTCAGGAGTAAAGGAGAGAAAGAACTTTCCTCCAACATTTCCATCCAAAGAAAACACTGTACACATGTACAGGACAACTTTCCACCATATTAGTCTCCGGTCACATCTGCGCGTTCCGGTAATGCGCACAGAAATGCACATTTCCACGTAATCCCGGAACATGCAAAAGTATGTGCCTCACGCTTGTAGTGCCATTTATTGTAAATGTCCCCCCAAACGTGAGACCCCAATACAAGAAATGTGACAAAAGGTGTGGGAATTTAAAACAAAGCGGAACGCGTCATGAGCTACTTTGTCACGCTTGTGGGGCATAGGGCAACGCACTGAATTCCATGGGGGGTGCTATGCTGGTTGGGTGTTTGCCGTCAGAGGTGGGACCTTTATCATTTCACAAACTATGGAATGCTGGGAGAGCAGAAATCAGCAAAAATCTCCACCAGTGACTGAGCGCTTTCCTTTATTTATAATTTAACATATGGGGGGAAATGTGGAGAAAAAACAAACGATTAGTTTGGCAGTGAAAGGGTTAAAGAGGGGAGGGTTAAAATAAGAAAAGAATATGGTTTGGCAGTGAAAGGGTTTATAAATAAAAGGAAAAACCTTTGACTTGGTAGATAAAGGGTTAAATTGCCCCCATCATATTACCACCATCAAAACTGCCATCAAATTTCCTCCATCAAAAATGCCTACATCATATTGCCCCCATTAAAATTGCCCCATCATATTGCCCCCATCATATTGCCACCATCAAAACGCCTCCATCAAAATGCCTCTATCAAAAATGCCTCCATAAAATTGCCCCCATCAAAATGCCTCCATAAAATTGCCCCATCATATTACCACCATCAAAACTGCCCTTATCAGATTGCCACCATCAAATTACCACCATCGTATTGCCCCCATCATATTACCACTATCAAATTGCCCCCATCAAGTTGCCCCATCATATTACCACCATCAAAACTGCCCCCATCAAATTGCTACCATAATATTGTACCCATCATATTACCACCATCAAATTGCCCCTATCATATTATCCCCATCAAAACGCCTCCATCATATTGCACCCATCAAAACTGCCTCCATAAAATTGCCTCCATATTACCACCATCAAACCTGCCCCCATTATATTGCACCCATCAAAACTGCCCCATTAAAACTGCCCCCATAAAACTGCCCCCATCATATTGCCCCATCAAACTGCCCCATCAAACTGCCCTCATTAAACTGCCTCCATCAAAATTGCCCCCATCAAAACAGCCCCCATCAAATTGCTACATCATATTTCTCCCTCAAACTGCCCCCATCAAATTGCCCCCATCAAAAATGTCTCCATATAAATTGCCCAATCAAACTGCCCTATTAAATTGCCCCCATCAAAACTGCTCCATTGACTGCCCCCATTAAACTGCCTCCATCAAAATTGCCCATATCAAAACTGCCCAATTCAAATTGCTCCTATCAAATTGCCCCCATCAAAACTGCCCCCATCAAAAATGCCTACATAAAATTGCCACCATCAAAACTGCCCCCATCATATTGCTCCATCAAACGGCCAGCTTAAACTGCCCCCATTAAATTGCCCCCATCAAAACTGCCTCCATCATATTGCCCTATCAAACTGCCCCCATCAAATTGCCCCATCAAATGGCCCCATCAAACTTCCCTCATTAAACTGCCTCCTCCAAAATTGCCCCATCTAAACTGCTTCATCAAACGGCTCAATCAAAATTGCCCCCATCAAATATGCCCCCATCAAAACTGCCCGCATCATATTGCCCCATCAAAACGGCCCCCTCAAACTGCCCCATCAAAATTGCTCCCATCAAAAATGCCTCCATCAAAACTGCCCCCATCAAAATTTCCCCATAAAACTGCCCCCATTAAACTGCCCCCATCAAACTGCCCCATCAAAAGGGCCACTCAAACTGTCCTCATTTATAAAACTGCCCCCATTAAAGTGCCTACATCAAAATTGCCCCCATCAAATTACCCCCATCAAAAATGCATCCATAAAATTGCCCCATTAAACCGCCCCATCAAAACTACCCCATCAAAATTGCCCCCATCAAAAATGCCTCCATCAAAAATGCCCCCATCAAAACTACCCCCCATCAAATTGCCCCATCAAAATTGCCCCCATCAAAAATGCCTCCATCAAAATTGCTCCCATCAAATTGCCTCAATCAAAACTGCCCCCATCAAAACTTCCCCCATCAAACTGTCCCATCAAAACTGCCCCCATCATATTGCCCCCACCACTTGTCCACCAAGGACATCATATGATGTTGGTGACTTTGAGGGGAGATACAGGCATCATTCAGATATCATTCTTTTCTGCCAGCGATTCTACACACTATAAGAACGATCATAGCGGCAGTTCCACCGCTTGATCGTTCTTATAGGCGGGGTGGGAGGGGACATCCCCCCTCCCACCACCATCCGGTGCTTCTCCGGACTCTCCCGTGCCTTCGGGGGCCCGGAGAACGAATCGGCCGGTGCCGGCTCACGACGATAGAGATTTCCAGTCATCTCTATGACCGTCGGAGTCCCGGGGGCGACATTGTGACGTCACGCCCGGTACCCAGAAGTAAACAAAGCCGCAATTGGGACTGTCAGCATGAGATCGGTGATTTTTTTTCACCGATCTCATGCTTTCCAGCCTGGAAGAGAGATGTGGGGTCTTATTGACCCCGCATCTCTCCATAAAGAAGACCTGTCACACATCATTCCTATTACAAGGGATGTTTACATTCCTTCTAATAGGAATAAAAGTGAGAAAAAAAATGTTAACCACTTAACGACCGCTCACTGTATATATACGTCGGCAGAATGGCACAGACAGGCACAATCACGTAGAGTGTACGTGATTGCCTTTTTACAGTTGGGGGGTCCAATCGGACCCCCCTCCTATACAGTGAGCGGCCGTTAATCGTTCGGGAGCGATCCAGGATGAGGGGGCAGCCGTTGGATTCTGGCCACCCCCTCGCGATCACTCCCGGCGAATAAAAAGGCCCCCTCTGTCACACACAGGCAGAGGAAGCAGGAGGAAGTGATGTCATCTCTGGTGCGGCACTCACATATACCGAGCGCCGTACAAGAGAAGACATCAGGTCAGTGCACAAAACACTACACTGACACCAGAACACATAGGGACATAAATCGCCCCCCAGGCCCCCCCAGACACCCCCAGATCACCCCCCAGCCCCCAGTCACAGTGTAACTGATTGCAGTGACCATTTATTTACTGATCACTGCAATCAGTGACATTTGTGACTGTAAAAGTGTCACTACAGTCAGTTTTAGGTCCAGTGTAGCCCCCTAACCCCCCCTAATAAACGTTTAACCCCCTGATTGCCCCCCAGATATCCCTTTCACCCCCTATCACCACTGTCGCTAAGCGATCATTTTTCTGATCGCTGCCTTAGCGTCGGTGATGCCGATCGGTAGCCAGTAATTTTTTTTAGGTTCGCCGCAGGTTTTTATAGCGTCAGGTACCCCAATATATTATCTAATAAAGGTTTAACCCCCTTGATCGCCCCCCAGGTAACCCTTTCACCCCCTATCACCACTGTCGCTAAGCGATCGTTTTTCTAAACGCTGTCTTCGTGTCGGTGATGCAGATCGGTAGCCAGTAATTTTTTTTAGGTTCGCCGCAGGTTTTTATAGCGTCAGGTACCCCAATATATTATCTAATAAAGGTTTAACCCCCTTGATCGCCCCCAGGTAACCCTTTCACCCGCTATCACCACTGTCGCTAAGCAATCGTTTTTCTAAACGCTGTCTTAGTGTCGGTGATGCAGATCGGTAGCCAGTAATTTTTTTTAGGTTCGCCGCAGGTTTTTATAGCGTCAGGTACCCCAATATATTATCTAGTAAAGGTTTAACCCCCTTGATCGCCCCCAGGTAACCCTTTCACCCCCTATCACCACTGTCGCTAAGCAATCGTTTTTCTGATCACTGTCTTAGTGTCGGTGATGCAGATCGGTAGCCAGTAATTTTTTTTAGGTTCACCGCAGGTTTTTATAGCGTCAGGTACCCCAATATATTATCTAATAAAGGTTTAACCCCCTTGATCGCCCCCAGGTAACCCTTTCACCCCCTATCACCACTGTCGCTAAGCGATCGTTTTTCTAAACGCTGTCTTAGTGTCGGTGATGCAGATCGGTAGCCAGTAATTTTTTTTAGGTTCGCCGCAGGTTTTTATAGCGTCAGGTACCCCAATATATTATCTAGTAAAGGTTTAACCCCCTTGATCGCCCCCAGGTAACCCTTTCACCCCCTATCACCACTGTCGCTAAGCAATCGTTTTTCTGATCACTGTCTTAGTGTCGGTGATGCAGATCGGTAGCCAGTAATTTTTTTTAGGTTCACCGCAGGTTTTTATAGCGTCAGGTACCCCAATATATTATCTAATAAAGGTTTAACCCCCTTGATCGCCCCCCAGGTAACCCTTTCACCCCCTATCACCACTGTCGCTAAGCGATCATTTTTCTAAACGCTGTCTTAGTGTCGGTGATGCAGATCGGTAGCCAGTAATTTTTTTTAGGTTCGTCGCAGGTTTTTATAGCGTCAGGTACCCCAATATATTATCTAATAAAGGTTTAACCCCCTTGATCGCCCCCCAGGTAACCCTTTCACCCCCTATCACCACTGTCACTAAGCGATCGTTTTTCTAAACGCTGTCTTAGTGTCGGTGATGCAGATCGGTAGCCAGTATTTTTTTTTAGGTTCGCCGCAGGTTTTTATAGCGTCAGGTACCCCAATATATTATCTAATAAAGGTTTAACCCCCTTGATCGCCCCCCAGGTAACCCTTTCACCCCCTATCACCACTGTCGCTAAGCGATCGTTTTTCTAAACGCTGTCTTAGTGTCGGTGATGCAGATCGGTAGCCAGTATTTTTTTTTAGGTTCGCCGCAGGTTTTTATAGCGTCAGGTACCCCAATATATTATCTAATAAAGGTTTAACCCCCTTGATCGCCCCCCAGGTAACCCTTTCACCCCCTATCACCACTGTCGCTAAGCGATCGTTTTTCTAAACGCTGTCTTAGTGTCCGTGATGCAGATCGGTAGCCAGTAATTTTTTTTAGGTTCGCCGCAGGTTTTTATAGCGTCAGGTACCCCAATATATTATCTAGTAAAGGTTTAACCCCCTTGATCGCCCCCCAGGTAACCCTTTCACCCCTATCACCACTGTCGCTAAGCGATAGTTTTTCTGATCGCTGTCTTAGTGTCGGTGATGCAGTTCGGTAGCCAGTAATTTTTTTTAGGTTTGCCGCAGGTTTTTATATAGCGTCAGGTACCCCCATATATTATCTAATAAAGGTTTTAACCCCCTGATTGCCCCTACTTAACCCTTTCACCAGTGATCACCATATAAGTGTTACGGGTGATGCTGGTTAGTTAGTTTGCTTTTTATAGTGTCAGGGCACCCGCCGTATATAACCCAATAAAGGTTTAACCCCCTGATCACCCGGCGGGTGATATCAATTAGGTTTTAGCTTCAGAGAGGGTCTGCGTCACACCCCAGGCAGCGTCAGGTTAGTGCCAGTAACGCTAACACCCACGCGTGAAGCATACACCCCCCTTAGTGGTATAGTATCTGAACAGATCAATATCTGATCTGATCAGATCTATACTAGCGTCCCCAGCAGTTTAGGGTTCCCAAAAACGCAGTGTTAGCGGGATCAGCCCAGATACCTGCTAGCACAGGCCTGATCCCTGCGACTCCAGTGCTGTAGGAGGTGATTTCACCACCACAGTTAAAAAAAAAAGCATATATGCCGAAGCATGGGGGCAGCAGGGGCGGAGGAGCGGAAGAGAGATTTTGCTCCTAATGCCGCGTACATACGGTTGAAATTCCGACGGAGGCTTGCCCGTGGAAAAGTTTGACCATGTGTGTGTGGCATAACTTTTTTGCGGGAGGATGCCCCAATGCTTCGGCATATATAAATGGTGCATGTATGCCCATCATTAGAAGTGGGTGGATGAATGGCGGTATTCTAATGGTGGGCATACCCACCGATCAATCTCTTTTTTCGTTCAGCCAACAGGCTGCATGAAAAAAAGATTACAATACATGTCCAACAAGGACCAGCAACGTACTGGTATGTTGCTGGACTTTGAATGTTTATACCAGAATGATGCCTGCGGGTTTAGGTATCATCTTGGTATCATTCTTTTCAGCCAGCGGCCGGCTTTCATGTAAAAGCAATCCTAGCGGCTAATTAGCCTTTGGACTGCTTTTACAAGCAGTGGGAGGGAATGTCCCCCCCCGGATATAAAAAGCGCCATTGGGAAATTGGGAAAGCATTTTATCACACCGATCTTGGTGTGGTCAGATGCTTTGAGGGCAGAGGAAAGATCTAGGGTCTAGAAGACCCCAGTTTTTTCAAAAAAGAGAGTACCTGTTGCTATCATAGGCGATATTTACATTCCCTGAGATAACAATAAAAATGATAAAAAAAAAAATATATGGAAGGAACTATTTAAAAATAAAATAAAGAAGCAAAATTAATAATAATAAAAAAAAGCACCCCTGTCCTGCCCTGCTCTTGCCCAATGGCGAACGCAAGCGTCGGTCTGGCGTCATATGTAAACAGCAATTGCACCGTGCATGTGAGGTATCACCGCGAAGGTCAGATCGAGGGCAGTAATTTTAGCAGTTGACCTCCTCTGTAAATCTAACGGGGTAACCTGTAAAGGCTTTTAAAGGCTTTTAAAAATGTATGTAGTTTGTCGCCAATGCGCGCTTGTGCGAAATTTCAAAGCATGTCGTGTTTGGTATCTATGTACTCGGCCTAAGATCATCTTTTTTATTTCATCAAACATTTGGGCAATACAGTGTGTTTTAGTGCATTAAAATTAAAAAAAGTGTATTTTTTCCCCAAAAAATGCGTTTGAAAAATCGCTGCGCAAATACTGTGTAGAGAAAAAAATGCAACACCCACCATTTTAATCTGTAGGGCCTTTGCTTTAAAAATATATATAATGTTTGGGGGTTCAACATAATTTTCTTGCAAAAAAAATATGTTTTGCATGTAAACCTAAAAGTGTCAAAAAGGGCTTTGTCTTCAAGTGGTTAGAAGAGTGGATGTAAGCTTCCTAATGTTGTGTATAAAATGCCAGAACAGTTCAAAACCCCCCCAAATGACCCCATTTTGGAAAGTAGACACCCCAAGCTATATACTGAGAGGCAGTCGAGTCCATGGAATATTTTATATGTTGACACAAGTTGCGGAAAAAAGTCAATTTATTTATTTATTTATTTATTTTTGCACAAAGTTGTCACTAAATGATATATTGCTCAAACATGCCATGGGCATATGTGGAATTACACCCCAAAATAAATTCTGTTGCTTTTCCTGAGTACGGGGATACCATATGTGTGAGACATTTTGGGAGGCTAGCCACGTACGGGACCCCAAAAACCAAGCACCGCCTTCAGGCTTTCTAAGGGTGTAAATTTTTGATTTCACTTCTCACTGCCTATCACAGTTTCGGAGGCCATGGAATGCCCAGATGGCACAAAACCCCCCCAAATGACCCCATTTTGGAAAGTAGACACCCCAAGCTATTTGCTGAAAGATATTGTCAGTATTTTGCAGATCTCGCTTTTTGTCACAAAGTTTTGAAAATTGAAAAAAATAAAAAAATATATATATATATTTTCTTTCTTCATTTTTAAAAACAAATGAGAGCTGTAAAATACTAACCATGCCTCTCAGCAAATAGCTTGGGGTGTCTACTTTCCAAAACGGGGTCATTTGGGGGGGTTTTGTGCTATTTTGGCATTTTATGGCCTTCGAAACTGTGATAGGTAGTGAGGAGTGAAATCAAAAATTTGTGCCTAGAAATCCTGAAGGCGGTGCTTGGTTTTCGGGGTCCCGTACGCGGCTAGGCTCCTAAAAAGTCCCACACATGTGGTATCCCCGTACTCAGGAGAAGCAGCAAAATGTATTTTGGGGTGTAATTCCACATATAACCATGGCAAGTGTGAGCAATATATCATTTAGTGACAACTTTTTGTAATTTTTTTTTCTTGTCATTATTCAATCACTTGCGACAAAAAAAAATATTTAATGGGCTCAACAGGCCTCTTAGCAATTTCCTTGGGGTGTCTACTTTCTAAAATGAGGTAATTTGGGGGGGTTTTGTGCCATTTTGGCATTTTATGGCCTTCGAAACGGTGATAGGTAGTGAGGAGTGAAATCAAAAATTTGCGCCCTTAGAAATCCTGAAGGCGGTGCTTGGTTTCCGGGGGCCCGTACGCGGCTAGGCTCCAAAAAAGTCCCACACATGTGGTATCCCCGTACTCAGGAGAAGCAGCAAAATGTATTTTGGGGTGCAATTCCACATATAACCATGGCATGTGTGAGCAATATATCATTTAGTGACAACTTTTTGTAATTTTTTTTTTGTCATTATTCAATCATTTAAGACAAAAAAAATATTCAATGGGCTCAACATGCCTCTCAGCAATTTCCTTGGGGTGTCTACTTTCCAAAATGGGGTAATTTGGGGGGGGTTTGTACTGCCCTGCCATTTTAGCACCTCAAGAAATGAGATAGGCAGTCATAAATTTAAAGCTGTGTAAATTTCAGAAAATGTACCCTAGTTTGTAAACGCTATAACTTTTGCGCAAACCAATAAATATACGCTTATTGACATTTTTTTTACTAAAAACATGTGGCTGAATACATTTTGGCCTAAATGTATGACTAAAATTGAGTTTATGCGATTTTTCTTATAACAAAAAGTAGAAAATATCATTTTTTTTCAAAATTTTCAGTCTTTTTCCGTTTATATCGCAAAAAATAAAAATTGCAGAGGCAATCAAATACCATTAAAAGAAAGCTCTATTTGTGGGAAGAAAAGGACGCAAATTTCGTTTGGGTACAACATTGCAGGTCCGCACAATTTACAGTTAAAGCAGCGCAGTGCAAAATTCTGAAAATACCTCTGGTCCTTTAGCTACCAAATGGTCCGGGGCTTAAGTGGTTAAAAAAAGTGTCAAAATAAAAAAAAATCAGTAAAAAAAAAAAAAAGTCAAAAAAAGTAAAACGCCCCTATCCCGGGTAGCTCGTGCTTAGAAGCCAACACGCATGTAAGTTCCGCCCACATATGTAAACACCATTCAAACCCCACATGTGAGGTATCGCCGCGTGCGGTAGAGTGTGAGCAACAATTCTAGCACTAGACCTTCTCTGTAACTAAATAGTAACCTGTTAAAAAAAAATCAAGCGTCGCCTATGGAGATCTTTAAGTACTGAAGTTTTGCGCCATTCCATTAGTGTGCGCAATTTTAAAGTGTGACATGTTAGGTATCTATTTACTCAGTGTAACAGAATCTTTCACATTATACAAAGAAATTGGGCTAACTTTACTGTTTTGTTATTTTTTAATTTGTGAAAGCGTTTTTTTTTTTTTAAAAAGGGTGTTTGAAAAATTATTGCGCAAATACTGTGCAAGATAAAAAGTTTAAATGACCGCTATTTTATTCCCTAGGGTGTCTGCTAAAAATATATATATATATAATGTTTGGGGGTTCTGATTAATTTTCTAGCAAAAAAAATATGATCTTTACATGAAGGAGAGAAGTGCCAGAATAGGCCCAGTGGAGAAGTGGTTAAAGTGCCTCCATCAAAATTGCCCCCATCAAAATTGCCCCCATTAAATTGCCCCTTTGAAAATGCCCCCCCAAACGGCCCCCATCAAAAATGCCTCCATCAAAACTACCCCCATCAAATTTCCCCCATCAAAAATGCCTCCATCAAAATTGCCCCCATCAAATTGCCCAATCAAATTGCCCCAATCAAAACTTCCCCCATCAAACTGCCCTATTAGAACGGCCCCAATCAAAACTGCCCCCATCATATTGCCCCCATCAAAACTGCCCCCATTAAAGTGCCTTTATCAAAACTGCCCCATCAAAATTGCCCCCATCAAAAATGCCCCCTCAAACTGCCCCCATCAAAAATGCCCCCATCAATGTGCCCCATCAAAACTACCCCCATCAAATTGCCCTATCAAAATTTCCCCCATTAAAAATGCCTCCATCAAAATTGCCCCAATCAAAACTGTCCCCATTAAATTGCCCCATCAAAACTGCCCCCATCAAATTGCCCCCATTAAAGTGCCTCCATCAAAACTGCTTCCATTAAAGTTGCCCCAAACTGCCCCATTAAAACTGCCCCATTAAAACTGCCCCTTTTAAACTGCCCCCATTAAACTGCCTCCATCATATTGCCCCCTAAAACTGTCCTGTGCTCTCCCCCGGGCTCTGTATGTAATAAGAGCTGAGATGCTCCAGCCGCCTCCCCCACCATCCATCACTGTGTATAAGAAGCTTTGGTAACCATGGCAACAAAAGCCTGGTTACCTTTGCCTCCTGGGATTGATGACACACATCTCCCAGGAGGCATTGCAAACTAGAAATGACGTGATGGGCCGCAGCAAAGAGGAGGAAGGGAAAGAACAAATACAGTACTCAATTAACACTCTGTCACATTAGCAACCATGTAAGGTCAGCAGGTTTGCTGCTGCTTTTAAAATTTAACATCTAAACAGTCCGTCGGATTTACAAATACTGTATTTAAGCATAATAGCTCAGTTTTGTGTTGAAAATAACTGAAATCTGAAACTCCGGTGGGTGTAACAAGATGTCCGCTTGCCCCCTTCTCACTCTATCATTACTGTGCAGGAGTGTGGGGTGTAGCAAGATGGCGGTGATGAAACGTCACTTCCTGACGAGACAGCGGCCGCCGGGTGTACCAAGATGGCCGCCTCTCCGGAGCTAGGCCGAAGCCGCGGCCTTTCCTATGGCCGAGGCAGCGAAGCGCTCCGCGGATTGCATGGTGTGCTGATCCGAACAGGTTGACCCTTTCGGATCACGGATTGGTGACGATCCGTTGCACCACTACTGAAAACCCTTCTCTTCAGAGAAGCCTATCCTACCCACACCTAACAACTGTTTTTTCATCTTGTCCATCTGATCATCCCCCACAGCTACTACCCTTTGTTCCACTTGACCCTCCCTTCTAGATTGTAAGTTCTAACGAGCAGGGCCCTCTGATTCCTCCTGTATTGTATTGTAATTGTACTGTTTTCCCTGATGTTGTAAAGCACTGCGCAAACTGTTGGCGCTATATAAATCCTGTATTATAATAATAATAATAATAATAATAATAATAATATGCTGCCTAAACTGTTATATATCTACCAAGCCATTCCTATCTCCCCTCCTCCAGACCTGCTCACACAAATCTCTCACTTTTTATATGGAGAAGAGGGTTTACTTCAAAATGTTCTTGTTCTGCACAAAAAATTGAGGGGGGCTTGTAGTACCAGATATCTTGCTATACTCCCATGTTGCTTCTCTAATAAGGATCATAGACTAGTTTCAAAATAAAACTACAAAACTTTGGGTCAAACTGGTAGAAGTTCTCACTAACTCTAGTCTCGCATTACTTATAGGGATTTCCTCTCATAAGGATACACATGGCCTCCCACTACTAAACCAATCCTCTTTACACTTATGGAATAAATACCTGGCTAGGGGGCTACTTTCAAAGAACTCTAGCCCTCTTACTTCTTATTCTGTAACGCAGTCCTGTGATAGAGTAAGCCTTCCCGCACAGGAAGAGGAGCCAGAGGAGGCAGCCCCCCCCCCCGCTTAACAACTGTAATGTCGGCCTCCCCCTTATCAACTGTAATGTCGGCCGATCGGCGGCAATATCGGCGCTGCTATCTCCCGCGGTAGCACCCCCCTCACCCGCTCAACAACTTTGTTGTCCTGCAAAAAAAATCGCTGTCCCGTCCAACAACTTTCGTGACAGGTAAAAAAAAAATTGACTGAATGTTCCGCAGTGGAATTTTTAAATGTTGGGAGGTATGTTATTCAAAAATATGAATTTCCCACCAACTTTACGACAATGTACATTTTTGACCTGGAGTAGATCAGACTACACTACAATAGGTCAGACTCTACATTCGGGCACATTCTCTCTGCTTACATCTCTGCTTCCTATGTGTCATAACTGTCCTGTAGCTTGGTTGGAATACACCCAACTATTTCACTATCTCAAATTGTTTACACCTCCAAAGTGAGGAAATCCTTCATTGTCACCAGGGTCTCCAGAACGAGTGCCCCTATTTTAAAGTCTCCCCCCTATAACTGTTCTGGGGACAACCTACAATTTTGGATTTTGACAGGTGTTTTAATCCCTCTCTACTCTATCCAAAGCTAAAAGAAAAGTTTTGCCTTTAGTTATACTTTAAGCCAGTGACAGCCAGGAAATCAACATTTGTAGAAGAAGTTTGGCAGTGGCAGCCAATATATTCATCTCAGCGTATGTTTGCTTTATATTTTGCGGAAATTGACGTTTGCTGTCAGCAGCCAATGAAAAATTGCATCATTCCTTTTGTACTTCTTCCAGCTGCTGAATATTAAGTAGTTGATAGTTAAGGTATAAATAAAAGTTTATGGGAGAAAGAAAACATCATTCCTCAGTTCTAAGAAACCCATTAAAGAATTCATTGGTATAATGGACAAGCTTGAAAATCCTACTTGCCATTCTTGTTATTAATGACTTTAAAGTCTGTGACATGTATAGGCATAACAAAATGTGAGCTCAATTTCTTGTCTATTAATATTACATGAGGACAGCAAACTTATAGCACCAATCCAGCACAAACAGAGCTTGTAAACCCAAGAACCTGTACAAATTACTGCTGATTCCAGGATGGATTCTTTTACTGCAGGCTGGTGTATTATTTTAGGCTATAAAAAGGACAGAAGTATAATTGGAAGCAGAAAGGGAAGTTAAAAACCCAGGCCTATTAACAATACCAGAATCATTATTCATCAAGATATCAATATTATTATATAGCAGAGCAAGAAAATAATTATCAGTAATCTTTGTAACTTCTTCAAAGGGAGTAAAAAAATTCCAGATGTCAATGTCTCATTGACCTTATTTGTATTGTGTAATGCCTGTATAATTATATTTCATAATCTATGCCTGTATAATTACATTTTTTAATCTATGCCCATCCCTAAAATGGCCTTAATGAAAAAATCATGTAAGTTTCAAATCTTCACCTGCCTCAAAGATACTAAATTCACTTCTTATTAACTATTACTGTATATACTCGAGTATAAGCCGACCCGAATATAATCCGAGGCACCTAATTTTACCACAAAAAACTGGGAAAATGTATTGACTCGAGTATAAGCCTAGAGTGAGAAATGCAGCAGCTACTGTAAGTGGAAAAGAAGGTCAACAATGCCCATCTGCAGCCTCACTGTGCCCATTTGCAGCTTCACTGTGCCCATTTGCAGCTTCACTGTGCCCATTTGCAGCCTCACTGTGCCCATCTGCATGCCTCAGCCTCACTGTGCACATCTGCATGCCTCAGCCTCACTGTGCCCATCTGCAGCCTCACTGTGTCCATCTGCATGCCTCAGCCTCACTGTGCCCATCTGCAGCCTCACTGTGTCCAACTGCATGCCTCAGCCTCACTGTGCCCATCTGCATGCCTCAGCCTCACTGTGTCCATCTGCATGCCTCAGCCTCACTGTGCCCATCTGCATGCCTCAGCCTCACTGTGTCCATCTGCATGCCTCAGCCTCACTGTGCCCATCTGCATGCCTCAGCCTCACTGTGCCCATTTGCAGCCTCACCGTGTCCATCTGCATGCCTCAGCCTCACTGTGCCTATTTGCATGCCTCACTGTGCCCATCTCCCTGCCTCATGTACCTCATCTGTGCCTCATGTACCGGCGCTGTGCCCATCTGCAGCCTTATGATCTCCGGCGCTGTGATATGCATCTCTTATGATCTCCGGTGCTGTGATTTTTGTTTTGTGTTGCTTTGATATGCAGTTTGGTTGGCGGCCGTGTAGTGTAACAAAGCCCCGCCTCCTCCTCGTCCGTGACAGAACACTGACTCAGTTTCCCAGCAGTGAGTCAGTGTTCAGCCTATCACGGACAAGGACGAGGAGAAGGCGGGCTTTGTTACACTGCACGGCCGCCGACTAGACTGCATATCACAGCAACACAAAACAAAAATCACAGCGCCGGAGATCAGGTACATGAGGCTGCAGATGGACACAGCGAGGCAGCGGGACTCGAGTATAAGCCGAGGGGGGGGCTTTTTCAGCACAAAACAATGTGCTGAAAAACTCGGCTTATACTCGAGTATATATGGTATTTAGTCGCTGATTAGGCATTAAGATCTGTTTTCAATGTAAACCTGTCACAAAAGTAATAGAAGCTCTGGACTAAATACTGGAATACTGGACATTTTTATTATAAAATAAATTATCATGGATTCGGGCAATGTAAAGTATAAATAAAGGAAAAAGTTTTAGGGTTCCATATAAAAATAAAAAGATTGATTAGAAAAAATATCTTGGATAGAGAAATGGGAGAGAGAGATAAACTGTAAGTTCACAATTAGCCAAAGACAAAATATGATTGAACTCTCGCTGAAATCATCTATTTGCACTAAGATTCAGGAGATGAACTATAAAATATTAATAAGATGGTACTATACCCCACAGAGGTTACATAAATTCTATCCTGAAACACCAGACCGGTGCTGGAGATGTATGGAGGAGGGAGGTACAATGTTACATATTTTTTGGTCATGCCCAAAAATAAAATTTTACTGGAAGGAAGTACGGAACATTATTCAAAAATTTACGGACTATAGGATACCGGACGACCCAGCCTTCTTTCTATTAAATGTTATGAATATCCCTGTCAAAAAATATAAGAAATCTATCTTATGACATTTAGTAAACGTGGCCAAAGCGTATATTCCACTTAGGTGGAAAAATACGCTACCTCCTACGGTCGTATGCTGGCTTCATAAAGTGGAAGAGATAAACAAGATGGAAGATCTTACACTTTCAGCACAAAACCAGCAAGAAAAGTATTCTGAGGTACAGAGGCGGCTCTAGGCTTTGAGAGGCCTTAGGCAAAACTTAGACATGAGGCCCCACTCACACCCATAATGGGAAAAATATTTCAAACGATAAAAATGAACTGGGGTATGGGTAAGCCAATCATTGTGGGTTCAGGAGTGGGGCTAACAACTTAGGTGTGCTGTAACCCGTAGTGTTCAGATCTACAGCTTACGGAACATTGGCATGATCGGCGAGCTGTGATATAAAAACATTTTAAAAAATAGCATTAAAGGGGTTGTAAACCCTTGTTTTAAAAAAATAAATAAAAAACATATACTTACCTCCACTGTGCAGTTCGTTTTGAACAGAGTGGCCCCCATCCTCCTCTTCTGGGGTCCCCCAATGGCGCTCGCGGCTCCTCCCCGCATCGGGAAACCACCTAGGAGAAGCCCTCTCCCTGGGGTTACCCCGAGTCCAGCATTTGCATCCATAGACACAGAATGCCGAACTCAGCCCACATCATTGGATTTGATTGACAGCAGCGGGAGCCAATGGCTGCACTGCTATCGATCTATCCAATCAAGAGCCGAGAACCCCGACCAGAGAGGTAGAGCACGTCTCCGGCGTGGGGACGAATGGGCTCAGGTGAGTAAAATGGGGGGGCTGGGGGGCTGCTCAGTGACAAGTTTTTTCACCCTAATGCATAGGATGCATTAAGGTGAAAAAACATGAGGGTTTACAACCCCTTTAAAAAAGAGAAACAACTTACCGTATATACTCGAGTATAAGCCGAGATTTTCAGCCCTTTTTTTGGGGCTGAAAGTCCCCCCCTTGGCTTATACTCGAGTCATATAAATTTTACATTGTAAATATTACCTGTAAAGAAGTTGCGGCTGCGGCGTCCATCGTTCGAATTCCGCGGCGTCCATCGTTCAAAATTCCGCGGCCTCTTCCTGTTCCTTCCTTGATAGGCGAGTCTCAGCAGACACTCTCTGCCTATCACGAACGTTCTCTCATCCTCAGTTTTCCAGCAGACGTCTGTGATTGGCGGAATACCCAACACAGGATGCCCCTGTTGAAGAACATTTGTTCGAAACGCGTAGGGCTTGGTACACTACCTCATTCACTGCCCTTTTTAAACGTTTTTATTGTTTGTGATCACTTTTATGTTGGTTGAATAAACCCTCATTGACCTGCACCATTGGAGCATTCCTTCCCTTCTTTTCTCCTCACATGGGTGGTTGGTCAAGTAATAGCTTCCTTTGGCCACTGGTTACTAATATTCACCGTGGTAAAGAGTCTCCATGCTGAGTGGCGGTTCCAGTTCCATCGGAGGACCACCTGGATCGGTGTGAAACCCAGAGTCTGCTGTCAAGTCGGGGAGCCTACCGGACAGTCTACATTGGGGACCCATCTGATCCAGTTTCCAGACTAACTGATGAGGAGTGCCACTGGGATTTCGTATGCCTATTTGACCTGCCTAAACCACAGGTCTAATGTTCCGGTAAGAGTATTCTACCTCGCTTTTTCTACAAGAGTTATGTGATGACCCTTCAGTGCTACATGTTCTTTCTTCACAACACGAAAATTTTCTCTGGACACTGTATGGACTCATTATATTGATATTATTTATCACTTTGGTTTGATTGGAGGCCCAAATTATTGGGCTTCATTTCTTCACTTAGCGCTACATCTTCATTCCATGTTTATTAATTTTAGTCACATTTTATGTAGCAGCTTTATTTTTATTCACTATTTTAGATTAGCGCAGTATTTTCTTTCTTTATATGTCTGCTGAGACTCGCCTATCAAGTAAGGAACAGGAAGAGACCGCGGAATTCGAACGATGGACGCCGCGGAATTTGAACGATGGACGCCGCAGCCGCAACTTCTTTACAGGTAATAATTACAATGTAAAAATTTCTATTTACAGGGAACAGCGAGCTAGGGAACAGTGGGGCATCGGCTTATACTCGGGTCCGTGAGGTTTCCCAGTTTTTTGGGCAACATTAGGTACCTCGGCTTATACTCGAGTCGGCTTATACTCGAGTATATACGGTACCAATTTTATGTGAAACTTGTGCTGTTTTTTTTCACAGATGCTCAGTTCTGGGTTTAACTTGAGATAAGCCGTGTACAGGGGACAGCAGGGCAGAGCACAGGAGGTCAGGAGACAATACAGCAGAATATTGGGCACATCATGGGGCACACAGCAGAACATTGGGCACATCATGGGGCACACAGCAGAACATGGGGCACATCATGGGGCACACAGCAGAACATTGGGCATATCATGGGGCACACAGCAGAACACTGGGCACATCATGGGGCACACAGCAGAACATTGGGCACATCATGGGGCACACAGCAGAATATTGGGCACATTATGGGGCACACAGCAGAACAATGCGCACATCATGGGGCACACAGCAGAAAATGGGGCACATCATGGGGCACACAGCAGAACATTGGGCACACAGCAGAACATGGGGCACATCATTAGGCACACAGCAGAACATTGGGCACATCATGGGGCACACAGCAGAACATGGGGCACATAATGGGGCACATAGCAGAACATTGGGCACATCATGGGGCACACAGCAAAACACTGAGCACATCATGGGGCACACAGCAGAACATTGGGCACATCATGGGACACACAGCAGAACATGGGGCACATAATGGGGCACACAGCAGAACAATGGGCACATCATGGGGCACACAGCACATCGTGGGGCACACAGCAGAACACTAAGCACATCATGGGGCACACAGCAGAACCTTGGGCACATAATGGGGCACACAGCAGAACATTGGGCACATCACGGGGCACACAGCAGAACATTGGGCACATCACGGGGCACACAGCAGAACATTGGGCACATCATGGGGCACACAGAAGAACATGGGGCACATCATGGGGCACACAGCAGAACATGGGGAACATCACGGGGCACACAGCAGAACCTTGAGCACATCATGGGGCACACAGCAGAACATGGGGCACATCGTGGGGAACACAGCAGGACATGGGGCACATCATGGGTCTCACAGCAGGGCATAGGACACACAGCAAGGCATCGGACACATCACAGGGTACACGGCAAAACATGAGGTACATCATGAGGTACATCATGGGGCCCACAGCAGAACATGGGGCACTTTAAGGGGCTCACGGCTGGGCATGGGGCACACCATGGGGCAAGCAGCATAACATGGGGTACACAGCAGGGCTTATCACAAGGCACACAGCAGGGCATGGCGCGCACAGCAGGGTACAGGGCACACAGCAGGGTACATGGTACAGCAGGGTACAGGGCACACAGCGTGGTACAGGGCACACAGCAGGGTACATGGTACAGCAGGGTACAGGGCACATCAGGGTACATGGTACAGCATGGTACAGGGCACAGCAGTGTACAGGGCACAGCAGGGTACAGGGTATAGGGCAGGGCACAGGGTATGGGGCACACCAGGACACGGGCACAGGGTACGGGCACAGCAGGGTACGGGGGAAAACAGCAGGGCATGGGCACAGGGTATGGGGCACAGCAGGGCACAGTATGGGGCACTTTAGGGTACTGGGCACAGCAGGGCACAGGGTATGGGTCACAGCAGGGTGCAGGGTATGGGGCACATAAGTGTATGGGGCACAGCAGGGCACATCATGGGTTCGGGCACAGGGTGTGGGGCACAGCGGGGTACAGGCACAGCAGGGTGCAGGGTATTGGTCACATCAGGATATGGGTCACAGCAGGGCACATCAGGGTACCGGCACAGGGTATGGGGCACTGGGCACAGCAGAGCACAGGGTATGGGGAACAGCAGGGCACAGGGTATGTGGCCCATCAGGACAAGGGCACAGGGTACGGGGCACAGCAGGGCACAGGGTATGGGGCACAGCAGGGCATGGGAACAGGGTACGGGCACAGCAAGGCACATCAGGGTACTGGGCACAGCAGGGCACAGTGTATGGGGCACAGCAGGGCACATCAGGATTCGGGCACAGGGTATGGGGCACAGCAGGGTACGGGCACAGCAGGGTGCAGGGTATTGGTCACATCAGGGTATGGGTCACAGCAGGGCACGTCAGGGTACTGGCACAGGGTATGGGGCACTGGGCACAGCAGAGCACAGGGTATGGGGCACAGCAGGGCACAGGGTATGGGGCCCATCAGGACAAGGGCACAGGGTACGGGGCACAGCAGGGCACAGTGTATGGGGCACAGCAGGGCGCAGGGTATGGGGCACAGCAGGGCACATCAGGTTTCGGGCACAGGGTATGGGGCACAGCAGGGTATGGGCACAGCAGGGTATTGGTCACATCAGGGTATGGGTCACAGCAGGGCATATCCCGGTAGGGGCACAGGGTATGTGGCACTGGGCACACCAGAGCACAGGTAATGGGGCACAACAGGGAATGGGGCACAGCAGGGTATGGGGCACATCATGGTACTGGGCACAGGGTATGGGGCACATCAAGGTATTGGACATGGCAGGGCACAGGGTATGAGGCACATCAGGGTACTGGGCACGGAAGGTCACACAGGGTACAGGGCACAGCAGGGTACTTGGCACATCAGGGTACTGGGCACAGGGTATGGGGCACATCAGGGTACTGGGCACAGCAGGGTACACTTTCCTTTCAGTTTCCTTTTAAATGCAGAGTAGCGCGGGAAGCGGCTGTAATAAGTCCTTACCTTACTGTCCTCTCTCATGTCGCGCTGTTCCCCGGTGGCCCCTCCCCTCCTCTGCTCTCGTCCATCCCAGGTGATGTCACAAGCATACAACGAGAGGAGGGGAGGGGAGGGGCCGCCGGGGAACAGCGCGACATGAGAGCGGACAGTAAGGACTTATTACAGCCGCTTCCCGCGCTACTCTGCATTTAAAAGTCCTTACTGTCCTCTCTCATGTCGCGCTGCTCCCCGGCGGCCCCTCCCCTCCTCTCCTCTTGCTGTATGCTTGTGACATCACCTGGGATGGACGAGAGGAGAAGAGGGGAGGGGCTGCCGGGGAGCAGCGCGACATGAGAGAGGACAGTAAGGACTTATTACAGCCCCTTCCCACGCTACTCTGCATGTCGACCGATACTCGATCTACCCGTCAGCTGTCTGTGATTGACGGGTAGATCGCCACGGAGCTGGTGACTTTGAAGCATAACAGACTGGGAAATCACCACTGTTAAACACTGCAATAGGCAAATTAGGCGGCCGCGAGGCCCCTGTGAGGGCGAGGCCTTAGGCGACAGCCTAATTTGCCTAATTATAGAGCCGCCTCTGCTGAGGTATGGGGACAGTGGAATATGTTTATTGCTTCTGAAGAAGGCTTGACTCAGGATAGTCAGATATAGATATTATAACTAAAACAGTTAATAATTAGGTATCCATTATTTATTCAGGGTACCCTTATCCCTCAGTCCCCCCCCCCTATTGTCCCTTTCGCCCCCTTTTTTTGGGGGGGGGGTTAGTATTTTTTGTTTACAATTTAGAAAATGGAAAATGGATAGGGTGATTCCAGATACAGCAAGCGGGGGTGGCCCCCTGCTTGCCATAATAACAGCAGGATATCCTCCTCAGGGGGGTATGGAGGGGGCTATGAAGGACGGGATTACTATCATATGATAATCGATTGTTGATTAGTGATTATATCCGCTATGTTATTTGTTTATATATGATTGTCACGAAAACCTGGACTCGCCCTTGATGGTAGAAATAAAGTATTTAAAAAAAAAAAGAAAAACATTTCCAACAATTCCAACATTTTTTACAGATAAATGGCATCAAGTATTGACGGGTCCCCATTTTGGGTCCTGGTTGTGGTTGTCCTTGGTGTGTGATCAGTAATGCTCCATGGGACCTCTGAGTAGATGCAACACATCCTTTTTATATAGTACCTTTTTCTGATGAAGCGCATCACAAACGCATTAAAAAAAGTGGCGGCTGGAGCTCCATTTTTTTGGGGGAGGGGGGGGCGACAAACAAATCCACCTGGCCCCCCACCCCCCCATTGCTTGGTCGATCAGCGAACAAACCCCCCCTGTCACTCGCCCATCCACCCACTAGCCCTGCACTTACCCCATCCAGGTCGCAGGCAGCTTCGGCGGCTTCCCCCTGCGTCTCCTTCTCAAGGGCTTCCCCCCTGCTTCTGCTCCCGGCCAATGCGATCAGTTCTCCTCACAGTCAATATGTTTTTTTTTTTCAGAATCATACTTACCTTGGTGGATGCAGCATCAGTCCGATGCTGCATCTTTCCCCGGGCGCCTCTGAACTGAGAACTAAGCGATCGAACCCCGCCAATCGCTCGGTTTTTAGAGCTCCGTGAGCAGAGAGCTGTAGAGTGTCAGTCACGGTGGTGGAGCACAACTCAGGAGCATTTGTGAAAAGCCCAGTATTTGGTTGGGGGCACGATGATTGGAAGATATTTGAAGGACTTTGACATATACATAAATATTCAGGGACTATTTTTTGTATATCTTTAGGATTTCCATACATTTTGGTTTGTTTTGTTGTTCACATTTCAGCAGCGCCATTTCTTTATATGCGCACAACACGGTAAGAATCTGTCATCCTCCAGTCCATCTAAGATCATATGAAAAAAATCTAAAGGTTTTCTTCTGTCACTTACACAAAGAGCTTGCACCAGTTGATATCGGTATGGTCTCACAAGCAAATGTCGTCTTAACACACACCAAGGGATCGCAAGTCCTCGACGAGTATAAATAGCGGACTTGTGCAGGCTTAGCTGAAAAGCCTCTAGAATTTGTTGTACATTTTCCTCTGAAGTACAGGATCGCCCTGGACTCTTCCCCTTACATAAACACCCTGATTCTTCAAATTATTTATGCCAACAACTAATGTTATATAGTTATGTAGTGGGTACTCCAAATTTAGGGGGGTCGCTATGTCTAAATTTAGGGGGATGACCCAAGCATTAGTATGGTTCGGGCCTTCTAATTGTTATGGACTCTGCTTTATTGTTGTGTGCCTATGTAAAGTTCCCTGTGGCCTGTAGGTGGCGCTGTCATGTTGGGTCAGGGTTGAACCATAGGTTACATTGGCGCTATTGGATGTCCTCTCTCGGTTGCCGTGCGGTGGGCGGGTTCTGTCTGCTGTGCATGCTGGGAGAGGATATAAAAGAGGCAGACAACATTTTATGAGAGATAGACCCGGGGACCAGTACCCGGAGGAGTGTGCCCCCTAAGGAGGGGGGTGCGTACCCCGACTGAGGAGTCTCGGGCACCTTCGGCCCGAGACTGCAACGTTCGGGGTAGGCCCAGTACCTTCAACTGGGTCTACAGGCAGAATTTAGGAGTCCCAGGATGCCCGGGTGAGGGTATACGCTCCGACCAAGAGGAAGCCAGGGGAGGATTGGTCCCATAACAGGAGACGAGTGATAGTTAGATTGCTGTCTCGGGAAAGGCCTGGTGACCTGTCGGAGGGAAGGATCCTATGCTCCGCAGAACTGACCCTGCGGAGAGCTGCTGCTCTTTGAGGACAGACTGAACTTGTCCTTGGAGGATTAAATTGCTTGTTCGAGCTCCACACCGGCTGCTAGGACCATTGAGGGACTATCCGGGTGAGCTGTACCCACTCGGGACCGAGTGGTGATAAATCTGGGAGTTCTGTGCCGGAATCTGCTCTGGTTCAACTATCATCTCTCATCTACTCTCTCTACCTATCTAACAAAGACATAAAATAAACTCAGCGTTGGAGTTTATGTGGTTTGGACATTGACTTTATTGGAGAGGGAAACGTACAGACTCGTCTCTACATTCTGGAGATGGGAACCAGTGGAAGGAGGTAACTCGCTGCGGGACCCAAATACATATACACCGCCTGACCTCTAAACAAGAGGACATGGGCTTGTGGCATGGGTGCCTCTCCTTTGCCCTAGGAGGAGAGGGTGGTGCTACAGTTACATAGTAGGTGAGGTTGAAAAAAGACACAAGTCCATCAAGTCCAACCTATGTGTGTGATTATATGTCAGTATTACATCGTATATCCCTGTATGTTGTGGTTGTTCAGGTGCTTATCTAATAGTTTTTTTAAACTATAGATGCCCCCCGCTGAAACCACCGCCTGTGGAAGGGAACTCCACATCCTTAACGCTCTTACAGTAAAGAACTCTCTATGCAGTTTAAGGTTAAACTGCCTTTTTTCAAATTTTAGTGAATGGCCGTGTGTCTTATTAAATTCACTTTTGCAGAAAAATGTATCCCTATTGTGGGGTCACCAGTATGGTATTTGTACATTGAAATCATATCCTCTCTCAAGCGTCTCTTCTCTAGAGAGAATAAGTTCAGTCCTCTTTACTTTTCCTCATAACTAATGTCCTCCAGTCCCTTTATTAATTTTGTTGCCCTTCTCTGGATTCTCTCCAGTTCCAGCACATCCTTCCTTAGAAACGGTGTCCAGCACTGGACAGAATACTCGAGGTGCGGCCGGACCAGAGTCTTGTAGAGCGGGAGTTTTATCATTTTATCTCTGGAGTTAATCCCCTTTTTAATGCATGCCAATATTCTGTTTGCTTTGTTAGCAGAAGCTTGGCATTGCATGCCATTGCTGAGCCTATCATCTACTAGGACCCCAAGGTCCTTTTCCATCCTAGCCTCCCTGGCGGTATGATTCTGTCTGGAATTATGTACCAAAAGCGGTACAATTATTTTGCATGGAAATTTGGTGTTATGTATTATAGGCCTGCGGTTCTTAGTAATTACTTACTTAAACCTGACCAAACAAGAGTCTAGTAGACATCCCGGGTATGATAAAGTTTGAAACACAAAATAATAAATTATAATATAATAAATAACTATAAATAATTATAACAAATAATAATATAATAATAATAAAAACTATTCAATAATGTAATCAAATCAAAAACACTGAAATTTGCTCAGTTGCAGAATTGTCACTGTCATTAGATTTTTTGTTTGATGATGAATTTCCCCACAAATCGCTATCGCTCAATTCTGCGAGTGATTCTAATTTATTATCGCTGTTTTTTAGCTGGTCTAAAACCACTTTTGACATAAAGGGACACTTTTTGGTTGCTATGGACAATCTTCAGTTTCCAGGCAGAAAGAAAAGTTTTTATTATATAAAAGTGCATGCAGGACACTGGGCAGACCACTAGGGACAAAGGGGATGTGTAATTATTACATACAGTACTGTAATCTGTAAGATTACAGTATACTGTATGTATACTATTTGTTTACTTTTTTGAATTTGGCGCCGAACTCCGCCCCCGTGCGCCGCAACGTCGCAGGGAACGGAGCTCGGCACACGGCAGTGAGGATCGAGCGAGACACGGCTCGCTGACACTGCGGGAGGACATCGCAGGATCCAGGGAATAAGGTAAGTGACTTCCCCTGGATACTGCGATGCAGCCCGAGTCTGGCTCGGGGTTACCGCTCTTAGCATTGAAAACTCACCCCGAGCCAGACTCAGGATTACCGCTAGGGAGGCTAGATTCCCCCAGAGGTTCTCCCCCAGTGTATAGATTGCATTCATATTTTTGCCACTCAAATGCATTATTTTACATTTTTCTACATTAAACCTCATTTGTGATGTAGTTGCCCTCACCATTAATTTGTTCAGATCTTCTTGCAAGGTTTCCACATCCTGCGGAGAAGTTATTGCCCTGCTTAGCTTGGTATCGTCCGCAAATACAGAAATTGAGCTGTTTACCCCATCCTCCAGGTCGTTTATGAACAAATTAAATAGGATTGGTCCCAGCACAGAACTCTGGGGGACCCCGCTTTCCACCCCTGACCATTCCGAGTATTCCCCATTTATCACTACCCTCTGAACTCGCCCCTGTAGCCAGTTTTCAATCGATGTACTCACCCTATGGTCCGTGCCAACAGACCTTACTTGGTACAGTAAACGTTTATGGGGAACTGTGTCAAATGCTTTTGCAAAATCCAGATACACCACGTCTACGGGCCTTCCTTTATCTAGATGGCAACTCACCTCCTCATAGAAGGTTAATAGATTGGTTTGGCAAGAACGATTCTTCATGAATCCATGCTGAATACTGCTGAGAATACCGTTGTAAAGTTCTTTGCCACTGGTGAATCAATCCCAAAACGCTGTTGAAAAGCATGCTGCACCGGTATTACAGACTCAGTCTTGCTAAATTGGAGAACACAAAACGCCTTCTGTTGCATAGACGGCATCTTGTAACGACTGAGGTTAGTGTCTGTTTGGGCCCTAGAAGTGGTATCTAGCGGCCATCATTGGAAATTATAGGCCACGCCCCTTAACCACTTCCCGACCGCGCCATGTACAAAAGACGTCCACAGCGCGGTCGAGTTATCCTGAGTGGACGTCCCAGGGACGCGCTCCAGGATATGTCCGTGACCGCCGGGTCCGGAAGACCCGGCGCATCACGGATCACGGTAGATGGCCGCTGATCGCGGCCGTTTACCACGTGATCGCTCCGTCAAATGACGGAGCGATCACTTGTAAACAGACCGGCGTCATGTGATGACGCCGGTTCCTCCCTCCCCTCTCTGTACCGATCGGTACAGTGTGAGAGGAGAGGGGAGGGAGCGGATCATGTCCGCTCCCTCCCCCATGTCAGCTGTGGGCTGGATCTGTGACAATTGCAGTCACAGATCCAGCCATCCATCCATCCCTGCTCAGCCATCCCTGTGCAATACTCTGCCAATACTCTGCAATACACCCTGTGCAATACTCTGCAATACACCCTGTGCAATACTCTGCAATACCCTGTGCAATACTCTGCAATACCCTGTGCAATACTCTGCAATACCCTGTGCAATACTCTGCAATACACCCTGCCAATACTCTGCAATACACCCTGCCAATGCTCTGCAATACACCCTGCGCAATACTCTGCAATACCCTGTGCAATACTCTGCAATACCCTGTGCAATACTCTGCAATACCCTGTGCAATACTCTGCAATACCCTGTGCAATACCCTGCCCATACTCTGCAATACCCTGTGCAATACCCTGTGCAATACCCTGTGCAATACCCTGCCCATACTGTGCAATACCCTGCCCATACTCTGCCCATACTGTGCAATACTCTGCCATATTCCGCAATACCCTGCCATACTCCGCAATACTCCTCAATACCCTGCAATACTCCACAATACCCGGCAATACTCCACAATACCCGGCAATACTCCACAATACCCGGCAATACTCCACAATACTCCACAATACCCTGCAATACTCCACAATACCCTGCAATACTCCTCAATACCCGGCAATACCCGGCAATACCCGGCAATACCCCGCAATACTCGGCAATACTCGGCAATACCCGGCAATACTCCTCAATACCCGGCAATACTCCTCAATACCCGGCAATACTCCTCAATACCCGGCAATACTCTGCAATAACCACTTCCCGCCCGCCGGCCGTCATATGACGTCCTTGACTTTGTACGGAGATATCTGAATGATGGGAGCAGCTACAGGCATCATTCAGGTATTCGCTTTTTCAACTGGCGATTCCCTGCACCATAAGAACGATCATAGCGGCTGTTCCACCGCTTGATCGCTCTTACGGAAGGTGAGAGGGGATGCCCCCCTCCCACTGCCCTCCGGTGCTTCTACCGACTCACCGCTACGATCAAAGCCAGGATTGTTTTTTTTTTTTTTTTTTTTTCAGGCTTCCCAGCCTAGAGGTGAGATGTGGGGTCTTATTGACAAATATCTCACTGTAAAGAGGACCTGTCATGCCATATTCCTATTACAAGGGATGTTTACATTCCTTGTAATAGGAATAAAAGTGATCAAAAAAATTTTTGGGGCGGAAAAACATGTCAAACTAAAATAAATAAAGTAAAATGAACAATAAAATATATATATTTTTTTTAAAGCGCCCCTGCCCCCGTGAGCTCGCATGCAGAAGTGAACGCATACGTAAGCCCCGCCCACACATGAAAACGGTGTTCAAACCACACATGTGAGGTATCGTTGCGAACGTTAGAGCGAGAGCAATAATTTTGGCCCTAGACCTCCTCTGTAACTCAAAACATGTAACCAGTAAAAATATTTAAAGCGTTGCCTATGGGGATTTTTAAGTAGCGAAGTTTGGCGCCATTCCACGAGCGTGTGCAATTTTTAAGGGTGACATGTTAGGTATCTATTTACTCGGCGTAACTTCATCTTTCACATTATGCAAAAACATTGGGCTAACTTTACTGTTTTTTTTCTTTTAGGCACAAAACAGTTTTTTTACGTAAAAAACGCGTTAGAAAAATTTCTGCGCAAATACCGTGCAAGATAAAAAGTTGCAATGACCACCATTATATTCTTTAAGGTCTTTGCTAAAAAAACATATATAATGTTTTGGGGTTCTATGTAATTTTCTAGCAAACAAATGATGATTTTTACATGTAGGAGAGAAATGTCAGAATTGGCCTGGGTGCTCCAGAACGCCTGATGGTGCTCCCTGCATGTTGGGCCTCTCTATGTGGCCACGCTGTGTAAAAGTCTCACACATGTGGTATCGCCATACTCGGGAGGAATAGCAGAATGTGTTTTGGGGTGTAATTTGTGGTATGCATATGCTGTGTGTGAGAAATAACCTGCTAATATGACAATTTTGTGGAAAAAAAAAAAAAGAAAAAAAATCTTGATTTTTGCAAAGAATTGTGGGAAAAAATGACAACTTCAAAAAACTCACAATGACTCTTTCTAAATACCTTGGAATGTCTTCTTTCCAAAAAGGGGTCATTTGGGGGGTATTTGTACTTTTCTGGCATGTTAGGGTCTCAAGAAATGAGATAGGCCGTCAGTACTTCAGGTGTGATCAATTTTCAGATATTGGCACCATAGCTTGTGGACTCTATAACTTTCACAAAGACCAAAAAATATCCACCAATTTGTACTTATTTTTACCAAAGAAATGTAGCAGTATAAATTTTGGCCAAAATGTATGAAGAAAAAATACTAATTTGCAAAATTTTAGAACGGAAACAAAGAAAAATTCATTTTTTTACAACATTTTCAGTCTTTTTTCTCTTATAGCGCAAAAAATAAAAAACCCAACAGTGATTAAATACCACCAAAAGAAAGCTCTATTTGTGTGAAAAAAAGGACAAAAATTTCATATGGGTACAGTGTTGTATGACTGAGTAATTGTCATTCAAAATGTGAGAGCACCGAAAGCTGAAAATTCGTCTGGTTAGGAAGGGGGTTTAAGTGCCCAGTTGTCAAGTGGTTAAAGTAGCACACGTTTCATTCATTGGCGGCGCGTGGTTGCACAGATATAAGGTTTTAAAATGGGCTCATTCTTTTTGAAGCACCCTGTATTACGGCAAATGTCTCACCACCAACACCACCCTCTACTTCCACTTTTAAATCAATTGTAAAAAAACGATGGAATAAATGGAGATGAAGGTGAAAAAAATGAAGGAATTAATTCTCAAACAAAATTTTTATAAATACGTTGAATTGTGAAATGCAGAAAAAGAGGCAAACTTTCCATCTCTACCTTTTTTTTTACCTTTGAGATTTATATTAGAAAATAAGTTGCTGTCTGAGCAAGTCCAGCCATGCTCAGCAATAATTTTGATCCATGGATCTCAGTCAGACTTCTAAGAACATTGCTGAAACAAAGAATGAATTATGTGCGGAAGAATCATTGTTCACAAAATAATGCTGCGGAAAAAGTGAAGTTCCACAACACCGAATGCTTTGAATTGCTGTCTTCACAAATGTCTCTTGTGCACAGGAACTACGTTATACACTGTGAAGATTTATTGTGACCCTTTATTTACTCAAGGACACAAGTATATAATATTGTACAGAAACCATTTAATGATTAACACCAGCCATATGTTAGTTTACACAGGTGGGTGTATTATCCAATATTTGGATTTACATCATAAATTTACCGCTAAGTACATATTGTTAATATGAAAAAATGTCTACATATTTGAAAGATCCCTTGGAAATATGTAACGATTTCCTCTTTCTTTCCCCAAATTGTGCTATTTAAATGTTTTCAAGCACAATCTGCTTGCAGAAACTTTCATTTCAATAGTTATTCAAACGTTTGTACTAAATTCTGAAGAATCATCAGCATTCGATGATTCCATCATCGAGCCAACCATTTTTGGGCGAAGGTGCTTAACCACTTCAATACCAGGCACTAACACCCCCTTCCTGCCCAGGCCAATTTTCAGCTTTCAGCGCTGTCGCACTTTGAATGACGGTCATGCTACACTGTACCCAAACAGAATTTTTATCATTTTGTTCCCATAAATAGAGCTTTCTTCTGGTCGTATTTGACCATGTCTGCGGTGCTTATTTTTTGCTAAACAAATAAAAAAAATACCATTTTTTTTTCTTTTGTTTCTGTTATAAAATTTATTAAATAAGTATGTTTTCTCCTTCACTGATGGGCACTGATAAGGCGGCGCTGACGGGCACTGATAAGGCGGCACCGATGAGGTGGCACCAATGAGGTGGCACTGATGGGCACTGACGATGGGCACTGATATGTAGCACTGATGGGCATTGATAGGTGGCACTGATGGGCACTCATGGGTGGCACTGGTGGGCACTGATAGGTGACACTGATGGGCACTGAAAGGCTGCACTGATGGGTACTTATGGGTGGCACTGATAGGTAGGTGGTACTGCTGGGCACTGATACGTGCCACTGATAGATGACACTGATAATCATCCCTGGTGACTCTGGCACTGGCAGGCATTGTGGATAGGCACTGATTGGCAGCTGCCTGGGCATTAATTGGCAGCTGCCTGGGCACTGATTGGCATATCCCTGGTGGTCTAGGTGGCACACTTGGTGGTCCAGTGTGGGTGACCATCCCTGGTGGTCCTGGCGGCATCCTGGTGGTCCTGGGTGGGCATCCGAGGGGGGCTGTGCTGATAAACAATCAGCACAGACCCCCCTGTCAGGAGAGCAGCCAATCGGCTCTCCTCCTCTAGGGTTCAATATTGAGTTGGCCCAACCTTTGCAGCTATAACAGCTTCTTCTGGGAAGGCTGTCCACAAGGTTTAGGAGTGTGTCTATAGGAATGTTTGACCATTCTTCCAAAAGCGCAATTGTGAGGTCAAGCATTGATGTAGACGAAAAGGCCTGGCTCGCAGTCTCCGCTCTAATTCATGTCTAAGGTGTTCTATCCGGTTGAGATCAGGACTCTGTGCAGGCCAGTTAAGTTCCTCCACCCCAAACTGTTCCCACAAAGTTGTGAGCATGAAATTGTCCAAAATATATTGGTATGCTGACGCATTAACCACTTGCGGACCGCCCGCCCTCCGTCGTAATGCGTCGGCAGTTTGAAGTGGAATATCGTTGTTATGGCAGCAGCTAGCTGCCATAACCCCAGTATCCACTTCTTCAGCGGGCGGTCATATCACTTTTATCGGTGGCGGGAGAGGGCCCCCCTCCCGCCACGTTCCGGTGACCTCCAATGCTATGATTAAACACTAAGAAAGTGTGAAACTAGTCAGCTCTAACCAGAATTTTGTGACTTGCTGTGCTGCATTTGGATTTTTGAAGATTTTACATAATAAAGGCTTTTTATTGGAGTGCTGCTGTCCAGAAGACTTGATCTTTTGTTTGACCTCCAATGCTTACCGGAGGCGGAGGCTATCGGTGGCGGGAGAGGGCCCCCCTCCCGCCGCGTTCCGGTGACCTCCAATGCTTACCGGAGGCGGAGGCTATCAGGTCCCTGTATGGTATGGAGCTGAGTTAGGGAAAGATGGCCCCCATCCTGCTCCATACCATTGCAGGGCGGAAGCGACGTCAAAAAGTCACTTCCGCCCATAGCTCTTAAAGGGAATTTTTTTTTTTTTTTTAGTTTATATTTTTATTGCATTCTAGTTTAAATGTGAGATCTGAGGTCTTTTTGACCCCAGATCTCATATTTAAGAGGTCCTGTCATGCTTTTTTCTATTACAAGGGATGTTTACATTCCTTGTAAAAGGAATAAAAGTGACACCATTTTTTTTTTTTTTAAAGAACAGTGTAAAAATAAAGAATAAAAAGTAAAATAAATAAGAAAAAATAAATAAGCGAACGCATATGCATATGTAAACGGTGTTCAAACCACACATGTGAGGTATCACCACAATCGTTAGAACGAAAGCAATAATTCTAGCCCTAGTCCTCCTCTTTACTTAAAACATGCAACCTGTAGAATTTTTAAAACGTTGCCTATGGAGATTTTTAAGGGTAAAAGTTTGTCACCATTCCACGAGCGGGCGCAACTTTGAAGCGTGACATGTTGGGTATCAATTTTCTCGGTGCAACATCACAATATAAAAAAAATTGGGCTAACTTTTTTTATTCAAAAAAACTGTGCTTGTAAGACCGCTGCGCAAATACGGTGTGACAGAAAGTATTGCAACGACCGCCATTTTATTCTCTAGGGTGTTAGAAAAATATATATATAATGTTTGGGGGTTCTAAGTAATTTTCCTGAAATCTGATTTAAACTTGTAAACACCAAATCTCAAAATGAGGCTCAGTCCTTCAGTGGTTAAAAGTTCCCTTCACTGGAACTAAGGGGCCAAGCCCAACCTCTGAAAGACAACCCAACACAATAATTCCCCCTCCACCTAATGATTTGGACCAGTGCACAAAGTAATGGCTCCTGCTGCTGTCCAATAAGGAGAGAGAGACCTGGGAGAGCCCCTGCTGTCATGCACATTGCTGGATCGAGATGGGGCTCAGGTAAGTATTAGGGGGGCTGCGAGGGGAGCTGCACCCAGAAGTTTTTTTTACCTTAATGCATAGAATGTTTTAAGGTAAAAAAACATTGAGCCTTTAGAACCACTTTACGAATCCAATAGAATCTATAAAGAGTAATGCCATTGCTTGATTTTGTAATTGATGTGATGGTTGGATGGAATATAAAATTCTACTAGGGATACATAATTATTAAAGTTCTAAAAATAAATATGAAATAATGGGTTTGGGCTTTACAGAAACCACCAAAGAACAAAATCAGTTTTGGGTCTTAAATCAGATTGGTATATTATACTGTATGTCCCTTAGCTAGTGAGATCTGTAGGGATGTCTGCCAAGGAAATATTGGATATAAGAACAGATAGAATGAAATGTACATTCTAAAACACTTACTCACATCATGAATTAGAATCAATGTCTGACTCAGAATAATTACAGAATGATACATATTTAACCTGTGTGATCCTTGATAAGCATACAACCTTATGTCTGGGCCTGCACTGATTCCTTCCTGCTGGCAGGGATTGTATTGTGAATATATGGTATTAAAGCAGAGGTCCACCCTGAAAAAATGTTAACATTAAAAATCCTAAAAAAAAAAAAAAAAATTAATAGAATTTTTTTCTTTTTTTTTTATACTCACCCTAAATGCCTGTTGCTATGCGGAAGTCCCCTAATCTGCCTCTAATGTTCCTCTTCTCGTCCACGGTGGGTCTCCTTCCGCTTCCTCTTCTTGTGAATGGGGCGCGCTGCCTTATGGGAACTGTGTGTATCCCAGGAGGCAAGCCGCCCATTCACAAAGCGCCGTGCGAGTGGCGCATGCGCAGTAGGAAACGGGCAGTGAAGTCTTACGGCTTCACAGCCTGTTTCCCCTACTCAGGATAGAGGAGCCGGGACCTGCCAGCAGCGATCGATCGCCGCGGCGGGACCGACATCGCGGGTGCCTAGGACAGGTAAGTGTCCTTATTAAAAGTCAGCAGCTACACTGTTAGGCCCCTTTCACACTGAAGCGTTTTTACCGCGTTTTCGCGGTAAAAATAGCGCTGTAATAACGCCTGAAATAATCCTGCCCCAGCATTCTCAATGTGAAAGCCCTGAGGGCTTTCACATTGAGGCGTTTTGCTGGCTGGGCGTTGAAAAAAATCCTGCAAACAGCTTTTTTAGAGCAACTTTTGGCCCCTTTCACACTGGGGCGTTTTTCATGCGGTTTAGCGCTAATAATAGCGCTGTTATACTGCATGAAAAAATCCTGCCCTGTGTCTTCAATGTGAAAGCCCGAAGGCTCACATTGAAGCGGTGCGCTAGCAGGACCGCTCCAAAAGTCCTGCTAGCCGCTTCTTTACAGCGGTAAAGGAGCGGTGTGTTCACCGCTCCTTTACCGCGGTCTCTCATTGAAATCAATGGGACAGCGCGGTAATACCGCCCGCAAACCGCGGCAATAGCCGCGGTTTGCGGGCGGTATTAACCCTTTTTCGGTCGCTAGCGGGGGTTAAATTAACCCCCCTAGCGACCGCATACCGCGGTAAGAACGACAGTATAGCAGCGCTGAAAATCGCGCTGCTATACCGCCACCGCATCTGCCTGCCCCAGTGTGAAAGGGGTCTTAGGGCGCATAAAATAGCGCTGTAAAAACGCCTATCCCCATTGAAATTAATGGGATTCGCGGTAAAAACGCGGTAAAAACGCATAGGCATAAGCGTTATGTTAAAAAATAACGCTAACGCCTATGCGGTTTTACCGCGTTTTTACCGCGTTCGCGCTAATTTTAGCGCGAACGCGGCAAAATCGCGGTAAAATCGCGGTAAAAACGCATAGGCGTTAGCGTTATTTTTACCGCTATCGCGGTAAAAACGCGGTAAAATCGCAGTAAAATCGCGGTAAAATAGAGGTACAAAATCCCATAATTTTTGAGCGTTTTTTCAACGCCTCAGTGTGAAAGGGGCCTTAGTAGCTGCTGACTTTTTTTTTTTTTTTGGCTGCACCTCCGCTTTAACTCCTAGGTGGTGAGATTTTCTTTGAACAGCTGCTAGAAGAAACAATGAAAGCCAAAAAAAAAGCATTTTTACTGACATCTTCAAACACAAAACAAATAGAATTATCCATCCAAGCTGTGTAAAGAGTATAGCTCCCAACTGTCCCTGATTTGGAGCAATGTCCCTCTGTCCCTCATTCCTCTTCATTTGTCCCTCATTTATGTCTGATCTATATAGATGTATATAAAATGCACTTTTTATCTATCAAAAAGTGTTTTCCAGTTCTAAACCTTTCTTCTAAATTTCTAAATTGCTGCATTTGTAAATTCCAAAAGCCAATATAAAGGAATAGTAGTGGTAAAAGAAGCACTTGTCGGTTTAACCAATCTTATTTTTTTTGTACAATTCTCCTTTAACCACTTCCATACCAGGCTCTTATACACCTTCCTGCCCAGACCAATTTTCAGCTTTCAGCGCTGTTGCATTTTGAATGACAATTGCGCGGTCATGCTACACTGTACCCAAACTAAATCTTTATCATTTTTTTCCCACCAATAAAGCTTTCTTTTGGTGGTATTTGATCACCTCTGGGATTTTTATTTTCTGCTTAACAAATTAAAAAAAGACTGATTTAAAAAAAAAAAAAAATTTTGGTTTCAGTTACAAAACGTTGTAAATAAGTACGTTTTCTCCTTCACTGATGGACACTGATGGGTCTGCACTTATGGGCACCAATGAGGTGGCACTGATGAGGTGGCATTGATGGGCACTGATGATGGGCACTAATTTGCGGCACTGATGGGCACTGATAGGTGGCACTGATATGCAGCATGGATGGGCACGGATAGGCGGCATGGATGGGCACGGATAGGCGGCACGGATGGGCACTGATAGGCGGCACGGATGGGCACTGATAGGCGGCACGGATGGGCACTGATAGGCGACACGGATGGGCACTGATAGGTGGCACGGATGGGCATGGATGGGCACTGATAGGTGGCACTGATGTACTGTAATGTATTGTAATGATGGATGCCAATCAGTGCCAAACAATAATGCCTGCCAATCAGTGATGCCCATTGTGGGCACTGATTGGCATCCATTGTGGGCACTGATTGGCATCCATTAGGAGCACTGATTGGCATCCCTGGTGGTCTAGGGTGGCATACCTGGTGGTGGGCATCCCTGGTGGTCTGGTGGTCCAGTGTGGGCATCCTCGGGGGGGCTGTGCTGATAATCGATCAGCACAAACCCCTTCCTGTCAGAGTAGCAGCCGATCGGCTCTCCTCTACTCCCCTCTGACAGACGCGAGTGAGGAAAAGCCGATCACCGGCTCTTCTTGTTTACATCGTGATCAGCCGTGATTGGACACGGCTGATCACGTGGTAAAGAGTCTCCGTCGGAGACACTTTACCTACATCGGTGTTGCGGGGTGTCAGACTGGGCGCGCAGCGGCTTGTTATCCTGCCGACATCATATGACGTCCGGTCAGGATATTGAAACCACTTTGCCGTCGTCCTTTTGCTATAAGGCGGGCGGCAAGTGGTTAAGGGGGCGTGACAAGGGGTGTGTCCTATGTCTGCATACATTTGGTGATTGGTGTCCCTCATTCCCATCTCAAAAAGTTGTGAGGTATGAAAGACCGAGGATGGTGCAAAGTGCAGTAACCCAAAGAAACCCAACCGACTTCACCTCTTGTATTGTACACACTCAGGGGACTTTATAAAGTCATTCATTGTCTATTACTCTTTAGAATTCCTACGTGGCTCCACATGACAACTGTTGGTGCAGGGGACAAAATCATGCAGGGCCGCTGATAAGGCAGTACAGCCAGGATGGAATGTTCAATGCGCTTCCTCAATGCTGCTGTGCCTGTCAGAAAGCGCATTGGCGGAGGAGTTTTGTAACTGGGGCGGCAGAGCCTGATGGGGATTCACAGACACTAGTTTCCTATCAGGTCCACTCCCCTTCTGATTGACAGCAGGCAGTTGGTGGGTTCTTAGCCAATAGACAGTCTGCTATTGGCTGTAAAATCTGCCTACTGCCTGCTGTCAATTATAAGCCTGAGCAGACCTTATGGACCCATCAGGCTCTACCCACTGCAGGGTCACTGATTGCTAAGAGGCAGCCCACTGTGAAGCCAACAGCATCACTAAAGAGATTATAACTAAATTAGAAATAAAAAACATGGTATACTTATCTGCTCTGTGTAATGGTTTTGCGCAGAGCAGCCCAGATCCTCCTCTTCTTAGGTCCCTCGACGGCGCTCCTGGCCCCTCCCCCTTGCTGAGTGCCCCCATAGCAAGTGGCACTCATGCAGGCTTGCTCCTGAACCGGCTTCTGTGTGTCCAAGAGACACACAGAGAAAAGCTCAGCCCCACCCACTGCTCCCTCCTCACTGGCTGTGATTGACAGCAGCATGAGCCAATGTCTCTCGCTGCTGTGTCTGAATCAGTGAGGAGAGAGAGCGCTGAGAGAACCTCTGCTCTCGGGCACATTGCTGGATCAAGATCGGGCTCAGGTAATTATTTTTGGGGGCTGGGGATAGAATTAATTGAAGCGGAGTTCCGCCTAAAAAAATAAAAAAATAAATTCAAAGTCAGCAGCTACAAATACTGCAGCTTCTGAGTTTTAAAATAAGGACACTTATCTGTCCAGGGTGCCCGCGATGTCCTCACCCAAAGCCGATCCATCCCCTCGGCTCCGGGTGGAGGTGCCGACATTGTTAGTAAGGGAATCAGGAAGTAAAGCCATGTGGCTGCACAGCCTTGTTCCTTTACTGTGCATGTGCGAGTCACACTACGCATTCTGAGTGGTCCCTGCTGTCTTCTGGGACCTGTGTGTCTCCCAGAAGACAGCGGGATGGACGGACGAGAGGCCAGACATGTCAAAGATCGCCGCGGATACTGGCTCTAATCATGTGCTTAAATAAAAAATAAAAAAAACCCCATTGAAATTCATACGTCCGGCGCCCCGCATGTAGATTAGGCGGCTGGACGCATGAACAGGGGGGGGGGGGGCCTGTATGGGCGGGCCGCCACTGACACTAAGCCTTAAGATGTTGCAAAGAAGAACTACAAGAAAATTGAAAACACATTATATATCTTGGTCGGTCTATCTATCTATCTATCTATCTATATAATACGTTTCTAAAAACCAATACTAATTGATTTACAAGCATAAGTATATCAATTATCTATTTTCTATTATCTATCATCTATCAATTCTCTCTATTTTTGTCCCCCTCTCTAATTTTTTTTTTTATCACATTTAGTTATCTTTATTTTTCACTATAAAATGTCCTATTATCCTGTTCACACTGGCTGAAATTTCCCATAAGTCACAGCGGCACTTTCTGTACTATGCTGAAAGGAAATTAGTAGCAGAAGGGGGTGACAAACCCCGTCGTCTCTGACGTCCCTTTCACTTTCTAGCTGGAGAGTATGATGTGTTTAGGCAGCCACAATAGAGTTGATTTACTTTCCATGTTGGAAGTTTCAAGGTCATTTTCCCTTAGTGAATGTAGTGAAATTTCACTTTGAAAAGAATACCCAATTATTTGGGTATTAGGCGAAAAAAAAAGAAAAAAAAAGAAAATGCATTTTTGCTTACACATGATTGGATGATGGAAGTCAGCAGAAATTCACCTCATGTACTAAGCCCTGGGATGATTTCCTTTGCAAAGTTAACAACCTATTTGCCTTCATTACATGAAGCCCCCAAACAGCTAAAGGCCAGATCCTGACAGAAAGACCCCAAGCATTAAATATGTTTGTCACACTCTTCAGACTAAGACAACTATGTAGGACGGGAGACATGGTAAGAAATGAGGGCTGATTGCATAATTTTTATTTATTTTTTTACGAAGAATTATTGGTCATTATAGGTGCTTGAAAATAATCTTTTCTTCGTGGATTTTCTGATGAACAGTGGATTCTCTCATATGTGATGACATATAGGAATGAGGAGTGGAAATCTCTTCATAGGAATATAATGAGAAGTGTTGGCAGATGCTGGGCATGTTTCGGATGGTATTGTACATGTAATGAGGCCGCACAGGGTGTGGGCTGGTTATCCGCACACGTACTGTAAGATTAAAGAGCTTCGTCCAAACACCTCTTGTTATTATTTGTGCTGCGTGATGCCAGGAAAGTCTTGGGAAAGGGGACATAGGTGTGCCTCTAATCTAGAGAAGGATCAACAGACACAATTTTCCCCTCCATGTAAATGCAATAAATTCTTCAAGAGCTTAATAACCACACGATGACAGAATTATGTGCTCCCAGTAAAATAGTAGAAGCTTCCAGTGGAAATGTCATCCTTTCCCTGTACTAACTTAACTTCATTCCTCTTGTCAATGAGTCCATGGTCTCCAGCTGGACCCACACTCACTGGAAATTTAATGCCGCGTACACACGGTCGGAATTTCCGACAAGAAAAGTCCGATGTGAGCTTTTGGACGGAAATTCATTTGACTTTTCCTGTCGGAATTTCGGCCAACAAAAATTTGAGAGCTGGTTCCCAGTAGGCTTGTGAAAAATTCGGTTAGTTTCGGTTCGTTTCTTTTCGGTCCTGTTGATTCGTAATCATTCGTAATTTTGCTAGACGGGATTTTTCGTGTTCGGACTAATTCGTATTTTCGCAAGCGTCATTTTTCGTTGAATTTTTAGTTGATTTATAATTCGTACTTTCGGTAGGGTACATTGTTTTTCGTTGATTCTGGACACAACTCCTACTTTCGTAACTTTTTTTGGGTTCGTTGATTCGTAATTTTCTGTGTCTCTCTCACGACGACGCTGCCTATTATGCCTAATGTGCTTCGAATGGATTTGTACTTTTCTAAATACATAGCGGTTATTTGTAACGATTCGAAATCTCGTATTTTACTTTCGTTTTTTACATGCGGCTATAGGCTCCGCCCCTGTACACAATTTTGAGAGGGTTCAGCACAGTGAGGGAGAAGCAGAGAGCAGAGCAGAGTGTTATTGTGCTTCGAATGGATTCGAAATCTCGTATTTTACTTTCGTTTTTTACATGCGGCTATAGCCTCCGCCCCTGTACACCATTTTGAGAGGGAGTTCAGCACGGTGTGGGAGAAGCAGAGAGCAGAGCAGAGTGAGTGTTATTGTGCTTCGTATGGATTCGTACATTCGTAACTTTTTCATAACGAATTATGCCGAAGACATTCGGGCATTCGCTATTTGCGGTATAATTTATTTCGGATTCGGTCTTATTCGTAATTGCTTTGTTCGGAAATTCGAATGCTTCTGAATGTCCGAAAGTTGCTAAATTCGGACGAATTTCGATTCGTTACGAAACGAATTGCACAAGCCTAGTTCCCAGTATACACAATGGTTAAGGAGCTTTAGGTGGATCAAGGTTACACTTTGTCAAATACCCGTATGAGAAGGCCTAACACAAAATTGCTATCTGAGAACCCCTCAAGTTGAGACAAGATCTGCAAGTGTGATGGAAAGGTGTAGATGCCAGGGGGCAGTACACTGAAACTGTAGACTGGAACGTGGGAGCTCTGGTATCAGACAGGCAGACAGGCAGAAATACAGGGTAGGGCACCCAGAATACACCAAACTCAGTTATGAGTGGGGTTGGGCTACAAGCCGAATTTAGTCAAGACCAAAAGTAGCAAAGTGTCATGGGTGAAATGGCTGCTCTTTCCCTAAATAAACTTCTAGAAGAGGTATCTCTCATGGAACTTTGTTGCAGCAATAGAAATCACACAAATAGAAAAACTATTTTTATAAAATTAAAAAAACTTTTTTATACAATGGATTGAAATAGCTGGTCTATACAGTCCATATCCTGATAAATTATATTCATCTCCAGCTAGCCTCACAGGGGCAGGGATAATCAAACATTGCATATTTCAAAGAAATTGCATATCCACCAATGCGTTTCAACTATGCATAGTCTTCTTCAGGGACTAATGGGGTAGAGGCAATCCTACATATATGCATGAATCCCCCCCCCAATTTCCTTTTATGGTGGGATCATTCCAGCCCAACTTTTCTGAACTCCAGCCCGAGATAAAACCCTTCCCCAGCAGGGGTCCCTAAAGGGTCACCGACAGCCTCACCTCAGCACTCCATCTCTATCTTCCACCCGACTCCCCTGCTGGCATGGCCCATGTCTATTTATGGGATTTTCTCAGTCCCCCTGCCAGCCCACTTCTGGGAATTGGCTGAGATCCCATAAATATTCATAGCAGCCCCTCCTAGTCTCCACCCACTAGTTCTAGAACATTCTCCAATGTCCCAGAGACAGGGGGAAGCATTAGAGAGCTGCTAGGATTGCTGCTCAAGAGGCCAACTAAGGTGGCTGACTGCCTCAGGCGGCACCTGTTGAGGCATGGTGGAGGGAGGCACTAAGGGTATTCTGTCCAAAGTGAATGTTCAGCCCCAGGGCCACACAGTGTCATTGGTTGTTATGGTGTAGACGGCCACTACTAAACAGTCTCCTAGGAAACGACGGGGAAGGTGGGGGGGGAGGAGTTGGCATAAAAGATTTCCACCTCAGGTAGTATCTGCCTTCAGCAAGCTTTACTTACACAACAAACCGACGTTGCTTCTGGGACACAGAGGACTCATTTACCAGTGACAACCAATCTGTCACCTTGATAAAGGGGTCCTTTGCAGCCTCAAAACATTATCGGTATGATGTGCAAGCCAAGAATAACCTGCTTCTTTTTACCTCTGGAGTGTTGGCATTTATCAATTTCTGCAACTTAAGCAGTTTGAAAAAGACCAGATCCAATCAAAGGGTATTTATGTTTTAAGTTGAGTTTTGTTTAAACTGAAAAGCAGATTACAATGTAGCCTGAGCAATTTCTATTGCCATAAACCACAGCTCTATAACTGCATTCAGAGGTCGTTCCTGCAGTGATCTGATTAAAAATTAATTTTGTGGGTTTTTATTTCAATATTTTTAAAGTGATTATAATTTAACTGCCAGGGTTCTCTGCTCCAGTAGAGACTCCCATACCTAAATATTTATATTGTGGAGGAAATATGCTAAGAAAAGATTACATTTTGGCTTTATCAGCCAGCAGTAAGTAGAGAATATCACAGCTCTACAATGTGAAAATCTGTCAATGTTAGCAATATAATGGTATTTTATATCACAATATGTTTAAACATATAAACCAGGGATATGCAATTAGCGGCCCTCCAGCTGTTGCCAAACTACAAGTCCCATGAGGCAAAGCGAGACTCTGACAGCATCAAGCATGACACCCAGAGGCAGAGGCATGATGGGACTTGTAGTTTGGCAACAGCTGGAGGTCCGCTAATTGCATATCCCTGATATAAACCAAGAGTTTACGACTTCATGCACACAGCGGTACAGGGGCCATACAGAGTGCAGAGCCACGTAATTACTCTCCCAGAAACCCGCAGCTGCCACATACAGCTGTCCATTGAGATGCAATAGAAGCCATTCTCAACCAGTGTTCCATAGAATCCTAGTGTTCCTCCAGAGGTTGCTAGGACTTCCTTGAACTGTGGCTGGTTGAAGTATGGCCAACATAGGGAAGAGGTTGTGAGGAGACACAACCGCCACCCTTTCTGGTACACTCTTGGTGGGTCATGTGTTGACCCACCAAGAGAGATTTGTGTGAATATACACGATGAGGACTATTAAAATACCTTGTTGGATCATGTTGTTTAATGCTTAATGCAGATAAATTAGACGATATCTGAGGATTTATGTATGAATCCGAATTTCTGAATATTATCTGTGACACACCTAATAGAGTAGGACCATTTCCTAAATATAGGTGGTTGGCCATCTGGGTTTTTCTGGGCTTTCCTTTCCCTTGCTGGGTTCCCTTTTTCCACCCATAGTCTGGGATGGCATATTCGGTTCACCCTGTATGTTTATTATGCCTGATTTTATATGTGGATGAAGTTTGCTGTATAGCATACAGTATGCTTGTCCTAAAATGCAGTCATGAAGGAGCCGATCATCCGCGAAACGCGTAGACTTTCTATGAATGATAATAGATTTTTATATGGCCTTTTGATGTTTTTATCCAGATCTTTTTCTAATAAATATTGATTTTACTTTATACTACATGTCTCTGTGTATATACTTGGCAGTCATCCTTGAATTCCCTCAATTTTTTTCTTGTTTCTTTTGGTTTATTTGGTTTATTTATGGGATGATGACTCTCTAGTAACTACTAAGATTTGTCACAATACATCCCCCCATAATACCTATTGTGTATTAGGCTGATTGACCTCCCATTTGATGGTGCCTGCATAGGTCTGGGAGCAATGCCACTTGGCAGAGCCAGCTGCGTAACACCAATGATCTTTTTAGATGTCTGTAAGGGGGATATTCTGAACACCACTATAAAGGGGCCGTTCTTCCCACTGACTACCAAATAAAGGGACATTTTTCCCAATAGCCACCAATTAATTGGTTTTATTATGTGTTCCCCAAGACTGAAAAAAATATTTTAATGGTTCCTCTGGGGTAAAAAGAAGATGTAGCTGTAAACAGTTGTATGCCAGGTTTTGGGTACAAGGCAACTGTACGGATGTGTGCTCTGAAAGCAGATAGTGTACATTCAGAGCCTATGTTTGTGTGCATGCTTTATGCAACCCACAGTACACAACGGCATCCTGGGAAAGTAATTACACAGGCTCTGAATGGTGTATAACCCATGTACAGCATTTGAGGGCACAGTGGCAGCATTTGATGAGCACAGTGGGAGCATTTTATGGCACAGTGGCAGCGTTTGATGGGCACAGTGGCAGCAATTGGGCACAATAGCTGCTTTTGATGGGCACAGTGGAAGAGTTTGATGGGCACATTGGCGGCGTTTGATGGCACAGTGGCTGCGTTTAATGGCACAGTGGCTGTGTTTGATGGGCACAGTGGCGGTAATTGATGGGCACAGTGGCTGCGTTTGATGGCACAGTGGCGGTAATTGATGGGCACAGTGGCAGCGTTTGGGCACAATAGCTGCTTTTGATGGGCACAGTGGAAGTGTTTGATGGGCACAGTGGCGGCGTTTGATGGCACAGCAGCTGCGTTTGAAGGCACAGTGGCGGTAATTGATGGGCACAGTGGCAGCGTTTGGGCACAATAGCTGCTTTTGATGGGCACAGTGGAAGTGTTTGATGGGCACAGCGGCTGCGTTTGATGGCACAGTGGCGGTAATTGATGGGCACAGTGGCAGCGTTTGGGCACAATTGCTGCTTTTGATGGGCACAGTGGAAGTGTTTGATGGGCACAGCGGCTGCGTTTGATGGCACAGTGGTGGTAATTGATGGGCACAGTGGCTGTGTTTGATGGTACAGTGAGGCTGCAACTGATGTTTTTTTTATTTCCGAATTTTTCAGTTTGATTGCGCCCCCCAAAAAAATTTGGGCACCAGCCGCCACTGCATTATACTAAGGAACAGATAATTGACCAATCGTTGATCTTACGAACATTTTCGTCTGATTTTCTTATCGCTTGTACTGGCCATAAAGATGGGTGTCTTTTTCATGCTAATTAGAACATCGCTGACCTGGAACAAACACATGGCCAGTGAAGTGTAAAAAATATGAATCTCTGTATATTTGTTACAGGTTGCTGACTCCAAAGCCTGCAGCCACAGCTCCCATATTTTTCAGTCTATCCTCACTTTAAAATCAGCTTTACAACGTTTTATTTATTTTTTTCATTATTTTCATTATTTGGTTTTATTGCGTGCATTGAAACAAGGGAACCAAGAAAGCCATTGTAACATTTCTCAATATGTTGCTACAGTTTAATAAATGCCACTTTGTTCTCCAAACAAATAGAACAATGTCCCCAGACGACTGTGCTACCCTCTTGTGTTTTAGGAAATGCCTCTGTATAGTCACGATAATAATTACACATTACATAACTTCTAGTAAGTCAGCCATTTAAAATTTCTCTGCAGAAAGTGGCATTTCATCATTTACGTTTAGTAATTTAATTTTAATTACAAATTTGCAAGTGTCACTTTGGTGATTTATCATCATTTGTAAATGCTTGTAGCTAGAATGTTATGGCCATAGACATAAATGATAGAGGGCAACTTGTACATATTAACTTCTTTCAAACTCACACACACATATCATAAATTACTGCTGTGTGCAGAGTTACTTACTACTCATTCAGCTAAAGAGCTACAAAATGGTACGGATTAAACTTGGGCTTTGTGTTACTGGGTTACTTTAACCACTTGAGCTCTGGAAGGTTTTACCCCCCTTCATGACAAGGCCATTTTTTGCAATACGGCACTGCATTATTTTAACTGACAATTGCGTGGTCGTGCGACGCTGTACCCAAATAAAAGTGCTCTTTCAAAGTGCAACTTGGCCGGATTGAGGATCAGTGTTCATTCGCTGTTGTAACACACCTGGGTGGGCTCCAGGTCGCATGCTCTGCGACCCAAGCCCACCCTATTTTGAAGCCTAATAGAGCATCTCGCTCTAATCAGGTGCTTAAAAAAAAATCCCCTGCCACTGTAATTCGTGTGCCGGAGCCCCGAAAGGAGCCGGACGCATGAATAGAGGGTGGCCGCGGCTGCCATGGATAGATTCATGTTATGCATGAATGAATCTATCCATTATGCATATAGGGGGGTGGCGTGAGAGAGAGGGCGGCGCCCCGGGAGCCCCTAATGGATGGGCCACCACAGATTAGCATATGGCCAGACTAATGCCACGTACACACGATCGGTGTGTGGGCCCCATCGGTCTTTTTTCCATCGGTATAAAAAAATAGAACATGTTTTAAATTTTACGGATGGAAACAAAAAACGATAGCAAATTCCGATCGTCTGTGGGGAACTCCATCGGAGAAAAAACCCACGCATGCTCAGAATCAAGTCGACGCATGCTCAGAAGCATTGAACTTCATTTTTCTCGGCTCTTCGGAGTGTTTTACGTCACGGCGTTTAGGACGGTCGGATTTTTGACTGATGGTGTGTAGGCAAGACTGATGGAAGTCAGCTTCATCGGATCTCCAATGGAAAAATCCATCGGATTTTATTCCATCGGAAATCCGATCGTGTGTACAGGGCATTAGGCAAACTTTTTCTAAGTCAATTTAGAATTCCAAACAACTCCACTATCAGAAACTATAGAGAAAAGGAGCTCTGAAATGTTATGAGAAATCTGAAGATCTGTAGCTGTGGAGCTGTGACCATTCAACTGTTGATTCTGAGAAGAAACAGAACGACTATTTATAAGGAGTCATTGCCGCACAGTTTCCTGCCTCGTTCACACTTAGTAAATAAAGGGCTTGCACATGGGGAGCCAGCACAGAAAAGCTGGATTGTGTCTTCCGGCAAAAATAAGGTGAAATGATTTTGCAATGGCTGATGGAACGCGCTCAAGCTGCGTCATGCATGCTCACCTTTATTAATTACACGTTCCTGTACTACTGCAGAGTAATTATACCCCTCTTGGGATTTTGGCCAATTACTCCCCGGGCTGGTGATGTTGATGTAACTACACCACACACATTGAGTTTAGTGACTGCAAAACAGAACTATTAATCTTTGATGGAGCTATAAGAGAAACTAGTGTAGCAAGGCAGCAGAAAAAAAAATATGGGAGTTGGTGAAAAATATTGAGCTCCTACTCTGTGACACTTCCCTGTTACTATGTATGATATATAATATTACATTTTACAGGGTTATTAAAAAAGATGGAGCAGATTTCAACGTTTTATTTCATACAAGCTATGAGGGATAGAAACTTACCTGTAGGTAAAAATAGCAGAAAAGAGTTTACTACCGCTTTAAGCAGCTGGTGATTGGTAGCTAGGACCTACCAGCATCCTAGCAACCAATCACCTGCTGGTTAAATCAAAAAGTAAACAGAGGCAACTCCCGTTTCGGCGTATAAACAGAAAAGTTAGGGCTACTACCAATACACCACATAGATAGCACAGCTCCTAGGTGCTTGATCCACAGTCGCTGGCTGAGTAGAGTAATGGTTATGACTAAGGGCTTATAGGCTGAAACGCGTCAACTGACTTAATCTGCGTTTGTTCACTGTGGCTATTCAATAAAATGAAGACAACCGAAGTGCAGATCATTTTCTCCTCATTACTCTACTCAGCGCCTGCTCCTGCCCTCCATCCAGTACTGGTATACTTCCCGCTCTCTGCAGTGAAGAGGAGAGTGGTGGAGAAGGGAAGGACTTGCAATGCAGGGCCGTGTTCACGATCTACCTGTTGGCTGCGTAGATCGCGATTGATGGGTTGCAGACCCCTAGTTTATAGGGTCTGTAAACCCTAACAATGAACTGATCTTAATCGCTCCATTTTTATTAGGTAAATATACAACTGAAAGCATGTTATAATATCTGTTAAAGCGGAGCTCCGCTGTAAAAAATAATATTAAAAGCCAGCAGCTATAAATACTGCAGCTGCTGACTTTTAATAAATGGACACTTACCTGTCCTGGAGTCCAGCGACGTCGGCAGCAGAAGACGAGTAATTGCTCGTCTCTCGGCTGCCCCCGGCCCCATCATCGGTGAGGGAATCAGGAAGTGAAGCGTTGCGGCTTCACTGCCCGGTTCCCTAGTGCGCATGCACCGTCCTCACTGGTCCCCGCTGTGTTCTGGAAGCTGAGAACACAACGGGGGGGGGGGGGACTGATGAACTACCCGCAGTTTCTCGCAGAGTGTATTCCCAGAAGTGGGTCTTAGACAGGTATCTACCCCTCCCCTCCCCCTGAAAGGTGCCAATTGTGGCACCGGAGGGGGGGTGGGGGAATCCGATGAGCGGAAGTTCCACTTTAGGGTGGAGCTCCGCTTTAAGTGCAGACAATACGTGTTGATCCTGCCTGAAATCTTGTCAGCTGAAAATTTCCTGTGTTCTCTGCCTATGTTGCACTCTTATCAGTTAGCATTGTTCCCAGCTATCTCTGTGGACTATCTCTCCACATTACGGTAACAAGGGTGCTCCTTCATAGCTACACTAGAGAACGTGAGCGCTGTCACCCTAATGCCCCATACACACAATCCGAAAATCGGACAACAGATCGTCCCACGTTTTTCTTTTTACTAGTCGCAAGTAGAAATTGAATAGGTTACTAAAGTCACGAAAATTCTCGTACGACAGAAAAAAAAATCGGAAGTGATGTCATGTGTTGTAATGTATTTGTGTTGTGTTTTCGGACGACAACTGTACTGACTAAACGAAAATGGTACGATTAGTTATCGTACGAGGAAAATTTTCGTGCATGTCCGATAAAATAATATCGGATGAACTGTCATGATCAGCTCACGGAAGCCCTTTACTAACAATCCGATTATTGTACGATTCTTCCTCGGACGACATTTTTCGTACGATATTCGGATCGTGTGTACGGACCATAAGGCTGGCCATTCATGGTTCGAATCTCGATCAGTTAAGCAGGAACTGGCCAAGATCCAAACTGTTAATGAGCAGGCTGAATATACTAAGTTGATGGAACCATCAACTTGGTGTACAACCAGCCGGATTCCACCGCCCCCCTACCACAGGCAGAAGACAATTGCTGATTCCACTGTCAACACAAGTCCTCTTGAGTTTATGGGAAAGATTCCTTCTTCCCATTTCCTTGACCTACTATGTTGATTAAGGATGTGGATGTGATTTGTTGTTTCTAGAACTGGCTAAAAACGTTGCCTCAAAAATCCACTGTCAACACTGTCTGCGTTGATGGCTGATCATGCACATTTCTTTCCTGCAACCCGTGACTGCAGGAAAGAAATTTGCACCGTGTATGGCCTGCCTAAGTCAGGACATATGTAACCGGCAGAATCACCTACTGAAAATAAAAAAAAGAAAACAAATGCAGCAACTACATCTAAGAATGGGTAACCTCAAATAAATTAAATTTTTGTTCTTGGCTTCTTGGGTTAAAGAGGTAAGCTGTTAGAGAAAAGTTTGTGCTTATCTTTTATTCTATAGAGATAATAAGCTTTGTATTTTTCAGAACTCAAAGTATCATTAACGTTCCAATTTCTAAATACAACATTGATTTTTTTCACACAGTCAGTTCTTCAAGTGCATTTGATACCAGAATTGTATCCAGTTTTATCTTATTGTATCCCAGCTATGCCGTAGCACTTTAAACTGCAGGCTGCCTTAGAAAAATGTGCCTTAATCTATTTTTTGGATCCAAAAGTTACTTTATGTTAAAGTTTAAAAGGCAGAAAAAGTAAAAGTAAATTAGGATGTAGGTAAGGGACAAGCAATCAAGGTTGTCCGTGACACACTGTCCCATTCTCTGGTAACTCAATGGGAGTCACTCTAATGGTTTAGCACCACGGTGGGGGCGATACTGAACATCAGAGTACATTGCAGTCCTAAATGTTTCATTGTACTTAGAGAGGATTAAGCTCATGGTCTTGACATTGGTGTAAGAGGATCCACATTGCTGTAGCGAGGATCATTTCTGAAGTTTTGCATGAAAAGTCAGACTTGTTGGGTGGCCCCGTTTAAAGGAGTATAACAGAAAATAAAATGCTTATGTACCAGGGCTGTGATGGAAGCAACCATTACCCAACCTTTGTGCCACATACAATACTTTGTTGCAGTGAACGGAGTTTCCGGTGTAAATTGCCTTGCCTCCACCATTCCTGGTTCCATTGTGGTCCAGGCAGCTTGTAGGGAGATGCAGTCTGTTCTCCCATCTGTAGGTGGTGATGGGTCACAGTGGCAATACAGAAAGGGAAGGAAGGTGAAATTTCCTCTGCAACTTCCTGCCATCATCAGGGAAGCAGCTGTCTAATTGGATGCTGCTGCCTTGGCTGAACCCATGGCCATCTTGGGTCAGGGCAGTGTCTATTTAAGACACAGGCTCCTGGGTTTGACGCAAATTTTTGCAAGTGTTGAGTGTAGGGACAGGTTCCCAGTTTGTCAGGGAAAGTATTGAGAACTAGAGAGAGGTTCCGCATGAGTAAGGACAGCTTAGGGACTATGCTTACCCTCTTCTGGAGCAACCTCCCATTTTGGTGTGCACTGACCGGAACGCAAAACACACACAATGCAAACAAATGTTTCCAAGCCAGAGTGAGAGGGATGCAGTGACTACTGGAGCAAAACTGCAATCTACAGACCCTTGCTAACCACTGACCATTGTTGGATCAATCAGTTTTAAAGTCTCAATGAATGTATAGTAAATCTACACCACGGATATGGGATCTAAATTGTTTGGATCAGCAGCAGGTAATATATCACAATATATGTGAAAAGAAATGTCAGAATAATAAAGACTGTGCTAAAAGTGTAAAAATGTATTAAAAGTTTCCCCGACTTGTTCATTCCCCGACTTAGTTTGGGTAGGCGGTACACTTTAGTGGGGGTGGGTCAGCCACACCTCGTGACCTTTGACCCCTGGGAACCCGCCTTCTGACCTTTGACCTCTGGGGGAGGTCCCTATTCCAATTCCTGAGTCCTAGCCTTATTCTCCAAGGGGTAACCCTAACCCTAACCTAAACCCTAACCCTAACCAAAACCTGACAATGCGAGCCAGAAACACGAAAATAATCTAAATGGAGTGATTACTTTAACCACTGGCCGATCGCCTCACGCCGATGTACGTCGGCAGAATGGCACGGGCAGGCAGATTGGCGTACAGGTACGTCCCTCTAAATCTGCCGCGAGTGTGGCCGCGGGTCCCGGGAACTCGATTGTCCCGGGAGTCCCGTGATTGCGGTCGGCATGAGCAGAACAGGGGAATGCCTTTGTAAACAAGGCATTCCCCTATTCTGCCTAGTGACACTGTCACTGATGACCGTTTCCCGTGATCGGGAACGGTCATCAGTGACGTGTCACGTGTAGCCACGCCCCCTCACAGTAACAATCACTCCCTAGGAAACACTTAACCCCTGCAGCGCCACCTAGTGGTTAACCCCTTCACTGCCAGTGTCATTTTTACAGTAATCAGTGCATTTTTATAGCACCGATCGCTGTAAAAATGTCAATGGTCCCAAAATGGTGTCAAAAGTGTCTGATGTGTCCGCCATAATGTCACAGTCACGATAAAAATCGCTGATCCCCGCCATAACTAGTAAAAAAAAAATATTAATAAAAATGACATAAAACTATCCCCTATTTTGTAGAAGCTATAACTTTTGCGCAAACCAATCAATAAACGCTTATTGCGATTTTTTTATCCAAAAATATGTAGAAGAATACGTATCGGCCTAAACTGTGGAAAAAAATGTTTTTATATATTTTTGGGCGATATTTATTATAGCAAAAAGTAAAAAATATTGAATTTTTTTCAAAATTGTCGCTCTATTTTTGTTTATAGCGCAAAAAATAGAAAAACGCAGTGGTGATCAAATACCACCAAAAGAAAGCTCTATTTGTGGGAAAAAAAGGACGCCAATTTTGTTTGGGAGCCACGTAGCACGACTGTGCAATTGTCAGTTAAAGCGACGCAGTGCCGAATCGCAAAAAGGGGCCTGGTTCTTTAGCTACAAAATGGTCCGGGGCTTAAGTGGTTAAAATGTGTTTAAAAAAAATACCCAATATATATATATATATATATATATATATATATATATATATATATATAATTATATACATATATATCTACTGCAAAAACAAATGCTGAATGGACTTTCAATCATAAATAAAATGTAAAATACAAAGTTCAAATAATGTCCAATAAGTGTGCAAATAAATAAAAAAAAATTAAAAATTAAAAATTTCCTTTTCTCACTTCCCAAAAAAACTGATACTGTGAAGTGACTCAATACATGTGCAGATAAAGATTCCTGGAATCTTTCAGCTGAAAAGTGCACCAATGACAGATTAAAATCTATATCATAGATTTTAATCTGTCAAATCTTGTAGCCAGTTGAGGCTTTTTAATAAACTACCTCTACGGTTTCACACTATGAAAGGAGTCTGTCCTCTCTTTTTTCTTACCTATACCGCTGGTGACATCCCCTTTGGAGTTACGTCCTACCCGGACAAGGATGTAGCAGAATACATATTGGCCTAAATTTATGAAGAAATTTGATCTTTTACATTTTTTTTATTGGATATGTTTTAAAAGACGGAAAGTAAAAAATATTGTTATTTTTTATTTTCAAAAAGTCTTTTTTTGTTTATAGCGCAAAAAAAAAAAAAAAAAACTGCAGAGGTGATCAAATACCACCAAAAGAAAGCTCTATTTGTGGGGGAAAAATTTACATACCGTATATCAGTGTTTCTCAACTCCAGTCCTCAAGGCGCACCAACAGGTCATGTTTTCAGGATTTCCCTCAGATGAAACAGCTGTGGTAATTACTAAGGCAGTAAAACAGGTCAAATCACCTGTCCAAAATAATGGAAATCCTGAAAACATGACCTGTTTGTGCGCCTTGAGGACTGGAGTTGAGAAACACTGCCGAGGGACCTAATTTTATCACAAAAAAATGGGAAAACGTATTGACTCGAGTATAAGCCTAGGGTGTTCATTTGCATGCCTCACTTTGCCTCACTGTGTCCATGCCTCACTGTGCCCATGCCTCACTGTGCCCATGCCTCACTGTGTCCATGCCTCACTGTGTCCATGCCTCACTGTGTCCATGCCTCACTGTGTCCATGCCTCACTGTGTTCATGCCTCACTGTGCCCATGCCTCACTGTGTCCATGCCTCACTGTGTTCATGCCTCACTGTGTTCATGCCTCACTGTGTCCATGCCTCACTGTGCCCATGCCTCACTGTGCCCATGCCTCACTGTGCCCATGCCTCACTGTGTTCATGCCTCACTGTGTCCATGCCTCACTGTGCCCATGCCTCACTGTGCCCATGCCTCACTGTGTCCATGCCTCACTGTGTCCATGCCTCACTGTGTCCATGCCTCACTGTGCCCATGCCTCACTGTGCCCATGCCTCACTGTGTTCATGACTAGACTGACGTTTAACATGGGAGTCAATGGAAGGGGTACCTGGGTTTGAAAAATCGGTGCTCCCTGGCCGTAGGTCTCCCAGACAAATAACTTTGCACACTTTTATAGGAGAAATGGGGCTACATGTGTGCCACGTTTCGGGTCCCCAAAATCACCGGAGAAATTACCATTTAACATGGGAGTCTATGGAAGGGTTGCCTGGCTTTGAAAAATCGGTGCTCTCCGGACAACAAACTTTGCACACTTATAGAGAAAGAGTGAGGCTACATGTGTGCTAAGTTTGGGGTCCAGGGGACTTACGGCCGGCCAGTACTGGGTCCCCAAAGTCCGGGAGATCAGGCGCAAAAAAAGTTGACTCAAGTATAAGCCGAGGGGGGCATTTTCAGCACAAAAAAAGTGCTGAAAAACTCGGCTTATACTCGAGTATATATGGTACATTTTATTTGGGTACAGCACCTCTCATGACCGCGCAATTGTCAGTTAAAGTAACGCAGTGGCGTATCACAAAAAATGGCCTGGTCATGAAGACGGTAAAACCTTTTTACCTCATTTACTAAGATCTGGAGCAACTGCACTTGCACAGTCTATTTGCCTTTAGTAAATTAACCCCATAATGTTGGACAGATTAATTTGGTTGGTTGCAGGCTGGTCGGTAAGTTGAGCTGGGAATTTTATTTGGTTTTGTTAGACGTGTGTCACCCTTCAATGTGCTCCTTGCTGCAAAGGCCAGTTATTGGTTGGGGGCGGTGGCCAATTTGTTTGCACTGTCTGGCAGGGGTTCCTGAATCACAAGAAATGCAGAACAGGATTACATGTCCATAATAAAAGTTTTCTTTCTATGTATTTCAGCTGCATTTTAGCTGTTTCCCTGGGTTTCATATTTAACTTTGCCCACTGGACCTTTTGAAATAAATGATTGTAAAGCAATATATTCAATCTGCATAGGATGAGCTATCTCACAACCCGCAGCAAAGTAAAAACCAAATAAATCTCTTAAATCTCCTTTTCATCCCTATTCAAATGCGTCCGCTCCGCCACAAGACCTCTCCGTAGTTCTATAGACTGATTTATAATCAGGAAGAGGGCAATTTCATCCGGCAAGATAGAATACTGATTAGGAAGGAAAGTTTTCTTGGGCACTTTAGTTAAATAAATATATATTTCGTTAATGCTTAGAGGAGGACAAGGAAAAAATGTCTGATGATGAACAAGTTGATAAAGACAATTTGGGAGATATACTCCATATGTTACCATGTTAATAGTCACTCCTTGCAGGCGAAGAAGGTTTATGTTGTGTCCATAAAGTGCCTGAGTTGTCCGGAGATTAATGGCGTTGTATGGCTTGGCACGGGTACAGCACATATGGTTTATGGAGCAATAATCATAAAGAGGTATATATACATGGAACCCTTAGGACATCTAAAATACTACAGATGGTGCCATATATTTTATTACCTGATTGCTGCTCAGAAAAAAAAAATCTGATTATTATCATGAGTCTGTTTTACTTAGCTTGGCCACTTTACTTTGTCAAAAAGCTTAAGCTTTATTCAAAGCACTCATGGCCAAAGTTATTAATTCCTTTGGAAACCTGTGGCTGAAACAATTTAAAGCGGTTGTATACCGCAAAACTTTTTTTTTTGTTTTTTTGGAACCTGCAAGGCAAAGGCATAATGAGCTAGTATGACTAGCATACTAGCTCATTATCAATTACTTACCTTAGATCGAAGCCCCCGCAGCGGTCCTCGGACACGTCCTCCGTCGCCCACCATGATACCCGGAGTGACTTCTGGGTATCGCCACTCCGGCGCTGTGACTGGCCGGAGCGGCGATGACGTCACTCCCGCGCATGCGCGAGGAACGGCATGATCCCCGCGAGTTCCAGTAGTGTCCGGCGGGCTCCCATTCAAGAGCCGCCGCGCTCAGTGCACCTGCACCGTTATCTACGGCGCGCATGCGCCGTAGATATCGGTACAGTGTTTTTTGCAAATATCTCCGAGACCGTGTAGGTCTCGGAGATATTGCAAGCACCTACAGGTAAGACTTAATGTAGGCTTACCTGTAGGTGCATGTATTATTTTTGGGTATACAACTGCTTTAAGGGGGATAAGCTCATCCTCCTGTGCCCCCAAACCTAGAACCCTCCCTCCAATGTTTACATCCTTGCAGTAGCTCCCCTTAGACTTGAATGGATCCTACATTAGAGACGCCATGAGTACTATCCCATGACATGTGAAGGACAGATACCTCCAGTTTTTCCCAACCTGCTAGACCATAACCTCCAACACCCCTCCCCCCTAATTACCCAATAAAAGACGTGACAAGGTTTTGGAGTAAAATGGCCTTTTATTTAACAAATACGTAACTTAAACAAATAACATTTCAAAATAACCATCAGCTAAACTTTTCTATGCCTTGGTGGTCTTTGAGGGCAACGACACACAACTTGGTAACTGTGACAAACTTCTTCTAAACTTCGGTCTCCAGTCGCAAGACACCGACTCGGAGACAATACTCATCATCCGCAGTGACCTACATTTTACCCCTTCCTGGTTAAACCCCTCATTAACCGTAAGGTACCCGAGAAACCCATACCACCGATGGGTCCCAGCCATTTTATATTCCAGCCTTTTTTCTCCTCCTCCAGAGACCCACCACTGTCAGGCTGTCACGACAGCCTCACTGTAATACTGCCAAAATAGGGAGGGTGGGTGGGAAGCTTCTCTCTTCCCTGCTCCCGACAGACTCCACGCTCGTTACTCCTCCCCACAAAACTTCCTCAGGTCCCCTCCCAGCCCCCTTTCCTTAAAAGGGGCTCTATCAACTGTACTACCCTTGCCTGTCCTGACTGTCCACCTATGTCATGCCGTCCCTCCGCCCATTCCTTTCTCTTATTTTGCTCTGGGACTCCCTTTAAAGCCCCATTCTGGGATACATCTAAGCTTTTTACCACCACTCCTCCCACCTCCCTCTAATCTATGATGATAGTTTTTTTTGTCCCCCATTACCTTGGGAATCTAGCAATACTCCCCTAAGTCACCCATTCAGATCCCCTACTGTTTCTGGTGCGGGGCCCACCAAAGCCAGCTCTGTGATGGTGCCTGAGACCATCAGTCTCCTACCGTCCCCCTTTGATGATGTTCAGGGCTGCTGTTAGAAATCATGGGGGGCCCGTATGGCCTACCTGGCAAGGCCCCCCTCTCCGAAAATATCAAAAGGATATTTTCACTAAAAATACATTAAAATTATTATTAGCAGACACAAAACTAAACATAACTTACCATACTTACAAAATTCCTGTAAAATCGAAAAGATAAAACTGTATTGAGTTAATTAATAAAGTTCTGCATGCAAATTAGGACTTGGGGCTCATTTACATGGGTGATGTGGCCTGTATAGTGTGAATCTGTGTTTTTTTTTATTTTATTAAAGGTAGCTGGAGCTGTGTGCAGGCAGCCCACGTTATGCTATGGGGAGCAGCAGCAGCTGTACGAAAACAGCCTCAGGTCCTAATTTGACAGGTGTGTGGGTGCAGGAGTACGGGAACAAACACAGACAGTGTGTATTCAGGGCCACTCACCCACACCTACACATTTATCAAACTAGGACCTGCGGCTGTGTTCATACAGCCTCTGCATCCTCATAGAGTAACAGACAGCCCCACAAACTGCTCATTTGCACTGCATGGGTCAGAAAACCTGTGTGAATGTGCCCTTAATTTTTTTAAAGCAGAGTTCCCGGCCGAAATATGACTTTTAAGATAAAAATACCCCTATAATACTCATGCCTCGTGCGATGTAACAAAGGTATGCTGTAAACTATGCCCAGTTTTCTATCTGTGCAACATTGTTTTCTTACTTTGTGAAGTTTCTGCACAGCGTGGCCATCTCCAGTGTGGGCATCTGAAGCCAACAGTGTCCTTCTTCCTGGATTCCGTGCATACTGGCTACCCAGCATGCACCTACCGATCTCGCGCATGTGCAGTGCGGTGCTATTTTGGTCAGTTTGGCATGGCACAGCCATGCCAAGCTGACCAAGATTTTCCATAGACGCCAATGTTAAATGTTATTGGAGCCGTGCGATGCCAAGCTGGCCAAGAATTTCCATAGACGCCATTCCAAGCTGACCAAGATCTCCCAGAAGCCAATGCAAAACCGGAAATGACATTTTTTTTTTAATCATTTTTTACAATTTGTTATTTTTTTTAAAAATTTAAAATAATTTTTTACTATTTTTTTTTTTTTTTTTTTTTACAATCGCTGTTGGGGGGTCTTTGGTGAGATATCAGGGGTCTAAACCCCTGACCTCTCACCTTTGAGAAAAGGAAAGGAATTGAGGACATAGATTCTTCTATTCCTTTCTCCGCAGCCTCTGAAGATGAATGAACAGGTGACAGAGGCTGATGTTTATTCATAAGCTGAAGCATAGTAAACACAGTTTGCTATGCTCAGTTATCAATGGACACAGGAGTGATCGGTAACGATCACTCACTTTGTCCATTAAGAAAAGGAAGGGGCCGATAAATTACATATTTAGCAGCCCCTTCCACCGCTCTCTATTCTGACACATCCCTCTGTGTACCCGTAGCAACCGGAGGGACAGGTAAGCCCGCAGAGCTGCTGGAGGGGGGCCCGGATACACAGGGGGTCACACAGGGAGGAATAAGATGTTGGCAGAACAGGGAGGGGGATCAGTATGGAGAGGGCCCTATTCGCGGCCCTAATGACATTGGTCCTTTTCTATGGCAGCCTGCACCATACAAGCTTTCATCACCACTGAAGATATAAACATTGGAGAAGGCCATTCCTGTCATGAAAAGGTAACTAAGCTTGGGGGCTAGGGAGGGTGGGCAGGCCTTTGTATTGCAGAAAATTACAGTATAATACGTCATTTAAAGTGAAATCACAAAAAATAGAACAGAGAGCGCACAGGCCGAGTATGCCTTCTGTTCTATCTTTTGCAATTTCAGTATATTTAGACGTCGCCAGTCTTTTGAGGGCAGTAAGGCGTGACTTACCCAGACAAGCCAGAACGAGAGTCTCTAAAAGTAACATTTTTGGGCTCACTTCCAAGGGCATGAGATGTGTGGTTTGTGATATTAATTTAAAGTATATCTACACCCAAAAACTAAAATCTCATATGCTACAGCTTACCAGTCCTTAGATGTGATGGCTGCTTTTGTTTTCTTTTTTTTCTTTTTTTTTTTAAGCTACGGTAAATGCAATTTCAGCGAATATATAGAAAATACTGATTGATCCTGCCAGAAATGCTGTGTACTTCTGTCACTTTTTGTGATTGAAACTACTGAAAGAAAAGCAATCCTTTCTTGTGTAAACTACTAATATCCCCATTTTCTCCATGTAATGAAGATGAAGAAAGGCAGATGTTTGTTGTCCAGTCTTGGTGACAATCTTGGCTCCCTCCATAAACACAGTACAAAGAGTGAGCGTTGTCACCCTACAAATGGAAGTATGCTTCTAGCAGGATCACCAGGTGAACATTGATAACTAATGAAGCCACAGGCTCTAGGGAATTTTCTAACTGCACAAGTACCAATATTATATGTGGGCCGGTGGCCCTGAGTGGAGTTACTCAACCCAATCATGGTTGATGATTAAAAGAGGCACATCTAAAGCCTCATACACACGATCGGACTACAAACAAACTTTTCCGTGGATTTTTGTTTGAAGGGCGTTGACTGGGAACGCCCATAGCATACACACGGCAGGACTTTTTCGGCAAACTTTCCCCAAATCACGTGTTTTTTCTGCTCTTTTCTGCTCTTTACCACCCTTAGGTCAACTTCTGCTATTGTTGGTTGATTTTAACATTGGTTCTGGGCACGCGTGTTTGTAGTTTGGACTAAAGTCCGATGGATTTCTGTACACACGATAGGACTTTGCACCGTAGGACTTTTGTTGCCGAAAAGTTTGTCCGTTTGCAGAACGAACTTTTGTCCGATGAAAACCAAAAAAGTTTGTCCGATGGAGCGTACACACGGTAGGATTTTTTTGAAAACCTGCTCATTTTGAAGTTTGTTGTCAAAAAGTCCGACCGTGTGTATGGGGCTTAAGTATGCAGGCATCCGGGGTAAAACTGTCCACATAGACCGTCCTCCGCACCGCCATCGATGTCATCCCTTCCACGCTGCGCTTCATAAGCGCTTCAAGCCTCGCTTTCAGACCTCTCTACTGCAGGGTAGTCTTCCTGGTCACAGACAGTGGTGAGAGCCGGCGGTGAGGAGGACGGTCTATGTGGACAGCTTTACCCCGGATGTCTGCATAATTAGATGTGTCTCTTTTAATCATCAACCATGTGAGTTGCTAAATGTTGTACCTTCATTAAATGTAACCATATTGCTACACTTAAAGCGGAAGTACAGTAAACCCATCCATTTAACAGTTTAAAAAAAACAGTTACATTTCCGGCACTTGCCGGAAATGTAACACTCCCATTGGCTGTGCTCTCAACCAAACTGTCAAACTATCCAATGGCTGGTGTCATCACTGATCACATGTGCAGCATCATAGCAGTTGAAGATTAAACCGAGGCCAAGATGGCAGCTTCCTTGGCTGAAAACGATTTGAGGGTTTACTTCCACTTTAAAGAGGAAGAAAAACCCTGATGGGTTTTACTTCCTCTTTAGTCCGCTGCAAAGCCTGCAAATGAAAAGCATAATGGGCTAGTGCGCATCGCATACTAGCCCATTATGTGTCACTTACCTGCAAAATAATCCAGCGATGTCCCCAGAGTAGGCAGCGTCCATCTTCTGGCCCCTCTTTCTTCCGGGCCACTGACTCCGGTGCTGTGATTCGCCGGAGCCGCGTGACGTCACTCCCGTGCATGCGCACAGGAGCCGCAATTCACGGCACAGGCTGGGGAAGAAACGGCACTTCATTTAGTTTCTTCCCTGTGCATGCGCAGTGAAGATTTTCGGCGGACTACAAGTGAAATATCTCCTAAACGGCGCACGTTTAGGAGATATTTTCACTACCTATAGGTAAGCCTTATTCTAGGCTTACCTATAGGTAGAAGTCCAACAAGTAGGTTTACAACTGTGATGTTTGTGCTGGAGCACTGTGTGACCCTTCACCTTTTTCTCCTGATGCATGCTGGGACGGGGCTGTACCAGGAAGTAGTGAGAGTGGTGTGTGGAACTGGGAAGCAGCAGCATGATGCACAGAAGGGATTACATCTGGTAATGACAGAATCCTGTTGTATTAGGACTCTATGTAACAAAGTCATCATGTTCTGAGTGAGTAATAAACTCTTCCATGGTTAAGAAGTTCATCTGGCCGGTGTGTAACTTGCTGAGCAGATACTGGCAGCATTGCTAGCAACACCCTGAGAGACCCTGTGTCTAAGGGACATAACAATAACCACTTTAGAGGCGCCTCTCTTCTCTTTTATACTCTGTAGCTCCTCCTGGATTTTGCTTCTAATCCCCTTGTGGAGGCTTCCATTTTTGGATGGACATTTTTTGGTTACGCAACCTCTCACATTGCTATAATCTTTTTATATGGACTATAAACTGAATGATTTATGAATAAATGGTTGTGGAATGAACCATTTGAGTTTCCATTATTTCTTTTGGGGAAATTCACTTTGATATACAAGAACGTATTATGCTTGAAATTCAAGGTTTTACTGTAAAGCCGTGTACACACGATAGGTTTTATCGATGAAAACAGTCCGATGGACTTTTTTCATCGGGCAAACCGATCGTGTATGGGCCCCATCTGTCTTTTTTCCATCAGTGTTTAAAAATAGAACATGTTTTAAATTTATCCGATGGTTAAAAAAACGATAGTAAATTACTATCGTCTGTGGGGAACTCCATCGGATTAAAAACCCACGCATGCTTAGAATCAAGTCGACGCATGCTCAGAAGCATTGAACTTCATTTTTCTCGGCTCATCGGAGTGTTTTACGTCACCGCATTTGAAACAGTCGGTTTTTTGACTGATGGTGTGTAGGCAAGACTGATGGAAGACAGTTTCATTGGATTTCCGATGGAAAAAAACATCGGATTAGAATCCATAGGATATCCGATCGTGTGTACAGGGCTTAACTGTTTTGGGATGAATTGATGGAGAAAGTAAAAGGGAGCTATTGCTGACCTTCTAAAAAAACGATTTGTCTAGCTATCACTGGCCTTACTACACTGAACAAGCATGCAACATTAAAATCAGAATAAGGTGGGGAATCCTGACTTCCAGCTGAAGACTTTTGATTAGCATGACTTGCAGGCAATTACAGCATAAGCTAGTAAGGGCAGCCTCCATGTTTCCCCAGTACATTTCTTATTACTTATAGCATACCTCCCAACATTTTGAGATGGAAATGAGGGACACCTACTAGAAAACGTATGTAGGTATAGGACGCGACCCCTGCCACACCCCCTTAACCACTTCCCACCCAGTCAATAGCATATTGACGTCCGGGAAGTGGTTGTGTTATCCACACTGGACGTCATATGACGTCCTGCAGGATAACAGCCGCCGCGCGCCCGGGGGGGCGCGCCCGGGGGGGTGCGCATCGCGGCGATCAGTGGAGCGGTGTGTCAGTCTGACACACCGCTACACTGATCTCGGTAAAAAGCCTCCGTCGGAGGCTTTTTACCACGTGATCAGCCGTGTCCAATCACGGCTGATCAGGATGTAAACAGGAAGAGCCGTTGATCGGCTCTTCCTCACTCGCGTCTGACATACGCGAGTAGAGGAGAGCCGATCGGCGGCTCTCCTGACAGGGGGGGTTCGCGCTGATCGTTTATCAGCGCAGCCCCCCCTCGGATACCCACACTGGACCACCAGGGAAGCCCCCCAGGACCACCAGGGAACCCCAAAGCATGTGGATGGCCAGGTAAGTACCCCATGGCCATCCACATGTAAAATTTCTCAAAAAACATATGCCAATCAGTGCCCACAAATGGGCACTGACTGGCACACTACCAGTGTCAACAGTGCCACCTACAAGTGTCAACAGTGCCACCTACCAGTGTCCATCAGTGCCCATCCGTGCCCATCTGTGCCCATAAGTGCCCACCTATCAGTGCCCATCTGTGCCACCTATCAGTGCCACCCATAAGCGCTCATCAGTGCCGCCTATAAGTGCCCATCAGTGCCGCCTATGAGTACCCATCAGTGCCGCCTATGAGTGCCCATCAGTGCCGCATACCAGTGCCACATATCAGTGCCGCCTATCAGTGCCCATCAGTGCCGCCTATCAGTGCCCATCATCAGTGGCCATCAGTGCCACCTCATTGGTGCCACCTCATCGGTGCCCATCAGTGTCGCCTTATCAGTGCCCGTCAGTGCCGCCTTATCAGTGCCCGTCATTGAAGTAGAAAAGGTACTCATTTACAAAAAAAATTGACAGAAACAAAGAAAAACTTAGTTTTTTTCAAAATGTTCGCTCTTTTTTTATTTGTTGTGCAAAAAATAAAAATTGCAGAGGCGATCAAATACCACCGAAAGAGAGCTCTATTTGTGGGAACAAAATGATAAAAAAATTGTTTGGATACAGTGTAGCATGACCACACAATTGTCATTCAAATTGCGACAGCGCTGAAAGCTGAAAATTGGCTTGGGCAGGAAAGTGTATAAGTGCATGGTATTGAAGTGGTTAAAGGAGAATTAACCCAAAAAAAAAAAGGTTAAGAGCTTTTTTTTTTTACCACTACTATTCCTTTATATTGGCTTTAAAAATTTACAAATGCAGAAATTTAGAATTTGGATGAAAAGTTTAGCCCTGGGAAACAAGTTTTGAAAGATAAAGTGCATTTTATATACAACTTTATAGATCAGACCAAAATGAGGGACAAGTGAGGGGGAAAGAAGGACAGAGGGACATTGCTCCAAATCAGGGACAGTCCCTCAAAATCCGGGACAGTTGGTAGCTATGCTTATAGCATGTACCTACTGTACATGCTATAAACATTGCTACCAACTGTCCCTGATTTATTTGCTCACTATTTATACATGCAGTGCTGACGGGATGAACAGTCAGTTTACTGCTTCACCTATAATCATTGCAAGTCTATGGGCAGAGATATGCCCGGGGGGGGGGGCACAGGGGGGCTGGAGGGCATTTGCTCGCTCAAATGATATACTGTATAATGGACTGCTGGCCCTGAGTGGCCATGTCAATTGGCCTGTACAGAAAATAAATAAATAATAATTAAAAAAATAATATAAAATAGACACACTACAGGGATGCTAGTTGCACCATCTACAGTTGTGCTCATAAGTTTACATACCCTGGCAAAATTTAGGATTTCTTGGCCATTTTTCAGAGAATATGAATAACACAAAAACTTTTCTTTCACTCCTGGTTAGTGTTTGGCTGAAGCCATTTATTATCAATCAACTGTGTTTACTCTTTTTAAATCATAATGACAACAGAAACTACCCAAATGTATCATAGAACAACACACGTGTGGAGTCTGGAAAGGCTGCACACCCCAATTGAAGTATTTAAAAAAAACTACCCCAATGACCCTGATCAAAAGTTTACATATGAAGAAAATTGCAGCTCCCAAAACTCTAGCCTATGCAATCACACGCCCAATGAAACTCACGGGTGCCGTCTCTGCACAAACTTGAAGGAAGAAAAAAGTCCTGGATGGCCGCACACTGTTGAAGGCATCTTTATTAAAGGTTTAAAATCCAAGTACAGTCACTTCAGATGTAGACAAACAGTACAAAATATCGAACGTGTTTCACGCTGTAAGCTGGCGCTTAACCACTTGCCGACCACCGCACACACATATACGTCGACAACATGGCACGGGCAGGCAAATGGGCGTACCTGTACGTCCCTTTAAATATGCCGCCCAGCGCGCGCGCGTGTACGCCCGCCCGCCGCGTGCCTCGTGAGCGTGTTCGCAGGTCCCGGGAACTCGATGTTCCCGGGCGGCCCACGATTGCGGTCGGCAAGGGCAGAACAGGGGGATGCCTTTGTAAACAAGGCATTCCCCTATTCTGCCTAGTGACACTGTCACTGATCTCACTGTTTCCGTGATCGGGAATAGTGATCAGTGACTTGTCACTGGTAGCCACGCCCCCTAACAGTAAGAATCACTATCTAGGACTGACTTAACCCCTTTAGCGCCACATAGTGGTTAACCCCTTCACTGCCAGTGTAATTTTTACAGTGATCAGTGCATTTTTATAGCACTGATCGCTGTAAAAATGACAATGGTCCCAAAATGGTGTCAAAAGTGTCCGATGTGTCCGCCATAATGTTGCAGTCACACTAAAAATCGCTGATCACCGCCATTACAAGTAAAAAAAAAAAATATTAATAAAAACGCTATAACTTTTGCACAAACCAATCAATAAATGCTTATTGCGATTTTTTTTTTTACCAAAAATATGTAGAAGAATACGTATCGGCCTAGACTGAGGAAAAAAATAATGTTTTTATATATTTTTGGGGGATATTTATTATGGCAAAAAGTAAAAAATATAGATTTTTTTTCAAAATTGTCGCTCTATTTTTGTTTATAGCGCAAAAAATAAAAACCGCAGAGGTGATCAAATACCACCAAAAGAAAGCTCTATTTGTGGGAAAAAATAAGGATGTCAATTTTGTTTGGGAGCCACGTCGCACGACCGCGCAATTGTCAGTTAAAGCGACGCAGTGCCGAATCACAAAAAGTGGCCTGGTCTTTGGCCAGCAAAATGGTTTGGGGCTGAAGCGGTTAATCATAGCTAAGTAATCAAAATTTTAAAGTGTTTATATATATATAGAGAAGGAACAAAAAATTAGTGGGCAATTAGAAAATTTGAATAATCAAGGAGTTGCCTCCCCACACAATCAAACCTCGAAAAACCTTGAAAAAAAACAAAATAGGATACACCGGAGGCGGAGGAACTGAAGACAACCAATATAAAAGTCTAATGAGACTAGAGAGAAGACGTATAGTGTGAAAACATATAATTGTTGTCTTCATGAACCCCTCTAGGAAAAGTGTTCTACAAGTGGGATTGTAATAATAACCGAAGTAAATGTATATATGTCAGACATGATAAACGTGTGATATGACATGACATGGCATAAATAAAAATGCATGATTATATAACCAAAATAGATGTATATATGTCAGACATAATGAAACATGTGATATGACATAAAACGGAAAATTGTATACTCTCCTTTTCGTAATTTTCCTTTCCTGTCGCATCTTCATGGCAGCATACACCTTTGGGTTGTGGCTCCGCCCCCCATGACCTGATAGGACTGTTTAACTATTAAGCCCAGAGAGGGCCCCCGCCCAGGTATTCTCAGTATATATATACCTCACCTTAGACGGGTGGGCATCTGTATGCTGCCATGAAGATGCGACAGGAAAGAAAAATTACGGAAAGGTGAGTATACAATTATCCGTTTTCCTGTCGCATCATGGCAGCATACACCTTTGGATGAATAACTCACAAACTGGGTGGGTCTGAGCATAAAGACAATTTTTTTATTTACAAGGAATAGAGGTGTTGGACTGAATAATTGCTCGTCGTCCAAACTCTGCCATAGACAATCTGGCAGAGTCCACCTTATAATGAGAAATAAAGGTGTTTCTGGAGGACCAAGTTGCTGCTCGGCAAATAGTTTCCGAGGACACTCTGCAGTAGGCAGCCTAGGAGGTCGCCATTGCCCTTGTGGAATGTGCCTTCAAGCCCTCAGGTATTTGAGTTTGACTCAGCGAGTAAGCCTTTTTGATGGTTTTCACCAACCAAGCTGCGATGGTGCGAGAGGTTGCTGCTTGCCCTCTTCTAAAGCCGTGTGGGATGACCAGAAGGTTTTCCGACTTCCTAAGATCGTTGGTTGCCAAGAGGTAGGTTAGAATGTTAGTTCTTACATCCAGCAGATGTTGATCCCCTTGTTCTGTGGATAGAGCAGGAAGGTTGATTTCCTGATTAAAGTGGAAGGAGGATGATACCTTCGGGATAAACCGATCAGATGGTCTTAAGACTACTTTGTCTGGATAGACGATTAAGTATGGTTCTTTCGCTAGAAAAAATTGAAAAAATGGTTCATGTGCTAGAACTTCCGGTCAACCGAAATATCCCAGGTCGGGAAGGAAGGCTTTCTGGGGGGCCTTATCTTTAGGCAGGCCCTCTGGAACTGAATGACGAGAGGCTCTTGCGCCCATTTGACTCCTGTCATAGCCGATAAAGCTGATACGTGGACTTTTAAAGTACTTGACCCCAGGCCTTTTTCTAAGCCTAACTGGAGAAACTCAAGGATTTGAACAACTGTTGGAGATGATGGGTTCCAGGCTTCTTGCTGTGCGACTGAGAGAAACTTCTCCCAGATCCTCTTGTAGGTATTGTTGGTGGTGCATCTTCTGGCATGAAGAAGCGTCTCTACCACTTTTTGGGAGCAACCTTTGTTTAAGAACCAAGCCCTTTCAATCTCCAGGCTGTCAGATGCATCCTTTCCAGGGATGGATGAAGAAGTTGCCCCTGGGAGAGTAGATCTGCTGCTGGTGGAAGCGGTAATGGTCTCGCTGTATTCATCTGAAGAAGAGTGGTGAACCATGTCCGTCTCGGCCAAAAAGGAAGGACTGTTATTATTGTGGATGACCTCTTGAGCCTGAGAAGAAATCTCGGTATGAGAGGTGTCGGGGGAAACATGTAACCCAGACGGAAGTTCCACTTGTGTTGTAGGCAATCCGTCCCCTCCACTAACGGGCAGGGGGTTCTTGTCAGATACCTCCGGCACTTTGCATTGTCTGGAGTCGCTGCCAAGTCTATATCCGGCATGCCCCAAGTTTTTGTTATGAGGGAGAAAGCTTGGTGACTCAGAGCCCATTCGCTGTGGGAAATTAAGCTTCTGCTTAGCGTGTCAGCCAGCTGGTTCTGGGTTCCTGGGACATACATCGCCTTTAACCCCGACAGATTCTCTTGCGCCCATTCGAGAACTGGGCGGACTTCCTGCATCATGGAGCGACTTCTGGTGCCTCCTTGCCTGTTGATATAGGCAACTGCCACTCTGTTGTCCATCTTCAACAGGACTTCTTTCCCTTTAAGGAGAGGACTGAAAGCCAGGAGAGCTTGGAACGCTGCTTTCATCTCTAGGATGTTCGATACTACATCCTGTGTCTCGAAAGACCAACGGCCTTGGACTGCAAGTTGCTGGTAGTGTGCTCCCCAGCCTTCCCTGCTGGCCTCCGAAGTGATCACCTCCTGGGGAGGGGTAACTATGCGCTTGTACCTCTTTAGGTTGTGCAATCGGGTCCACCACCATAGTGATTGTTTGACTTCCTTTCGGATGTTGATTCGTTGAGACATTGATACCCCGTTCCATTGTCTCAAGAATGATGTCTAGAGAGGTCTTGTGTTCCACTGGGCCCATTGGACCATAGGGATGGTTGCTAATAGCGACCCCAAAATGCCGAGACACTCTCTGGCTGGGAGCGTGGTGGATAAGAGTAACCTCTTTGTCTTTTGGATTATGATGGGAATTTTCTCCTGAGGAAGCTCTATGGTGTTGAATCGGGTATCCAGTTCTGCCCCCAGGAAGACCATTCTCTGAGTAGGTTGGAGATTACTTTTCTTCCAGTTTATCAGCCTGCATGCTCGTGCTTGTTTCAGACTCTGTGATTTGCAGGGATGTGTCTCTAGCCGGTTCTCTGCACAGCTCTCTTTCTCTGGTCGCTTTGTCTAGGCACGTGCGACAAGCTTGTCCGGAAGAGCTATGGCACCGCAGACCCAGCATGAATTCCCTGATGGGCGGGGATGCTGAGAGGGAGGAGAGCGTCTGCGTGAAGGAGACCTCCTGTAGTAGGAGTAGGTGTCTTAGACAGGTATCTTCACCCCCCTCCCCCCTGAAAGGTGTCAATTGTGACACCGGAGGGGGGGGGGGAATCCGAGTAGCAGCAGTTAAAAATGAGGGTGGAGCTCCACTTTAAATATGGGTTTACAACCACTTTAAAGCGACGCAGTGCCGTATCACAAAAAATGGCCTGGTCATTGAGCAGCCAAATCTTCGGGGGCTGAAGTGGTTAAAAATGACCTTTACTTTTCATTCTGCAGCCGCTGTAATTTTTTGAAAATGCAATATGGCAACCTGGAGGTGTTCTGTACACAGAATGTATACAGAACGCCCCCCCCAGAAACACAATTTCCTGCTTGTGTGATTGGCTCACTGATTTTCCCAGAAGTCTGCCTAAGATACAAGTCAGATTTTTTGGCATCCCCTGCAACAAAAATGTAATATTTGGTGAGATTTTACCAATAGGAAATCACATCTAAAGGGATAAAGACCCTGCCACTTTCATCATTAAAGCCCCGCAGCTGATTGATAATTATGAAACCACTCCCATTAGACTCACTCAGTACATGGGCACAGAGAAACACACAGGGATTTCTTCAGAATAACAAAAGGTAGGAATCTGCAACAAAGTTTGTTAAAATTGTTACAATGTACACAGATCACCCAGAGGGGAATGTTTTTTTCTCTCTACAAAAGTGGAGTTACACTTTAAATAAGCATAGGCAGTTTAGTAAAGGTCTGGAGGTCCACTTTGGGCAGGCATACATATGTCCATGAGAGGGAGCACCTCCAAAACTGTGCATGAAATATAACAAGGAAAATATGGATTAGCAAACAAGCTAACATCTATAGATGAGTTGGCAGCCCTGCATAGGACAGCATGCAAATCAAAAATTTTACAGTTTACTGTCTGTAGTGATAATTAAGTTTCTTTTATGCTCAGCTGACAATATACATTCCCTTTAATGATGGATTGTTGAGGAACAAACTGTTCTTTCCATCTAAAAGTGAATACCTATACACTCCCCCCCTTTTTATATTCTCTGTCTGCAGTAAATCACACTGCGTTTTTATTTCTCATACACTGGGAAAATTACCATCCCTTTACAATGCTAATTCCTCCCCGAATATAAAATACTGCTGCTTGTTGTAAGCAAAATGAAAACTGGTTTGAGAAAGACTAATAAAACAAGTACCAGTGCAGCTAGTTTGTGTCGGCAGAGACTTGTAGACTTTACCAAAGGAGCTACAACTCCCAGTATGCTGAGCCAGGGACACATTCAGCCATTAAAACACTATTATTTTTTTTGAGTAGGAAAAGGTTTTTTGGGGTTTGTGCCTGGATTGCAAATAGAGGCAAATAGGCAAATAGACTGTGCACTTTGTAAAGAGCAGTTGCCCTCTAAAAGAGCAGTTGCTCCAGAGTTTAGTAAATGAGCAGAAGCTCTGCTGACTTCCCATCATCCAATCATGTGCAAGCAAAAATGCATTTTTTTTTCAATTTCCTTGCACGTGATTGGGTATTCTTTGCAAAGTGAAGCCTCACCTCATTTACTAAGCACTGGAGCAACTGCACTTGTACTTGCCTTTAGTAAATCAACCCCACTGTGAGCAGAATCTCTCTAGTAGGGACGCACAGCAATAAAAACACTTTTATTACCGTATATACTCGAGTATAAGCCCCTTGGCTTATACACACTCGAGTCTCCTGCTGTGACATGCAGTCTTAACGGCAGTCGGCGGTCGTCCATTGTAACAAAGCCCCGCCTCCTCCTCATCCGTGATAGACGGAACACTGAACACTGACTCACTGCTGTGAAACTGAATCAGTGTTCCGTCTATCACGGACGAGGAGGAGGAGGAGGGGCTTTGTTACAATGGACGGCTGCTGACTGCAGTTAAGACTGCATGTCACAGCAGGAGATCAGGTACATGAGGCTGCAGATAGGCACAGTGAGGCATGCAGATGGGCACAGTGAGGCTGCAAATGGGCACAGTGAGGCATGCAGATGGGCACAGTGAGGCTGCAAATGGGCACAGTGAGGCATGCAGATGGGCACAGTGAGGCTGCAAAGGGGAACAGTGAGGCTGCAAAGGGGAACAGTGAGGCTGCAAATGGGCACAGTGAGGCTGCAGATGGGCATTGTTGACCTTCTTTTCCACTTACAGTAGCTGCTGCATTTCTCACCCTAGGCTTATACTCGAATCAATACATTTTCCCAGGTTTTTTTTGGTAAAATTAGGTGCCTCAGTTTATATTCGGGTCGGCTTATACTCGAATATATACGGGTAATTAAAGACTATGTTACCCCAACATTTCATATTCCTGATATGTACTTGTATGGGAAAGTCTTCTGTTATCTTTGTATTGCTGCCAGTCCCTCTGCTATTCTATCAAAAACTGCATTAAAAAGCACAGCGTAGTCAGTTCTCTTGCTGTGCTGGGAACTCAGCCTGCTCTCCTCCAATGATCAGACTTGTCTTGACAAGCCACCCCCCCTGCACAGCCATTCAATGGGAAGACTAGTGTGCTACTGTTTCTCCTCCCCTAGCTCTTATGCAGCTGAGAACAGAGGGTATGTTATATAAAAAAAAATAAAAAAAAATTACTGAAGTCCTTTACATTGGTGGTCAGTGGGAAAAATGCCCCTTATCTTTGTGGTCAGTGGGAAGAATTCCTCTTACATTGATGGTCAATGGGAAGAATGCTCCTTACATTGGTGGTCATTGGGAAGAATTGGGAAGAATGCTCCTTACATTGGTGATCGGGGGAAGAATGCTCCTTACATTGGGGATCATTGGGAAGAATGCTCCTTACATTGGTGGTCATTGGGAAGAATTGGGAAGAATGCTCCTTACATTGGTGATCAATGGGAAGAATTCTCCTTACATTGGTGATCAGGGGGAAGAATGCTCCTTACATTGGGGATCAGGGGGAAGAATGCCCCTTACATTGGTGATCAGGGGGAAGAATGCTCCTTACATTGGGGATCAGGGGGAAGAATGCTCCTTACATTGGTGGTCATTGGGAAGAATTGGGAAGAATGCTCCTTACATTGGTGATCAGGGGGAAGAATGCTCCTTACATTGGTGATCAGTGGGAAGAATGCTCCTTACATTGGTGATCAGTGGGAAGAATGCTCCTTACATTGGTGATCAGTGGGAAGAATGCTCCTTACATTGAAGGTCAGTGGGAAGAATGCTCCTTACATCGGTGGTAAGTGAGAAGAGAGCGCCTTACAGTGGTGGTCAGTGAGATGAATGTTTCTTACATTGATGGTCAGTAGGAAGATTGCTCCTTACATTGGTGGTAATTGGGAATAATACCTCTTACACTGGTGGTCACTGGGAAGAATTTCTCTTACATTGGAAGTCAGAAGGAAGAATGCCCCTTACATTGGTGATCAGGGGGAAGAATGCCCCTTACATTGGTGATCAGGGGGAAGAATGCTCCTTACATTGGGGATCAGGGGGAAGAATGCCCCTTACATTGGTGATCAGGGGGAAGAATGCTCCTTACATTGGGGATCAGGGGGAAGAATGCTCCTTACATTGGGGATCATTGGGAAGAATGCTCCTTACATTGGTGGTCATTGGGAAGAATTGGGAAGAATGCTCCTTACATTGGTGATCAATGGGAAGAATGCTCCTTACATTGGTGATCAGGGGGAAGAATGCTCCTTACATTGGTGATCAGTGGGAAGAATGCTCCTTACATTGGTGATCAGTGGGAAGAATGCTCCTTACATTGGTGATCAGGGGGAAGAATGCTCCTTACATTGGTGATCAGGGGGAAGAATGCTCCTTACATTGGTGGTCAGTGGGAAGAATGCTCCTTACATTGGTGGTCAGTGGGAAGAATGTTCCTTACATTGGTGATCAGGGGGAAGAATTCTCCTTACATTGGTGATCAGGGGGAAGAATGCTCCTTACATTGGTGGTCAGTGGGAAGAATGTTCCTTACATTGGTGATCAGGGGGAAGAATGTTCCTTACATTGGTGATCAGGGGGAAGAATGCTCCTTACATTGGTGATCAGGGGGAAGAATGTTCCTTACATTGGTGGTCAGTGGGAAGAATGCTCCTTACATTGAAGGTCAGTGGGAAGAATGCTCCTTACATCGGTGGTAAGTGAGAAGAGAGCGCCTTACAGTGGTGGTCAGTGAGATGAATGTTTCTTACATTGATGGTCAGTAGGAAGATTGCTCCTTACATTGGTGGTAATTGGGAATAATACCTCTTACACTGGTGGACACTGGGAAGAATTTCTCTTACATTGGAAGTCAGAAGGAAGAATGCCCCTTACATTGGTGACCAGTTTTCAGAATGCCACCCTTACAGACAGCAATAAAAGCCTCTGGTGTCATACTGTTGACTCTGCTTAGTTACGGTATGTTGGCCTGGTAAACCCTATAGTTCCAAAAAAAACTAGTTGGGAATGGCTGGGTCAGTTTGTTTCTCCTGTCTAGTCTGTATTGCAGAGATTTCCCCTCAGTTCCTGTTGTGACATTAGAACAAGCTGTGAGCAATATCTCTCCAGCACTGAATTTTTTTTTTTATTGAATAATTAGTGGAATGAGGGAGCCAACATGCTTCTGGGGTTGAAACACTTCCCCTTTATCAGGGCTTGTATATTATGTTACAGAGGTGTTTTTGAATAATCAGAGGCATAACAGAGCCAACACATTTGGGGGGTTCAAACACTCCCCCTTCCTCAGGGTCTATGTATTATGTGACTTTAGAAGTGCCTGATGAAGTGCTTGAACCCCTGAAATGTGTTGGCTCTCTTATTTCACTGATTATTTAATAAAAAGCCCTCTAGATTCTAGGTTAAAATTGGTGTGTCACCTTTACTGCTTTTTGCATATTACGTTTTTATTTCTGTCTGTGTCCTGGTTGTAGACATTTCCCATAACTTTGAGGAAACCTCAGGAGGTCAAAGAAAAAAAAAAGAACTTGACAAAGATTTTAAACCTTAGCCTAAAATAATACGGTTTTATTGCCTTTTGTTGCTGTCCGTGCCTCTATTGGAGATTCTCTTTCTGGTGAGACAACATGAATTGTAATGAAATCTCTGCAATGTGGACAGCAGGAAGTCTGACAGCATTTTTTATCCTTTTTCCTCTCTACTAATAAAAGTACTGTCTGGGTCCCAGTTGAAGAGATTCTCGTAACTTCCTGTTTGGTTGACACAACAGGAAGTGAAGGGAACTCTCCTTAATAGGGACACAAGCAGTAATGAAAACTTTATAGAGGATCTAACCCTTACCTGCTCTGTCCATAATGAAAGAAAAATGCTTGGAATGTTTTGTACAACAATTTATAGTATAAGGACTAATTTTTATCGTAGTCTACAGTATTTATAGTATAATTTATGGCAAATATTATATCTTCGAGTTATGTTCCTGAGAAAGCCACCCATTACTGTTTCATAGGTGACAAGCCAAAAGCTGCAAGTAATTAAAACAACAGTGGGAAATGAATGTTGATGACACTTGGGCGCGTTGGTTTAATTTAGCGATGGCGGGTTGATATTTAGCTCACGTAGTTCCTTATCATGCTGGAGATATTTTAGAATAAATTTGAAATGCTCACTAAACTGTAAATGTACCTTAATTATTTCCTGCAGGAAACATTGGGTTTGATTTACTAAATTAACCGCTTCCCGACTGGCGCACGAAGATATACATCGACAGAATGGCGCGGACAGGCAGATGGGCCGCCGTGTGGTCACGCGCACGCCGCTGGCGACGCGCTCGCGACCCTGCCACGAGCTCCATGCCCGCAGGACCCGCGTACTCGATGTCTGTCAGTGTCCTGCGATCGTTTCACGGAGCTGAAGAACGGGGAGATGTTAGTGTAAACACAACATCTCCCCATTCTGCCTAGTAACATGTCACTGATCGTCTGTTCCCTGTCATCGGGAACAGTGATCAGTGATCAGTGACGGGTCACGGCAAGCCACGCCCCTAACAGTTAGAAGCACTCCCTAGGTCACACTTAGCCCCTTCAGCGCCCCCTACAGGTTAACCCCTTCACTGCCAGTGTCATTTTTACAGTAATCAGTGCATTTTTATAGCACTGATCGCTGTAAAAATGACAATGGTCCCAAAATGGTGTCAAAAGTGTCTGATGTGTCCACCATAATGTCGCAGTCATGATAAAAATCACTGATCGCCGCCATTACTATTAATTTCTTTTTAATTAAAAATGCCAAAAAATTATCACCTATATTGTACACGCTATAACTTTTGCGCAAACCAATCAATAAACGCTTATTGCAATTTTTTTTAACAAAAATATGTAGAAGAATACACATCGGCCTAAAACTGAGGAAAAAATATGTTTTTTTATATCTTTTTTTGGGGATATTTATTATAGCAAAAAGTAAAAAAATATAGAATTTTTTTCAAAATTGTCGCTCTATTTTTGTTTATAGCGCAAAAAAAGAAAACCGCAGAGGTGATCAAATACCACCAAAAGAAAGCTCTATTTGTGGGAAAAAAAGGACGTCAACTTGTTTTGGAAGCTTCGTCGCAAGACCGCGCAATTGTCAGTTAAAGCGACGCAGTGCTGAATCGCAAAAAGTGGCCTGGTCTTTGGCCAGCGAAATGGTCCGGGGCTTAAGTGGTTAATAAATTAGAGTGATCTATTACCAGGTTTGTTTGTTTGGCACCATCATCCCTTTGTAAAAAAGATAGAACAAAAAAACAAACAATTGGGGGTATGGAATTTTGTGGGTGCTACTAGACAGTGAAACTATGTCACAACTCATATAGTATAACATTTTATTTTATTACAAAATTGAGAAAAGCAAAGAAAAAATACATAAAGCTTGCACATATGGAGAAATTAATAAATTTCCTCTATGCCATGTTTCCACACTTATGTTCCTGAGGAAGCCGTAAGGCGAAACATGTAGAACATAAGTGTGGAAACATAGCATAGAGTAAATTTATTTATGTCTCTATAAGTGCAAGCTTTATGTATTTTTTCTTTACTTTTCTCAATTTTGTAATAAAATACATTTTTATACTATATGAGTTGTGACATAGTTTCACTGTCTAGTAACACCCACAAAATCCCATACCCCCCAATTTGTTTATTTTTTATATTGTTGATTTACTAAAGGCAAATAGACTGTGCACTTTGCAGACTGCAGTTGCTTGAGAGCTTAGTAAATGAGGTAAAGATTCCCTTTGCAAAGAATATCCAATCACATGCAAGGAAAAAAAAAAAAAAGCATTTTTGCTTGCATGTGATTGGATGATGGAAGTCAGCAGAGCTCCTGCTCATTTACCAAGCTCTGGAGCAAGTGATCTTTCACACTGCAAAGTGCACAGTCTATTTTGCCTTTAGTAAATTACCCCGTTGTTCTGTTGATGTGTTTGCAATTTTGCTAAAGCAAGCTGAAAATGTTTAAAGTGATCCATGCTATTCTTTGTGCTTTCCTATGGAAGGCTAGGTGCACATCTCCATGGGTGTTCCTGACCCGCAGAGAAACGCGCTGCACTTTAGCAGATGCGCAGGGATGTCAATAACTTCTATTGGTACTTCCACGCATCAGCAACCACAGTGCATTTCGTGCATGCCAAACCAGCACCATGCAGTTCGGTGCGGGCGAATTAAAAAAATTGGGGACCTCTTTTCTTGCCTTTCCACGGGTAGGGAATCCCATTGAAATGAATAGCCTGTCCTACACAGAATGCAGCTGCATGGATGTAAACTCAGCCTTAAGAAAACTTGCACACTTCAGCCCCGGAAGGTTTTACCCCCTTAATGACCAGGCCATTTTTTACGATACGTCTCTGCATCGATTTAACTGACAATTGCGCGGTCGTGCGATGCTGTACCCAAACAAAATTGGCGTCCTTTTTTTCCCCACAAATAGAGCTTTCTTTTGTTGGTATTGGATCACCTCTGCGGTTTTTATTTTTTGCGCTAGAAACAAAGAGTGAAAATTTGGAAAAAAAGAAAACAATATTTTTTACTTTTTGCTATAATACATGTAGCGGGGTGTTCCCCTTTAATGCAGAGAGACAAGAAGTTCCAGGTGAGAGGTGAGTCGGGAGGAAGTAAAGAGACATTATGGAAGTGAAAGCAGAGGAGAGAGAGACTACATCTCCCAGTACATCTTGCAGCACCCAGGGTGCATTGCTCCAGAACAGAGACTGCTGGGGCAGACTTTATAAAGGGGAGGCGGAGTTTTGGTCGGCCTCTTTGGACACCCCTCTCCTAGCAAGAGGATGTCTGTGCTGAACTGCTGTGTGCACAAGGCCTGAAGCCTGGGCCGTGTGCTCCTTTCCAAAGAGCCCTCTGCCAGCCTAGCAGAGCCTTAGAGACATCTAATCCTCCTTGCTGCAGTACACCAGAAGGATTGAAGACTTGGATGTCGGTGGATTCCTGTTCCTAGACGAATCGATGGAGGAAAGGGACTTGGACTTGTCCAGGTGGTGAGAGCTGTTTAAAGACAGATACTTTATCTTTACTATTCGTTGGGATTACAAAGTTGTTCTTCAAGTGCACCACCGAGAGATTGCTAGCGAATATTGTTTCACTGAACTTCCATTTAGATCAGTCAGGCCTGACTGCATAGGTAGACATTGCTGGGTGTTAGTCTACCCATGAGGGGAAGTAGCTGTAAAAGGGCAGCGCTAGAGTTGCATAGCAATACTTTATTATTCTGATTACTCTGTTTATCTTTATTACTGTTTATTGCAGGGATCTGCAACTTGTTATACTGTTGTTTATTACTTGCCCATTAGCCTCAGTAAAATATCTGGGTAAAGTACATTTGGTGTCAGTTCCGCTTACTTTAATAGGAGTTTTAAAGTATATTCTGTGTATGTTTGTTATAGGACTGCGTCACCAACAGTTGCGGTCACGCGGTCCTATCTCTCTATCACCAGCTGTGCCACGGGAGGTTAGAGCCGATTGCCGGGGGTTGACGGCGGTGCACTGCAGGGCCCAAATCAATATCAGCGGCTCTCTTAACTGGGGGTAGCGCTACACGTGGGGGCTCGAGTCCGGGATCCTTGTACGTTGCACGCTGCAATCAAGCCGGTCAGAAGTACCAGCATGGACCCGCTGGCAATGTCACAGTGGTGCGCAGCGATTGGCGCCGATCCAACCGCGGCGGTAGTCATTGTACTCCCGGGGGAAAGATGGAAGGAAGAGGAGATAAAACAGCTCGTATTGTTACTGTCTCCGAGCCACAAAGCATGGGTGATGGATTTTAGGCCAGATCCAGTGATCTCGTTTACATACGCACTGGTAGAATGGAAAAACGAAATCCCAGAGCATTTTAAAAGTCAGAGTATACAAGTCATAGATAATCAGATCTATCACTTGATACATACGCTGCCAGTGAAGGAAGAATGGTTTCAGACACCAAAGCCATCACTCCCACATTTATCTCCACCACTATCCCCTAAAGCAGAAAAGCTTAAGGAACTATTAAGCCCGGGATCACCGCTGGCCGCTATAGGGCCTGAATTGTTGAATGCTCTAGGAGACCTTGTAATTAAGTGCCAGAAAAGCAGTACGGTGCATGTGGAGGCCGGTTACCGGAAGCTTAGCACCTTCTCAGGGAAGCTCCCCGTCCCTGCGGGGGAGGAAGATTTTGACACTTGGGTGGAACAGGCATTGCAGGCAGTAGAAGCATGGGAGGTGCCTGAGGCACAGAAGAGACAGCGAGTCTTAGAAAGTCTGAAAGGTGCCGCGGCAGAAGCGGTGAAGAGCTTCCGGTTTGGAAATGAAAACTGTACAGCTCAAGATTGCCTGGCCATGCTGCAGGAAGAGTTTGGTCAGCTGGAGAAGGTGTCAGAGATGATTTATCAAATTGAACACACTCTCCAGCAGCCGAATGAGAAACTGTCAGAATATGTTAGAAGGCTGAACAGGCAGTTATGCAAGATTGTACTGAAGAAGGGAATGCTGCCCAAAGATGCAGATGAAGCACGCATGAAGCAGATCATGAGGGGAGCGCGGCGCTCAGACCCGGTCTGGCTGCACCTGAAAACCTCAGGAGGAGGAATGTCACTAACCTACTCTGATCTAATAAAAATTATTAGGGACGAAGAGGCGCTGCAGGAAGATCAGCAGGTGGCCAAGGCGAATGTCACACCTGTACCAGTGTTGGTCCATTCGGTCAAGAGCCCAGAAAGAGATGCGGAGGTTGACACTCTGAAATCGCAAATGGCCCAAGTGTTGGAGATGCTGACCTCTTTGATGGAGAAAGATCAGAGAAGACGAGAGAAACCAAGCCCAAGAAAGGAGTTGTTCCCGAACACCTCAGCACCGGCCTCCCTACAGGACCGAGAAGAGGTGATTTGCTATAACTGCGGAGGGAGTGGCCACTTTGCTAACGTATGCTCCAGCCCAAAGAAGAAGAGAACAGATAATTGCAAGCCGGCGGGAAACTCCAAAGGGCCCCGGTGAAGGAGTCAACCGGGTGCCCATCATCTTCAGTGCGCTCCAAACTAAAAAAAAAGGCCAAGAATGGAGGAGACAAAACTCCTAGGAGGAGGTATAGTACACCCCCACCAAGATGTACCCCAGAGGGAGGGGGCAAGACCCCTCAGTGGAAGTACAGCACCCCAAAGAAGGAACATCCACCTAAAAGGAACAATAACATCCCTCAGCGGGTTTGTGCCCCCATTGAGAGGGAGAAAGTCAATGCATGCCAGGCTCAGGAAAAATTAAAGTCCAAAAGGAGCAGGGCAAGGGTCGAAAGCCAAAAAAAAGAGGCGACCACAGTCCGGCCATACCCAAAGGAACTGGTGGGCCCGTCTCCTACTGTGCCCATTCAAGTGGAAGGAGTCTATACTAAAGCTCTTTTGGACACCGGAGCACAGGTGACTTTACTATACCGGGACTTCTATGATAGGCACTTGAGTCATCTGCCTATCCAGAAGATAGAAGAGCTGGAGATATGGGGACTTGGAACCCAGAGTTTCCCTTATGATGGGTACCTGCCCATAAAGATGAATTTCGACCCATCCGTGGCTGGGAAGGCTGAAGTGTTTGACACCCTGGCAGTTGTGTGTCCCCGGCCGCCTGGAGCCAGCAAGATTTCCCTGATCATTGGGACAAACACGGATCTAGTCAGGAGACTCCTGACCCCTCTAGTGAAAGAGAGAAACCATTCAGCCACCAAAATCCATCCCATGCTAAAGACGGCCTACCAACGACTGGTCTTAGAGCAGAAGACCCCGGGAGAGGGGATAGGGAAGGTGTGGAGACTTGGCAGAGAAGGAGTAGTGCTACAGCCCGGAGAAGTAACCTGTCTTAGGGCCACTGTGAAGCTTTTGTGGGAACAACCTGGCCCCTTTGTCATGCTGGAATCAGACCCAAGGGAAGAGTCCTCAGGCCTGGAAGTGATACCAGAAGTGATTCCGTTCAAGGCCCTGAAGAAGGCCCATGGCAGAGTTCCGGTGAGTGTTAGGAACACTACGGGAGGACCCATGGAGATCCCTGCCAGAGTGTTGCTTGGTCAGGTGAGCCCTGCTGCCCCGGTCACTTGGTCCGAAGTCAAGGGGACGGGTGACGGAGGAGATGTTTGGGAGAAACTGTCCGTGGAAAACCCGAACCTACCCAGGGCTTGGAAAGAAAGAGCCAAGGCCCAGCTGACCAGGTGGGAGAAGATCTTTTCCGAAGATGAATTCGATGTGGGGTGTGCAAGAAGTGCCACCCATCGGATCCGCCTCCAAGAAGATAAGCCCTTCCGAGAGAGGGTCAGGCGGGTCCCCCTGGCAGATCTGGAGGATCTGAGGGAACAACTTGTAGAACTAAAGAAGACTGGTGTGATCCGGGAGTCTAGAAGTCCCTATGCCTCCCCAATCGTGGTGGTCAGAAAGAAGAATGGGTCGTTGAGGCTTTGTATCGATTACAGGACTCTCAACAGGAGAACCATCCCTGACCAATACACCACGCCAAGAATAGAAGATGCCCTACAAAGTTTGTCTGGAGCCAAATGGTTCAGTGTGATGGACCTCAAGAGTGGGTACTATCAAATCCCTATGCACCAAGAAGACAGGGAGAAGACAGCCTTCATAACCCCGGTGGGATTCTTCGAATTCAATAGGATGCCTCAGGGTCTGTCTGGAGCTCCTGCTACCTTTCAACGCCTTATGGAGAAGACTGTTGGAGACATGAATCTTATAGAAGTCCTTGTGTACTTGGACGATGTCATTGTCTTTGGAAGAACCTTGGAAGAACATGAAGCCAGGTTGGAGAAAGTATTGAGAAGACTCAGCGAAGAGGGACTTAAGCTTTCCCCCGAGAAGTGTCGGTTCTACCAGTCTTCTGTGAACTATCTGGGGCACATAGTGTCTGAAGAAGGGGTGGCCACAGATCCTGAGAAGTTGGAAGCAGTCACTTCCTGGCCACGACCCACCACAGTAACAGAGCTCAGATCCTTCCTGGGGTTCTGCTCCTATTATAGGAGGTTTGTGGAGGGGTTTGCTCGGATTGCCCGCCCGTTGAATGAATTGCTAAAGGCAGAAGGGGAAGAGGATGACTCAGGGCCCAGGAGGCCTGGTGAGTCAGTTCAAGATCAGTGGAACCCAAGGTGTGAAGAGGCCTTTCATGCTCTGAAGAGGAGCTTAACCACTGCCCCAGTCCTGGCCTACGCCGACCCTACCAGACCTTATGAATTACATGTGGATGCCAGCCATGAGGGTCTAGGTGGTGTACTCTACCAAGAACATGAAGGACAACTGCGACCAGTGGCCTATGTGAGCAGGAGCCTGACCCCCTCAGAAAAGAATTACCCCCCCTCATAAGCTGGAATTCCTGGCCCTCAAATGGGCGGTAGTAGACAAGCTAAAAGACTACTTGTATGGGGCAGAGTTTACTGTGAAGACAGACAACAACCCCCTGACCTACCTCTTCACCACCGCGAAACTAGATGCCACCGGACACAGGTGGTTGGCCGCATTGTCTGGATTCAACTTCAGTCTGAAGTACAGACCAGGAGCCGGAAATAGGGATGCAGATGCCCTGTCCCGGAGGTCTCATGCCACGACAAATGACTGGGAAGATTGGACCCAAGTGGCACCGGACGGGGTGCGGGCCCTTTGTCAAGGGGCTGAATTCCAAGCCAGAGGAGGCTTCAGAGCAGAAGAAATAGGGGTTACCATGGTAGGAGTCCCCAAACACTATTGTGGGGTAACTCAACTGGAGGAAGACAACCTACCGAGACTGTCCAAGAAGGAGTTGAGGTGTGACCAATTGGAAGACCCCATGGGGAGATTGGTCCTCGAAGCCCTGGAGAATCAGGATCCCAACAAATTCCTACATCACCCCTCAAAGGAGGCTCGCCTGTTGAGGAAGGAATTGGACAGGCTACAGGTACATCAGGGAGTGGTCTACCGAAGGGGCCCCTCTGATGACTCAGAAGATAAGTGGCAGTTATTTCTTCCAGAGAAGCACCGAGAGACTGTACTAATTGCCCTGCATGACCATCATGGTCACCTAGGGGCAGAAAGGACCTTCCAGCTTGTCAGAAATCGGTTCTATTGGCCCTGCATGAGGGCAGAAGTAGAGGAGTATTGCCATTCCTGTGCACGATGCATTCAGAGAAAGACCCTACCCCATCAAGCTGCCCCAATGGGCCACTTACAGAGTCAAGGCCCAATGGATCTGGTATGCATTGACTTTCTCTGCCTCGAACCCGACCTGAGTGGATTGGGGAATGTTCTGGTAATAACCGACCATTTCACCCGCTATGCTCAAGCTTTCCCAACCAAAGACCAGAAGGCATCCACCGTGGCCAAGATACTTATGGAGAAGTATTTTGTCCATTACGGACTACCACAGAGACTCCACTCAGATCAAGGAAGGGACTTTGAGAGTCGGTTGATCCGAAGACTTTTGGATTCATTAGGAATAAAGAAGACCAGAACCACGCCTTACCACCCACAAGGAGATGCTCAGCCTGAGAGATTTAACCGGACCCTGCTCAACATGTTGGGAACCTTAGAAACAGAGAAGAAGCAACACTGGAGTCAGCACATATCAGCCCTAGTACATGCCTATAACTGTACCACAAGTGACGCCACTGGCTACTCCCCTTATCGACTTATGTTTGGGAGAGAAGCAAGGCTACCTGTGGACCTGGCCTTTGGCACTTCTATAGACAATACCTCAGCTACATCCCACAAGGGATACGTGGACAGACTTAGACGTAGCTTGCAGGTGGCCTATGAACAAGCCCAGGCGGCTTCGGATCAAAGGGGGGCCCGCAACAAGAGAAATTTTGATCTGAAGGTTCGAGTGCAAGATCTGCAGCCCGGGGACCGAGTACTGCTACGCAATCTGGGGGTCCCTGGAAAACACAAGCTTGCCGACAGGTGGAGATCTGAGCCCTATGTTGTCTGTAGGAAGTTGCCCGGTTTGCCTGTCTACAAACTAAAGCCAGAAGGAAAGGTGGGTCCACTGAAGACGTGGCATCGGAACCACCTGCTCCCACTTGCTGAGGCAGTCAGAATACCTCCCGTGAGAGACTCCCCTGAACTGGCCTCTATCCTGGATATTCCTAGGCCGAACACTCGGTCCCAGACCTCTCAAGCCAAAGATGGGGAGGCCTCCCAATTGAGTACAGAAGAAGGTGGAGAACTGGACTGGCTGTGGCCTCCCTCGACTCTGGGAACGTCCGCCATAGATCTCCCAAATGGAGGGGATACCCCAGATGCAACGCTGAATCCGGAGGCTACTGAATTCATACCCTTCAGTCCCTCAGCTGATTACTGGGAAGATGTTCCTGACACTTGCGCAGAGGAGGACTCTAGAGATTCCATACGTCAGTCGACTTCTGAATCAGAGGTTCCAGAACCAGCAATGTTACCTGAACTTACTCCTGAAGAAGAGCCTGTGGTGCCAGAGTCAGAAGCACCAAGAGAGCAGAGGGCTCGCAGAGTCATCAGGCCTCCCAAGAAACTAACTTACCCCCAAATGGGGACGAGCTCAGAGGACTCTGTTGTAACGGCTAGGAGAAGTGTTGAACAACCTGATCCTTCCACCGTCCATTTGGTGGAGGGCAACCCCAGCTCACTCTCTGGCACAGTTAGGCAGGCCACTCATGGTAGTGTGACCTGTGGGCAAGAGAGTTCCATCCCAAAGTTTTGGTGGGAATTCCCTATGCCAACATCATGCTCGACATTGTCCAAAATGGTAAACAGTCTTTGTTGAAGTTTATCTTTGGGGACCAAAGAGTTCAAGTGGGGGGAGTGTGTAGCGGGGTGTTCCCCTTTAATGCAGAGAGACAAGAAGTTCCAGGTGAGAGGTGAGTCGGGAGGAAGTAAAGAGACATTATGGAAGTGAAAGCAGAGGAGAGAGAGACTACATCTCCCAGTACATCTTGCAGCACCCAGGGTGCATTGCTCCAGAACAGAGACTGCTGGGGCAGACTTTATAAAGGGGAGGCGGAGTTTTGGTCGGCCTCTTTGGACACCCCTCTCCTAGCAAGAGGATGTCTGTGCTGAACTGCTGTGTGCACAAGGCCTGAAGCCTGGGCCGTGTGCTCCTTTCCAAAGAGCCCACTGCCAGCCTAGCAGAGCCTTAGAGACATCTAATCCTCCTTGCTGCAGTACACCAGAAGGATTGAAGACTTGGATGTCGGTGGATTCCTGTTCCTAGACGAATCGATGGAGGAAAGGGACTTGGACTTGTCCAGGTGGTGAGAGCTGTTTAAAGACAGATACTTTATCTTTACTATTCGTTGGGATTACAAAGTTGTTCTTCAAGTGCACCACCGAGAGATTGCTAGCGAATATTGTTTCACTGAACTTCCATTTAGATCAGTCAGGCCTGACTGCATAGGTAGACATTGCTGGGTGTTAGTCTACCCATGAGGGGAAGTAGCTGTAAAAGGGCAGCGCTAGAGTTGCATAGCAATACTTTATTATTCTGATTACTCTGTTTATCTTTATTACTGTTTATTGCAGGGATCTGCAACTTGTTATACTGTTGTTTATTACTTGCCCATTAGCCTCAGTAAAATATCTGGGTAAAGTACATTTGGTGTCAGTTCCGCTTACTTTAATAGGAGTTTTAAAGTATATTCTGTGTATGTTTGTTGTAGGACTGCGTCACCAACAGTTGCGGTCACGCGGTCCTATCTCTCTATCACCAGCTGTGCCACGGGAGGTTAGAGCCGATTGCCGGGGGTTGACGGCGGTGCACTGCAGGGCCCAAATCAATATCAGCGGCTCTCTTAACTGGGGGTAGCGCTACATACATATAAGAAAAAAAATTTAAAAAAAAATGTATTCATCAGTTTAGGCCGAAATATATTTTTCTACCAATAAGCGTATATTGATTGGTTTGCGCAAAAGTTATCACGTCTACAATCTATGGTATAGATTTAGGGACTTTTATTTATTTTGTATTGTTTTTACTAGTACTGGCGGCGATCTGTGATTTTTAGTGGGACTGCGACATTGCGGCGGACAAATCTGACCCCAAAATGACACTTTTTGGGGAGCAGTGACATTATTACATTGATCAGTGCTATAAAAATGCACTGATCAATGTAAAAATGACACTGTCAGGGAAGGGGTTAACACTAGTGAGCAATCAAGGGGTTAACTGTGTTCCCTAGGTGTGTTCTAACCAGGGCCGCCATCAGGGGGGTACAGGCAGTACACCTGTAAGGGGCCCGGAGGTCCCCAGGGGCCCGGATGCCCCCCCCTTTTTTTTTCTTTTTTTTTTCTTTTTAATTTTTTGTAAGGGGCCCAGAGGTCCCCAGGGGCCCGGAGTTCCCCAGGGCCCCGAATGTCAACCCCCCTTTTTTGTATTTTTTTTAATAATTTTTTTATTAAATTTTTTTTTATTTATTTATTTAATTTTTTTTTATTTTTTTTTTGTAAGGAGCCCAGAGGTCCCCAGAGGCCCGGAGGTCCCCAGGGCCCCGGATGGAAACCTCCCTTTTTTATTTATTTTTTATAAAAATAAATTATTATATATTTTTTTATAAATTTTTTTTTATTTATTTATTTTATTTTATTTTTTTATTTTTTTGTAAGGGGCCCAGAGGCCCGGAGGTTCCCATGGCCCCGGATGGAAACCTCCTCCTTTTTTTTTTTTTTTTTTTATAAAAATGATTATTATTATTATTTTTTTTATAATTTCTTTTTTTTGTAAGTTGCCCAGGAGGACCCCAGGGCCCTGGATGGCAACCCCCCTATTTTTTTTTTTTTTTTGTGTTCGTCAGCACCCAAACCCCCTGCTCCTCAATTCGTGGCACCCCCCCCCGCTTCTCAATTTGCTCCAGGGGGGGCCCCATGTCTGAAGCTGTGTAAGGGGCCCCAAAATTCCTGATGGCGGCCCTGGTTCTAACTGTAGGGAGGATGGGCTCACTGGGACAACACAGAGATCGCTGTTCCCGATGACTGGGAACAGTAGATTTCTAACATGTGCCCTGTCAGAGCAGGGATCCGCCTTGTTGGCAGATCCCCGTTCTGCCTCTCTACTAGGCGATCGCGGGTTGCCGGCAGACATTGAGTCCGCCTGACCCGCAGGCACGCTCCCGGCCGCAACTGCGCCTGTGCGAGCCGCCGTACCTGTACAGCGATTCGCGTAGGAGAGCCGACCTGCCGCAGTATATCTGTCGAATTTTAAAGGATCTTTGGACAGCATTTTTTCTGCATCACAACATAGACTGGCAGCACAGGCAATGGGTGAGTTAAGTATTTTCTATCTTCTTTCTAGAGAACCCATTTTTTTTGGCAGGTTTACTTTAGTGAAAGAATGTTTTTTTTAAGAGACCATTGCAGGTAAAAATAAAACAAAGGAAACCCCATATACAGTAAAACCTTGGATTGTGAGCATAATTCGTTTCAAAAACATGCTTGTAATCCAAAGCATGTGTATATCAAAGCAAATTTCCCCATAAGAAATAATGGAAACTCAAATGATTCGTTCCACAACCATTTATTCATAAGTCCTTCACTTTATAGTCCATATAAAAAGATTATAGCAATGTGAAAGGTTATGTAACCATAAAATGTCCATCCATAAATGGAAGCCTCCACAAGGGGATTAGTAGCCAAATCCAGCAAGAGCTACAGAGTATAAAAGAGAAGAGAGGCGCCTTTTAAGTGTAGCAATGTGTTGCTAAATGTTGTACCTTCATTAAATGTAACCATATTGCTACACTTAGAGGCGCCTCTCTTCTCTTTTATACTCAGTTATGACATAACGCTACTTGTATATCAAGACATCGCTTGTTTATCAAGTCAAAATTTATTTAAAAAAATTCTCAACGCTCTCAAACCAAGTTATTCTCAAACCAAGGTTTTACTGTATTTCAAAACAAAGGGGAATAGTATAGACCAGGGGTGTCAAACTCAATTTTATCACATGCTGCATCAGATGTCCAAAGCACACCACCCCCCCTTACATCAGCAGTCAAGATTCCCCCACCCTCCCTTACATCATAGTGCACCCCCCCCCCTTTCATTATGCTGCTGCTGGGAAGCAAAAAGTGCAGGGTATGAAGGAGGAGCAGAAGAGAGGCGCGAGGGCCACATGAGATGGCCTGGAGGACCAGAATCTGCCCGCGGGCCTTGTGTTTGACACATGTGGTATAGATTGGCACTTGAGCGATAGATCTGAGTTTACCAGGGAGCAGTCTCAGGCATGTATGAATGTCTGCACAAGGGAGGCTCTTGCAAGTAACATGCCTAAAAAATGTTTAATGCACATATACTGTTGTGGAAAGATTTTGTTGAGGTGAATGGTGTTGGTGTTGGTGTGGATTAAGCTGCCTGTCTGATCACAATGACATAATCCCTTCTTTGCCAATTGGCTGGAAACTGTTAATCTATTCAACTAGGAAAATAGATATAAAGGAAGCTTCATTGAAAGCAGGTGATTTGGAATTGTACCCAAAGTTTTTCAGCTACTATCCTGGAATTGCTAGAGAGCTGTGACAGAGGAAGCAATAAAGAGCCTGCAGCAGTCTCTATGCACAAACACCGCTAGATAGAATATCAAGAGGAATGGTATGCTTGACTCACATCTGTGAAGGTGACTAGATTAAGGTGACCAGATTTTTTAAATGATTTTTTTTTTACTAGTAATGGCGGCAATCAGCGACTCTCTGCCCATTGCCACTGCCGCCCGCCTGACAGCCTGTCAAGTCTTGCTCTTCGGGCCCCAGCTACTACTGGGTGGGGAGCGGAGGAAAATCACTCTGCCGGGGAAGGCAAGGAGATAAGCAGGCAGGCGGCTGGCCGGGACTTGAGCCAAGGCAGAAGAACATACGAGCGGAGCTGGATGGGCATGCACCCGAAACTGAAGAAATATTCCCTCCACTCCGACCAGCAAATGATCATCAGAAAGGGGCACAGATAATGGAAAGAAATAGACCCCCCTAAGCTAGTAGGAGTGGCAGAGCAGGGGTGTGTAATTCTGATTTTTTATTTTTTAATTCTGCACTGACTGTCTTTAAAATTGTCCCAGCCCCTGTTCAAATCCAATCCGGGGACAAAACTGGGGAAAGACTTGGTCTGGGGAGAGTGTCCTCAATCCCGGGACTGTCCCCGGAAACCGGGGATGTCTGGTCATCCTAAGCTAAATGCCCTCTGGGAATCTTCAACCTAAATCTCACCAGTAGAGAATGTATCTCTGAGCAGACCTTGATAGGGGTTTGGTCACACTCAAAACTCTATTGGGGGAACTTCAGTGGCTGCCAAGAACACATGTGTAGCACCCTCCTAGTTCACAGTAGCCTGCTAGGTAAATTATGTTAGCTCCTTTGTAACAGTGGAGCAGAGGTTAATTTCTGGGGCTTATCAGTGTCTTACAGGCTGCTGTTCTGCTACTCCCCCCTGTCTTCTAGAGACTTCTAGAATTATAGTGGGAGGGGGAGCAAGACAGGCAGTCTGAATATTTATGGGACTCTGGGCAATCCCTGGAGAGGTGTGCCCAGAGGGTGGAGGAAGAGCCCATAAATATTCTGAGGCCTCAGAGCCAGGGTGCAGAGTTACTGTGTCCAGTCCTTCAGGTGGAGACCCCTGCGCAGAGGCTTTCCCCTTGGGGCTGATAGAGAGGAAGCCAGAGGAGCCTTTGATGAGCATTGAGGTCCTAGCTAGGCTTAGCTGGGGGCCTATTGAAGAGAGCTGTGTCCAGAGACTAACCCCCCCCCCCCAAGCAATTGCAATTGCAGCCAGGAGTTGTGCAAAACAGCCAGGAGCATGCTATATTGCTTAGAAGTTTGCCCAGTGCAGCCAGAAGTTGTTCAAGATAGCCAGGAGTTGTACAGGACAGCCAAGAGAACACAGTACAGCCAGAGGTTGTGCAATACAACCTGCATTTGTGTTCAGAGCAGCCAGAAGCCAAGCAGTCCTCAAGTTGTTCTACAGTTTTGGGGTATCCAATGATCCCCATCCCTATCCAAGTTACTTTTCTAAAAAAAAAAAAACCCTAGACCTAGACCCTAGATCTTTAAACGAGAGGAAGAATGCTAAAAATGCTGTGTGCCTGGGTGTGTATGCTGTTAGTGGGGGAAATAGGCCCAAATTACCAGTGGCTCCTGCGGAGATTGCGTTACACATGGTTCAGTCCTCATGTATCTAGCAAATGATGAGGTTAAAAATCCCCTCAAAGAAACATAGGGGAGGCACACTTGCGAGGGATATAGGCCTAGAGGTTGAAGAATCCAAACAAAGAAAGTGAAATTACAATCACTGTGTTTCATGTGCGGTCACTTCATCAGGAAGGTATGAGAAAGTTCTTGCTTCCGCTGCATCTTCAGGAGCTCAGCATGAGGTTAAGGTTGTGGATGTCAGTTGCTGGCAGCAACAGGGTTGATATTGTGATGTGGACATATTTTAGCTGCTTTTTTAGCACAATAAATAATGGAAAAAGATTTCAGCTGAAATTTTGCAATAAAATTTCCATCTGTATCAACGTATAATAGTAAATTACAGAAAACAGAATTATAACAGGGTTGGTGGGGGGGCTTGGAGCACTGGATACAAGGGTCAGGTCTTGACAGGAAAACAACACGCACCAGGTTATACATTGGCCAGGATTTAGATTTTGCAGTTCATTCATTCATATTTAACCAGCCCATTCCAATTAGTAATGTAACAAAATACAGTATTTAAATGGTATTATGAATTTGTAAGGCTCATTAAATCATTACGCTTTGTTTCACAGAAGAACAAAATTCATTAATGAATCATCCTATATAGCAAAGTGAATGTAATATCTTTAAAATATTCATGTGCAATAAGTTAATAAATGCCTGTTGGTAATTATCTAGCACAGGTTTTTTTACAGTTATGTATTAGGTAAATTATTCAGGTGATGCAAGAAGTATTAATTGAATAATTTTATGGTGATGGTAAAAGTGTAACAGGATGTTATTTATTTCATTAGCATCATGCAGAAGAATTGGCAGACATTAGCGATGAGCTTCGTGTTCGAGTCGAACCCATGTTCAACTCGAACATCGGCTGTTCAATCGTTCGACGAAGATCGAACATTATGGGCCGTTCGCGCGAAATTCGAGTGGCACGTCACGGCCCATAATTCACTGCGGCATCGCAGTGCATTGCTGGCTGATGATTGGCCAAGCATGCACTATGACCCGCATGCTTGGCCAATCACAGTGCCATCTGAACAGAGAGCCGTAATTGGCCAAAGCCAGGGTGGCTTTGGCCAATTATGGCTCAGGGGGTTTAGTACACGCCCCACACTATATAAGACCGCCGGCTTGGCGGCCTTGTGTAGTGTGTTGGAGTTGTTTAAAGAGAGAGCTTACAGAGAGAGAGAGAGACAGTGTCATTTATATTGAGTTAGATAGAGCAGGCAGGCGAGTCAGTTAGCTGCAGTTTCAGTGTGTAGAGGATATATATGCATCCTAGGTGTTGTATATATATTTATACACTGTATTCAGTTTAGCTAGATCCGTTCCTGTTATTTTCTATACTGTGACAGTTAGGCAGGTGATTGTGCTAGCTGCAGTTAGGGTTTCACTTAGTGTACTGTGTGCTTTGCATAGCGTTCACCTAAAGCTTACCTGAATACAGTTAGTGGTGTTCTCATAATAAAACCACAGGCAGGGAGCTGCATTAATTTCATGTAGTGTACTGCAGTACTTCTGTTTTTTGCACAGCGTTCACTTAAAGGAACCTGAATACAATTTGTGGTGTTCTCATAATAAAACCACAGGCAGAAAGCTGAACAGGTCTGAACAGGGGCACAGACAGCAAAACAAATGTTACAGGGGCGATAACCCTTCCCTAATCCCTATGTATTCCAAAAAGTTTAAAAATAGATTTTTGGGCTGGAGCTACACTTAAAAAATGTACCTGTTCCAAATTACAAACAGATTCTACTTAAGAACAAACCTACAGTCCCTGTCTTGTTTGCACCGCCTGTATACTGCTGTTCAGAGTATATAGGGCCTTTTTTTAATTTGGTTGTGGGGTTCCCCTTAATATCCATACAAGACCCAAAGGGGCTGGTAGTGGGCTGGGGGGGGGGGTACCCATGCCATTTTTCTCAATGATTTTCATCCATGTTGCTGGGACCAAACATTACATTAAAGCCGCAAGCAGTTTTAAATGGCTTTTTTTCCTTTAGAAATGTCATTTTGTGCAGGGACAGTTCTAAACACGGGAAACACATGCGACTTCACAGGCATACTTTAGACACCCCCAGGTACAATATTTAAAGGAATATTTCACTTTTTTTTTTCACTTTAAGCATCATTAAAACCACTGCTCCCGAAAAAACGTCAGTTTTTAAAACTTTTTTTTTGCATTGATACATGTCCCCTGGGGCAGGACCCGGGTCTCCAAACCCTTTTTAGGACAATAACTTGCATATTAGCCTTGATAATTAGCACTTTTGATTTTGAACGTTCGAGTCCATTGTATTTAATAGGGTTCTAAAGTTTGCGCGAACTTTCCGTCCATTCACAGGTTCTGGTGCGAACCAAACCCGGAGGTGTTCGGCTCATCCCTAGCAGACATCTAGGTACTGTGATGGGTGCTGTACCAGCCCCATTGTGTCTCAGCTGCTCATAGTTGTTTTGGTATCACTGATGACCTTTCTTTTTCCCTCTGTTATTAACCACTCCTCTGTTTCCATACACATTTCACAATAGCTGTGATATTTAACCTTGAGATCTTTAACAGCTAAATGAAGCCTGTAATTTATGTGCATTAAACCAAATTATTACTGGAACAGTACAAATGTCACAATTCTTTGAAACAAAATTGCAGTTTTCTTTAAAATCCAGCATGCAAAATTGACATATAATAATTTGTGCTCTCCACAACCGTTATTCAGCTCTTGGAACTCATACAGGGGACAAGCCTACTGAAAGCATATCTAAACCTCAAAACAAAAATGTAATATATTGCAATTTACCAGTCCTTAGATGCAGTGGCTGTATTTTTTATTTTTATTTTTTCGAGGCATTGCTCCCTTTTATTTTCACCTGGTAATCCCACAAATAGCAAAAAAAACAAGGAGAGAGGCGCCTCTAAGTTTAGGTGAAATGCATCAACTGCTGTAACTGCTGTTCCTGTGTTCGTCTGACATTTGTGACAATAAAGACTCATCAAGCGATTTTGGAGTTCCAGTGTGCGGCCACTTCTTTGTTCTGTGCCTCTAAGTGTAGACGTTTAGTAACACTCTAAAGCCTCATACACACGATCGGACTTCCATCTGACTTTTCCGTGGATTTTGGTCCGAAGGGGCGTTGGCCGTGAACTTGTTAAGCATACACACAGCAGAACTTTTTCAGCCAACATTCACCAAATCACGTGTTTTTTCAGCTCTTTACCGCCACCCTTTGGGCAACTTCTGCTATTGTTGTCTGAACTTTAGCATTGTTTCTGAGCATGCGCGTTTGTACTTTGGACTTTAGTCTGATGGACTTGTGTACACACGATCGGATTATTCTCCATCGAACATTTGTTGCCGGAAAGCTTGAGAGCATGCACAGCGAACATTTGTCCATTGAAAAACCGAAAACAATTGTCCGATGGGGCATACACACGGTCAGACTGTCCGATAAAACACATCCGTCGGACCGTTGTTGTCAAAAAGTCTGATCGTGTGTATGGGCCTTTAGTAATACATAAAAATGGCAACTCACATTTGCGTGGATAATATAAAGCACGTCCGGATGTGATCCCAGCAATAGATAAGTCAAGGCGGTGGCGATCCTGCTTCCTAGGTCCTTTACGTGCCGACGCTGTCTTCGCTGGAAACACAGCTCTAGTAGAGAAGCCGGCTGCGGTGGGGAGACTGAAAGCGAGGCGTGAGGCTTAACAGAAAATATGGCAACGGAGGATGACGTCACATGCTATGTGACGCGTTTCGTGCGCATGCGCACAACGGTATTACGGCAAGCCGCACTCCATTCTCAAGCATAGAGGAGGAATAGAGGAGGAAGCAAGGAGGGAGATAACAAGTAGTGGTCAAAGGGGACAGAAAGGGGAGTGGATTGGGGGAAATGTGGGGGATAGGGAGGAGGACTTGACTAGTTTTCTTGGCAGCAAGTAAGAGAAATATGGCCAACTGTTGTTGGTGGGTGTGAAAGCCTGGAATAGGACAGTGAAGCAGAATATATCTAGCTTCTTTGGGTATATACAAATGAAACAGTGCATGGAGGTGAAGACCCTGGACCAAAAGGAAATATCTTTCAGCTTTTTAACAAAAAGCCCGTACATATGTATGCGCAAGAAAGCTGGAAGATATGTCTGTAGGAGCCCAACATTGCACCCGTGATCCACTCATTATAGGGTGCAATGCTCTGCAGGCTCCTGTGCAAGAAATAATAAATGCACAAGCTGAACTTATCCTTTTGTAGTAAGGTCCCAGGCCTCGCCAAGAGCTGCTGACATCCTTCCATATAGAGTGGGTTGTAAGGCATAGTGGGTGTAGTGTAATGTAGATTCATGGGCGCCAGACACTTTGAATGCAAAGAGATTTTATTTATTTTGAACGAAACTGTGGGAGAGAGGGTTTAGGGCCAGGACACACTTTTGTAATTGCAATGTTAATTGGCAGACTCCGAGACTTCTACAGGTAGACAGCCATGCAGGGAAAGGCATCCAGCAAGACACCACATCTGCATGTGTAGGAATGCTGTCTCCTATGGCAACAGTCTTAAAACAGTTTCTAACAAAAGATGTAACAAACTCCTTCACTCTCTCTACAATCACTTTGTGTAGGTTTTCAACCCATCTGTACTTCTTCAAGCGTCATCTACGCTTCTCTGCTGGGTCCCTAGCTTGGCATCCAAAGATACTTCTCAAGCATCACCCCACTGGCGAGAATACTGCTCCGGTACTTGCTTCAGCTACTCACTGTGGTCCCTGGTAATAAAGTAGATGGTCCCTTAGTGGCGACAGCTTCCCCTCTACCTCCAACCACGACAGGTTCTCCGGCCGGCAGAATTGTCACTTCTGGTTGGACTGCAAGCCGCAGTCCCAACCCTACACTGCTCTCTTGCTTCTGGATAGACCCTCAGACAGCCTAGCAGCCAGATGTGCCCGAGATAGGCCAAAACTACAGACTTGCAGACCGGGCAATACAACACACGTCCACCCAGACAGCCCACCGGTCACCTGGCTCCACCCAAATATATAGGTTCTGCCAGCAGGCCAAGAGATTTAAGAAAACCTCTGCCCATTGGCTGAGATACCCCATATACTCCTAATCTGTCCTTGCTTTGCCCTTGTCTTATCTAATGTCACCAGGTACCCGGCCACCTAGCGGCAGAAGAGAGAAGTGCAGCAATTCTAGACTTAGGATGGAATCAATTGATCTCTAACAATGAGCCAAAGGTGGCAGGTAAATTTAGGAGCAACCTTGCCTAAACATCAGGGTGCTACACTTTAAAGCCCAATTCTAGGTAACTTTTAAGTAGTTACAGCCATGATTTCTTTTCCTTTCTTTTGGAAAGCCATATAAAGAAAACCTAACCACCGAAAGCCCCTTTCCAGTGTATTATGGTTTGTCTTAACCCTGTAACTGCCACTTTTTCTGGACAGCTTGGCCTCTTTCAGATAGCCACGGATTACAAAACTCATTTCCAATGTTTTTTCATTTTCAGTTTTTTATTTCTGCATTTGTTTTGTGTTTCTGTAATAATTTGCCCTTATTAAAGGGGTCTGACTTCAAACTGAATCTATCAATTCTAGCGGGACAGTGACTTTTTGCAGTGTATAGTATAAAGGTTCTGACAAGAAATACGCCAAACACTGTATAATAGTCCTGAGCAATTTCACAACTTGGCGTTTCACAGATTTTGTATTTATTTCTCATATACTTCTGTTTTACATGACATTTAGTTGTTCGTTCTCAGCTAAAGTTCCAGATAATGTATTGGCAGCTTGTAACAATGTCAGATTTAGATTTACCAAAGAGTTTTACATGGGCTACAGGAGTCAAAAGCTGGTATAGTATAACTAGAGGCAGACCTTTTCTTTTAATTTTGGATAAAGTAAGGGAGGGTTATAGCCTCTGTCAGGTTTTTTTTTCTTTGCCATCCGTGCTGAAAGTGCTAAGAAGTAAAAATGGCTATACCAATATATAGAAGTGTAATGTTTTATTTTCAATCCTCTTTAAAGGTGTACAACTACAATACAAGCGATTTTTCCTTACTGAGGACCACATTCACAGTTAGAATATTGTTGTGTTTCCATTAAAAAAAAAAAAATGTACACCTTGAGCCTTCAAATTTTCTTGTTCATACAGTCAAAAGTTAATGTTAACCATTAGAAAATCAAACAAATATTTTTGAACAAAATTCTACTGGTGTATGACCAACTTATGGCCAGCGTATTGGCCAGTCAACCTCCTATGTTCGGCATTCAGCAAGTCAGCAGCTCGGCATGGGTCCCTGAAGCGTTGGAGTAGTGGTGTCTATTTCAGTGATTTCCAACTTTCATGGTGATCAGCCAGGTATGGTATATCCAAGCTGGAACAATGTACCTATTGTGAGGGGGTTAGCTCGGCAGCGGGTGTGTGTGATCCCCTGGATGGGCTCCCCACACAAAAACAGGCCCAGCAGACGGAGGTTGTGGTTTTCAAGATCAAAAAGGTGCGGTTTATTTCTCTATTTACAGTGACAAAAAACACAGCAAAGCAAAAAGAAACATAAACAAAATAAACCCTGGTCAGCTTGACCTCTGACTAAACATGCAGGTTTCCTAACTAACAACTGGGATCAGCCTGGTGCTGTCCTAGTCCCTAAGTCCCTGGTTTAGTAAATGTCCAAACAAATAGCCACACAGGCTTTGTCTCACCGCACAGGGGTTCACTCTCCCTAGACAGTCCACACAGGTCTGGTTCCAGGCATGAGCCAACACCTAATGAAGCTGGGAGTTTTTATAGAGGCCTTAAACGAGCTGACAAGCTTCAGCTGGTCTCATCAACTCCCTGCCTGCACGACGCCCAGCACTCTCCCTAGAGGTATGAATCATCCATGAGCCCACTAGCCTCAGCTGGGCTTCATCAACTCTCTCCCTAGTTGTATAAGTCGGCGTAAAGCCTGAATCTGGGAGAAATATACCTACCCCCCTGGATGCAACCAGGTGACTTTACCTTCCAGCTGTCACATACCCCCCCCCTCTTGTATTAACCTTGGGGTTGGAACACCAGCAATCAGGCATTCATGTACTCGAGACAAAGCATCCACATTCCCCATTTGAACGCCAGGGCGATGCTTTACTGTGAAGTTGAATTCCTGTAGGGCCAGGAACCACCTATTTACTCTTCTATTTGTCTCCTTGTTTTGAGCCATCCACTTTAACGGAGCGTGATCCGTAACCATGTCAAAGTGCCTACCTAGCAGATAGTACCGAAGGGAATCTAGAGCCCACTTCACCGCTAAACACTCCTTTTCAACCGTGGCGTAATTTACCTCATGGGACTTCAACTTCCTGCTGAGGTAAATGACTGGGTGCTCTTCCCCGTTCCAGACCTGGGACAATACTGCTCCTAACCCCACATCTGACGCATCACTTTGTACGACAAAGTCTTTAGAGAAGTCGGGTGAGTACAACACTGGCTGGCTACATAAGGCTTGTTTCAAGAATTGGAACGCTGCCTCAGCCTCGGGGGTCCATTTAATCATGACCGACCCTTTCCCTTTCGTCAGGTTGGTTAGGGGCACAGCCTTAGAAGCAAAGTGGGGAATGAAGCGCCGATAATAACCCGCGATTCCCAGAAAGGCTCGTACCTGCTTCTTGCTGTTGGGACGTGGCCAACTCTGGATGGCCTCGACTTTGTTGAGTTGGGGTTTTATTACTCCCCTGCCAATGGTGTACCCAAGATATTTGGCCTCCTCCTGCCCAATGGTACACTTCTTGGGGTTAGCCGTAAACCCCGCTTCCCGGATAGAGTCTAGGACTGCTTGCACTTTTGGCAGATGTGAGGCCCAATCTGTGCTATGGACAATTACGTCATCCAGGTAAGCCGCAGCATACTTCCGATGGGGCCTCAGTATCTGGTCCATTTTCCACTGGAATGTGGCCGGCGCATTCTGTAACCCGAACGGCATTCTCTTATATTGGAACGCCCCGTCTGGGGTTACAAATGCGGTTTTCTCTTTGGCCGACTTGGCCAGGGGAATTTGCCAATACCCTTTTGTGAGGTCAAGAGTCGTCATGTATCGGGCTGTTCCCAGCCGGTCGATCAACTCATCTATACGTGGCATGGGGTAGGTGTCAAATTTTGTAACTTTGTTCAACTGACGAAAATCGTTACAAAATCGCCAGCTCCCATCCGGTTTAGGCACCAACACAATGGGACTAGACCAATCACTTTGGGACTCCTCTATCACCCCTAAGTTCAGCATTTTCTGTACTTCCTCCCGTATTGCCTCCCGTCGGGCCTCTGGGATCCGATAGGGTTTTAACTTCACCCTTTCACCGGGCGGGGTAATAATATCATGTTCTACCCCAAATGTTTGTCCCGGCAGCTCAGAGAACACCTCCTTGTTGCGAAGCACAAACTCCTTAACCTCCTGTTGTTGGGGTTGTGACAAGGTGGCCGCTATTCCAACCTCCGGAATCACGCAACCAGTTTGAGCTGGTGACCAAGTTTCTGCGACTAGGGACTCTCTATCCCTCCAGGCTTTCAACAGATTAACGTGATAGATCTGTTCGGGCTTTCGCCTTCCTGGTTGTCTGACCTTGTAATTCACTTCGCTCACTTTTTCCATTATCTCGTAGGGGCCTTGCCATTTGGCAAGGAATTTACTTTCAACCGTAGGGACAAGTACCAATATCCTATCCCCCGGGGAAAAGGTACGGGTCTTGGCTCCACGGTTGTACACTCTCTGCTGTGCCAACTGCGCTTGGGCCAAATGTTCCTTCACGATGGGCATTACCTGTGCAATTCGATCTTGCATCAGGGCGACATGCTCAATCACACTCCTGTGGGGAGAACTCTCACTTTCCCAAGTTTCCTTGGCAATATCCAACAGCCCTCTTGGGTGTCTCCCATACAGTAACTCAAAGGGGGAGAATCCCGTAGAGGATTGGGGCACCTCCCTAATAGCAAACATCAAATAAGGAAGTAGACAGTCCCAATCCTTTCCATCTCTATCCACCACTTTCTTCAACATTTGTTTTAGGGTTTTGTTGAATCTTTCAACCAGCCCATCGGTTTGGGGGTGATACACAGACGTACGCAATTGCGTCACTTTGAACAATTTACACAGCTCTTTCATAACCCGGGACGTAAAAGGTGTACCTTGGTCCGTAAGCAGTTCTTTACAAATACCCACCCGGCTAAAAACAAGAGATAGCTCTTTGGCTATGGTTTTGGCCGAGGTATTTCGGAGAGGGATCGCTTCTGGATAACGGGTGGCATAGTCCATTATAACTAATATGTACTGGTGCCCCCTAGCGGACTTGATTATAGGACCTACCAAATCCATTGCGATCCTCTCAAACGGGACCTCAATGATGGGTAGAGGGACCAGCGGGCTACGGAAATGTGGCATCGGGGCCGACCTCTGACACACAGGGCAGGAGGAACAATAATTTTCTATGTCCTTCATCACCCCAGGCCAATAGAATCTCTGTAATACCCTCTCTCGGGTTTTCTCTGTCCCCAGATGACCTCCAAGAATGTGCCCATGGGCCAACTCCAACACCAACTTCCTGTAAGGTTTGGGCACCACAAGCTGCTCAACGGTTTCTTCTGCCCTTTTTGCCACCCGATACAGTAGGTCCTTCTCTACGCTGAAGTATGGGTAAGTGCAGGTATTATCTGGGTTCACTAACTCGCCATCTATTTCCACTACGTTTTCCCGTGCCTTTATTAGGGCGGGGTCCTTTAACTGTTCTGTGGCAAAATTTTCCCTGTGAACCTCAAGATCAGAAAACTCCACAGACGGTAGGTTTTCGTCTGAGGAGGTGGGCTCCTCTCCAGTTTCTTGAGTCTCGCCTGCCAATACTGACAAGGGAAATTCTGGAGAGTCCTCACCACTCTCAGAGGAGTTCTGGCTATCACCTTCCTGGTACATAGGGGCACCAGTGGGGGGCTCAGGATCATCCCACAGTTCCCAGAACTTCGGAAAATCCCTTCCCACAATGGCATCATGCGGTAATTGAGATACTAACCCCACTGGATGAGAGAGGGTACCTTTGGGGGTCTTGAAACACACTGTAGTCACTGGATACTCTCGGGTGTCCCCATGCACACAAATAACAGCTACCTTGCTATTCCCAGAGACCTCTGTTTTAACTAATTCAGCCTTTATCAGGGTCACAAGGCTACCTGAATCCAGTAATACCACAACATTTCTACCATTAATACACATTTTGCATAAATGTTTCTCAGTTCCCCGAATGGCAATGCATGCGACTGTCGCACACAGCGACTGACGTCTGTCCGTCAGAAAGTCACATTGCATGGGTTCCTCCACAACCGGGCAATTTGCTGCAATATGTCCCGTTTGCCGGCAGCGGTAGCAAACAATCCTTTTGGCTGCCTCTTGAGCCCCCGACTTCCCAGGCTGTTCTCGCCAAACCCTGGGCAGAGCTCCCACCCTCTCACTCTCTCCACCCTCACCCCTTGGAATCATCTTATCCGCCCCTGGGGATGGTCTGGTCTTAGGGTGGAAAGTCCGAGAGTCTCTGGAAGAGGCCGTCAGGTTCTCTGCAGCCAAGTATCTCTCTACACGATCCACAAGTTTACCGGCCGTTTCTGGGTCTCCATGGCTTACCCACTTTTGAATGGCGGTAGGAAGAGCTCTCAAGAAACGATCCATCACAACACGTTCCACAATCTCCGGTGCGGACAAAGTCTCTGGCTGTAGCCACTTCCTGCTCAGGTGAATGAGATCATACATTTGAGACCTGGGGGGTTTTCCAAGCTGGAAAGTCCAGTTATGCACACGCTGAGCCCGGACAGCCAGGGTGACACCCAGCCTTGCCAATATTTCAGCTTTTAGCATCACATAGTCTTTTGCTTGGTCAGGCTCTAGGTCATAGTAAGCTTTCTGCGATTCACCAGTTAACAGAGGAGCCACCAGTCCAGCCCACTGCTCCTCAGGCCACTTTTCTCTTTCAGCAGTCCTTTCAAATGTGGTCAAAAATACCTCTGGATCATCCTCTCCAGTCATTTTTGTCAATAAACGACTCACCCCAAAGGACGCGGTATTAGTGGGACGGCTTTCCTCACTGGTCTGCGGACGTTGCTGCATTACTGCTTCCATCTGTTGTTGTAGTCTCTGCTCTTGCTTCTGCAACAGGTCTATGAAGCGGGCCTCAGATTGCTGCTGGGCTTGTTGCTGGGCTGCAAAGCTCTTTTGCAAACCTGCATTTGTCTGCTGTTGATTGGCATTTGCTAGAGCCAGCTGTTTCAGTATCTCCTCCATGCTGGCTTAAAAAAAAAACTGCCTGCATTCTCCACCAACTGTGAGGGGGTTAGCTCGGCAGCGGGTGTGTGTGATCCCCTGGATGGGCTCCCCACACAAAAACAGGCCCAGCAGACGGAGGTTGTGGTTTTCAAGATCAAAAAGGTGCGGTTTATTTCTCTATTTACAGTGACAAAAAACACAGCAAAGCAAAAAGAAACATAAACAAAATAAACCCTGGTCAGCTTGACCTCTGACTAAACATGCAGGTTTCCTAACTAACAACTGGGATCAGCCTGGTGCTGTCCTAGTCCCTAAGTCCCTGGTTTAGTAAATGTCCAAACAAATAGCCACACAGGCTTTGTCTCACCGCACAGGGGTTCACTCTCCCTAGACAGTCCACACAGGTCTGGTTCCAGGCATGAGCCAACACCTAATGAAGCTGGGAGTTTTTATAGAGGCCTTAAACGAGCTGACAAGCTTCAGCTGGTCTCATCAACTCCCTGCCTGCACGACGCCCAGCACTCTCCCTAGAGGTATGAATCATCCATGAGCCCACTAGCCTCAGCTGGGCTTCATCAACTCTCTCCCTAGTTGTATAAGTCGGCATAAAGCCTGAATCTGGGAGAAATATACCTACCCCCCTGGATGCAACCAGGTGACTTTACCTTCCTGCTGTCACACTATGTAAAAAGTATCTATACCTTGTATTCTTCTTTAAACCTGGAAAGAGTAATGAAGGCACAATGGGTAAGAATATGGAAGGTGCCAGTATGACGATATATTCACCAACTCTTCAGGGAATAAGAAGATTGCAGTTGGTGGGTCCACAAATATATCCACAGTAAATTCAATCCATGTCCAAGATGGTGTTCCCAGGACGGTCCAAATATTGAGGTAATTTTTGGACCTCTGGGGACCTGGTACACCAAATGAAAAGCAGACTTGTTTATTATGATTAATCTCTTTCTTTTATGAGCACACAGATATGGAATAGGTACAAAGAGATTCCTGAAAACCCAGCCAGTGGAATGATGACTTCCTGGCAATTGTTACGGCCTCCTCTGTCACTTGTTCCAGGACATTTTTTATTGCAGTTGCCATCTGGTAAATTCTTCAATAAATCTGCATATTTCTTTTTTAAACCACCATCGGCCATATGTTTCCACTTCTCCATTTCAATTTGTTCCTCATTATGTCAGCCCAACCTGTTAATTTTTTTCTTCTTTTAGGTGAAGGTTACCGTGGAAGAGCTCCAATGAAACATATGGAAAATAACATATTATTTCATTTATTACAGGTACTTACATAGTGCCAACAATTTACCTATTGTACATACAGTATACATCAGTTCCTACCTCAAGGAGCTTACACTCTAAGGTCTCTATCCATTATGCATCCATATACAAACTAGGGGAAAATTATTGTCAGGCATGGGGTAAAAAAAGACAGTTGAGCAATGATTTTACAACCTATCCCCATCCCGACCAGCCAACTAAAGTCTACAGTACAGCCAGAAGAGGCTGTTCACAAGCCATGGATTGCGATGCTTTGTGTCACAGCCACAGCAATGGGGGATAGCGATTTGATAGGCCGCAACGCTGGTCAAACTTGCCCATTAAATTCAATGGGTCCACGCCACAATACCCATCTAAACACTTGACTTGTGATTGGGACTCATTAGTCTTAATTGTAAAGAAAAGAAAAAGGGATTCAGGTGCCCAGAAGATCGAATGTCTTTGGGATATGGGAGGAAACTCTTGTAAGCACAGGGAGAACATGCAAACTCCATGCAGATAGTGTTTGGTTGGGATTCAAACCAAAGACCCCAGTGCTGCAAGGCAGAAAGGCCAACCTCTCAAGCTGGCCATACACTAGTACAGTAGACTTCTAAACAAACGCCCGTACTAAAATTCATAGGAGCACTTGTATGGAGATTCTCAGTACATTTAATGACTTGACCAATTTTATTAAAAAGTACTTTAAAATTGTGTTTGCTTTTAACAATTGATTATGGAATAAATTGACTTTCCTGCAAAAAAAAAAAAAAAAAAAACACACATACTGTTAGAAATGTATTTGTTGGAGAAAAACATTTCCATCCTGTTGCTTTGAATTTTCTCATCACTGTGATTGAAAATTAATGTTGATTTGACCCCATTAAAAATCATAAAATTGAACCAACATTCCCAAAATAAAAAAATATCAAACAAAAATGTACAGTTTTCTAGGATATGGCCAACCTAATCCACTGTGCTGTACAAAACAAAAAAAGGACATCCTTTGTTCCAGCATCAGCAAGTAGGGACCATCCTGTACTAAATTTCCAGAACATATAGATACTAAATCTCAAGCCTCGTACACACGGCCGGTTGTCTCCGATGACGTCACCGCGTTCTTGCCATTCAAATGAACAGCGTTTTTTTTGAATGTGCGTGTGTACACAGGGCTTGGCAAGAAAAACATGCCAGGAATCCCGTTGAGAAAACCAAGGTTTTTTTTTTCGACGGGATTCTCGCCCGTGTGTACAGGGCTTGACTTTTATAGCATTTTAAACTATTGTTCAGTCATTACATTTTATAGTTTTTCCCCAAATTTCTGCTCAGCAACAGTTCACTGGAACCTGGATGTAAAGTTATTGTTCCCTGAGCTGCTATACAACCTTCCTATAAATGTATGGAACAAATGCCTACTGGAATAGAAGTCCATTAAATCCTTTATGTATTACTTTTCTAGTACTTTTACTTAGCCAGAGGAATAAATTAAAGAGCTAGTGGACTTCAGATGGATTTCTTTATTTAACAGTGCTAAAGTAACATTAAAAATAATTCACCTGTACATATATAAATTGGCTCTGGTTTAAGGATTTAACCACTTCACATTCACCTGGCAACAATATTTTTTTTTCGCAATCCTTAGACAATTAAACGTAACAAAACTAAACAAAAACGTAAAAAAAAAAATATATATTGTTCCTGCAGATAAAAAGTGTACATTTTATTATATATTTATATTTATTCTGTAATTTTTCCTGTTTAAAATGACACTAACGTTATGATTCTGTTACAAAGCATTACAAAGACATTTAAAAATGAAATAACATTTATTTTTTCCAATTTTGCACTTTTTTTATTTGTGAAACATGTAAATGTATGTTAAATATGTAAGCGTATTAACAAACAAAACAAACAAACAAACAAAAACTTTAAATATTAATGGATAAAATAGAAACAAACAAAAAAAAGTCATTAGGTAAATAATTAAATGGATAAGGAGAATAAGAAGTTAATTATGGCTGATTAGAATAAAATTAATTAATAAGGGGTTAAGCAGAGAAACATTTTATTTTAAAAAAAACTGTTTGGTTGCTTTAACTGACATAATATGCAGAAGTACATACCTTTGATCTGCAGATGAATGAACAGAATGATACAAATGTTATGCCGCGTACACACGCTCGGAATTTCCGACAACAAATGTTTGATGGGAGCTTTTGGTCGGAAATTCCGACTGTGTGTATGCCCCATCGGACATTTTCTGTCGGAATTTCCAACAACAAAAATTTGAGAGCTGGTTCTCAATTTTTCCGACAACAAAATCCGTTCTCGTAAGTTCTCGTAAATTCCGAGCATGTGTAGATAATTCCACGCATGCTCTGAATTAAGTATGAGATGAAACGCTTGGTCTGGTAAAACTATCGTTCCTAATGGAGATAGCACATTCGTCACGCTGTAACGGACTGAAAAGCACAAAGCTGAAAAACGCGAATCGTCTCTCACCAAACTTCTACTAACACAAGATTAGCAGAAGAAGCCCAAAGGGTGGCGCACTTGGTATGGAACTTCCTTTTTATTGTGTCGTCGTATGTGCTGTACGTGACCGTGTTCTTGACATTCGCAATTTCCAACAACATTTGTGCGACGGTGTGTATGCAAGACAAGTTTGAGCCAACATCCGTCGGAAATGTATCCGCGGTTTTGTTGTCGGAATGTCCGATCGTGTGTACGCGGCATAAGACTGCTTTTTTTGTCAGCTAAAGCTGCCGCCCTTCTCGGTGTACACAGCAATAGGGCTTTGATTTATCACAGCTGAATTTCTGTGTACTGGGAGGAGGGAATAGGGCAGAAGGACACTGCCCTGTGTACCTTTTTTTTGGGCGTGTGTAGCATGCCTAAAGTCTGCAACCAGGTAAAGTAGAAGTTTAGACTATATAACACACCACCTTTTAAATTCCTCCTCCTCCTCACTTCTCATAAATTGCAATTTAAATACCCTTTCTGCCCTTGAGGCTAAATTCCAATGAGCAGTGACATCGCCCACCGCTGCGAATGATGGCTACAGCGTGGACGGCTAGTTATGGGAAGCCGTCATATGATGACCTCCTGTCATCGCGCCCCCCGCCCGCCCGCGCTCTGTGGTCACAGTGTCCAGAGGACACAGCTGATCACATATTGAGGTAAAAAGACAATCAGCGGCTCTTTACCACGTGATCAGCTGTGTCCAATCACAGCTGATCACGGATGTAAGATAGAAGCCACCCCTTTCCTCATGCTGACAGCATGAGGAGAGAAGAAGAGATGGGGTAAGTGCTCCGACTGACCGGCACGGGGAGGGGGATGGTGCGGGTCCACTGTTTTTCGCCCCCCCCAAAAAATATTACCACTAGCCACCACTGGTGCTGTACAGAGCTTCCTGAAAACATCACAGCCCCCTGCTTCAGTTCTCCTCTCCAGAGTCCTTATTGCTGATGCAGGCAGTAGGCAGGCAGTAGTCAGCACTTAGGGTGAGTTATGCATATGTGATGCTGAGCCTCAATGATTTAAAGAACTGAAGTCCAATAAATGAAAGGGTTGGGCCAGAGACAGTCAGCCTGGCTAGGAAAGGGCTAGATGATGCTGGGTGTCCTCCAGTCAGGAAATGAGGTGGGCTCATTCTGACCCTCTGCAGCTTCTAATGCTCTTTGTGAGAAGGTCACAGTGTGCAGTGAAATCAGAGTGAGCAATTTCAGTCCAGGAGAGAAATCTGTACAACTGTGCAAGACTGAAGGGAAGGCCAGAGTTCAGTTTTAACGCAGCTCCTTGCAGCGTATTCTGTGGGTGAACTCTGCATTCAGTAGCGATTTACAGAGTCAGTAATCACAGTATTCACAGTCCAGGATCTGTATGGACTAATAATTCATATCTGAAAGCTTTACAGTTTATACTCATTTAATGGCTCAGTGAATTCTAAATGGAAATTGATAGTTCCCAGTGCTATACAATCTTCCCATGGATGTAGAGAACATATTCTTACTAAACAGTAATCATTTAAGCATATGCCTCCATGTATCACTTTTATGACAGGCCCGTTCTGTGGGATTACTGGACAAAAAGTCAGCGTGGCATTGATTTAAATGGACCCACCATACATGTTCTACTTTCTACCATTCTAGGGGTGAAGGAACAATGGAAAATCCAATTTATTGATGGGTTGATTTGGTAGAGGGGACCTCATTATTTGTCCATTTGTATTAGTAAATTGATACAAAAAAGTGTTCTAAAAGCCCTTACCAAGCTACTGCTTTGATTGCAGGTTGGCAGTAGGCCCACCCACAGGGAGCTCATCTTTCAGGAATGCACAGACTCCCTGCAGGATCCAATAGGAATCCAGATTTTAGGAAATGTGCAAACCAAGAGAGCGACATTGCAATAGAGTTCTATTCACTGCAGTGGTGTTGCAATGCAGTGGTTCACGTTGCAACCCACTGAACCGAAGCAAAGTAATGCATAGAGTACTTTTTTGGATCACACCACAACAACGCTGTGGTGTAAACTGACACCATAGCTTACTTAAAGTACATAGACTTACTTTGCTTACTTACTTGATTGGTTCTTCTTGTGCAGTGTGGTGCATTGGGCAAAATGTGCTTTCCATAAAATTCTGTAAGCTGTGGCCAGTTCAACCTCCTGCCATGGATCTTTATGGCTTTTGTTGTTGTTGTTGTTCAGTTGTTTAGCCGTGTCCGACTCTTCGTGACCTCATGGACCATAGCGCACCAGGCTTTTCTTCCACTGCCTCCCGGAGCTTGCTTAATTTCATGCTCATTGTTTCGATGATGCTATCTATCCATCTTGCTTTCTGTCGTCCTCTTTTCCTTTTTCCTTCCATGTTTCCCAGCATTAGGGTCTTTTCCAATGAGTCCTCTCTTTGCATTAGGTGGCCAAAGTATTCAAGTTTCAGCTTCAGGATCTGTCCTTCCAATCAGTGTTGCCAACCGTACGTAGATTTACGTACAGCCCGCGATTTAACCCTTTTTTCGGGCTGTACGTAAAAGTCCGTTTATGGGCACCGGCGCCCATAAAAAAGATGGCCGCGAGCCGGCCATACAACTGCGCATGCGCCGTTCCGAATGCGCCGGCCGAGCGCATTCGGAACTCGGCCGAGCGGCGGCGGCGCACACGCAGTAACGTGATGGCGCCGCTGGCGCCATTTTTGAAAAGGCCACAGTGGCTGGTGGCAGTGGCGGGACACCTGCAGTGAGTGCATGCCATGCACTCATCATAGGTGGTCTGTGGAGGACTCGGAGCACTGACAGGGCCCAGGCAGGAGTGAGGAGGACGGACTCAAGGTCAGTGAAACAGGGGGGGATACAAGGGGACAGCGTCATCAGTGTGCTGTATCCTCCTCTGGTTCCTGTGTCCCTTTCACCTCTTCACAGGTCAGGGCAGCACAGTGCTGCCCTGACCTATGGAGTGGTGAAAGGGGCACAGGAGGAGGACACAGCACACTGATGATGTGCAGAAGTAATATGGTGGTGTCCGCAGCCTCTGTCCCCCTCCTGTAGTGTGTCCGCACCTCTGTCCCCCTCCTGTAGTGTGTCCGCAGCCTCTGTCCCCCTCCTGTAGTGTGTCCGCAGCCTCTGTCCCCCTCCTGTAGTGTGTCCGCAGCCTCTGTCCCCCTCCTGTAGTGTGTCCGCAGCCTCTGTCCCCCTCCTGTAGTATGTCCGCAGCCTCTGTCCCCCTCCTGTAGTATGTCGGCAGCCTCTGTCCCCCTCCTGTAGTATGTCGGCAGCCTCTGTCCTCCTCCTGTAGTATGTCCGCAGCCTCTGTCCCCCTCCTGTAGTATGTCCGCAGCCTCTGTCCCCCTCCTGTAGTATGTCCGCAGCCTCTGTCCCCCTCCTGTAGTATGTCCGCAGCCTCTGTTCCCCTCCTGTAGTATGTCCGTAGCCTCTGTCCACCTCCTGTAGTGTGTCTGCAGTCTCTGTCCCCCTCCTGTATCGTGTGTCCGCAGCCTCTGACCATCTCTTGTCATGTCTACAGTCTCTGAGGGGATCCTAGAAATGAGTCAAGAGTGGGTGTGCCGCCGGAATGGGGGTTACGGCCCAGGAAGAAACAGACGTGTGGACTGGGAAGAGGAGATCAGAGCCACCAAGCTGGAGCCGTCTGACTGAGTCCCACACTGTGCACCCGAGAGGAGGTAAGTGACAGTGCCGCCAGGCCATTCTGAGGGGGGGGGGGGTCACTGTCTGATGTAAGGAGGTGAATGAATACAATAATGTAAGGGGGCACTGATATAAAGGTTTCCCCTTTATATTAGTACCCCCCCTTTACCTTAGTGTATTCACTCTGTGGAAGGTGGTCTCTATTCACCAGAGCCCCTCCCCCCACATCAGAGTTCCCCCTTACATCATGATCTGCAGCGTTCCCCTTTACATAAGAGTTCCCTTGCACTGTAAGGGGGCATCCTGCAGACTCTGATGTAAGAGGGAACTCTGTGCTGGCCGGGTTATAGTAACCTAACCTTCATGTGAATTGAGAAATATGTTTTTTTACTTTTGTTTAACTTAAACACATTGATATTAGCATTAGCTATGTGTTTTTAGTTCAAATATTGATATTTGCACTGTTTAGCACTAAAAACCGTAATTTTAGGTACTTTTTTGCAGCATCAGTAAAAAATGCGGCTCTGCCAGTAATCTTCATTATTTTTGCCAGTGGTGCCGTACAGAAATTTTGGCATCCTTGCCAGTAAATTTCACTTCAGGGGTTTGGCAACACTGCTTCCAATGAATATTCAGGGTTGATTTCCTTCAAGGTTGACTGGTTTGATCTTCTTGCCATCCAAGGGACTTTCAAGAGTCTTCTCCAACACCATAGTTCCAAAGCATCAATACTTCGGCGTTCAGCCTTCCTTATGATGGCTTTTAGGTCTGTTTTAAAAGTGGACCTTTGGGTTTTCAGCAATCTTTCTTTTTCTCACTTTCTTCTGGGTGGTGGCGTTCAGCACCCTGAGATTTTGGGTATGCGGTGCAGGGTATGTCCATAAAAAGCAATACAATAAAATAAACTAGGCGCTGGACCCCACGCTCAGCTTTCTTCAAATGAAGCTTAGCAGTGGCTCTTGTCAAATGAATCTAGGCTGCTCTAAAAAAAGTACAAAGTGGAGGAATAGTCCCAAAAAGATTGGGACACACACATCCAACTTGAGAGGTTCACAAGAGGAGAAAAATTAAACCACCAAATGATCACTTCAGAAATCCATATAATCTTTATTTTTGATAATAGAGCCACAACTGGTAGAAAAAAAGATAGTCAACGGGTTTTGAGGGTCAGCATCCGCTTAGGAGACCTTAGCACAGTCAATATCAGGAACTCTAGCAACTGAACCCCAGCCCTGATGAAGTGGGATTTCTTGACCCCTGGAAAATGCTGGGTATAGTTTTTTTACTAGTTGTGAATCCATTATCAAAAATAAAGATTATATGGATTATTAATTTAAACATTTGGTGCTTTGTTACTTCTCTTTACACGAACCTTAGAAAGCAAGACATTTTGCATTATCTATTGTTTTGCTTTGCCTTTAAAGGTTACTTCGCAGTAACAGCAAGGGAGCAAAAAAACTAAAACAAACCTCTTTAGTGTATTAACCACTTCAGCTCTGGAAGATTTTACCCCCTTCATAAACAGGCCATTTTTTGCTATTGAGCACTGCGTTACTTTAGCTGGTAATTGTGCGGTCATGCAACGTTGTACCCAAATAAAAATTTATATAATTGTTTTTTTCACAAAGATGAGAGCTTCCTTTTGATGGTATTTGATAAAGACTGAAAATTTTAACAAAAAAAAACCCTTATTTTTTATTTTCTGCTATAAAAAATATTCAATAAAAAAAAGTCTTCATCAATTTAGGCTAAAATGTATTCTTTAGTAAAAAATTCCAATATGTGTATATTGATTGGTTTGCGTGAAAGTTATAGCATCTACAAACTATGGTGTATATATATATATATATATATATATATATATATATATATATATATTATGTGTAGCGGGATGTTCAATTTAGGGGAAGTGTCTAAGTGGTAGTTAGGCTCAGACACACTGATTGTTAGGGTTAATGGACCATTTCTGTTCATGGGAGATAGTGTTGGTGTGCAGTTCCCTGTGGCCTACAGGTGGCACTGTTGCCGTAGGGCAAGGTTGAACCACTGATACAAGGCTGTGCCTTTTTTGTCCCCTCTTGGCGTTGGTACAGCGGGGCGGGGAACCTGCTGTGCCTGTCGGGAGAGGGTATAAGAAGGGGCGGCCATCTTCCATGTGGTTCGTGCACGCCTCGGCCTGGGTGTGTGTGGTTCATCCGCGCCCAGGCACCTTCAGCCTGGGTGTGTGTAGGTCCGCGCCCAGGCACCTTCAGCCTGGGTGGGTGTGCGTGTCATCTCCGGGTGCCCTAGGCCCAGAGGCCTGGTTCCTGTTCCATCCCAGACACCTTCAGTCTGGGGTGAGGTACTATTTAGAAGGCCCGGGGCCCAGCAACCTTCGGCTGGGGTCCGCTAGGGATCGAGGACTCCCAGGGTGCCGCCTTGCGAGTGGACCCGTATCTGAGATGAGGAGGTCAGGGAGGTAACCCTTTCCGAAGACCCAGCGCAGAGTCGTGGTGACGGTGAGGGCCTCTGGTAACTCTCCGGAGGGATGGTTTTCTCCTTGACATGGGCCAAATACTTTAAGAAGGTGGTTCTTCAGGTCAGTGGCAGTGACCCTACTCGTTCAGGTCAGTGGCAGTGACCCTACTCGCTTCAAGTCAGTGGCAGTGACTTCATAGGGCAAGGCCCTATTCACCAGGTCAGTGGCAGTGACCCGTTCTCCAAGTCAGTGGCAGTGACTTTTATTCACCCGGCCTGTGGCAGAGACCAACCTCACGGGCTGTGGCAGAGATCATGCGCCAAAGCTGTTTGTGAAACCTAAACAGTCTGAAGAAATCATTTGAGTTTGTGCCTGGACCTCCTCCCACCTAAGCTGTCCTGTGTCTTGTTCCAACCTGTCTGCTGTTAAAGAGACTATTTATTATCCGTGAGAAATAAATATAGAAGTTGGACTTTCAGTTGGTGTGGACAGTTACATTACTGGGGAAAAATAAAGACTTGCATCTATTCAAGGTAGAGGCAAAATCATTCTCGGGAGGATCATAACACCAGCTGCAGGCAGGCCCGAAAAACTAACACCGCTCAACCTCCTTACACAGGAGGGTATGGGCTTGTGGTGCGGTGTGCCTCTCTCTGCCTGCGAGGAGCCTAATTAAATGCAGGTAAAGACAGGGGTGTGTGCGCTACATATATATATACAGTGGAACCTCGGATTACGAGCATGATCCGTTCCAGGAGAATGCTCGTAATCCAAAGTACTCGCATATCAAAACGAGTTTCCCCATTGAAGTCAATGGAAACGAAAATAACTTGTTCCGCATTGACTTCAATGGCATGCGGCCAGAGGTGGGGGCGCCGGAGAGCCTTGTAAACGGCCGGAAAGGTCCAAGGACACCTCGGCAAACCTCGGAAAGGCTCGTGAATGTAGTATTTCCGAGTCTTTCCGAGCATTTCCGAACGACTCCGAACGGCGCTGTTCAGCTACGATTGGCGCCGTTTGGCTCAGCTCGGCTCCAGCTCTGAGCCCAGTGCTCTGCGCCCCGAGCACACCCTTTTTTAAAGCCTATTAGAGCCTCTGGCTCTAATCACATGCTTCAAAAAAAAAAAAAACAGATTGGAATCCATGCGTCTGGCGCCCTGCATGTAGATTAGGGGGCCAGATGCATGGATGTGGGGGTGGCACCCGTGCGCCCCTAATGGAGGGGCCACCACTGCTATCTTCTAAAAAACAATACATGATAACTCAAATGTACTATTCCATATATGTATGCTATAAAAATCACTAAAATAGCCATAGCAACATATCTATGCATTGGGGCTGTGACCCTCCCTCCAGTCCCAAGAACAGATTCCCCCATTACCCCCACTTTTGTTTGTTGCTAGGATTGCCAGCGTCATAGCAACCAATGACTGCTTCACACCCATGATTTACAGGAGGAACTAGGGAGGGGGGAACCCTGCTCAACACTTGTGAATGTAAGGGAGCACTATGACGGGCACTCCTGGATGTAAGGACAAACTATACTGGGTACTCCTGAATATAAGCGGGCACTCTCCTGGGAACGCCTAGATGTAAGTGGAGACTTTAATGGACATTTCCTAATGTAATAGGGGGTTTCTGATGGCCCCTCCTGGATGTAAGTGGGGCGCTGATGGGCATGGGCACACTTGGATGTAAGGGGGGACTCTAATGGGTACTCCTGGATGTAACAGGGACTATTTCCAAAATTATTTTTTGTTAGGCCTGGAAATATTTGTAATACATACAATGTGGTCCCTGTACTGAAAATTTTGAGGACCCCTGGTCTATGAAAAGAGGTTGGTCTACTAGGTTTTTTTCTTGTTAATTATCTGGTATACCAACTGTAATAGAAGATGCTTTGAATGGTTGGGATTTTTGAACTTCGCACCAAATAAAGCCAAGCCAAGAGAAGGAACTTGGCCCTGGTTTAGCCTTATAAATTCCCCCAGCTATTGCACAACACATTAACTTTATATTTCTTTATAGGTTCATTCACTTATATTTTCTTCATAGATGACATAATTATATTATATTATTTCAATCAATGTAATTTCTCAAATACTTGTTGTCAAATAGCCGCCATGAAGCTATGATTATGACACTTCATGTTACATAATCTTATCCTACAATCCGCTAGGTTGTCTATTTTCATTTATGAGTTACTTTCCTGAATGATTACGCCTTTTCCTGCTATACTATTGCACATGTTCTGTTAATGGAATATCTATTTCTATTTTATTATTGTATATGTTCTGTTAATGATATTTTGTTGATAATTATAAAATTCAATAAAATATTTGAAACGAAAAGGGGTTGGATCCCATACACAGATCCATCAAGTGTCCAGGCCCTCCAATAAGAGGTAGGGGCAGTGCACCCCACAAAAGCAGCAATGGGATTAGACAGACATTAGACTTGTAAATGGATTAGACTATCAGCATGAAGAAGGAGCAATGTGCAGCATGACTTCGTAGGAAGGAAGCAGAGACTGCATGTGTAATGAAATAATATGGCTGCACTAATCTACATTCAGTATATAATTCAAAAACTTTACACAAAAGAAGATTTTCAATAGATGAACACATATTGATAATAATATTTATGTTCAGATTATCTCTTCTTTGTTTCCCCTGAAGTATTAGCCTTCAAACTAATAAGCGGAATTTGGAAGTAAACAAAAGAATAATTCACTTTTATTATCCCCGAAGCAAATATTTATGGGTGTTTCTGGAGTTGAACATGTCGGGTTGAATGTCATGTTGTGCAGTAATCACTCATGATAACTTTGTTGAAGTGAGATTTTTTCCACAGTCTTTGTACTTTAATTTAAAGAAATGATCACAGACATCCAATATTGCAGCCAACATGGGGGCTGCGCTGGTGATTAATAATCAACATCTGCCGACACAGACAATGGGTGGTGGATTTGTCACTGAACAAACATTTTCATAATGCAGCTGTAGCTAAACAGTACCAGTGGCAGCTGGTGCTCAAAATTTTTGTGGGGGGCGCAAACAAACTGAAAAATTCTGAAAAAAAACCCATCAATTGTAGCCTCACTGTGCCCATCAAACGCAGCCACTGTGCCAAACGCAGCCACTGTACCATCAAACGCAGCCACTGTACCATCAAACGCAGCCACTGTGCCCATCAAACGCAGCCACTGTGCCATCAAATGCAGCCACTGTGCCCATCAAACGCAGCCACTGTGCCATCAAACGCAGCCACTGTGCCCATCAAACACAGCCACTGTGCCCATCAAACAGCCACTGTGCCCAACAAACGCAGCCACTGTGCCAAACGCAGCCACTGTACCATCAAACGCAGCCACTGTACCATCAAACGCAGCCACTGTACCATCAAACGCAGCCACTGTGCCATCAAACGCAGCCACTGTGCCATCAAATGCAGCCACTGTGCCCATCAAACACAGCCACTGTGCCAAACGCAGCCACTGTACCATCAAACACAGCCACTGTACCATCAAACGCAGCCACTGTACCATCAAACGCAGCCACTGTGCCATCAAATGCAGCCACTGTGCCCATCAAACACAGCCACTGTGCCAAACGCAGCCACTGTACCATCAAACGCAGCCACTGTACCATCAAACGCAGCCACTGTACCATCAAACGCAGCCACTGTACCATCAAACGCAGCCACTGTGCCATCAAATGCAGCCACTGTGCCCATCAAACAGCCACTGTGCCCATCAAACACAGCCACTGTGCCCAACAAACAGCCACTGTGCCCAACAAACAGCCACTGTGCCCAACAAACGCAGCCACTGTGCCCATCAAACGCAGCCACTGTGCCCATCAAATGCAGCCACTGTGCCTATCAAACGCAGCCACTGTGCCATCAAACGCAGCCACTGTACCCATCAAACACAGCCACTGTGCCATAAAACGCAGCCACTGTCCCCATCAAATGCAGCCACTGTGCCCATCAAACGCAGCCACTGTGCCATCAAACGCAGCCACTTTGCCCATCGAATGCCGCCACTGTGCCCATCAAACGCAGCCACTGTGCCCATCAAATGCTGCCACTGTGCCCCATTAAATGCTATCAGTGTACCATCAAATGCTGCCACTGTGCCATCAAATGCTGCCACTGTGCCCCTCCAGCCCGCCGTCTGCCCGGCACTTACTCTGTCTCGGTGGGGCAGCGGGTGACGGCGGTGGGCGGCAAGCGGTGTCCCCCATGCTCCTCCATGTCGGCGATGTCTTCTCCCATCCGCTCCACACATCCTCTCCTATGATTGGACGCCTGATCGGCATCCAATCACAGCGCCTGTCGTTTCAGCCAATCAGGTGACGGGTAACAGACCCGAGCACCTGATTGGCTGAGAGGCGGGTCAGTGTTAGAAAAGCCAATATTTATTGGCTTTTCTAACACAGCTGGGTGAACTGCGAGCGCCAAGCATGGCGCTCGTGGTTTACCTTTTTTGACGCCTATTAGAGCCTTTAGTTCTAATCAGGTGCTTCAAAAACACCAACCACCTCTGTAATTCAAGGGGCCGGGCACCTGAATAGATAGGTCAGCGGCGGCCATAGATAGATTCATGCTATGCATGAATCTATCCATTGGTGATAGAGGGGGTGGCTGGAGTGAGGGGGTGGTGCCCGTGCTCCCTTATGGACGCCACTGCTTATATCAGTAATTATAAAGACTCCCCCTTGCTATGGCTCTGTAAACTGGGTGTAATTATAGAATCCATTTTTGATATAAATGTACATCATGTACAATTGGGTGGATAATCTCATTTAGCACCTTTCAAGTGTTTATGCTAAAAAATAATAATAATTCTCAGCATCTTTGTTCTCAAATAAATTTATACTGTAAAGTTTTCTTCAAGCCACAAATCTAGCACCAAGTTTTACCCATATTACTGCCCCCCCTCCCACACTCGATAAAGCCCACAAACAGGAGGAACTTGACTGGCCTGCACAGAGTCCTGACCTCAACCCAATAGAACACCTTTGGGATGAATTAGAGTGGAGACTGCGAGCCAGGCCTTCTCATCCACATCAGTGCCTGACCTCACAAATGAGCTTCTGAAAGAATGGTCAAACATTCCCATAGACACTCCTAAACCTTGTGGATGGCCTTCCCAGAAGAGTTGAAGCTGTTTATAGCTGCAAAGGGTGAGCCAACTCAATATTGAACCCTACAGACTAAGACTGGGATGCCATTAAAGTTCATGCGCGTGCGAAAGGCAGGCGTACCAATACTTTTGGTAATATAGTGTATTTATTTGTCAGTCTATAATAAAAAGTATTTATTATTTATTTATGTATTATTTTTAATAAAACAGTGCACTAAATATAAGCCTTAAATTGGTGGTAAACCCTTCCATATACCCAGGGAAGTGACTGGCTTCAGGTGATACACAGAGATTAAACAAATCCTCCTACATAGTTTTACCTGTTTATCTGCAGTCTTCTCTTCTCTACATCCATTCAAAGTCCAGAATGTATAAAGTTTGTCTAAGCTTCTAGAAAAAAAGGGGATGGACACCTAAAGTTACATTCTGCAGAGCTCAGTGACGAGAGCTTCAAGAGCTGATTGGAGGGAACAGACACACCCCCCTTCACACAGCACAAAGGAATAGAGCTGAGGCTATCAATCACAGGCTGTGTGCTGGAGATCCCTCCCCTGTCACCTTTTTCTCTTGGTGTCAGGCTAACTTGTCAGAAGTGACTCATGCTGATAGCAGAGGAACAAAGCACCAGATAGAAATGACACTTAGTGCTCTGGATAGAAACAAGTACACATGATAGAGGGATATGCTTTGTTCACATTTCATGTATGAGGTTTACAACCACTTTAGGTTCTCAAAAACATATTTAAATGTGTAGCGGCCTCACCCTTCGCCCCCTTGTGAATAAAACGTCTGGCTTGTCTAGGGGTATGCGGGAGGAGGATGAGGTTCACTACGGCCTATGTCCTCTAATGTGCAGAGGTGAAAGCCAACACTTATTTTACCTTCAGGCCAGTGTTCTGGATGGAGCCTCTGCTTCTCCTGCGGAAGTTTGACTGTCAGTAACAGAGCCCCACACCATAAAAAGTCCAACACTCCTTTATTCTTCTTTACAAGTGAACAGCATCAGTTGAACTTTTGAATAAACAGACAGGGTGTGGATACGAGTAGGTCCAGGCACAGTGAACTCTCCTATTCCTTCTAGTGCAAATAGGCTTGGCGCAGTGGCGTACTAAGTGGGGGGCGGGCCACACTGGGATGCCACACACTGGGGGGTGTCAGGTCAGAGCCCCCCCCCCCTCTGTGACTGAAGCGGTGTCAGCGCCGCGGACTCGGAGTGACTTTAGGCAGCGTCTGTCGGCGATACCGCAATACAAGGGGGGGGGTGCGGGGTGACATCGCTGCACCATCCATCCCCTCCTCTCATGGCCGCGGGCTGTTAGCGGTGTTCGGCACTTGACCTGACGTCACACAGGCACAGCCGAATGAAGCCGCCTCCCCCTCCTCTCTGTTTATGTGTACAGAGGGGGAGGAGTCCCTCTGTCCATGTGCCGCCGCTGCGCTGATCTGGGGTACTGAATGGGGAGGGGGGGTTTGCACTGCAGGGGTTTGCGCTGGGGGTGGGTCTGCACTGGGGGGGGTTTGCACTGAGGGGGTCTGCACTGAGGGGGGTTTGCACTGAGAGGGGTCTGAACTGGGGGGCGTTTGCACTGGGGGTGGGTCTGCACTGGGGGGGTTTGCACTGAGGGGGGTCTGCACTGGGGGGGGTTTGCACTGGGGGTGGGTCTGCACTGGGGGGGTTTGCACTGAGGGGGGTCTGCACTGGGGGAGTTTGCACTGAGAGGGGTTTGCACTGGGGGGTCTGCACTGGGGGGGTTTGAACTGGAGGGGTCTGCACTGGGAGGGTTTGCACTGGGGGGGGTTTGCACTGAGGGGTGTCTGCACTGAAGGGGGGTGTGAACTGAAGGGGTCTGTGTAACATACAGGGGGTCCAGAGCTGTGGGGGCTGTATAATGGGAAGGGGTCCAGGGGTGCAGGGGGCTGTGTAATGTAAAAGGGGTGCAGTGATGCAGGGTGCTGTGTAATGTAAAAGGGGTGCAGTGATGCAGGGTGCTATGTAATGTAAAAGGGTCTAGAGGTGCAGGGGGCTGTGTAATGTAAAGGGGTCTAGAGGTGCAGGGGCTGTGTAATGTAAAGGGGTTCAGTGATGCAGGGTGCTGTGTAATGTAAAGGGGTCCAGGGGTGCAGGGTGCTGTGTAATGTATAGGGGTCCAAAGGTGCAGGGTGCTGTGTATTGTAAAGGGGTGCAGGGAGGCTGTGTAATGTAAAAGGATCCAGAGGTGCAGGGGGCTGTGTGATGTAAAGGGGTCCAGTGGTGCAGGGGGCTGTGTAATGTAAAGGGGTCCAGTGATGCAGGGTGCTGTGTAATGTAAATGGGTCCAGAGGTGCAGGGTGCTGTGTAATGTAAAGGGGTCCAGAGGTGCAGGGTGCTGTGTAATGTGAAGGGGTGCAGGGGGGCTGTGTAATGTAAAAGGATCCATAGGTGCAGGGGGCTGTGTGATGTAAAGGGGTCCAGTGGTGCAGGGGGCTGTGTAATGTAAAGGGGTCCAGTGATGCAGGGTGCTGTGTAATGTAAAGGGGTCCAGTAATGCAGGGTGCTGTGTAATGTAAAGGGGTCCAGAGGTGCAGGGTGCTGTGTAATGTAAAGGGGTCCAGAGGTGCAGGGTGCTGTGTAATGTGAAGTGGTGTAGGTGGGCTGTGTAATGTAAAAGGATCCAGAGGTGCAGCGGGCTGTGTGATGTAAAGGGGTCCAGTGGTGCAGGGGGCTGTGTAATGTAAAGGGGTCCAGAGGTGCAGGGTGCTGTGTAATGTAAAAGGATCGAGGTGCAGGGTGCTGTGTAATGTAAAGGGGTGCAGGGTGCTGTGTAATGTAAAGGGGTGCAGGCGGCTGTGTAATGTAAAGGGGTCCAGAGGTGTAGTTGTGGAGAGGGGTACACAGTAGTAACAAAGAGATATTGAAGGATGCAGAGGTATGCAGGGGGCACAGTGGGGTGTTTTTACATTTTAAAGTTGGGGGGTTACAGATATTGGAACCGCCCGGGGTGCCAAATGCTCTAGGTACGCCCCTGGCTTGGCGCACAGTCTCTGCCACCGACCGTGAGATTTGTCGCTGCCACCGACCGGGTGAACTGTTGAGGCCCCTGCCACAGGCCTGATAGCAGGTCTCTGCCACCGACCTGAGTGAATTAGATGAACCGCTGCCACCGGTCACAGAACATGAACCACCTTCCTAGCTGAATTGGCCCTTGTTGGGAAAAGACATCCATCCGGACGGTCTCCAGAGGTCCACCCGGCACTGGCAATATGCTGTACCAGCTCTTCGGGAGGATCCCCTCTCTGGTCCCTTATGCCCTGGATTCAGGTGCCCGACACCCGTGGCACCTTAGGACGATCCCTCCCTCGCGGGACCCAGCGGAAGGTACTGAAGTTGTCTGGGATGGAACACGAACTCCACATGTACAGGCCAAGGGCGCCTGGACACCGATCACGGACAGCAGCCCTCAGGCTAAAGGTGCCTGGGACTCGGACCTCGTGGTGAAGATGTCCGCCCCCTTTATACCCTCTCCCAGCAAGCACAGCGGGTTCCCCGCCCCGCAGTACAGCTGCTGCGAGAGGTCACAAAGGGTACGGCACTGCAGTGATGGTTCAACCCCGGCCCAAGGCAACAGCGCCACCTACTGAGCCGCAGGGAACTGAACACCACTGATGTCCTCACACGAATAAAACACAGCCCTACTGTACCAATTAGTGCATCTGGGTCATACTACCACCCAGATGCTGCCCCTAAATAGTACATACCCGCTACAAATGTTATTAAAGTATGCAAATTAGTCTGAGAGTTATACTTAAAGTCCTGTATATGTATATACCTCTTGAGATGTTATACTTACCTCCTCTGTGGAAGGGTTTTGCACACAGTGGCCTCGATCCTCCTTTTCTGGGCCCCCCCTGCGGCGCTCCTTGCCCCTGCTATTCATCGACTGCCCCCATGGAGAGCCGCTGCTCTCCCTCTGGGCACTCGTGCGGGAGCGCTCCCGAGTCCCGCTTCCGCGTCGATTGGCACAGGCAGAAGGACTCGGCCCCGCCCCCGGCTTCCGTGTCACTAAATTTGATTGACAGCAGTGGGAGCCAATGGCTGCTGCTGCTATCAATCTATCCAATGATGACCCGAGACAACGGCAGGAGCTGCTGGGCTCGTTCTCGTCGCTGGAACGATCGGGTTCAGGTAAGAAAAAGGGGGGCTCTGGGAGGGCTGCTGCAGCACAGGTTTTTCACCTTAAAGTGGGTGTAAACCCGATTCATAAAATTTGAGCTGGGCACATATATCTGCAGTGTTTTCTTATCTCTCTTCAAAGCACTGTGTCCCGTAGCTTAGGGTGACCAGACGTTCCCGGTTTCCGGGAACAGTCTCCGGACTGAGGACAATGTCCCCGGACTAAACATGTCCCCGGATTTGACCCCAAGTTGCAGTGGCATAGCGTTGGGGGAGGCAGCCGGTACTCTCGCTCCAGGTGCAACATTTAGGGGGCGCAAAACTATTACTGTCCCCCCTGAGTGTGCTGTGTTTTGCGGCCATGTGCAGCATGCCTCCCCCGACCCCTACACCTCCGATGAGGCATGTCCCGACTCCCCGCCCAGGGACTCTTGTGGTCCAGCCTATCCCCCATAATCCTTCTGGTGTGGGCGGTCCATGTGTGTGAGAACAAAAGAGGGGGTGGTGCAGAGCTTACAGCGGCTGTTGGAGGAGTTATTGGCAGGGAATACTGAGGAGCTGCTGGATGGAGGGAACAGAACCCGGTGCTGGGGAGAGCCCTGCTCTGATGGATGATCATGGAGGCCATGGAGAGGTGAGGAAAATCAATCGATCTACCCTGTACATGTGTGTGTGTGTGGGGGGGGTCAGTAGTGCAGGAAGTAGGAATCAGGTACGTCAGTGTAGTGGTCAGTGTAATGGTTAGGTAGGTCAGTGTAGTGGTCAAAGTAATGGTCAGATAGGTCAGTGTAGTGGTTAGGTGGGTCAGTGTAATGGTTAGGTGGGTCAGTGTAGTGGTCAGTGTAATGGTTAGGTAGGTCAGTGTAGTGGTCAAAGTAATGGGTCAGTGTAGTGGTTAGGTAGGTCAGTGTAGTGGTCAGTGTAATGGTTAGGTGGGTCAGTGTAGTGGTTAGGTAGGTCAGTGTAGTGGTCAATATAGGAGTCAGGTAGGTCAGTGTAAAGGTCAGTGTATTGACTATATATATATATATATGCGTATAAAATAGTTTACCATTTGCCAATAAAAGAAAATATGTCCCCGGAATTTATTTTAAAAATCTGGTCACCATACCGTGTCTGTCTCCTGCTCTGTTATCAGTCTGATAACTCCTGGCAAGTTCTCCGTCACATATGATAAAATCAGCCGGAGTTTTGTGTTGGGGAGGATGCTATAAATAGATTAGCAGAGCCCTGAACTGTTCAACAAACAGAGCTAAAAGTTTCTACCTATGAGGAGAGAGGGTGTGTGCCTTTCCTCCAATCAGCTGTCTTGGCTGTATGCCCAGGCTTCACTGCAGTGCTAACCAGGAAGAGAAAATCTCCTAACACGATGTGCACTTTCTAAACAGTATATAAAGCTGAAAACAGCAGATATACATGTAAAACTTATATAGGTGGATTTGTTTCATCCATGTGTATCATCTGAAGCTGTTCCTTTCACTGGGTATATATATGTGAGGGTTTACATCCACTTTAATGCAGAGAATGCATTAAGGTGAAAAACCTTGAGACTTTACAACTCCTTTAAGGAATCGTAACCTATAATTTATTGTACTTTCTCTTGTCTCAAGTACCTAGTCATTTCTACTTAAGGAAACACCTTAATCAACCAGCAACCAGCCTCTGCTTCCTGGTAGAATTATATAATGTTGTTAAAGCCGGTAATTAAAAGGAGGATTATGTAAAGGGAATATCTACAAATTGCATGAACAAAGCTTGTTTGAATTGACGTCCGCTTTACTAATCAGCTGATTGATTTTTGTGTTTCTTGACAGCCAACAAAAAAAAAAGTTGCTCTGCCTGCCTGCCCCCTTCTGTCCTCTCTGCCATTCATATTGCTTATATTACTACTCTCACAGAATGCATGCCATTTTGTTAAAGAGGAAGTAAACCCTCTTTTTTAATTTTTTATTAAAAAGACACCCTGCAAGGCAAAGGCATAATGCGCTAGTATGCATAGCATACTAGCTCATTATAAAGTACTTACCTGAGATCTAAGCCTCCGCGGCGGTGATCGGACACCTCCTCCCTCAGCACCATCTCTTCTGGACTCATTTCCGCATATCGCGGCTCTGGCGCTGTGACTGGCCGGAGCTGCGATGACGTCACTCCCGTGCATGCGCGCGGGTGCCGACACTTGCGGCTTCCCATCACGGCTTCTTCACTCTTTCAGTGCGCCTGCGCGCCGTTGTCTACGGCGCATGCGCCGTAGACAACGATGCCTTTCTTTTGCAAATATCTCCTAAACCGTGTAGGTTTAGGAGATATTTGTTGCACCTACAGGTAAGCCTTAATCTAGGCTTACCCGTAGGTGAAAGTGTGTTGCAGGCCCGGACTGGCCACAGGGCCTACCGGGCAAATGCCCGGTGTGCTGTGATGGCCCGCGGGCTGCCGGACAGCATGTCACGTCTTCCTCATCATCTCCAATGTCTCCGGAGGCAGCCGGAGTTGGTGGGCGGAGCTGGGGGTGTGGCTGCCCCCTCCACTCCTCCCACAGACTCGTTCACTCTGGCTGATCCCACAGCTGAAGGAGAAAGAAAGAGGACACAGCAGCCAGAGTGTCTTCATCTCCAGGCATGCTGTAAGTTACTGCACTGCTGCACATGTCACTACATAGAGTCCTAACCTGGCACCATACCACCCCAGCAAAAAAAAAAAAATCGGGTTTACACCCACTTTAACCACTTAACGACCGCCCACCGCCGATTTACGTCGACAGAATGGCACGGACAGGCAGAATCACGTAGATCTACGTGATCGCCTTTGTGCAGTTGGGGGGTCCATCCGGACCCCCCTTCACTGCAGTGAGCGGCCGTTAAGTGTTCGGGAGCGATCAGGCATGAGGGGGCGGCCGCTCGATTCCGCCCCCCCCCCTCGCGATCGCTCCCGGCCAATGAAAATGCTTCCTCCGCCATGTGATGTAAACAAGGCTGGAGGAAGTGATGTCATCTCCCTCGCCGCGGTCTTTTCGTTCCCGGCGCCGAGCAGAGAAGAAGCAGGTTAGTGCACCAACAGTCCACTGACACGTAGGTACACATAGGCACACAAATCACCCCCCAGTCACCCCCAGATCACCCCCCAGGTCACCCCAAAGCCCCCAATCACAGTGTCACTGATTGCAGTGATCATTTATTTTACTGATCACTGCATTTAGTGTCATCTGTGATTGTAAAAAGTTGCAGGGCAGTTAGGATTAGGCCCCTTTAGGTCCAGGGTAGCCCCCTAACCCCCCCCCCTAATAAAGGTTTAACCCCTTGATCACCCCCCAGGTAACCCTTTCACCCCCTAACTTCAGCGTCACTAAGCGATTGTTTTTCCGATCGCTGTATTCGTGTCGCTGGTGTTTTAGATAGGCAGTTATTTTTTTTTAGGTTCACCGCAGGTTTTTATTAGTGTCAGGTACCCCCATATATTATTTTAACCCCCTGATTGCCCCTAGAGTTAACCCTTTCACCAGTGATCGCCGTATAAGCGTCACTGGTGTCACTGGTTAGCCAGTAAGTTATTTAGTTATTTAGGTTACCCGTCAGGTTTTTATATAGTGTCAGGTACCCCCATATTTAACCTAATAAAGGTTTTAACCCCCTGATTGCCCCTAGTTAACCCTTTCACCAGTGATCACCATATAAAGGTTACGGGTGACGCTGGTTGATTAGTTTGCTTTTTATAGCATCAGGGCACCCGCCGTATATAACCCAATAAAGGTTTAACCCCCCTGATCGCCCGGCGGGTGAGATCAATTAGGTTTTAGCGCCAGAGAGGGTCTGCGTCGCCCCAGGCAGTGTTAGGTTAGTGACAGTAACGCTAACACCCACGCGCAAAGCATACACCCCCCTTAGTGGTATAGTATCTGATCAGATCTGATCAGATCTATACTAGCATCCCCAGCGGTTTAGGGTTCCCAAAAACGCAGTGTTAGCGGGATCAGCCCAGATACCTGCTAGCGCCTGCGTTTAGCCCCTCCGCCCAGCCCAGCCTAGCCCAGCCCACCCAAGTGCAGTATCGATCGATCACTGTCACTTACCAAACACAACACACATAACTGCAGCGTTCGCAGTGCTTGGTTTTTGGGGCCCTGTACCTAGGCTCCCAAAAAGTCCCACACATGTGGTATCCCCGTACTCAGGAAAAGCAGCAGAATGTATTTTGGGGTGCAATTCCACATATAACCATGGCATGTGTGAGCAATATATCATTTAGTGACAACTTTTTGTACATTTTTTTTTTCTTTTTGTCATTATTCAATCATTTGGGACAAAAAAAAAAAAAATATTCAATGGGGTCAACATGCCTCTCAGCAAATAGCTTGGGGTGTCTACTTTCCAAAATGGGGTCATTTGGGGGGGGGTTTGTGCCATCTTGGCATTTTATGGCCTTCAAAACTGTGATAGGTAGTGAGGAGTGAAATCAAAAATGTATGCCCTTAGAAACCTTGAAGGCGGTGCTTGGGTTTGGGGTCCTGTACGCGGCTAGGCTCCCAAAAAGTCCCACACATGTGGTATCCCCGTACTCAGGAGAAGCAGCAGAATGTTTTTTGGGGTGTAATTTCACATATGCCCATGGCATGTGTGAGCAATATATCATTTAGTGACAACTTTGTGCAAAAAAAAAAAAGTTTGTCATATTCCCGCAACTTGTGGCAAAATATAAAATATTCCATGGACTGAACATGCCTCTCAGTAAATAGCTTGGGGTGTCTACTTTCCAAAATGGGGTCATTTGGGGGGGTTTTGTGCTATTTTGGCATTTTATGGCCTTCGAAACTGTGATAGGTAGTGAGGAGTGAAATCAAAAATTTGCGCCCTTAGAAATCCTGAAGGCGGTGCTTGGTTTCCGGGGTCCCGTACGCGGCTAAGCTCCTAAAAAGTCCCACACATGTGGTATCCCCGTACTCAGGAGAAGCAGCAGAATGTATTTTGGGGTGCAATTCCACATATAACCATGGCATGTGTGAGCAATATATCATTTAGTGACAACTTTTTGTAATTTTTTATTTTTTTTTGTCATTATTCAATCACTTGGGACAAAAAAAAAAATATTCAATGGGCTCAACATGCCTCTCAGCAATTTCCTTGGGGTGTCTACTTTCCAAAATGGGGTCATTTGGGGGGGTTTTGTACTGCCCTGCCATTTTAGCACCTCAAGAAATGAGATAGGCAGTCATAAATTTAAAGCTGTGTAAATTTCAGAAAATGTACCCTAGTTTGTAAACGCTATAACTTTTGCGCAAACCAATAAATATACGCTTATTGACATTTTTTTTACTAAAGACATGTGGCTGAATACATTTTGGCCTAAATGTATGACTAAAATTGAGTTTATTCGATTTTTCTTATAACAAAAAGTAGAAAATATAATTTTTTTTCAAAATTTTCGGTCTTTTTCTGTTTATATCGCAAAAAATAAAAATCGCAGAGGCAATCAAATACCATTAAAAGAAAGCTCTATTTGTGGGAAGAAAAGGACGCAAATTTCATTTGGGTACAACATTGCATGTCCGCACAATTTACAGTTAAAGCAGCGCAGTGCCGAATCCCAAAAACAGGCCTGGTCCTAATGGCCCGAAATGGTCCGGGGCTTAAGTGGTTAAGGAAACACAAAAAAAGCATGACTCATTCTTCCAACATGATCAGTTTCTCCAATTTCTCTGTGTGATATGATTTCAGAATCTTTTCTATTTCACTTTTCATTATGGTTCTGAAAAGGCACACAATAAGAAACACTTGTACTTTGATTCAATAAAGAGAAATGAAAGACAAAATGTAGCAAAATGAAAGCTATTTGTCTGGAGGTCAAATGATGTGTTTATATGGCAATTTTTGAGGACATTTTAGGAATATTACATCTTGTTTTTACATTATCTGCAACAAGCGAATCATTTCCACCTCTTAATGGATTTCACAAAAAGACAAGACAGAAATTCAACTGCTTGAAATGTTTTATTACATGTAAGTGAAGCATTTTTAAAACTAAATTCCAAACATTCCACCCCCTCTCCCCCCCAGAGAAATGATGCAGCATTAAAAAAAAAAACTTACTAGGAAGGCTCTTTTTAGCTTACCTAGGGTCCTCAATCTTCTATAGTTGACTGTCCACTGCTGGGGTTCCTCTAAGGCAGTGGTCTTCAAACTGCAGCAAATGGTCTGGATGCAGCCCTTTGCTTGCCTTTATATGGCCCTTAGGACACTATTCTTTCCAATGGTGGGGCATAATTCCTGCCACTGACCCCAACGATGTGGAGCTATTCCTAACATTGATACCAACAATGAGGCACTATTCCTCCAACTAATACTAATGATGGAGCACTTTGCCTCCTCCTATTGACCATAGTATTTGTTTTACTCCAACTGATCACTAAGCTTGGGGAATTTTTAGCATCAGTGAAAGCAAAGATATGATCTATTCCCACTGGCCATAATCCGCCTCCCACTGGAGGACAGCAAACTGCCCTTTGCAACCATACAGCAGTGTGATGTCATGAAGAGTCAGCTGGGGGCCCTGATTGCAGCACTAGATCATAGAAGAGGAGCCAGCAAGTGACACAGGTTAGTAAAAGATGGAGGTGGTATGTAGGGTGGGTGAAATTGATGGCGGGGAACAGAACATGCCGGCAAAAAGTTTATTTTTGAAAAATCAGCCTGTAAAAGAAATAAGAAAAAACCTGTCCCATTGACCATAACTCAGACCTTTGAGGTCTTACAGAAGTAGTCATCAGGGCCCACTAACAGGCCAGGTTTGCAAGATAACTGAAATACAACACAGGTGATAGATATCATTTGCTGCTCAGTGATTGCAGTATTCTAGTCTGCATCTTCCCAAGGTACCACCACCTGTACCGCCATCGGTACCACCACCACCTGTACCGCCATCGGTACCACCACCACCTGTACCGCCATCGGTACCACCACCACCCATACCGCCATCGCTACCACCACCACCCGTACCGCCACCTGTACCGCCATCGGTACCGCCGCCACCACCACCACCCGTACCGCCATCGGTACCACCACCACCTGTACCGCCATTGGTACCACCACCACCCATACCGCCATCTGTACCACCACACAGGCCCACCACTAATACCTCCATCGGTACTACCACACAGACCGCCACCACTACCACCAGCAGTACCATTACACAGGCCCACCAATAAGCACTGCCATAATGTCCCAAAGGGTTTACACACCTGAGGAGGCATATGCCATTCTTGCCATGTCGGATGATGAGAGCAGCGGGGAGCTCCCATTATCCGATTCTGGTTCGGAATACGAGCCAGTGGAGGATAGTGGCTCAGAGTCCGAGTCCCCGGAGGAAACCGTCCCTCCCAAAAGAATGCGATCGGCACCAAGATCAGCACCAAGATCAGCACCAAGATCAGGAGAACTGCCCACCACCAGCAGCGCCATACCCCAGGAAGAGGAGCCCAGTACAAGCAATGGAAATGCACGCCCAACCCGAAGAATCCAGCCCCAATCCTACCTTCCCGATGCCCTGGCAAACCCCTTATGGTTGCCTGCCAACTCAGGATCCGCTATCATCCCCCCTTTCACCGCACAGCCAGGTGTGCAGCCCGACACTACAAATTTTTCTAAATTTGATTATTTTTGTTTATTTTTCCCACAAGATTTGCTGCAGAATATAGTGGATCAAACTAATCTGTATGCATCCCAATTTATTGCTGCCAGCCCCGATTCTTCCTACGCCCGCATGTTCCAGTGGCGGCGTCTAACATTGGAGGAATTTAAATTATTTTTGGGCCTTATGTTCAATATGGGGCTTACAAAAAAGAACGAAGTCCATTCATATTGGTCCAAACGCCCCATCCAACACATGCCCATATATTCCGCTGTCATGTCCAGGAAAAGATACGACATGATTATGCGCTTTCTCCACTTCAATGACAATTCACAGTGCCCTCCCCGAGATCATCCCAACTACGACAAATTGTACAAGATACGCCCCCTAATCAATGCCTTTTCCCAGCGATTTGAAGAAGTTTTCATCCCAGACCAAAAAATTTGTGTGGACAAGTCCCTCGTACATTTCACCGGCTGACTGCAGTTCAAGCAGTACATACCAAGCAAGAGAGCCAGGTATGGGTTAAAATTAAATAAATTATGTGATCGAGCCACTGGATACATCTGCAAATTCAGGATCTACGAAGGCAAAGACTCCCAGCTCCAGCCCCGTGATTGCCCCACATATATTGGAACCAGTGGGAAAATTGTCTGGGAGTTGGCATACCCCCTGTTCGGAAAAGGTTACCATTTATATGTTGATAATTATTATACCAGCCTGCCCCTTTTTCGCCACCTTTACAGTAAACAAACCCCGGCCTGCGGTACCTTAAAAAAAAACCGGAAGGGATTCCCACAAAATTTATTGACAAAAAAATTGCGACCTGGAGAATCGGCATCCACGAGGAACGAGGAGGTGTTGGCCATGAAGTGGAGGGACAAGAAAGATGTCCACATCCTCTCTACGATCCACAATGACACCATGGTGGAGATCCCAAGAAGACGCGGCTCCATTGTAAAGCCCGAATGTGTCCACGACTACAATTTGTACATGGGGGGGGGGGGGTGGATTTAAACGACCAGATGCTACAGCCCTACTTATCAACCAGAAAGTCCCGTTATTGGCACAAAAAAGTTGCGTTTTACCTGTTTCACATGGCCCTTTTTAATTCGTTTGTCTGCTACCAAAAAGCAACTCAAAATCACCGTCTCCACTACCTCCAATATATCGAAGATATTATCGATGCCCTCATTTACCAACAAGATCCCGCCCCAGGAAGCATTCGCTCTGATAGTGTGAGTCGGCTTCACGAGCAACACTATCCCTTTAGCATCCCCCCCACAGAATCTGGAAGAAGACGCCAAAAGAAATGCTGTGTATGCAGCAGAGGAGGAGTAAGAAGAGACACCAGCTATTATTGTCCCGATTGTCCCACCCAACCTGGCCTGTGCATCGGAAATTGCTTCAAAAATTATCATACATCCATTAGTTCCCCTTATTATTAACAGACTGCCATTTCCCCATTTGCCTGCTACCATGTTACTAACTACCTTCCATGTTAATTAACTGACCCTGGCCTGTTTACCGACGATGTCTTTGCTTGCCGATTTAAACCACGTTTCTGACCTCCACGTGCACCAACCTCAGCCTGTTTACCGACGATGCCTCTGCCTGCCGATTTAAACCACGTTTCTGACTTCCACGTGTACCGACCTTGGCCTGTTAATCGACCATGTTTTTGCCTGCCACTTGGACTGATCTTTTGGCCATCTACTTTTAGTACACAGGGGTCTCACATATGTGAGGGGCTTCAGAATAGCGTTCTGAGTAGAGAAAACCAGTTTTTCGTTTTCTGTGCTCCAAGAACAGGGTCTGGTTGCCCGGAGGCTTCAAAGCGATTTGGGTGGGAGAAGCCTCTACCCCTGTCCCCCTGGCCCTAAGCTTGATGGTCCTTCCTGCTGCCTGGACCAATAATTTGGCTGTGCTGACCATATTACTGCCTGTAATGACCCATGACATTATGGACCATGTTTCTTCCTGCTGCTTGGACCAATACTTTGGCTGTGTTGACCATATATCTGCCTGCTGCCTCTACTGACTTTGGACAGCATTTCTGCCGGGACACCTCTGCCTGCTACCTGGACCTGTGCTTTGGCTGTGCTCTGGCTGTGCTGACAGTATCTCTGCCTGTGCGAACTATGGACAGTATTCCTGCCTGCTGCCTGGATGATTGCTTTTGCTGTTGCTGACCTCATCCCTGCCTGCTGCCTGGACCGATGCTCTCCTCTGTGGACCACTGCACTTCTAAAACCACAGGTAATCTTTTGTTATTTGGTATGTACCTGCTATGTGTTAGATATATGAAGGGCCTTCAAAAATGTGATCGGTAGTCAGAAAATGATATGTGCAATTAATGCTGCTAGAATGCCTGGAGGTGCTACTTGGATGTTGGGCCTCTGTATGTGGCCAGGCTGTGTAAAAGTCTCAAACATGTGGTATCGCCATACTCAGGAGGAGTAGCAGAATGCATTTTGGGGTGTAATTTTTGCTATGTACATATTATGTGTTAGAAATATCTTATAAATTGACAACTTTGTGTAAAAAAAATGCATTTTAATTTTTTCTCCACATTTTCCAAAACCTTCTGGAAAAAAATGAACCGTTCAAAAGACTCATAATGCCTCATAGATTATACGTTGGGGTGTGTGCTTTCCAAAATGGGGTCATTTTGTGGAAAATTCTATTGTCCTGGTGCTCCAGGGCCTTCAAAATTGTAATAGGTGGTTGAGAAAGGATATGTGCGATTTATGCTTGTAGAACGCCTGAAAGTGCTACTTCAATGTTGGGCCTCTGTATATGGCCAGGCTGTGTAAAAGTCTCACACATGTGGTATCGCTATACTCAGGAGGAGTAGCAGAATGCATTTTGGGGTGTTATTTTTGCTATGTATATGCTATGCGTTAGAAATATCTTATAAATGACAACTTTGTGTAAAAAAAATGCATTTTCATTTTTTCTCCACATTTTCCAAAACCTTCTGGAAAAAAATGAACCGTTCAAAAGACTCATAATGCTTCATAGATTATACGTTGGGGTGTGTGCTTTCCAAAATGGGGTCATTTTGTGGAAAATTCTATTGTCCTGGTGCTCCAGGGCCTTCAAAATTGTAATAGGTGGTTGAGAAAGGATATGTGCGAATTATGCTTGTAGAACGCCTGAAAGTGCTACTTCAATGTTGGGCCTCTGTATATGGCCAGGCTGTGTAAAAGTCTCACACATGTGGTATCGCTATACTCAGGACTCGGAGGAGTAGCAGAATGCATTTGGGGTGTCATTTTTGCTATGTATATGCTATGCGTTAGAAATATCTTATAAATGGACAACTTTGTGTAAAAAAACGGCATTTTCATTTTTTCTCCACATTTTCCAAAACCTTCTGGAAAAAAATGAACCGTTCAAAAGACTCATAATGCTTCATAGATTATACGTTGGGGTGTGTGCTTTCCAAAATGGGGTCATTTTGTGGAAAATTCCATTGTCCTGGTGCTCCAGGGCCTTCAAAAGTGTAATAGGTGGTTGAGAAAGGATATGTGCGATTTATGCTTGTAGAACGCCTGAAAGTGCTACTTCAATGTTGGGCCTCTGTATGTGGCCAGGCTGTGTAAAAGTCTCACACATGTGGTATCGCTACACTCAGGAGGAGTAGCAGAATGTATTTTGGGGTGTAGTTGCAATTATGCATATGCTGTGTGAGAGAAAAAAACTGTTAATATGACCAGTTTGTGTAAAAAAAAAATAAAAAAAAAAAAAAATTAAATTTTCCCAAGAATTGTGGGAAAAAAATACAACTTCAAAAAACTCACCACGCCTCTTAGTAAATACCTTGGACTGTCTACTTTCCAAAAAGGGGTAATTTTGGGGTATTTGTACTTTCCTCGCTTGTTAGTGTCTCAAGAAATGAGATATCCCTTCAGTACATCAGGCGTGATCAGATGTGATAAATTTTCAGTGATTGCCACCATAGTTTGTAGACTCTATAACTTTCACAAAGACCAAATAATATACACTAATTTGGGTTCATTTTACCAAAGATATGTAGCAGTATACATTTTGGCACAAATTTATGAAGAAAAATTACTTATTTGCAAAATTTTACAATAGAAACTAAAAAAAAGTGTTTTTTTTTTTTTTAAATTGCTGTTTTTTTGCTTATATCGCAAAAAATAAAAAACCCAGTGGCGATTAAATACCACCAAAAGAAAGCTCTATTTGTGAGAAGAAAATGATAAAAATTTTGTTTGGATACAGTGTAGCATGACCAAGTAATTGTCATTCAAAGTGTGAGAGTACTGAAAGCTGAAAATTGGTCTGGGCGGGAAGGTGCATAAGTGCATGGTATTGAAGTGGTTAAGCATCCATCCCAATTCCAGAATGTTAGAATCACTGACTGTGCGCTGTATTTCTACTCACATTCTGCTCATCTTTACAACTCTGGGACACAGTACCGAGGAAGAGCGCCATAAATATTCAGGCTGCTTGTTCTGTTCTTCCTTCAACTATACCTATAGAGTCCATGGGGGAAGTAACAGAGCGGCAGCCTGCGAAACACTGAGCAGCCCTAACCAATCAATCCCCTGCTCCTCTGATTATAGGGGAGCCAAAATAAATTTTCTTAGCAGCCTACTCTAAACTACGAGGGTGCTACACTATAGACCCAAAATTGTACCAGGTGCTGAAGCTTCACTGGCAAGTCATTGGCAGCATGGCTGCAATGTATTATATCTATTTAGAGGTTCTCTTTTTTTGCTCAGCACAGTCCTATCGCATACCTCCCAACATTTTAAGATGGAAATGAGGGACACCTACTAGCAAACATATCTAGGCATAGGACACGCCCCCTGCCACACCCTCTTAACCTCCTTATTCCCGAGTGCGGCTCGGGGTTAAATTTCAGTACCATTAGCGGTAACCCAGAGCTACGCTTGGGATTGCATTGCAGGATCCTGGTGCAGTGTACTTACCTTGTCCCCAGGATCCTGCGATGTCCCCCCCCTGTGTCCGTGGGCTCTGTCCTCCACCCGATGCCTCAGTGTGCCGGTGTCTTATCATTCTGGGTCCCCTATAAGATAGTGCCCGGGTTGGACTGTGCATGCGCAGTCCGATATCACGGAAATCTCCAAAACTAAACATCTGTTCAATCAGCTGTTGTTGGAGCATGCGTAGTTAACAAGGCGCTCGCTCCCGCCGCTTGTTCTATCAAATGGGGGACCCATCTCGATAGAACAGCGCTGCCCGCACTCACTCAAATAAAAGGGACGGGTGTAAATTAGAACAGCTCTGGCAGCGCTCACTCAAATAAAAGGGGCGGGTGTATTATTGAGCAGTAATTTTTGAGAGAATGATTTTCACTATAAACTACACGTCTGCGGGGTGTGTTTACAGCACTCAAGGGGCGTGTTTACATAACTCTAGGGCTCACTCAATACAGCAAGGGGCAGATGGTTTTAGAAAAGGGGCGGGTCTATTATTGATCACTGGGCAGCATAAATGTCTTGTATTAAGTGAGCGCGGCCTCTAATAATCATACCCGCCCCTTTCATAAAAGCATCCCCTTGCTGTATTTCAGTGAGCGCGGCCAGCGCTGTTCTATCGAGATGGGAGCGAGCGCCGTGTTAATTGCGCATGCTCCAACTACAGCTGATGGAACAGCTGTTCAGTCTCGGAGATCTCCGTGATCTCCGATTGCGCAGTCCAACCCGGGCACTATCTGATAGGGGACCCAGAATGTAAGAACACCGGGCTCCCTTCCCTGTGAGCGCCGCGACGCACGGGGGTGGAGCCCGGCGGCAAATATAAAAATTGCAAAATTCATAATACATACAGTACACTGTAATCTTACAGATTACATTACTGTATGAAATTATTTCATATATCCCATCTGTCCCGAGTGCTTTGTCCAGTGCCCTGCATGCAGTTTTATATTATATATACTGTTCTTTCTGCCTGGAAACTGGAGATTGTCCATAGCAACCAAAAAGTTTCCCTTTATGTCAAAAGTGGTTTGAGACAAGCTAGAAAACAGCGATAGTAAATAAGAACACTTATAATTGAGCGATAGTGAATAGTGAGGAAATTAATTTTATTATAATTATTTTATTATTATTTTTTATAATTATTTATAGTTATTTATTATATTATAATTTATGATTTTGTGTTTCAAACTTTATCTTACCAGGGATGTCTACTAGACTCTTGTTTGGACAGATTTAAAGTGGTTGTAAACCCACTTTTTAAACAAAGACCTACAGGTAAGCCTAGATTAAGGCTTACCTGTAGGTGCATGAAATATCTCCTTAACCTACACGGTTAAGGAGATATTTGTATGTAAATGCGGCGACGCTGACGTCACCCCATTCACAAATTCGGCTAGGTCGCAACATTCGACAACGTAGCCAAATTCGACAGCTCACGCGCGCATGCGCGGAGTCACGTCTTCGCCGCTCCGGCCAATCACAGCGCCGGAGCGGCGCTGTGATTGGCTGCAGCGGCGATACTCGGAAGTAACATTCCGGCTATCGCCGCAGCGATGGATGCGGCTAGAGGAGGGACACGGACGACTTCGGGGGCCCCGATCGAAGGTAAGTGGTACATAATGAGCTAGTATGCTAGTCACACTAGCTCATTAAAGCTTTATCTTGAAGGTAAGTAAAAAAAAAAAAAAAAAAGATAAAGGGTTTACAACCACTTTAAAGAGGAAGTAAACCCTAATGGGTTTACTTCCTCTTTGTTTCCCTGCAAAAGTAAAGCATAATGGGCTACTATGCATCGCATAGTAGCCCATTATGTGTCACTTACCTGCAGGAGAAGCCCGCGATGTCCCAGATTTCCTTGCTAGTAGCGAGCGTCCATCTTCACCCCTCTTCTTCCGGGGTCCGCGAACTCCAGCTCTGTGACTGGCCGGAGTCGCGTGACGTCACTCCCGCGCGGGAGCCGCTTTTCACGGCACGACCCTATTCATAAAACGGCACGCTCAGTGCGCCTGCGCCATTGTCTATGGCGCGCATGCGCCATAGACATCGGTACAGTCTTTTTTGCAAATTTCTCAGAGACCGTGTAACTTCCCCATAAGGGTTTACAACCACTTTAAGTGTGTTATTACTAAGAATTACAGGCCTAAAATATAAACCGCCAAATTTCTATGCAAAACAACTGTACCGCTTTGAGAGGCAAAAATCTGACATAATTACCCAGCCAGGGTGGTTAAAGGAGAATTAATCAATAAAAAGGTTAATTAAATCCACAAGGGCTTTTTTTTTACCACTACTATTCCTTTATATTGGCCTTTAAGGCCTCATGCACAATGGACGTTAAAATAACGTTATAAAAATACCAGTAGCTTTGCAGTGAGTTTTTCAACTTTTTTCAATGTTTTTGCAATAACGTTTTTTAGCGTTTTCCTGCGTTAGCGTTTTTTTTTTTTTTGAAGGAAAAAAAAATGTTTTTCTTTTTCAATGGATCAAAAACGTTAAAAAACAATGGTGAGTGATGTTTTTGAGCGTTTATCTGCGTTTATCGACGTTAGAGAGTTTTTACAGCTGAAAAACGTCTCTCAGAACCCACTAGTTTTTTTTTTAATGCTCAAAAACGCCACTGCCCAAAACTGCTGATAACAGCCTATGTGTGCATGGACACATAGAATAACACGATGGAGAGTTTAATGACTGTAGAAAAAAACGTCTACTGCCAAAAACAGCTGCTGTAAAAACGTCCAAAAACGTCCAGTGTGCATGAGGCCTAAAATGTACAAATGTAGCCATTTAAAATTTGGATCAAAAGGTTTAGCACTGGGAAACTCTTTTTGAAAGATAAAAAGTGCATTTTATATACAGCTATATGGATCAGACCAAAATGAGGGACAAATGAGGAGGAAAGTGGAACAGAGGGACATTGCTCCAAATCAGGGACAGTCCCTCAAAATCAGGGACAGTTGGGAGCTATGCTATCGCTATACAAAAAAAATTATTGTTTCAGGCCAGTTCAGTTGCAGTGCTGTGTGTTAAAAGAAAGTACGGCATGCGGTTCACTGCCCTGTGCAATTCTGCGACCAAGACGAAATAATGAAATAACACTTTGGGGTTGATTTACTAAAACAAGAGAGTGAAAAATCTGGTGCAGCTCTGCATAGAAACCAATCAGCTTCCAGGTTTTTATCAAAGCTTATTTGAACACGCCAAAGTTAGAAGCCGATTGGCTACCATGCACAGCTGCACCAGATTTTCACTCCCATCAACCCCTTTGTTCGCATTAAAAAAGTGCAATGTGTCGGAAGCGGGGCATCAGCACCGCTGTCATCCTAACACACACCAGTTGCTGCATTTTAACACAACTGGCGGTGTGAATGGTCCCTGAAACAACTGGACAGAATAACAAATCATTTGGCCAGTTCACATATCTTTATTACAGCTTAAAAGAAAACTGGTTAACATATTAATGGCTACTACCAATCACCTACTAAGAAATTCAAAATCAATGCACAATACTGAGCGGCAGTTTTCTATTTTGAGCTCCTGCAATTTAATAATGGTCTAATTGCCGGTAAAGTCATGATTACATTTGGAAACATTCATTGACCAAAATAAGAAATAATGTACGCTGGTGCATTTGCTGGATCCAAACACACTAGACAATATCTGGTCATTTGGGAGACAGAACTTTGTGATAGCTGCTAATGCACAGCAAAATTTTAAATCACATTTTCATAAATGACAGGACACCTTTTTATGACATGCCTCATGCCCACGGACGTTTTAAAAAACAGGCTGTAAAGCTAGTACAGACGCCAGGAAAAAAGCAATTTTTAACGCGATTTTTTCCGCGTTTTGCATTGAATTCAATGCACGTTTCCCCATGCTAGCTTTCAGCTGCGTTTTTCTTTCTCTATTCAAAATCAATGGTTCCCTATGGGAGCCCATTGATTTGAATAGAGGTCGCACCAGAAGTCGGATCAAAATGATCCGACTTGCGGGGCGACTCGTGTGCGGAGAACCTTGAAGGGAAACCCCGCAAAAATGTTAAAAAAAATTTGCGTGAGGTTCCCCCCAGGACGATACCAGACCCTTCGGTCTGGTATGGATCTTGAGAAGAAGCCCCCACACCAAAAAAAATGGCGTGGGGGTTCCCCTAGGATCCATACAAGACCCTTATCCGAGCACGCAGCCCGGCAGGTTGATGAGGACAAGGGCCCTTCCCGACAACCCTGGCCGTTGGTTGTCGGGATCTGCGGGCGGGGCGGCTTATCGGAATCTGGGAGCCCCCTTAAATAAGGGAGCCCCCAGATACCGCCCCCCCCACCCTATGTGAATGAGTATGGGGTACATCGTACCCCTACCCATTCACCTGGGGAAAAAAAGTGTAAAAAAAACACACTAGACAGGTTTTAAAAGTAATTTATTAGGCAGCTCCGGGGGTCTCTTCCTTCCGACTTCGGGGGTCTTTTCCGACTTCTCCGCTCTCTTCTCCCGGTCTCTGGTTCTTCTGCCGGGCTCCTCCGCTATCTTCTGCCACTCTTTTGCTAGCGTTGGCCCGGTCTTCCCCTTCCCTCTTCTCTTCTCCCGATGTTGACTCAATGGTCTCTCCCGCTGTAATGCCGTGTGCGAGGTGCGCAACGACTTTTATAGGCATGGGGCGTGGTCACCGGGTGATGTCACCCGGTGACCCCGCCCCTTATGGTGTCACAGTCCCATCATGCCCCGGGACTGTGACACCATAAGGGGGCGGGGTCACCGGGTGACATCACCCGTGACCATGCCCCATGCCTATATAAGTCATTGCGAACTGCACACACAGCATTACAGCGGGGGAGAGCGTCGTGTCAACATCGAAGAAGAGAAGAGGGAAGAAGATGGTGGAGAAGACCGGGCCAACGCTAGCAAAAGAGCGGCAGCAGATAGCGGACGAGCCCGGCAGAAGAACCAGAGACCGGGAGAAGAGAGCGGAGAAGTCGGAAGAGACCCCCGAAGACAGAAGAGACCCCAGAGGTTAGAAGAGACCCTCGAAGTCGGAAGAGACCCTGGAAGTCGGAAGAGACCCCCGAAGTCGGAAGGAAGAGACCCCCTGAGCTGCCTAATAAATTACTTTTAAAACCTGTGTAGTGTGTTTCTTTTTACAATTTTTTCCCCAGGTGAATGGGTAGGGGTACGATGTACCCCATACTCATTCACATAGGGTGGGGGGCCAGGATCTGGGGGCCCCCTTATTAAAGGGGGCTCCCAGATTCCGATAAGCCCCCCCGCCCGCAGACCCCGACAACCAACGGCCAGAGTTGTCGGGAAGGGCCCTTGTCCTCATCAACATGGGGACAAGGTGCACCAACCCCCCCATGTTGAGGGCATGTGGCTTGGTATTGTCTAGGAGGGGGGAGGGGGCGCTCGCTTGCCCCCCTTTCCTGACCTGCCGGGCTGCATGCTCGGATAAGGGTCTGGCATGAATTCTGGGGGAACCCCCACGCCATTTTTTTTTGGTGTCCAAAGGGTCTGGTATCGTCCTGGGGGGAACCTCACGCAATTTTTTTTTACATTTTCGCGGGGTTCCCCTTCAAGATTCTCCGCACATGAGTCGCCCCGAAAATCGGATCATCTTGATGGTCAGTTTGCGGACATGATACAAGAGATGGTTAGGGGGCTGTGGGCATGGTACAGAAGAGGTCAGAGGCTGCGGGCATGGTGCAGGAGATGTCAGAGGCTATGGGCATGGTACAGGGGATGTCAAGATGGCAGAGGCTGCAGGCATGGTACAGGAGATGTCAGAGGCTGTGGGCATGCTACAGGAGATGTCAGAGTCTGTGGGCATGGTACAGACAATGTCAAGATGTCAGAGGCTGCGGGTATGGTACAGGAGATGTCAGAGGATATGGGCATGGTACAGGAGATGTCAGAGGCTGCGGGCATGGTACAGGAGATGTCAGAGGCTGCGGGCATGGTACAGGAGATGTCAAAGGCTGCGGGCTCGATACAGAAGATGGTTAGAGACTGAGGACATGATACTAAAGATGGTAAGATATGTACACATGGTACAGGAGATGGTACAAGAGATCAATGCACCTCCCCAATGCCCATCAAATTCAGCCTCACTGTGCCCATCAATGCAGCCTCACTGTGCCTGTCAATGCAGCCTTACTGTGCCCATCCATGCAGCCTCACTGTGCCCATAAATGCAGCCTCACTGTACCCATCAATGCAGCCTCACCGTACCCATCATTGCAGCCTTACTGCCCATCAATGCAGCCTCACTGTACCCATCATTGCAACCTCACTGCACCCATCATTGTAGCCTCACTGCACCCATCATTGCAGCCTCACTGTACCCATCATTGCAGCCTCACTGTACCCATCATTGCAGCCTCACTGTACCCATCAATGCAGCCTCACTGCCCATCAATGCAGCCTTACTGTGCCCACCATTGCAGCCTTACTGTGCCCATCATTGCAGCCTTACTGTGCCCATCATTGCAGCCTTACCGTGCCCATCATTTTAGCCTCACCCTGCCCATTATTGCAGCCTTACCGTGCCCATCATTGTAGCCTTACAGTGCCCATAATCGCAGCCTTACCGTGCCCATAATCGCAGCCTAACCGTGCCCATAATCACAGCCTTACAGTGCCCATAATCGCAGCCTCACCATGCCCATAATCGCAGCCTCACCGTGCCCATAATCGCAGCCTCACTACGGTCAATGCCTGGATTACACACAGCCAGTGCTGGGACAAGGTCATCCAGTGCCCAGGGCAAAGATGGCAAACAGGGCCCCCCCCCCCTGCGATCGGACAAATAGTGGTGTAAGGTCTGTAATGTTTGTGGCATGCACTATAATAGTACTTAGTCTTACACTGCAGCAACCTGAGAGTAGTGGGTGCACACATGTGGGGTAGTGGTTGGTGGTGTCAATGTGGAAAAGAAGTTCATAACCCTTTTCTAAAAATGTTTTACAGCACCGTGTGGTTTGGAGTGTGTGAAAATGTGTGCGTTATCAGATGTGAGTGTGACTTTAACTATCAACGACACTGCTACACGTCTAACAAAGGACCGTGCGCTTCTGTGTTTCTCAGGAAAACCACAATTTTGTGCATGATTCTGACATGCAAGCGTGTGCTGTGGTTTGGCCACAGTGTGATTGTATGTGTGATTTACCTGCAGTTTTAGGTGTGCTCCTGATGAATTATATTGGACTGTGTGTTTTCTGAATGTGCATCAAAGATGCAGCATGTAAGACTGTAATTTGCATTCATGAAAACAGTATACCGTATATACTCGAGTATAAGCCGACCCGAATATAAGCTGAGGCACCTAATTTTACCACAGAAAATGGGAAAACGTATTGACTCGAGTATAAGCCTAGGGTGTCCATCTGCATGCCTCACTGTGCCCATGCCTCACTGTGCCCATGCCTCACTGTGCCCATGCCTAGACTGACGTTTAACATGGGAGTCTATGGAAGGGGTGCCCGGCTTTGAAAAATCGCTGCTCCCCGGCCGTACGTCCCCCAGACAACAAACTTTGTACACTTGTAGAGGAGAAATGGGGCTACATGTGTGCGAAGGCCGGTAATAGGTCCCTAAAGTCACTGGAGAAATGACCGTTTAACATGGGAGTCTATAGAAGTAGTGCCCGGCTTTGAAAACTCGGTGCTCCACGGCCGTAGGTTTCCTGGACAACAAACTTTGCACACTTGTAGAGTAAGAGTGGGGCTACATGTGTGCCAAGTTTGGGGTCCAGGGGACCTATGACTGGCTGGTACCGGGTCCCCAAATCCGGGAGATCAGGCACAAAAAGGTGACTCGAGTATAAGCCGAGGGGGACATTTTCAGCACAAAAAAATGTGCTGGAAAAACTCGGCTTATACTCGAGTATATATGGTAATAGAATTTATTGGGAGGGCACCTAAAACTGAGGGTAAACTTCACATACAATCAAACCACAGTGCAGTAGTGTGAACCAACTATTAGCCCCCGTTCACATTTACTGTGGCTTTGAAATCGTGCAACTTTACCTGAAATCGCATGATTTCAAAGCCGCATCTCACTGTGACTTCAGATGCGACTTTGAAGACATCTCTTTGGCTTCATGCATGGATGTCTATTGAAACCGCACCTGAAATCGCAAAAGTAGTGCATGTACTACTTTTTCAAATTGATGCAGCACCGCATCGATATGAATACTGCCATTGCTGGCAATAGGATGTGACTTGTCAAATCGCATGACAAATCGCTCCAATGTGAACAGGGGCTACGAGATGAAAAAAAAAAGTAATGGAGTGCAGAGACTGTGCAAGGCATGGTGGGGACAGGTCCAGGATAGCTAAAAGCAAACTGGGATGTAAAGGCTGTAAGATTGGTGTGTGGAATGCTGAGCTGAGATCAGATACTGCAGGATAGGTGTACTGAAGATTTATGAAGGGACAGCAGAGGGAAGGAGAAGGGAATAAATTAAGGAGGAAAATCAGTGCTGACTTACTGTGATGATCGAGAAGGAAAGGTAGAGAGAGGTGTAGACGGGGTGGAGCAGATGAGCTGACCACACAGAGAGGGGAAGAAGGTGAATTGTCCCGGAAGGAGAGCAAGTTGAGGGCAGGAGTGTAGCTTGCTGGAGGAGAGAGGGTGATTATAAACTGCAGAAATAAGGCAGAGTTGGATGGGCGGAGGAGTCGGCTGTGAATGCAGTCACTCCTATGAGTGAGGCAAGAGCAGCGACTGAAGCTCTCAGAGCGCCCCCCCTCCCCCCACAGATTAAGACGTCGTCCGTCCCTCCCACCCCTTGTACCGGCCCTGCACACAGCACACCCCCCCTGTGTCACGGAGCACTGTGAAATGTTCGGCCGCGCTGTGGAGAAAGGTCCCACCCTCCTCCTAGATCAGCTCGTGTGATAGACGCATTGTTCTGTCTATTACACAAGCTGGTCTAGGAGGAGGGCGGGACCTTTCTCACAGCGCGGCCGAACATTTCACACTCAGCTCCGACCGCTGAGTGTGACATGTAGTGGAGGAGGAGGGAGGGGAGCGCTGCAGGCAGCCACAGCTTAGCCCAAAGCGGCCCCAGGGCAGGCGGCCTACCGGGAAATGTTCCGGTATCCCGGTAGGCCAGTCCGGCCCTGACTAAAAGCAAATGGACTGTGCACTCTGCTTAGTAATGAGCTTAGTAAATGAGCAGAAGCTCTGCTGGTTTTAATCATCCATCATATCATGGGCGTCCTCTCAATAAGGCAAGGGGGGTCGTTTGCCCCCCCTGGAATCGAGAAAGTGTTGGCCAAATTGGCAGTGTTCTACACCCTCCGCCGCCCTTACACCCACTTCCAGCCCCGCTGGACCTGCTGAAGGTGAGAAGGAAGGAGAGCCGGGCTGTGTGTGCGGTATGGAGGGAGGAGGAGATGTCCTACAACACGTGTGTGTGTGTGTGTGTGACTGCAGAGACATGACGTCATAGGACACGTCATACATATGGTCAGTGTGGTCAGTGTGTAGTGTAGTGGTCAGAGTGTAATGTGTGTAGTGTCCAGAGGTGCAGGGTGCTGCTGTGTAATGTAAAGGGGTGCAGGGTGCTGTGTAATGTAAAGGGGTCCAGTGATGCAGGGTGCTGTGTAATGTAAAGGGGTGTAGGGTTCTGTGTAATGTAAAGGGGTCCAGTGATGCAGGATGCTGTGTAATGTAAAGGGGTCCAGTGATGCAGGGTGCTGTGTAATGTAAAGGGGTCCAGTGATGCAGGGTGCTGTGTAATGTAAAGGGGTCCAGAGCTGTGGGGTGCTGTGTAATGTAAAGGGGTCCAGAGGTGCAGGGGGCTGAGTAATGTAAAGGGGTCCAGAGCTGTGGGGTGCTGTGTAATGTAAAGGGGTCCAGAGCTGTGGGATGCTGTGTAATGTAAAGGGGTCCAGAGCTGTGGGGTGCTGTGTAATGTAAAGGGGTCCAGAGGTGCAGGGGGCTGTGTAATGTAAAGGGGTCCAGAGCTGTGGGATGCTGTGTAATGTAAAGGGATCCAGAGCTATGGGGTGCTGTGTAATGTAAAGGGGTCCAGAGGTGCAGGGGGCTGTGTAATGTAAAGGGGTCCAGAGCTGTGGGGTGCTGTGTAATGTAAAGGGGTCCAGAGCTGTGGGGTGCTGTGTAATGTAAAGGGGTCCAGAGCTGTGGGGTGCTGTGTAATGTAAAGGGGTCCAGAGCTATGGGGTGCTGTGTAATGTAAAGGGGTCCAGAGGTGCAGGGGGCTGTATAATGTAAAGGGGTCCAGAGCTGTGGTGTGCTGTTTAATGTAAAGGGGTCCAGAGTTGTGGGGTGCTGTGTAATGTAAAGGGGTCCAGAGCTGCAGTTGTGGAGAGGGGGAACAGTAGTGACAGAGATATTTAAAGATGCAGGGGGCACAGTGGGATGTTTTTACATTTTAACGTGGGGGGGGTCGCTTTTAACCCCTGCTAGAGGTCGAAAAAAGGGTAAAATGCAACTGTGTATCGCCGCTGCTGAAGCGCCCTCCCCTGAAAACATTTCAGCGGACGCCCATGCATCATATGCAAAGAAAAATGATTTTTTTTGTTTTTTTTTCTTGCATGTGATTGGATATTCTTTGCAAAGTGAAGCTTTACCTCATTTACTAAGCTCTGGAGCAACTGCTAAGCTCTGGAGCAACTTTGCAAAGTGCACAAAGTTGCTTTTAGTAAATCAACCTCAAAGTCTCACACTGGATTACTGCACAGAAGAAAAAATGCACAAAGCACACCAAGGGGTGGTTTTACCAAAGGCAAATAGACTGTGCCATCTGCAAGTCTGGTTGCTCCAGAGCTTAGTAAATGAGGTAAAGCTTCACTTTGCAAAGAATAGCCAATCACACGCAAAGAAAATAAAAAAAACAGCATTTTTGCTTGCACGTGATTGGATGATGGAAGTCAGCAGGGCTTCATCTCATTTACTAAGCTCTGGAGCAACTGCTCTATTTGCGTTTAGTAAATCAACCCCCAAGATTCAAGGAAGAATACACATAGCTCTGGCATTTAGACAATATTTGCTTATCCTGGAGTAGGCTTGTGCAATTCGTTTCCTAACGGATCAAAATTCGTCCGAATTTAGCAACTTTCGGACATTCGGAAGCATTCGAATTTCTGAACAAAGCAATTACGAATAAAACCGAATCCGAAATAAATTATACCGCAAAATAGCGAATGCCCGAATGTCTTCGTCATAATTCGTTATGAAAAAAGTTACGAATGTACGAATCCATTCGACGCACAATAACGCTCACTCTGCTCTCTGCCTCTCCCTCTCCGTGCTGAACTCCCTCCCAAAATGGTGTACAGGGGCGGAGCCTATAGCCGCATGTAAAAAACTAAAGTAAAATACGAGATTTCGAATCGTTACAAATAACCGCTATGTATTTAGAAAAGTACAAATCCATTCGAAGCACATTAGGCATAATAGGCAGCGTCGTTGTGAGAGAGACACGGAAAATTACGAATCAACGAACCCAAAAAAAGTTACGAAAGTAGGAGTTGTGTCCAGAATCAACGAAAAACAATGTACTCTACCGAAAGTACGAATTATAAATCAACAAAAAATTCAACGAAAAATTACGCTTCCAAAAATCCAAATAAGTCCGAACACGAAAAATCCCGTCTAGCAAAATTACGAATGATTACGAATCAACAGGACTGAAAAAAAACGACCCGAAACTAAACAAATTTTTCCGTTGTGCACAAGAAACGAACCAAAACTAAACAAATGTTTCCTTTGTGCACAAGTCTATCCTGGAGTTCAGCTTCAAAGCAACCACTATACCCGAGTCACATCCTGAGTAGAAAAGCATGTTCCCTGCCAGTAAGCTACAGAGAAGGACCCTTGCTTTCTGGGTTGACGCAGTGGTCTCTGCAGTGGTCAGACATACCCCCTACTGCTGGAGCAATCCAACCAGCAGGGACCATGAGCTTTGCTAAATGTAGAGCTATGGGGAATAATTATCAATGAGGTAAAGCTCTGGGTCCATCCTAGAGGAAATTTAAACAAATTCTGAGTTTAAATCTCAGCATTCTGAATTTTAATCTCAGAAGTCTGACTTTAATTTAAAGAGGAACTTCACTCTTCCAATCAATATTATTTATTTTAATCCTCATGCAGCGAGCATTAGTAAATAGATAGGAAAGTGTATCATATTTACTTGTTTTACATTTATTCAGTTACTTCCTGGTTTCTTGCCTAGGCAAATGATGTCATACATCCCAGGAGTCTTCAGGAGGTGAGCAGAGGGGGAGGAGTTTTCTCAGCTAAGCATACCCTCCTGCATGCACACCTGAGGGCAGACGGATTCCAAGAAGTAAATGCTATATGAATCATATGCCCTTACTCAAGATGCCCACGGCCAGATATGCTAGGGGGATGTTTTTCAAGGTGATTTTTCAACAAAATAAAGCATGGAAAGATGAATGGATGGGGAAGTATGCCTTGAATATTAAAAATGAATTAAAGCGGAGTTCCACCCATTTAAAAGTTAGCAGCTACAAAAAGTGTAGCTGCTGACTTTTAATAATCGGTCACTCACCTGTCCCACGGCCCAGCGATGCGGGCGAAGCCCCGCTCCTCTCTGCGGCGCCGGCATTATAACTAAGTTGCGCTGCACGCTGTGAATGGCTGGGCAATCTTCTGGGAGGGTAAAAAGAGGGTATCCGCCCCCCCTCCCAAAAGAATGACATGCAAAATGTGGCATGTCAGGGGGTCACCATCACTTACAGCGGAAGTTACATTTTTGGGTGGAACTCCGCTTTAAATAGTGTTTTTGGTTGGAGGTGCTCAGATGCTGTGAAGATCTGCTTTAATAATTCTGATCTTTCATATCATAATTCTGATCTTTAATCTCAGAGTTCTGACTGAAACTCAGAATTTTGACTTTGAAACTCACATTTCTGACTTTGAAACTCAGACTTTTCAACATTTCATCTCAGAATTGTGACTTTTAAAATCAGAATTAAGATTTTAAAAGTCAGAATTTTGATTCATAAGTATCTTTTAGAATGGCCCCAGGACTCTTCCATACTCCAGAAAAAAATGTTGATACTTCTAAGTTATGTTTTGGTCTGGGAGACTAGTCAGGATCGTGGGAAAGATGAATGCATCAATGTACAGAGACATCCTTGATGAAAACCTGCTCCAGACTGGGGCGAAGGTTTATCTTCCAACAGGACAATGACCCTAATCACACAGGCTTTTTTCTGCAGCACTGAAGGTCCCAATGAGCACAGTGGCCTCCATCATCTGTAAATGGAAGAAGTTTGGAACCACCAGGACTCTTCCTAGAGCGGGCCGTCTGGCCAAACTGAGTGATCGGAGGAGAAGGGCCTTAGTCAGGGAGGTGACCAGGAACCCGATGGTCACTCTGACAGAGCGCCAGTGTTTTTCTGTGGAGAGAGGAGAACCTTCAGGAAAAACAACCATCTCTGCGGCACTCCACCAATCAGGCCTGTATGGGGGAGTGGCCAGACGGAAACAACTCCTCAGTAAAAGGCACGTGACAGCCCACCTGGAGTTTGCCAAAATGCACCTGAAGAACTCTCAGACCATGAGAAACAAAATTCTCTGGTCTGATGAAACAAAGATTGAACTCTTTGGCCTGAATGGCAAGCGTCATGTCTGGAAGAAACCAGGCACCGCTCATCACCTGGCCAATACCATCCCTACAGTGAAGCATGGTGGTGGCATGCTGTGGGGAATTTTTTCAGCGGCAGGAACTGGGAGACTAGTCTGGATCGAGGGAAAGATGAATGCAGCAATGTACAGAGACATCCCTGATGAAAACCTGCTCCAGAATGCTCTGGACCTCAGACTGGGGTGAAGGTTCATCTTCCAACAGGACAACAACCCAAAGCACACAGCCAAGATAACAGAGAAGTGGCTACGGGACAACTCTGTGAATGTCCTTGAGTGGTCCAGCCAGAGCTCAGACTTGAACTCGTTCAGGCCCGGACTGGCTATAGGGCGTTTGCCTGGTGGGCCAGTGCCTCCGGGCTAAGAGTCGGTGTGACATGCAGGGCGGCCGCAGATTGATGTGGTGGTGGGAGGAGCAAAAATAATCTCTTAATTTCCCTGCCCACCAAGCAGTTCCATGGCAACCTAGGCCGTCGCTGAACTGAAAGTCCCAGTCCCGGTTACAGCATTTACTTTATAAAGATACATTTTTCATGTGAAGTTTTTTTAAATGTATCTGACTCCACCATCAAAACTGGACTTAAAGTAGGACAAAAACAGCATCATATGGCAGCTCTGTCCTAAACTGGCCCCAATCTGTCAGATTAAACAAAAAAAAGTACCGTAATTGAATCCACACGTCCTGGAACCCCAAATTCCTGTTACCAACCGTTCCCGTGAATGGCCACCCCCCCACCCCTCCCGGGCTACTCAGTCTGAAATGCCCAGGCCTATTTTTTGTCCCAGTACGGGCCTGAACCTGTTTGAACAACTCCTGAGAGATCTGAAAATGGCTTTGCACCGATGCTCCCCAACCAACCTGATGGAGCTTGAGAGGTCCTGCAAAGAAGAATGGGAGAAATTGCCCAAAAATAGGTGTGCCAAGCTTGTAGCATCAAAAATACTCGAGGCTGTAATTGGTGCCAAAGGTGCTTCAACAAAGTATTGAGCAAAGGCTGTGATACTTACCGTATGTACATGGGATTTTTTTTCTTTTTTTTTTCTTTATAAATTTGCAAATATTTCAAACAAACTTTTTTCACGTTGTCATTATGGGGTATTGTTTGTAGAATTTTAAGGAAAATAATGCATTTAATCTATTTTGGAATAAGGCTGTAACATATGAAAATATGGAAAAAGTGATGCGTACTTTCCGGATGCACTGTATACAAAACTAAAACAAAAACATTTTGGCTTTAGATACACCCCAGATATTATCCACACACACATATGATGTGCGCTTTCCTATCTTCCATCTCCTTCCAACTAATCTTATAACAGCATATATATCACAACATACTGCTGGCACATTTGCACTGTTTAAGAACCAATCAGCCGAAGTCCCCTTTAGTAAATGAAGTTCATCTGATTGTTCTGCATCTTCCAGACACATGAACTATGCACATGTTTTTGACACATTCCGCAATATATTTATACCAAGAAAACATCAGCAGACAGAAATTTCCGGACAGAACCCTATTTTACACAATCTGTGCTTCTCTGAAAAGAAGTTTTAATGATTTCCAGAATGTTGCTAAATGTCCTTTGTACCAGCATGCCAAAAAGATAAAAAAAAAAAAAAAGTACAAAAATAAATAAATAAGAACCCTTATCTTATTTTCCTTGACGGTTTGAAGTTTGGATAAAAATAAAAACAAAATCCAAAAAACGTCAGCCCAACACTGTTATTTAAAGAGGAACTGCAGTCTGCTCACATAATCTGTAATAAAAACATCTTTGCCATTCTGAAGTTTCCCTCCAACCACTTTGCATATTATTTTATATATACTGTGATTCTGTACTTGCCAAATATGCTGCAGAAATCTCCCTCCACTGAGTCTGGCTGCAGCCATTTTAACCGTGGGCAGCTGAAGCTGCTTCCTGTTTACTTCCTGGACTTACACAGACACACAGAGGCACACCTCCAGCTCTGCAGCTCTCAATGGTCCAGTAGTGTATTTAGGTTTTGTGCTGCCCTAGGCCTGACTAAACTCGTGCACCCCTAATTTAAATATGACCCACCCCTTCCTGTCAAGGCCACACCCATTTCCGTTTAAGACCCGCCCTGAAATTTTTTAGTGGGGACACTAGTTCTGAGGGCCTGGGGCAATGAATTCCCTTAATTTGCATAGATTGCCTCTCACTTCCTGTTTGGCTATGGGGCAGGAAGTAAAGGGAAATCTCTGCAATGGGATAGTGATGGTAAAAAATAAACTGACATGGGCTATAACCCTCCCTTACTCTATCCAAAATGAAAAAAAAAAGTGTTTCCTATAGTTGCCTATAGTAACAGTGTAGAGCAAGCCGGCAGGGACTCTTTCCGTGCTGCCCCCCTGCAAAGTGCTGCCCTAGGCCTGGGCCTTGTTGGCCTAGGCCAGGATACAGCATTGCATTGGCCCTCTTGTGACTCATCTCCCCTCCCTTCCTGGAAAAACTCTCACAGAAAAAATGACTGAAGGTCCGCTTTAACAACAGTGCCATACACGCATATAAAAAAATGAACCAAAAACGAATTCTTAAAATGGAATTAAGGGGAATTTTTTTTTCATTTTAGATAGAGTAAAAGGAGTTATAACCCTGTCAGATTTTTTTTTTGCCATCTGTGTTTCATCGGGAAGCTGTTGTTTCACTTCCTTTCCCATAATCAAATTAGGAAGTTAGAGGAAATCTCTTTAACCACTTAAGCCCCGAACCAATACGCAGCATAAAGACCAGGCCCCTTTTTGCGATTCGGTACTGCGTCGCTTTAACTGACAATTGCGCGGTCGCAATATTTTTTACTTTTTGCTATAATAAATATCCCCCAAAAATATATAAAAAAACATTTTTTTCCTCAGTTTAGGCCGATACGTATTCTTCTACATATTTTTGGTTAAAAAAAAATCGCAATTGGCGTCTATTGATTGGTTTGCGCAAAAGTTATAGCGTTTACAAAATAGGGGGTAGTTTTATGGCATTTTTATAATTTTTTTTTTTTACTTGTAATGGCGGCGATCAGCGATTTGTTTTGTGACTGCGACATTATGGCGGGCACATCGGACACTTTTGACACATTTTTGGGACCATTGTCATTTTTACAGCGATCAGTGCAATAAAAATGCACTGATTACTGTAAAAATGACACTGGCAGTGAAGGGGTTAACCACTAGGGGCGCTGAAGGGGTTAAGTGTGCCTAGGGGAGTGATTACTACTCTGTGGGGGCGTGGCTACGAGTGACATGTCACCGATCTCCGCTCTGATTACACAGAGCGGAGATCGCTGACATTGTCAGTAGGGGAGCGGGGAGATGTTGTGTTTACACTAACATCTCCCCGCTCCATGCCTCCGTGAGACGATCGCGGGGATCCCCGCGGCGATCAAGTCCGCGGGACCCGTGGTCCGACTCATGGGGAAGGCAGGGGGGCGCGAGCGTGCCGCCGGCGGTGCGCGCGACCCCGACGTTGGGCAGTTAAAGGGGACGTACAGGTACGTGATTGTGCCTGTATGAGCCACTCTCCTGACGTATATATACAGTGGCTGGTCCTTAAAGTGGAGCTCCACCCTAAATAGCAACTTTTGCTATTTGGATTCCTCCCCCCCTCCGGTGTCACAATTGACACCTTTCAGGGGGGAGGGGGGTGAAGATACCTGTCTAAGACAGGTATTTTCACCCACATCCGGGAGTCCTCTCTCCGGGAATCTGCGGGAGTGACGTCACTTCCCGCAGACTTCCCGTAGTGTTCTGGGAGACACTCGGCTCCCAGAACACAGGAGCACCAATTAGAACGGTGCAGCGCGACTCGCGCATGCGCCGTAGGGAACTGGGCATGAAGCCGCAGGGCTTCACTTCCTGGTTCCCTCAGCGAGGATGGCGGAGGGAGCAGCAGAGCGACGAGCGATCGCTCGTCCTCTGCTGCGGACGTCGCTGGACTCCAGGACAGGTAAGTGTCCAAATATTAAAAGCCAGCAGCTGCTGTAGCTGTAGCTGCTGGCTTTTAATATTTTTTTTTCCGGCGGAGCTCCGCTTTAAGTGGTTAAAGTGAGAGAATCCCTGGTTGTCACCAGAACTTGCATCCTCATTGGAAGATTTCCCCAATATTACTGTTCTAATGACAACCCAAAATTTGGGATTTCATTTTACTTTCACTCTTGGTGATAACAATAAACAGAACGAAGAGAGAGGGTGAATCTCCCTACTGGGGGCAAAGCCAGTAAAAAAAAAAAAAAAATCTGACAAAGGTTCTAGTCTGTCTCTGTAGAAAACAAAAAAAAAATTGCCTTTAGTTAGGCTCCATTCACACCTGTCATGTGATATCCACAGAGGATGCTTCCTTTGCAGGCTGCTGCGTGAGGTTCCAATACCCAGGAGGTGTCAGCATAACCCTATCATTATGAATATGAAGATGCTCTGTGTCCCGTGATGTACTCAAAGAAAAGGATTTTACAGGTAAACCAAAAATCGGATTTTTCATGTTCTGTCCAGATGTGTACTTTTAAAATTATACAGATTCCCTTTGTAGCACCCTCCTGGTTTAGTGTAGGCTGCTGGGAATATTTAGGACTCCTTTGTCATCAGTGGAGCCGGGGTTGATTACTGCTGCTCAGTGTTTCACAGGCTGCTACTTCTTCCTGCCTTCTAGAGGCTAATAGAAGGATAGTGGGAGGGAGAGCAGAACAAGCAGGCTCAATATTTATGGGACTTCAACCAATCCCTGGAGAGGTGTACCCAGAAGGTGGAAGGAGCGCCCATAAGTAGTCTGAGGTCTGTGTAGCAGTGCAATGTTCCTGGGTCCAGTCTTGCAGGTAGAGACCCTTGTGTAGGGGCACTGTCCCTAGGGCAGGAGAGCTGGAGAAGTTATTATGAAGATATTGAGGTCCCAGCTAAACTAAGCAGGGGGGGGCTGCCGAAGATCCTTTCTCCAGGGATTGAGCTGGGTCAGGAGGAGGCTCACTGGATAAAACCCAGGAGAAAGTTGGTGAGAAGAAGTCCAACTGTCCTTTGGTGGTATGAGTCTACATCTCCCTCACCAGGAAGAGCGTGTGGATGTTGGCAGGAGGCAACCGGTGATCCTGTGGTTAAGTGAGTAAATTACCCCCTTATGCTGAGAGGATGTGACCAGTGCCAGGCCAAGGTCATCTAGTGCCCAGGGCGAAGATGCCAAATGGTGCCCCCCCATCCCCTCAAAATGTATGAGCAAAAATACCCTCACTGCCCTCCAAAAAAATTTGAACACTAATCTTCACACTTCACATCTTCACCCCCTAAGCATAAATTTGCTTTGCAAGCCAAAATTCTCCCCATATATAAATTGCCCCTCTTTCAGTACAAATCCCTCCTCCCATCTCAAATTCTCTCCTTCCCCAAATTCCCCCTTCTTACACAAATCCTCTACCCCTCAAATTTCCCCCCTGAGCATAAATCCTTCGCCTCCCCTCCAAATTCCCCTCTCCCAGCACAAATCCCCTCAAAACTTCTCTCCTATCACTAATCCTCTCCCCTAATTTCCCCTCCTAGCACAAATCCCCCAATCACCCCTACTAGCACAAATCCACCCACCTAGTACAAACCCCCACTCCCCCAAATCACCCCTTCTAGCAAAATACCTAAAATCCCCACTGCGCCCAGGGCAGCCTCCCCTTCTGCCCACCCCTTGTCCTGGCCCTGGAGGTGACAGTGTGTAGCTTTTAACCTGCTGAGGGAGAACAGGTCACTATCAGTATTGGGAATCCTGTGAGACAATCAAGATCAACCAGCAGTGTGTGGAGAGTAGGGATGAGCTTCGTGTTCGAGTCGAACATACGTTCGACTCGAACATCGGCTGTTCGATCGTTCGACGAAGATCGAACGATTTGGGCCGTTCGCGCCAAATTCGAGTGATGCGAACGGCCCACAATGCACTACGCCATCGCAGTGTCATCCAGGCGCTGTGATTGGCCAAGCATGCACTGTGACCCCGCATGCTTGGCCAATCACAGCGCCGGCAGCGAGGAGAGCAATGATTGGCCACAGGCAGGATGCCTGTGGCCAATTATTGCTGAGGGTGTTTAGTACACGCCCCACACTATAAAAGGCCGCCAGCACGGCGGCCTAGTGTAGTGTGTTCCGGAGCAGGGATAGAGCAGCATAGGCAGGGACAGTGACTTTTATTTCTTTCTTGCTTAACCTGGATTCCTTTAGTTTAGGGAAAGAGAAGGATAGGTAGGGAGAGTGTCAGTGTGTTTTGTGCTTGTGCTATAGTGTGCTTAAAAAAAACATTTTTTCTAGGGACAGAAAACTGTAGGTAGGGAGAGTGTCAGTTTCTTTCACTGTGCAAGTCCTTGTTTCTAGGGACCTGGAAGGACAGTGAGTGAATTCTCCTTGTGCTATATTGTGCTTAAAAAAAACATTTTTTCTAGGGACAGAAAACTGTAGGTAGGGAGAGTGTCAGTTTCTTTCACTGTGCAAGTCCTTGTTTCCAGGGACCTGGAAGGACAGTGAGTGAATTCTCCTTGTGCTATATTGTGCTTAAAAAAAACATTTTTTCTAGGGACAGAAAACTGTAGGTAGGGAGAGTGTCAGTTTCTTTCACTGTGCAAGTCCTTGTTTCTAGGGACCTGGAAGGACAGTGAGTGAATTCTCCTTGTGCTATATTGTGCTTAAAAAAAACATTTTTTCTAGGGACAGAAAACTGTAGGTAGGGAGAGTGTCAGTTTCTTTCACTGTGCAAGTCCTTGTTTCTAGGGACCTGGAAGGACAGTGAGTGAATTCTCCTTGTGCTATATTGTGCTTAAAAAAAACATTTTTTCTAGGGACAGAAAACTGTAGGTAGGGAGAGTGTCAGTTTCTTTCACTGTGCAAGTCCTTGTTTCCAGGGACCTGGAAGGACAGTGAGTGAATTCTCCTTGTGCTATATTGTGCTTAAAAAAAACATTTTTTCTAGGGACAGAAAACTGTAGGTAGGGAGAGTGTCAGTTTCTTTCACTGTGCAAGTCCTTGTTTCCAGGGACCTGGAAGGACAGTGAGTGAATTCTCCTTGTGCTATATTGTGCTTAAAAAAAACATTTTTTCTAGGGACAGAAAACTGTAGGTAGGGAGAGTGTCAGTTTCTTTCACTGTGCAAGTCCTTGTTTCTAGGGACCTGGAAGGACAGTGAGTGAATTCTCCTTGTGCTATATTGTGCTTAAAAAAAACATTTTTTCTAGGGACAGAAAACTGTAGGTAGGGAGAGTGTCAGTTTCTTTCACTGTGCAAGTCCTTGTTTCTAGGGACCTGGAAGGACAGTGAGTGAATTCTCCTTGTGCTATATTGTGCTTAAAAAAAACATTTTTTCTAGGGACAGAAAACTGTAGGTAGGGAGAGTGTCAGTTTCTTTCACTGTGCAAGTCCTTGTTTCCAGGGACCTGGAAGGACAGTGAGTGAATTCTCCTTGTGCTATATTGTGCTTAAAAAAAACATTTTTTCTAGGGACAGAAAACTGTAGGTAGGGAGAGTGTCAGTTTCTTTCACTGTGCAAGTCCTTGTTTCCAGGGACCTGGAAGGACAGTGAGTGAATTCTCCTTGTGCTATATTGTGCTTAAAAAAAACATTTTTTCTAGGGACAGAAAACTGTAGGTAGGGAGAGTGTCAGTTTCTTTCACTGTGCAAGTCCTTGTTTCTAGGGACCTGGAAGGACAGTGAGTGAATTCTCCTTGTGCTATATTGTGCTTAAAAAAACATTTTTTCTAGGGACAGAAAACTGTAGGTAGGGAGAGTGTCAGTTTCTTTCACTGTGCAAGTCCTTGTTTCCAGGGACCTGGAAGGACAGTGAGTGAATGCTCCTTGTGCTATAGTGTGCTTAAAAAAAACATTTTTTCTAGGGACAGAAAACTCTAGGTAGGGAGAGTGTCAGTTTCTTTCACTGTGCAAGTCCTTGTTTCCAGGGACCTGGAAGGACAGTGAGTGAATTCTCCTTGTGCTATAGTGTGCTTAAAAAAAACATTTTTTCTAGGGACAGAAAACTGTAGGTAGGGAGAGTGTCAGTTTCTTTCACTGTGCAAGTCCTTGTTTCCAGGGACCTGGAAGGACAGTGAGTGAATTCTCCTTGTGCTATATTGTGCTTAAAAAAAACATTTTTTCTAGGGACAGAAAACTGTAGGTAGGGAGAGTGTCAGTTTCTTTCACTGTGCAAGTCCTTGTTTCCAGGGACCTGGAAGGACAGTGAGTGAATTCTCCTTGTGCTATATTGTGCTTAAAAAAAACATTTTTTCTAGGGACAGAAAACTGTAGGTAGGGAGAGTGTCAGTTTCTTTCACTGTGCAAGTCCTTGTTTCTAGGGACCTGGAAGGACAGTGAGTGAATTCTCCTTGTGCTATATTGTGCTTAAAAAAAACATTTTTTCTAGGGACAGAAAACTGTAGGTAGGGAGAGTGTCAGTTTCTTTCACTGTGCAAGTCCTTGTTTCCAGGGACCTGGAAGGACAGTGAGTGAATTCTCCTTGTGCTATATTGTGCTTAAAAAAAACATTTTTTCTAGGGACAGAAAACTGTAGGTAGGGAGAGTGTCAGTTTCTTTCACTGTGCAAGTCCTTGTTTCTAGGGACCTGGAAGGACAGTGAGTGAATTCTCCTTGTGCTATATTGTGCTTAAAAAAAACATTTTTTCTAGGGACAGAAAACTGTAGGTAGGGAGAGTGTCAGTTTCTTTCACTGTGCAAGTCCTTGTTTCTAGGGACCTGGAAGGACAGTGAGTGAATTCTCCTTGTGCTATATTGTGCTTAAAAAAAACATTTTTTCTAGGGACAGAAAACTGTAGGTAGGGAGAGTGTCAGTTTCTTTCACTGTGCAAGTCCTTGTTTCCAGGGACCTGGAAGGACAGTGAGTGAATTCTCCTTGTGCTATATTGTGCTTAAAAAAAACATTTTTTCTAGGGACAGAAAACTGTAGGTAGGGAGAGTGTCAGTTTCTTTCACTGTGCAAGTCCTTGTTTCCAGGGACCTGGAAGGACAGTGAGTGAATTCTCCTTGTGCTATATTGTGCTTAAAAAAAACATTTTTTCTAGGGACAGAAAACTGTAGGTAGGGAGAGTGTCAGTTTCTTTCACTGTGCAAGTCCTTGTTTCCAGGGACCTGGAAGGACAGTGAGTGAATTCTCCTTGTGCTATATTGTGCTTAAAAAAAACATTTTTTCTAGGGACAGAAAACTGTAGGTAGGGAGAGTGTCCGTTTCTTTCACTGTGCAAGTCCTTGTTTCTAGGGACCTGGAAGGACAGTGAGTGAATTCTCCTTGTGCTATATTGTGCTTAAAAAAAACATTTTTTCTAGGGACAGAAAACTGTAGGTAGGGAGAGTGTCAGTTTCTTTCACTGTGCAAGTCCTTGTTTCCAGGGACCTGGAAGGACAGTGAGTGAATTCTCCTTGTGCTATATTGTGCTTAAAAAAAACATTTTTTCTAGGGACAGAAAACTGTAGGTAGGGAGAGTGTCAGTTTCTTTCACTGTGCAAGTCCTTGTTTCTAGGGACCTGGAAGGACAGTGAGTGAATTCTCCTTGTGCTATATTGTGCTTAAAAAAACATTTTTTCTAGGGACAGAAAACTGTAGGTAGGGAGAGTGTCAGTTTCTTTCACTGTGCAAGTCCTTGTTTCCAGGGACCTGGAAGGACAGTGAGTGAATGCTCCTTGTGCTATAGTGTGCTTAAAAAAAACATTTTTTCTAGGGACAGAAAACTCTAGGTAGGGAGAGTGTCAGTTTCTTTCACTGTGCAAGTCCTTGTTTCTAGGGACCTGGAAGGACAGTGAGTGAATTCTCCTTGTGCTATATTGTGCTTAAAAAAAACATTTTTTCTAGGGACAGAAAACTGTAGGTAGGGAGAGTGTCAGTTTCTTTCACTGTGCAAGTCCTTGTTTCTAGGGACCTGGAAGGACAGTGAGTGAATTCTCCTTGTGCTATATTGTGCTTAAAAAAAACATTTTTTCTAGGGACAGAAAACTGTAGGTAGGGAGAGTGTCAGTTTCTTTCACTGTGCAAGTCCTTGTTTCCAGGGACCTGGAAGGACAGTGAGTGAATTCTCCTTGTGCTATATTGTGCTTAAAAAAAACATTTTTTCTAGGGACAGAAAACTGTAGGTAGGGAGAGTGTCAGTTTCTTTCACTGTGCAAGTCCTTGTTTCCAGGGACCTGGAAGGACAGTGAGTGAATTCTCCTTGTGCTATATTGTGCTTAAAAAAAACATTTTTTCTAGGGACAGAAAACTGTAGGTAGGGAGAGTGTCAGTTTCTTTCACTGTGCAAGTCCTTGTTTCCAGGGACCTGGAAGGACAGTGAGTGAATTCTCCTTGTGCTATATTGTGCTTAAAAAAAACATTTTTTCTAGGGACAGAAAACTGTAGGTAGGGAGAGTGTCAGTTTCTTTCACTGTGCAAGTCCTTGTTTCTAGGGACCTGGAAGGACAGTGAGTGAATTCTCCTTGTGCTATATTGTGCTTAAAAAAAACATTTTTTCTAGGGACAGAAAACTGTAGGTAGGGAGAGTGTCAGTTTCTTTCACTGTGCAAGTCCTTGTTTCCAGGGACCTGGAAGGACAGTGAGTGAATTCTCCTTGTGCTATATTGTGCTTAAAAAAAACATTTTTTCTAGGGACAGAAAACTGTAGGTAGGGAGAGTGTCAGTTTCTTTCACTGTGCAAGTCCTTGTTTCTAGGGACCTGGAAGGACAGTGAGTGAATTCTCCTTGTGCTATATTGTGCTTAAAAAAACATTTTTTCTAGGGACAGAAAACTGTAGGTAGGGAGAGTGTCAGTTTCTTTCACTGTGCAAGTCCTTGTTTCCAGGGACCTGGAAGGACAGTGAGTGAATGCTCCTTGTGCTATAGTGTGCTTAAAAAAAACATTTTTTCTAGGGACAGAAAACTCTAGGTAGGGAGAGTGTCAGTTTCTTTCACTGTGCAAGTCCTTGTTTCCAGGGACCTGGAAGGACAGTGAGTGAATTCTCCTTGTGCTATAGTGTGCTTAAAAAAAACATTTTTTCTAGGGACAGAAAACTGTAGGTAGGGAGAGTGTCAGTTTCTTTCACTGTGCAAGTCCTTGTTTCCAGGGACCTGGAAGGACAGTGAGTGAATTCTCCTTGTGCTATATTGTGCTTAAAAAAAACATTTTTTCTAGGGACAGAAAACTGTAGGTAGGGAGAGTGTCAGTTTCTTTCACTGTGCAAGTCCTTGTTTCCAGGGACCTGGAAGGACAGTGAGTGAATGCTCCTTGTGCTATAGTGTGCTTAAAAAAAACATTTTTTCTAGGGACAGAAAACTCTAGGTAGGGAGAGTGTCAGTTTCTTTCACTGTGCAAGTCCTTGTTTCCAGGGACCTGGAAGGACAGTGAGTGAATTCTCCTTGTGCTATAGTGTGCTTAAAAAAAACATTTTTTCTAGGGACAGAAAACTGTAGGTAGGGAGAGTGTCAGTTTCTTTCACTGTGCAAGTCCTTGTTTCTAGGGACCTGGAAGGACAGTGAGTGAATTCTCCTTGTGCTATATTGTGCTTAAAAAAAACATTTTTTCTAGGGACAGAAAACTGTAGGTAGGGAGAGTGTCAGTTTCTTTCACTGTGCAAGTCCTTGTTTCTAGGGACTGGGAAGGACAGTGAGTGAATTCTCCTTGTGCTATAGTGTGCTTAAAAAAAACATTTTTTCTAGGGACAGAAAACTGTAGGTAGGGAGAGTGTCAGTTTCTTTCACTGTGCAAGTCCTTGTTTCTAGGGACCTGGAAGGACAGTGAGTGAATTCTCCTTGTGCTATATTGTGCTTAAAAAAAACATTTTTTCTAGGGACAGAAAACTGTAGGTAGGGAGAGTGTCAGTTTCTTTCACTGTGCAAGTCCTTGTTTCCAGGGACCTGGAAGGACAGTGAGTGAATTCTCCTTGTGCTATATTGTGCTTAAAAAAAACATTTTTTCTAGGGACAGAAAACTGTAGGTAGGGAGAGTGTCAGTTTCTTTCACTGTGCAAGTCCTTGTTTCTAGGGACCTGGAAGGACAGTGAGTGAATTCTCCTTGTGCTATATTGTGCTTAAAAAAAACATTTTTTCTAGGGACAGAAAACTGTAGGTAGGGAGAGTGTCAGTTTCTTTCACTGTGCAAGTCCTTGTTTCTAGGGACCTGGAAGGACAGTGAGTGAATTCTCCTTGTGCTATATTGTGCTTAAAAAAAACATTTTTTCTAGGGACAGAAAACTGTAGGTAGGGAGAGTGTCAGTTTCTTTCACTGTGCAAGTCCTTGTTTCTAGGGACCTGGAAGGACAGTGAGTGAATTCTCCTTGTGCTATATTGTGCTTAAAAAAAACATTTTTTCTAGGGACAGAAAACTGTAGGTAGGGAGAGTGTCAGTTTCTTTCACTGTGCAAGTCCTTGTTTCCAGGGACCTGGAAGGACAGTGAGTGAATTCTCCTTGTGCTATATTGTGCTTAAAAAAAACATTTTTTCTAGGGACAGAAAACTGTAGGTAGGGAGAGTGTCAGTTTCTTTCACTGTGCAAGTCCTTGTTTCCAGGGACCTGGAAGGACAGTGAGTGAATTCTCCTTGTGCTATATTGTGCTTAAAAAAAACATTTTTTCTAGGGACAGAAAACTGTAGGTAGGGAGAGTGTCAGTTTCTTTCACTGTGCAAGTCCTTGTTTCCAGGGACCTGGAAGGACAGTGAGTGAATTCTCCTTGTGCTATATTGTGCTTAAAAAAAACATTTTTTCTAGGGACAGAAAACTGTAGGTAGGGAGAGTGTCCGTTTCTTTCACTGTGCAAGTCCTTGTTTCTAGGGACCTGGAAGGACAGTGAGTGAATTCTCCTTGTGCTATATTGTGCTTAAAAAAAACATTTTTTCTAGGGACAGAAAACTGTAGGTAGGGAGAGTGTCAGTTTCTTTCACTGTGCAAGTCCTTGTTTCCAGGGACCTGGAAGGACAGTGAGTGAATTCTCCTTGTGCTATATTGTGCTTAAAAAAAACATTTTTTCTAGGGACAGAAAACTGTAGGTAGGGAGAGTGTCAGTTTCTTTCACTGTGCAAGTCCTTGTTTCTAGGGACCTGGAAGGACAGTGAGTGAATTCTCCTTGTGCTATATTGTGCTTAAAAAAACATTTTTTCTAGGGACAGAAAACTGTAGGTAGGGAGAGTGTCAGTTTCTTTCACTGTGCAAGTCCTTGTTTCCAGGGACCTGGAAGGACAGTGAGTGAATGCTCCTTGTGCTATAGTGTGCTTAAAAAAAACATTTTTTCTAGGGACAGAAAACTCTAGGTAGGGAGAGTGTCAGTTTCTTTCACTGTGCAAGTCCTTGTTTCTAGGGACCTGGAAGGACAGTGAGTGAATTCTCCTTGTGCTATATTGTGCTTAAAAAAAACATTTTTTCTAGGGACAGAAAACTGTAGGTAGGGAGAGTGTCAGTTTCTTTCACTGTGCAAGTCCTTGTTTCTAGGGACCTGGAAGGACAGTGAGTGAATTCTCCTTGTGCTATATTGTGCTTAAAAAAAACATTTTTTCTAGGGACAGAAAACTGTAGGTAGGGAGAGTGTCAGTTTCTTTCACTGTGCAAGTCCTTGTTTCCAGGGACCTGGAAGGACAGTGAGTGAATTCTCCTTGTGCTATATTGTGCTTAAAAAAAACATTTTTTCTAGGGACAGAAAACTGTAGGTAGGGAGAGTGTCAGTTTCTTTCACTGTGCAAGTCCTTGTTTCCAGGGACCTGGAAGGACAGTGAGTGAATTCTCCTTGTGCTATATTGTGCTTAAAAAAAACATTTTTTCTAGGGACAGAAAACTGTAGGTAGGGAGAGTGTCAGTTTCTTTCACTGTGCAAGTCCTTGTTTCCAGGGACCTGGAAGGACAGTGAGTGAATTCTCCTTGTGCTATATTGTGCTTAAAAAAAACATTTTTTCTAGGGACAGAAAACTCTAGGTAGGGAGAGTGTCAGTTTCTTTCACTGTGCAAGTCCTTGTTTCTAGGGACCTGGAAGGACAGTGAGTGAATTCTCCTTGTGCTATATTGTGCTTAAAAAAAACATTTTTTCTAGGGACAGAAAACTGTAGGTAGGGAGAGTGTCAGTTTCTTTCACTGTGCAAGTCCTTGTTTCTAGGGACCTGGAAGGACAGTGAGTGAATTCTCCTTGTGCTATATTGTGCTTAAAAAAAACATTTTTTCTAGGGACAGAAAACTGTAGGTAGGGAGAGTGTCAGTTTCTTTCACTGTGCAAGTCCTTGTTTCCAGGGACCTGGAAGGACAGTGAGTGAATTCTCCTTGTGCTATATTGTGCTTAAAAAAAACATTTTTTCTAGGGACAGAAAACTGTAGGTAGGGAGAGTGTCAGTTTCTTTCACTGTGCAAGTCCTTGTTTCCAGGGACCTGGAAGGACAGTGAGTGAATTCTCCTTGTGCTATATTGTGCTTAAAAAAAACATTTTTTCTAGGGACAGAAAACTGTAGGTAGGGAGAGTGTCAGTTTCTTTCACTGTGCAAGTCCTTGTTTCCAGGGACCTGGAAGGACAGTGAGTGAATTCTCCTTGTGCTATATTGTGCTTAAAAAAAACATTTTTTCTAGGGACAGAAAACTGTAGGTAGGGAGAGTGTCAGTTTCTTTCACTGTGCAAGTCCTTGTTTCTAGGGACTGGGAAGGACAGTGAGTGAATTCTCCTTGTGCTATAGTGTGCTTAAAAAAAACATTTTTTCTAGGGACAGAAAACTGTAGGTAGGGAGAGTGTCAGTTTCTTTCACTGTGCAAGTCCTTGTTTCTAGGGACCTGGAAGGACAGTGAGTGAATTCTCCTTGTGCTATATTGTGCTTAAAAAAAACATTTTTTCTAGGGACAGAAAACTCTAGGTAGGGAGAGTGTCAGTTTCTTTCACTGTGCAAGTCCTTGTTTCCAGGGACCTGGAAGGACAGTGAGTGAATTCTCCTTGTGCTATATTGTGCTTAAAAAAAACATTTTTTCTAGGGACAGAAAACTGTAGGTAGGGAGAGTGTCAGTTTCTTTCACTGTGCAAGTCCTTGTTTCTAGGGACCTGGAAGGACAGTGAGTGAATTCTCCTTGTGCTATATTGTGCTTAAAAAAAACATTTTTTCTAGGGACAGAAAACTGTAGGTAGGGAGAGTGTCAGTTTCTTTCACTGTGCAAGTCCTTGTTTCTAGGGACCTGGAAGGACAGTGAGTGAATTCTCCTTGTGCTATATTGTGCTTAAAAAAAACATTTTTTCTAGGGACAGAAAACTGTAGGTAGGGAGAGTGTCAGTTTCTTTCACTGTGCAAGTCCTTGTTTCTAGGGACCTGGAAGGACAGTGAGTGAATTCTCCTTGTGCTATATTGTGCTTAAAAAAAACATTTTTTCTAGGGACAGAAAACTGTAGGTAGGGAGAGTGTCAGTTTCTTTCACTGTGCAAGTCCTTGTTTCCAGGGACCTGGAAGGACAGTGAGTGAATTCTCCTTGTGCTATATTGTGCTTAAAAAAAACATTTTTTCTAGGGACAGAAAACTGTAGGTAGGGAGAGTGTCAGTTTCTTTCACTGTGCAAGTCCTTGTTTCCAGGGACCTGGAAGGACAGTGAGTGAATTCTCCTTGTGCTATATTGTGCTTAAAAAAAACATTTTTTCTAGGGACAGAAAACTGTAGGTAGGGAGAGTGTCAGTTTCTTTCACTGTGCAAGTCCTTGTTTCTAGGGACCTGGAAGGACAGTGAGTGAATTCTCCTTGTGCTATATTGTGCTTAAAAAAAACATTTTTTCTAGGGACAGAAAACTGTAGGTAGGGAGAGTGTCAGTTTCTTTCACTGTGCAAGTCCTTGTTTCTAGGGACCTGGAAGGACAGTGAGTGAATTCTCCTTGTGCTATATTGTGCTTAAAAAAAACATTTTTTCTAGGGACAGAAAACTGTAGGTAGGGAGAGTGTCAGTTTCTTTCACTGTGCAAGTCCTTGTTTCCAGGGACCTGGAAGGACAGTGAGTGAATTCTCCTTGTGCTATATTGTGCTTAAAAAAAACATTTTTTCTAGGGACAGAAAACTGTAGGTAGGGAGAGTGTCAGTTTCTTTCACTGTGCAAGTCCTTGTTTCTAGGGACCTGGAAGGACAGTGAGTGAATTCTCCTTGTGCTATATTGTGCTTAAAAAAAACATTTTTTCTAGGGACAGAAAACTGTAGGTAGGGAGAGTGTCAGTTTCTTTCACTGTGCAAGTCCTTGTTTCCAGGGACCTGGAAGGACAGTGAGTGAATTCTCCTTGTGCTATATTGTGCTTAAAAAAAACATTTTTTCTAGGGACAGAAAACTGTAGGTAGGGAGAGTGTCAGTTTCTTTCACTGTGCAAGTCCTTGTTTCTAGGGACCTGGAAGGACAGTGAGTGAATTCTCCTTGTGCTATATTGTGCTTAAAAAAAACATTTTTTCTAGGGACAGAAAACTGTAGGTAGGGAGAGTGTCAGTTTCTTTCACTGTGCAAGTCCTTGTTTCTAGGGACTGGGAAGGACAGTGAGTGAATTCTCCTTGTGCTATATTGTGCTTAAAAAAAACATTTTTTCTAGGGACAGAAAACTGTAGGTAGGGAGAGTGTCAGTTTCTTTCACTGTGCAAGTCCTTGTTTCCAGGGACCTGGAAGGACAGTGAGTGAATTCTCCTTGTGCTATATTGTGCTTAAAAAAAACATTTTTTCTAGGGACAGAAAACTGTAGGTAGGGAGAGTGTCAGTTTCTTTCACTGTGCAAGTCCTTGTTTCTAGGGACCTGGAAGGACAGTGAGTGAATTCTCCTTGTGCTATATTGTGCTTAAAAAAAACATTTTTTCTAGGGACAGAAAACTGTAGGTAGGGAGAGTGTCAGTTTCTTTCACTGTGCAAGTCCTTGTTTCCAGGGACCTGGAAGGACAGTGAGTGAATTCTCCTTGTGCTATAGTGTGCTTAAAAAAAACATTTTTTCTAGGGACAGAAAACTCTAGGTAGGGAGAGTGTCAGTTTCTTTCACTGTGCAAGTCCTTGTTTCCAGGGACCTGGAAGGACAGTGAGTGAATTCTCCTTGTGCTATAGTGTGCTTAAAAAAAACATTTTTTCTAGGGACAGAAAACTGTAGGTAGGGAGAGTGTCAGTTTCTTTCACTGTGCAAGTCCTTGTTTCCAGGGACCTGGAAGGACAGTGAGTGAATTCTCCTTGTGCTATATTGTGCTTAAAAAAAAACATTTTTTCTAGGGACAGAAAACTGTAGGTAGGGAGAGTGTCAGTTTCTTTCACTGTGCAAGTCCTTGTTTCCAGGGACCTGGAAGGACAGTGAGTGACTGCTCCTTGTGCTATAGTGTGCTTAAAAAAAACATTTTTTCTAGGGACAGAAAACTCTAGGTAGGGAGAGTGTCAGTTTCTTTCACTGTGCAAGTCCTTCTTTCCAGGGACCTGGAAGGACAGTGAGTGAATTCTCCTTGTGCTATAGTGTGCTTAAACAAAACATTTTTTCTAGGGACAGAAAACTGTAGGTAGGGAGAGTGTCAGTTTCTTTCACTGTGCAAGTCCTTGTTTCCAGGGACCTGGAAGGACAGTGAGTGAATTCTCCTTGTGCTATATTGTGCTTAAAAAAAACATTTTTTCTAGGGACAGAAAACTGTAGGTAGGGAGAGTGTCAGTTTCTTTCACTGTGCAAGTCCTTGTTTCCAGGGACCTGGAAGGACAGTGAGTGAATTCTCCTTGTGCTATATTGTGCTTAAAAAAAACATTTTTTCTAGGGACAGAAAACTGTAGGTAGGGAGAGTGTCAGTTTCTTTCACTGTGCAAGTCCTTGTTTCTAGGGACCTGGAAGGACAGTGAGTGAATTCTCCTTGTGCTATATTGTGCTTAAAAAAACATTTTTTCTAGGGACAGAAAACTGTAGGTAGGGAGAGTGTCAGTTTCTTTCACTGTGCAAGTCCTTGTTTCCAGGGACCTGGAAGGACAGTGAGTGAATGCTCCTTGTGCTATAGTGTGCTTAAAAAAAACATTTTTTCTAGGGACAGAAAACTCTAGGTAGGGAGAGTGTCAGTTTCTTTCACTGTGCAAGTCCTTGTTTCCAGGGACCTGGAAGGACAGTGAGTGAATTCTCCTTGTGCTATAGTGTGCTTAAAAAAAACATTTTTTCTAGGGACAGAAAACTGTAGGTAGGGAGAGTGTCAGTTTCTTTCACTGTGCAAGTCCTTGTTTCCAGGGACCTGGAAGGACAGTGAGTGAATTCTCCTTGTGCTATATTGTGCTTAAAAAAAACATTTTTTCTAGGGACAGAAAACTGTAGGTAGGGAGAGTGTCAGTTTCTTTCACTGTGCAAGTCCTTGTTTCCAGGGACCTGGAAGGACAGTGAGTGAATTCTCCTTGTGCTATATTGTGCTTAAAAAAAACATTTTTTCTAGGGACAGAAAACTGTAGGTAGGGAGAGTGTCAGTTTCTTTCACTGTGCAAGTCCTTGTTTCTAGGGACCTGGAAGGACAGTGAGTGAATTCTCCTTGTGCTATATTGTGCTTAAAAAAAACATTTTTTCTAGGGACAGAAAACTGTAGGTAGGGAGAGTGTCAGTTTCTTTCACTGTGCAAGTCCTTGTTTCCAGGGACCTGGAAGGACAGTGAGTGAATTCTCCTTGTGCTATATTGTGCTTAAAAAAAACATTTTTTCTAGGGACAGAAAACTGTAGGTAGGGAGAGTGTCAGTTTCTTTCACTGTGCAAGTCCTTGTTTCTAGGGACCTGGAAGGACAGTGAGTGAATTCTCCTTGTGCTATATTGTGCTTAAAAAAACATTTTTTCTAGGGACAGAAAACTGTAGGTAGGGAGAGTGTCAGTTTCTTTCACTGTGCAAGTCCTTGTTTCCAGGGACCTGGAAGGACAGTGAGTGAATGCTCCTTGTGCTATAGTGTGCTTAAAAAAAACATTTTTTCTAGGGACAGAAAACTCTAGGTAGGGAGAGTGTCAGTTTCTTTCACTGTGCAAGTCCTTGTTTCCAGGGACCTGGAAGGACAGTGAGTGAATTCTCCTTGTGCTATAGTGTGCTTAAAAAAAACATTTTTTCTAGGGACAGAAAACTGTAGGTAGGGAGAGTGTCAGTTTCTTTCACTGTGCAAGTCCTTGTTTCCAGGGACCTGGAAGGACAGTGAGTGAATTCTCCTTGTGCTATATTGTGCTTAAAAAAAACATTTTTTCTAGGGACAGAAAACTGTAGGTAGGGAGAGTGTCAGTTTCTTTCACTGTGCAAGTCCTTGTTTCCAGGGACCTGGAAGGACAGTGAGTGAATTCTCCTTGTGCTATATTGTGCTTAAAAAAAACATTTTTTCTAGGGACAGAAAACTGTAGGTAGGGAGAGTGTCAGTTTCTTTCACTGTGCAAGTCCTTGTTTCTAGGGACCTGGAAGGACAGTGAGTGAATTCTCCTTGTGCTATATTGTGCTTAAAAAAAACATTTTTTCTAGGGACAGAAAACTGTAGGTAGGGAGAGTGTCAGTTTCTTTCACTGTGCAAGTCCTTGTTTCCAGGGACCTGGAAGGACAGTGAGTGAATTCTCCTTGTGCTATATTGTGCTTAAAAAAAACATTTTTTCTAGGGACAGAAAACTGTAGGTAGGGAGAGTGTCAGTTTCTTTCACTGTGCAAGTCCTTGTTTCTAGGGACCTGGAAGGACAGTGAGTGAATTCTCCTTGTGCTATATTGTGCTTAAAAAAAACATTTTTTCTAGGGACAGAAAACTGTAGGTAGGGAGAGTGTCAGTTTCTTTCACTGTGCAAGTCCTTGTTTCTAGGGACCTGGAAGGACAGTGAGTGAATTCTCCTTGTGCTATATTGTGCTTAAAAAAAACATTTTTTCTAGGGACAGAAAACTGTAGGTAGGGAGAGTGTCAGTTTCTTTCACTGTGCAAGTCCTTGTTTCCAGGGACCTGGAAGGACAGTGAGTGAATTCTCCTTGTGCTATATTGTGCTTAAAAAAAACATTTTTTCTAGGGACAGAAAACTGTAGGTAGGGAGAGTGTCAGTTTCTTTCACTGTGCAAGTCCTTGTTTCCAGGGACCTGGAAGGACAGTGAGTGAATGCTCCTTGTGCTATAGTGTGCTTAAAAAAAACATTTTTTCTAGGGACAGAAAACTCTAGGTAGGGAGAGTGTCAGTTTCTTTCACTGTGCAAGTCCTTGTTTCCAGGGACCTGGAAGGACAGTGAGTGAATTCTCCTTGTGCTATAGTGTGCTTAAAAAAAACATTTTTTCTAGGGACAGAAAACTGTAGGTAGGGAGAGTGTCAGTTTCTTTCACTGTGCAAGTCCTTGTTTCTAGGGACCTGGAAGGACAGTGAGTGAATTCTCCTTGTGCTATATTGTGCTTAAAAAAAACATTTTTTCTAGGGACAGAAAACTGTAGGTAGGGAGAGTGTCAGTTTCTTTCACTGTGCAAGTCCTTGTTTCTAGGGACTGGGAAGGACAGTGAGTGAATTCTCCTTGTGCTATAGTGTGCTTAAAAAAAACATTTTTTCTAGGGACAGAAAACTGTAGGTAGGGAGAGTGTCAGTTTCTTTCACTGTGCAAGTCCTTGTTTCTAGGGACCTGGAAGGACAGTGAGTGAATTCTCCTTGTGCTATATTGTGCTTAAAAAAAACATTTTTTCTAGGGACAGAAAACTGTAGGTAGGGAGAGTGTCAGTTTCTTTCACTGTGCAAGTCCTTGTTTCCAGGGACCTGGAAGGACAGTGAGTGAATTCTCCTTGTGCTATATTGTGCTTAAAAAAAACATTTTTTCTAGGGACAGAAAACTGTAGGTAGGGAGAGTGTCAGTTTCTTTCACTGTGCAAGTCCTTGTTTCTAGGGACCTGGAAGGACAGTGAGTGAATTCTCCTTGTGCTATATTGTGCTTAAAAAAAACATTTTTTCTAGGGACAGAAAACTGTAGGTAGGGAGAGTGTCAGTTTCTTTCACTGTGCAAGTCCTTGTTTCTAGGGACCTGGAAGGACAGTGAGTGAATTCTCCTTGTGCTATATTGTGCTTAAAAAAAACATTTTTTCTAGGGACAGAAAACTGTAGGTAGGGAGAGTGTCAGTTTCTTTCACTGTGCAAGTCCTTGTTTCTAGGGACCTGGAAGGACAGTGAGTGAATTCTCCTTGTGCTATATTGTGCTTAAAAAAAACATTTTTTCTAGGGACAGAAAACTGTAGGTAGGGAGAGTGTCAGTTTCTTTCACTGTGCAAGTCCTTGTTTCCAGGGACCTGGAAGGACAGTGAGTGAATTCTCCTTGTGCTATATTGTGCTTAAAAAAAACATTTTTTCTAGGGACAGAAAACTGTAGGTAGGGAGAGTGTCAGTTTCTTTCACTGTGCAAGTCCTTGTTTCCAGGGACCTGGAAGGACAGTGAGTGAATTCTCCTTGTGCTATATTGTGCTTAAAAAAAACATTTTTTCTAGGGACAGAAAACTGTAGGTAGGGAGAGTGTCAGTTTCTTTCACTGTGCAAGTCCTTGTTTCCAGGGACCTGGAAGGACAGTGAGTGAATTCTCCTTGTGCTATATTGTGCTTAAAAAAAACATTTTTTCTAGGGACAGAAAACTGTAGGTAGGGAGAGTGTCAGTTTCTTTCACTGTGCAAGTCCTTGTTTCTAGGGACCTGGAAGGACAGTGAGTGAATTCTCCTTGTGCTATATTGTGCTTAAAAAAAACATTTTTTCTAGGGACAGAAAACTGTAGGTAGGGAGAGTGTCAGTTTCTTTCACTGTGCAAGTCCTTGTTTCTAGGGACCTGGAAGGACAGTGAGTGAATTCTCCTTGTGCTATATTGTGCTTAAAAAAAACATTTTTTCTAGGGACAGAAAACTGTAGGTAGGGAGAGTGTCAGTTTCTTTCACTGTGCAAGTCCTTGTTTCCAGGGACCTGGAAGGACAGTGAGTGAATTCTCCTTGTGCTATATTGTGCTTAAAAAAACATTTTTTCTAGGGACAGAAAACTGTAGGTAGGGAGAGTGTCAGTTTCTTTCACTGTGCAAGTCCTTGTTTCTAGGGACCTGGAAGGACAGTGAGTGAATTCTCCTTGTGCTATATTGTGCTTAAAAAAAACATTTTTTCTAGGGACAGAAAACTGTAGGTAGGGAGAGTGTCAGTTTCTTTCACTGTGCAAGTCCTTGTTTCTAGGGACTGGGAAGGACAGTGAGTGTATTCTCCTTGTGCTATATTGTGCTTAAAAAAAACATTTTTTCTAGGGACAGAAAACTGTAGGTAGGGAGAGTGTCAGTTTCTTTCACTGTGCAAGTCCTTGTTTCCAGGGACCTGGAAGGACAGTGAGTGAATTCTCCTTGTGCTATATTGTGCTTAAAAAAACATTTTTTCTAGGGACAGAAAACTGTAGGTAGGGAGAGTGTCAGTTTCTTTCACTGTGCAAGTCCTTGTTTCTAGGGACCTGGAAGGACAGTGAGTGAATTCTCCTTGTGCTATATTGTGCTTAAAAAAAACATTTTTTCTAGGGACAGAAAACTGTAGGTAGGGAGAGTGTCAGTTTCTTTCACTGTGCAAGTCCTTGTTTCCAGGGACCTGGAAGGACAGTGAGTGAATTCTCCTTGTGCTATAGTGTGCTTAAAAAAAACATTTTTTCTAGGGACAGAAAACTCTAGGTACTGAGAGTGTCAGTTTCTTTCACTGTGCAAGTCCTTGTTTCCAGGGACCTGGAAGGACAGTGAGTGAATTCTCCTTGTGCTATATTGTGCTTAAAAAAAACATTTTTTCTAGGGACAGAAAACTGTAGGTAGGGAGAGTGTCAGTTTCTTTCACTGTGCAAGTCCTTGTTTCCAGGGACCTGGAAGGACAGTGAGTGAATTCTCCTTGTGCTATAGTGTGCTTAAAAAAAACATTTTTTCTAGGGACAGAAAACTGTAGGTAGGGAGAGTGTCAGTTTCTTTCACTGTGCAAGTCCTTGTTTCCAGGGACCTGGAAGGACAGTGAGTGAATTCTCCTTGTGCTATATTGTGCTTAAAAAAAAATTTTTTCTAGGGACAGAAAACTGTAGGTAGGGAGAGTGTCAGTTTCTTTCACTGTGCAAGTCCTTGTTTCCAGGGACCTGGAAGGACAGTGAGTGACTGCTCCTTGTGCTATAGTGTGCTTAAAAAAAACATTTTTTCTAGGGACAGAAAACTCTAGGTAGGGAGAGTGTCAGTTTCTTTCACTGTGCAAGTCCTTCTTTCCAGGGACCTGGAAGGACAGTGAGTGAATTCTCCTTGTGCTATAGTGTGCTTAAAAAAAACATTTTTTCTAGGGACAGAAAACTGTAGGTAGGGAGAGTGTCAGTTTCTTTCACTGTGCAAGTCCTTGTTTCCAGGGACCTGGAAGGACAGTGAGTGAATTCTCCTTGTGCTATATTGTGCTTAAAAAAAACATTTTTTCTAGGGACAGAAAACTGTAGGTAGGGAGAGTGTCAGTTTCTTTCACTGTGCAAGTCCTTGTTTCTAGGGACTGGGAAGGACAGTGAGTGAATTCTCCTTGTGCTATAGTGTGCTTAAAAAAAACATTTTTTCTAGGGACAGAAAACTGTAGGTAGGGAGAGTGTCAGTTTCTTTCACTGTGCAAGTCCTTGTTTCTAGGGACTGGGAAGGACAGTGAGTGAATTCTCCTTGTGCTATAGTGTGCTTAAAAAAAACATTTTTTCTAGGGACAGAAAACTGTAGGTAGGGAGAGTGTCAGTTTCTTTCACTGTGCAAGTCCTTGTTTCTAGGGACCTGGAAGGACAGTGAGTGAATTCTCCTTGTGCTATATTGTGCTTAAAAAAAACATTTTTTCTAGGGACAGAAAACTGTAGGTAGGGAGAGTGTCAGTTTCTTTCACTGTGCAAGTCCTTGTTTCCAGGGACCTGGAAGGACAGTGAGTGAATTCTCCTTGTGCTATATTGTGCTTAAAAAAAACATTTTTTCTAGGGACAGAAAACTGTAGGTAGGGAGAGTGTCAGTTTCTTTCACTGTGCAAGTCCTTGTTTCTAGGGACCTGGAAGGACAGTGAGTGAATTCTCCTTGTGCTATATTGTGCTTAAAAAAAACATTTTTTCTAGGGACAGAAAACTGTAGGTAGGGAGAGTGTCAGTTTCTTTCAATGTGCAAGTCCTTGTTTCTAGGGACCTGGAAGGACAGTGAGTGAATTCTCCTTGTGCTATATTGTGCTTAAAAAAAACATTTTTTCTAGGGACAGAAAACTGTAGGTAGGGAGAGTGTCAGTTTCTTTCACTGTGCAAGTCCTTGTTTCTAGGGACCTGGAAGGACAGTGAGTGAATTCTCCTTGTGCTATATTGTGCTTAAAAAAAACATTTTTTCTAGGGACAGAAAACTGTAGGTAGGGAGAGTGTCAGTTTCTTTCACTGTGCAAGTCCTTGTTTCTAGGGACCTGGAAGGACAGTGAGTGAATTCTCCTTGTGCTATATTGTGCTTAAAAAAAACATTTTTTCTAGGGACAGAAAACTGTAGGTAGGGAGAGTGTCAGTTTCTTTCACTGTGCAAGTCCTTGTTTCCAGGGACCTGGAAGGACAGTGAGTGAATTCTCCTTGTGCTATATTGTGCTTAAAAAAAACATTTTTTCTAGGGACAGAAAACTGTAGGTAGGGAGAGTTTCAGTTTCTTTCACTGTGCAAGTCCTTGTTTCTAGGGACCTGGAAGGACAGTGAGTGAATTCTCCTTGTGCTATATTGTGCTTAAAAAAAACATTTTTTCTAGGGACAGAAAACTGTAGGTAGGGAGAGTGTCAGTTTCTTTCACTGTGCAAGTCCTTGTTTCCAGGGACCTGGAAGGACAGTGAGTGAATTCTCCTTGTGCTATATTGTGCTTAAAAAAAAAATTTTTTCTAGGGACAGAAAACTGTAGGTAGGGAGAGTGTCAGTTTCTTTCACTGTGCAAGTCCTTGTTTCCAGGGACCTGGAAGGACAGTGAGTGAATTCTCCTTGTGCTATATTGTGCTTAAAAAAAACATTTTTTCTAGGGACAGAAAACTGTAGGTAGGGAGAGTGTCAGTTTCTTTCACTGTGCAAGTCCTTGTTTCTAGGGACCTGGAAGGACAGTGAGTGAATTCTCCTTGTGCTATATTGTGCTTAAAAAAAACATTTTTTCTAGGGACAGAAAACTGTAGGTAGGGAGAGTGTCAGTTTCTTTCACTGTGCAAGTCCTTGTTTCTAGGGACCTGGAAGGACAGTGAGTGAATTCTCCTTGTGCTATATTGTGCTTAAAAAAAACATTTTTTCTAGGGACAGAAAACTGTAGGTAGGGAGAGTGTCAGTTTCTTTCACTGTGCAAGTCCTTGTTTCCAGGGACCTGGAAGGACAGTGAGTGAATTCTCCTTGTGCTATATTGTGCTTAAAAAAAACATTTTTTCTAGGGACAGAAAACTGTAGGTAGGGAGAGTGTCAGTTTCTTTCACTGTGCAAGTCCTTGTTTCCAGGGACCTGGAAGGACAGTGAGTGAATTCTCCTTGTGCTATATTGTGCTTAAAAAAAAACATTTTTTCTAGGGACAGAAAACTGTAGGTAGGGAGAGTGTCAGTTTCTTTCACTGTGCAAGTCCTTGTTTCTAGGGACCTGGAAGGACAGTGAGTGAATTCTCCTTGTGCTATATTGTGCTTAAAAAAACATTTTTTCTAGGGACAGAAAACTGTAGGTAGGGAGAGTGTCAGTTTCTTTCACTGTGCAAGTCCTTGTTTCCAGGGACCTGGAAGGACAGTGAGTGAATGCTCCTTGTGCTATAGTGTGCTTAAAAAAAACATTTTTTCTAGGGACAGAAAACTCTAGGTAGGGAGAGTGTCAGTTTCTTTCACTGTGCAAGTCCTTGTTTCCAGGGACCTGGAAGGACAGTGAGTGAATTCTCCTTGTGCTATAGTGTGCTTAAAAAAAACATTTTTTCTAGGGACAGAAAACTGTAGGTAGGGAGAGTGTCAGTTTCTTTCACTGTGCAAGTCCTTGTTTCCAGGGACCTGGAAGGACAGTGAGTGAATTCTCCTTGTGCTATATTGTGCTTAAAAAAAACATTTTTTCTAGGGACAGAAAACTGTAGGTAGGGAGAGTGTCAGTTTCTTTCACTGTGCAAGTCCTTGTTTCCAGGGACCTGGAAGGACAGTGAGTGAATTCTCCTTGTGCTATATTGTGCTTAAAAAAAACATTTTTTCTAGGGACAGAAAACTGTAGGTAGGGAGAGTGTCAGTTTCTTTCACTGTGCAAGTCCTTGTTTCCAGGGACCTGGAAGGACAGTGAGTGAATTCTCCTTGTGCTATATTGTGCTTAAAAAAAACATTTTTTCTAGGGACAGAAAACTGTAGGTAGGGAGAGTGTCAGTTTCTTTCACTGTGCAAGTCCTTGTTTCTAGGGACCTGGAAGGACAGTGAGTGAATTCTCCTTGTGCTATATTGTGCTTAAAAAAAAAATTTTTTCTAGGGACAGAAAACTGTAGGTAGGGAGAGTGTCAGTTTCTTTCACTGTGCAAGTCCTTGTTTCCAGGGACCTGGAAGGACAGTGAGTGAATTCTCCTTGTGCTATATTGTGCTTAAAAAAAACATTTTTTCTAGGGACAGAAAACTGTAGGTAGGGAGAGTGTCAGTTTCTTTCACTGTGCAAGTCCTTGTTTCTAGGGACCTGGAAGGACAGTGAGTGAATTCTCCTTGTGCTATATTGTGCTTAAAAAAAACATTTTTTCTAGGGACAGAAAACTGTAGGTAGGGAGAGTGTCAGTTTCTTTCACTGTGCAAGTCCTTGTTTCTAGGGACCTGGAAGGACAGTGAGTGAATTCTCCTTGTGCTATATTGTGCTTAAAAAAAACATTTTTTCTAGGGACAGAAAACTGTAGGTAGGGAGAGTGTCAGTTTCTTTCACTGTGCAAGTCCTTGTTTCCAGGGACCTGGAAGGACAGTGAGTGAATTCTCCTTGTGCTATATTGTGCTTAAAAAAAACATTTTTTCTAGGGACAGAAAACTGTAGGTAGGGAGAGTGTCAGTTTCTTTCACTGTGCAAGTCCTTGTTTCCAGGGACCTGGAAGGACAGTGAGTGAATTCTCCTTGTGCTATATTGTGCTTAAAAAAAACATTTTTTCTAGGGACAGAAAACTGTAGGTAGGGAGAGTGTCAGTTTCTTTCACTGTGCAAGTCCTTGTTTCCAGGGACCTGGAAGGACAGTGAGTGAATTCTCCTTGTGCTATATTGTGCTTAAAAAAAACATTTTTTCTAGGGACAGAAAACTGTAGGTAGGGAGAGTGTCCGTTTCTTTCACTGTGCAAGTCCTTGTTTCTAGGGACCTGGAAGGACAGTGAGTGAATTCTCCTTGTGCTATATTGTGCTTAAAAAAAACATTTTTTCTAGGGACAGAAAACTGTAGGTAGGGAGAGTGTCAGTTTCTTTCACTGTGCAAGTCCTTGTTTCCAGGGACCTGGAAGGACAGTGAGTGAATTCTCCTTGTGCTATATTGTGCTTAAAAAAAACATTTTTTCTAGGGACAGAAAACTGTAGGTAGGGAGAGTGTCAGTTTCTTTCACTGTGCAAGTCCTTGTTTCTAGGGACCTGGAAGGACAGTGAGTGAATTCTCCTTGTGCTATATTGTGCTTAAAAAAACATTTTTTCTAGGGACAGAAAACTGTAGGTAGGGAGAGTGTCAGTTTCTTTCACTGTGCAAGTCCTTGTTTCCAGGGACCTGGAAGGACAGTGAGTGAATTCTCCTTGTGCTATAGTGTGCTTAAAAAAAACATTTTTTCTAGGGACAGAAAACTGTAGGTAGGGAGAGTGTCAGTTTCTTTCACTGTGCAAGTCCTTGTTTCCAGGGACCTGGAAGGACAGTGAGTGAATTCTCCTTGTGCTATAGTGTGCTTAAAAAAAACATTTTTTCTAGGGACAGAAAACTGTAGGTAGGGAGAGTGTCAGTTTCTTTCACTGTGCAAGTCCTTGTTTCCAGGGACCTGGAAGGACAGTGAGTGAATTCTCCTTGTGCTATATTGTGCTTAAAAAAAACATTTTTTCTAGGGACAGAAAACTGTAGGTAGGGAGAGTGTCAGTTTCTTTCACTGTGCAAGTCCTTGTTTCCAGGGACCTGGAAGGACAGTGAGTGAATGCTCCTTGTGCTATAGTGTGCTTAAAAAAAACATTTTTTCTAGGGACAGAAAACTCTAGGTAGGGAGAGTGTCAGTTTCTTTCACTGTGCAAGTCCTTGTTTCCAGGGACCTGGAAGGACAGTGAGTGAATTCTCCTTGTGCTATAGTGTGCTTAAAAAAAACATTTTTTCTAGGGACAGAAAACTGTAGGTAGGGAGAGTGTCAGTTTCTTTCACTGTGCAAGTCCTTGTTTCTAGGGACCTGGAAGGACAGTGAGTGAATTCTCCTTGTGCTATATTGTGCTTAAAAAAAACATTTTTTCTAGGGACAGAAAACTGTAGGTAGGGAGAGTGTCAGTTTCTTTCACTGTGCAAGTCCTTGTTTCTAGGGACTGGGAAGGACAGTGAGTGAATTCTCCTTGTGCTATAGTGTGCTTAAAAAAAACATTTTTTCTAGGGACAGAAAACTGTAGGTAGGGAGAGTGTCAGTTTCTTTCACTGTGCAAGTCCTTGTTTCTAGGGACCTGGAAGGACAGTGAGTGAATTCTCCTTGTGCTATATTGTGCTTAAAAAAAACATTTTTTCTAGGGACAGAAAACTGTAGGTAGGGAGAGTGTCAGTTTCTTTCACTGTGCAAGTCCTTGTTTCCAGGGACCTGGAAGGACAGTGAGTGAATTCTCCTTGTGCTATATTGTGCTTAAAAAAAACATTTTTTCTAGGGACAGAAAACTGTAGGTAGGGAGAGTGTCAGTTTCTTTCACTGTGCAAGTCCTTGTTTCTAGGGACCTGGAAGGACAGTGAGTGAATTCTCCTTGTGCTATATTGTGCTTAAAAAAAACATTTTTTCTAGGGACAGAAAACTGTAGGTAGGGAGAGTGTCAGTTTCTTTCACTGTGCAAGTCCTTGTTTCTAGGGACCTGGAAGGACAGTGAGTGAATTCTCCTTGTGCTATATTGTGCTTAAAAAAAACATTTTTTCTAGGGACAGAAAACTGTAGGTAGGGAGAGTGTCAGTTTCTTTCACTGTGCAAGTCCTTGTTTCTAGGGACCTGGAAGGACAGTGAGTGAATTCTCCTTGTGCTATATTGTGCTTAAAAAAAACATTTTTTCTAGGGACAGAAAACTGTAGGTAGGGAGAGTGTCAGTTTCTTTCACTGTGCAAGTCCTTGTTTCCAGGGACCTGGAAGGACAGTGAGTGAATTCTCCTTGTGCTATATTGTGCTTAAAAAAAACATTTTTTCTAGGGACAGAAAACTGTAGGTAGGGAGAGTGTCAGTTTCTTTCACTGTGCAAGTCCTTGTTTCCAGGGACCTGGAAGGACAGTGAGTGAATTCTCCTTGTGCTATATTGTGCTTAAAAAAAACATTTTTTCTAGGGACAGAAAACTGTAGGTAGGGAGAGTGTCAGTTTCTTTCACTGTGCAAGTCCTTGTTTCTAGGGACCTGGAAGGACAGTGAGTGAATTCTCCTTGTGCTATATTGTGCTTAAAAAAAACATTTTTTCTAGGGACAGAAAACTGTAGGTAGGGAGAGTGTCAGTTTCTTTCACTGTGCAAGTCCTTGTTTCTAGGGACCTGGAAGGACAGTGAGTGAATTCTCCTTGTGCTATATTGTGCTTAAAAAAAACATTTTTTCTAGGGACAGAAAACTGTAGGTAGGGAGAGTGTCAGTTTCTTTCACTGTGCAAGTCCTTGTTTCCAGGGACCTGGAAGGACAGTGAGTGAATTCTCCTTGTGCTATATTGTGCTTAAAAAAAACATTTTTTCTAGGGACAGAAAACTGTAGGTAGGGAGAGTGTCAGTTTCTTTCACTGTGCAAGTCCTTGTTTCTAGGGACCTGGAAGGACAGTGAGTGAATTCTCCTTGTGCTATATTGTGCTTAAAAAAAACATTTTTTCTAGGGACAGAAAACTGTAGGTAGGGAGAGTGTCAGTTTCTTTCACTGTGCAAGTCCTTGTTTCTAGGGACTGGGAAGGACAGTGAGTGAATTCTCCTTGTGCTATATTGTGCTTAAAAAAAACATTTTTTCTAGGGACAGAAAACTGTAGGTAGGGAGAGTGTCAGTTTCTTTCACTGTGCAAGTCCTTGTTTCCAGGGACCTGGAAGGACAGTGAGTGAATTCTCCTTGTGCTATATTGTGCTTAAAAAAAACATTTTTTCTAGGGACAGAAAACTGTAGGTAGGGAGAGTGTCAGTTTCTTTCACTGTGCAAGTCCTTGTTTCTAGGGACCTGGAAGGACAGTGAGTGAATTCTCCTTGTGCTATATTGTGCTTAAAAAAAACATTTTTTCTAGGGACAGAAAACTGTAGGTAGGGAGAGTGTCAGTTTCTTTCACTGTGCAAGTCCTTGTTTCCAGGGACCTGGAAGGACAGTGAGTGAATTCTCCTTGTGCTATAGTGTGCTTAAAAAAAACATTTTTTCTAGGGACAGAAAACTCTAGGTAGGGAGAGTGTCAGTTTCTTTCACTGTGCAAGTCCTTGTTTCCAGGGACCTGGAAGGACAGTGAGTGAATTCTCCTTGTGCTATAGTGTGCTTAAAAAAAACATTTTTTCTAGGGACAGAAAACTGTAGGTAGGGAGAGTGTCAGTTTCTTTCACTGTGCAAGTCCTTGTTTCCAGGGACCTGGAAGGACAGTGAGTGAATTCTCCTTGTGCTATATTGTGCTTAAAAAAAACATTTTTTCTAGGGACAGAAAACTGTAGGTAGGGAGAGTGTCAGTTTCTTTCACTGTGCAAGTCCTTGTTTCCAGGGACCTGGAAGGACAGTGAGTGACTGCTCCTTGTGCTATAGTGTGCTTAAAAAAAACATTTTTTCTAGGGACAGAAAACTCTAGGTAGGGAGAGTGTCAGTTTCTTTCACTGTGCAAGTCCTTCTTTCCAGGGACCTGGAAGGACAGTGAGTGAATTCTCCTTGTGCTATAGTGTGCTTAAAAAAAACATTTTTTCTAGGGACAGAAAACTGTAGGTAGGGAGAGTGTCAGTTTCTTTCACTGTGCAAGTCCTTGTTTCCAGGGACCTGGAAGGACAGTGAGTGAATTCTCCTTGTGCTATATTGTGCTTAAAAAAAACATTTTTTCTAGGGACAGAAAACTGTAGGTAGGGAGAGTGTCAGTTTCTTTCACTGTGCAAGTCCTTGTTTCCAGGGACCTGGAAGGACAGTGAGTGAATTCTCCTTGTGCTATATTGTGCTTAAAAAAAACATTTTTTCTAGGGACAGAAAACTGTAGGTAGGGAGAGTGTCAGTTTCTTTCACTGTGCAAGTCCTTGTTTCTAGGGACCTGGAAGGACAGTGAGTGAATTCTCCTTGTGCTATATTGTGCTTAAAAAAACATTTTTTCTAGGGACAGAAAACTGTAGGTAGGGAGAGTGTCAGTTTCTTTCACTGTGCAAGTCCTTGTTTCCAGGGACCTGGAAGGACAGTGAGTGAATGCTCCTTGTGCTATAGTGTGCTTAAAAAAAACATTTTTCTAGGGAC